>CM038680.1:457448586-458187857 GCA_021605205.1 Aegilops longissima
AAAAAAACCATATTTTGGTTGTGCTTCAACTATATCAACTGTACTTTAATGGCTTAAGCCGCTGTTCCCATTTCCTCGCTGACCCATCATGCGATTCATAATTTAGAATCAATCCATGTTAGGTCAACATCTATAGGAGGTTTGCTACACGAAGAACGGGAACAGGATAGTTCTCTCTCATAGATAAGAATATCCTGCTCTTAGCACCGGTTTTCACTTCGTGTAGCAGTGCCATCTGGATACCTCATAAATAAATCAAGCAGGCCGGCTAGTAAGCGATCCCGAGGGGCTATCTTCTCTCCCATGCTGGTGCCTTGCTTGTTCTTGAGCGCGCAAGGCGCTCAAGACGGTGATTGTTGCTTAAAAAAGGGCTAAAGCACTCCAGATTCGAAGCTGGATGTGTACCTAAGGCCATTAGTTGAAGAACTTTTACAGCTGTGGAATGGAAATGGTGTACGTGTGTGGGATGAGCACAAACAGGAGGAATTTAACCTGCACGCGTTGCTGTTTGTAACCATCAATGATTGGCCTGCTCTCAGTAACCTTTCAGGACAGACAAACAAGGGATACCATGCATGCATGCATTGTTTAGCTGACACCGAAAGTATATACCTGGACAAATGCAGGAAGAATGTGTACCTGGGCCATTGTCGATTTCTTCCGACCAACCATCAATGTCAAAAGAAAGGCAAGCATTTCAAAGGCAAGGAAGATCACCGGAAGAAGCCCGCCATGTGTACCGGTGATTACGTACTTGCTATGGTCAATGATTTACACGTAATCTTTGGAAAGGGTCCCGGCGGACTAGCTGTTCCGAATGACGCTGAGGGACGCGCACCCATGTGGAAGAAGAAATCTATATTTTGGGACCTACCCTACTGGAAAGACCTAGAGGTCCGCTCTTCAATCGATGTATTGCATGTGACGAAGAACCTTTGCATGAACCTGCTAGTCTTCTTGGGCGTGTATGGGAAGACAAAAGATAAAGCTGAGGCACGGGAGGACCTACAACGTTTGCACGAAAAAGACGGCATGCCTCCAAAGCAGTATGAAGGTCCTGCCAGCTACGCTCTTACCAAAGAAGAGAAGGAAATCTTCTTTGAACGCCTGCTCAGTATGAAGGTCCCGACTGGCTTCTCGTCGAATATAAAGGGAATAATAAATATGCCACAGAAAAAGTTCCAGAACGTAAAGTCTCATGACTGCCACGTGATTATGAGGCAACTGCTTCCGGTTGCATTGAGGGGGCTTCTACCAGAAAACGTCTGATTAGCCATTGTGAATCTATGTGCATTCCTCAATGCAATCTCTCAGAAGGTGATCGATCCAGAAATCATACCAAGGCTAAGGAGTGATGTGGTGTAATGTCTTGTCAGTTTCGAGCTGGTGTTCCCACCATCCTTTTTCAATATTATGATGCACGTCCTAGTTCATCTAGTCCACGAGATTGTCATTCTGGGCCCCGTATTTCTACACAATATGTACCCCTTTGAGAGGTTCATGGGAGTCCTAAAGAAATATGTCTGTAACCGCGCTAGGCCAGAAAGAAGCATCTCCATGGGCCATCAAAAAGAAGATGTCATTGGGTTTTGTGTTGACTTCATTCCTGGCCTTAAAGAAGATAGGTCTCCCTAAATCGCGGTATGATGGGAGATTGACTGGAAAGGGCACGCTTGGAGGGGACTCAATAATAAGCAGGGACGGGCATTCTTGGTCTCAAGCACACTACACAGTCCTACAGAACTCTACCTTGGTGACCCCGTATGTCGATGAACACAAGAATAGTCTCGCTCCAAACACCCGGAGCAGTGTGACGACTGGATTACATGTGAACACATCAGGACTTTCAGCAGTTGGTTGGAAACACGTCTCAGAGGTGACAACACTGTTTGTGATGAGCTGTACTTGTTTTCCAGGGGACCATCTTCGACTGTATTGACTTACAAAGGATACGAGATAAATGGGAATACATTTTACACGATCGCCCAAGATCAAAAGAGCACCAACCAAAACAGCGGTGTCCGCTTTGATACATCAACCAAGAGGGTAAAGGACACATATTATGGTTACATAGTGGACATATGGGAACTTGACTACGGACATGATTTTAAGGTCCCTTTGTTTAAGTGCAAATGGGCCAATCTGTCAGGAGGCGGGGTACAAGTAGACCCACAGTACGGAATGACAACAGTGGATCTGAACAATCTTGGGTACACTGACGAACCGTTCGTCCTAGCCAATGATGTGGCAGAGGTTATCTATGTGAAGGACATGTCTACAAAACCGAGAAAAAGAAAAGATAAGGAAGCGAATACATCATACGATGAGCCAAAGCGCCACATAGTTCTTTCAGGAAAAGGGGACATCGTGGGAGTGGAGGGCAAGACAGACATGTCCGAAGATTATGAAAAGTTTCATGAAATTCCTCCCTTCAAAGTCAAGGTTGACCCAAGCATCCTGAGAAATGATGAAGATTATCCATGGTTACGGCGCAATAAGCAAAGGACACAGGCGAAGAAAAAGTGAAGACTTTCTTTCCACAACTATTATGATGATACTATGCCAACTTTCAACCTTTTCGTGGTTCATTTTGAAATGCTTGTTGTAACAGACGAGTTTCCGTATGAAACCCTGATATCTCGAAACAGATTGTCCATAGTTTATTTTTTATCAGGTATGTCGTTGTCGATATACCCCCTCCCGATAACTTCAACACGAGGGGGGGGGGGTCGATATACCCCTCCCTGATAACATTATTTTCTCATGTATGTATGTCGTCATTGTCGATATAACCCCCTCCCCGATAACAACCTTAGAATCGGTACTAAAGGAATCAACTAAAAAGCTTTTATAAACCTCTAGTATTATTGAAACTAAAATTATATAGAATTTATGCAACTAAAATTATCAAAGTATTTTCTGTTCAAAACATTAAAAGCAAAAAGAATTTTCATAAAATAAATACAAAAGGCAAAAAATAAAATAAAATAAATAAGTATAAACAAAATAAACTTTTATAAATAAGTAGAAACAAAATAAAATAAATAAATAGAAACAAAATAAAATAAAATAAAATAAACTTTTATAAAATAAATAAGTAGAAACAAAATAAAACAAAATATAATATAATAAAATAAAATAAAATAAATAAAAATAGCAACAGTAAGTATTTTGTTGTAAGTAGAAAAAATAAAGCAACAAAGAAAACAAGAAAATGAAAAAAAAATGCCACCTACTAGGCCACCACGGCCTGAATACGACTAGAAACCCACCTATAGGCCAGGATCCAGGCCCGTAGAAGGCCCAGTAGGCCCACATGCAGATACAATGTGTTTATGCCCGGCCTGCATTTGAGAGGAGCTCGAGAGGGCAGCCGGAGTGGGGCTTATAAACCACTCTCGAGCTCCCTCAGCTAGCGACGTGGGACTAAACTTTCATGCCGCGATGCGGGCAGCATAACGGCTTTAGTCCCGGTTGGTGCCATCAACCGGTACTAAAGGCGTACATTGGTACCGGTTCATGCCACCAACCGGTACCAATGCCCACCCTTTAGTCCCGGTTTGTGCCACCAACCGGGACCAAAGGCCTCTGCTTCCCGCCCTTTGGGCTACTGAAAAGCGACCTTTGGTCCCGGTTGATGGATCCAACCAGGACTAAAGAGGAGCTTTGGTCCTGGTTGCTGCCATGAACCAGGACCAAAGGTCTGTCTATATAAGCCACACTTGTGAAATTTTCAGTTCAGTTCTTCTTCCCATTGCCCCGACGCCGTCGCCGCGCCTCCGCTACCCCGGCGTAGTCGCCACGCGCTGCCTACCCGACGCGCCGTCGCCGCCGCCGCCCTGCCCCGCCGCCGCCGTCGTCGCGCCGCCCAGCCGCCGTCACCGCCCAGTCCGCACCACCTCCCCTCGACGCCGTCGCCGCCGCCGCCCCAGTGAGCCCGGCCCCGTGCCCCTACCCCCCCCCCGCCCCGCCCCGTGGCCGCCGTAAAAAATATATGATTAGATGTTTTTTTTTGTTCATAGATGTGATATTTTTTGTTCATATATCATATGACGTTTTTATATTGTTCATAGATGGTCGATCATATTTGTTCATATGTATGCAAGCGAAGTCATTGTAGTTAGTTGTACTATTTAGGGTAAGGGTCGTCGAGGAAGGAAATTAAGGAAAGAAGAAAAGAGGAAGAAAAGAGGAAGAAGGAAGAAGAAGAAAAATAAGAAGAAGAAGAAGAAGAAGAAGAAAAGAGGAGAAGGAGAAGGAATAGAGGAGAGCATATTTTCCTTTCTTCTTCTCTTATTTTTTTTCTTCCTTTTTTTCTTCGATCTTCTCCTCTATTCCTTTATTCTTCTCCTCTTTTTTTTCTTCTTCTTCCTCTTGTTATTTTTTATCGGGTATTCGTTGTCGATATACCCCCTCCCCTATAACTTTGAAATGAGGGGGGAGGGGGCAATAAATAATAGAACTAGTTAAACAAGTTTATTTTTAGTAAGTGCTTAGTAGTTGAACTAGTTGATTTAATAAAACTACTTTATTTTACTATAGAAGTAGTTTATTTTTAGTAAGTACTACTTTATTTTATTTATAGTAAGTGCTTAGTAGTTGAACTAGTTGATTTAATAGAACTACTTTATTTTACTATAGAAGTAGTTTATTCTTAGTAAGTACTACTTTATTTTATTTATAGTAAGTGCTTATTAGTTGAACTAGTTGATTTAATAAAACTATTTTATTTTACTATAGAAGTAGTTTATTTTTACCAAGAAAATTAATAGAATGAGTTTATTTTTTTAGTTCGAGAAATTATTCACGCATCGACGTCGACGATGCCTATCCCGCATCCTCGTCGTCGACTCGGCGGAGGAGGCCTGCTTGATCAGAGGGGCCATGTCCGGGACTGGGCTCCGCCGGGCTGGTATTGAGAGGTGCTACCTTCCGGGGGGCATAGGTTGGTGAGGAGCCAGCCTGTTGTTCACCCAATCCTTGTTTGGTGGCGGTCGCGTGGGCCAGTGACGGTGCCGAGGCTTCCGGACACCGCGGAGGTGGTACGTCACCATGTGAGTGAGGAGGATGAGCACGTCCGTCGCTACATGGTTGCGTTAGAGGGCAGGTTTGACAATACCTGGCAGGTTCTTCAGGGGTCTCACTGGAGTGATCCTGTGATGGTTCCTTCTCTTTGGGTGTCCACCGCCCGTGCCAATTCCCGTCGGGCGCTACGGTTCTAGATGTATTAGCGATGCTATATTTATGATAGTATTCAAGGTGTATTAGTGATAATATTCGATGATGTACGGACGCAAGAGATGATGTATTTTTGCTTATAATTGAATGCATGCTAATTTGAATACTACTTTATTTCACGATTTGGTTTTGCTTATTGAATGCTCAAATTGGAAAACTACTCCTACTTTGAATGCTAAAATTGGAGAGCACTATGCAAGGCGTATGCAGTTGATTAGTTGATAGCTTATAGGGTTTTTATTTTTGCAGAAATCTAGGAGCCCCCTCCATCATCCCCGCCGTCGTCCCCGTCACAGCCTTCCCCCTCTGACCTTGAGGTGAGACCAGACAAATCTCCATGTCAATATGATTCCTATAAGATATTTTGAAATGTTTTTGCTCATATTTTCAACCATTGAAATGTAATGGCCATCAAGTTTGAATGCTCATATGATGTAGATAAAAACATGTATATTTCCGTTCCGGCAAATTTCAGGCGCTCGATATGTCCTTTTTTAGAAAGATAATTAAACGATATTTCGGGTTGACTTTAAGTCTATCGAGTCTCCACCATATATGATAGGACGAAGAATCCTGACTGTTGTCGTGGGGGTAGCTTCTCCTTCGTTCCCATGTGCTAGACAATTTGGTGTAATGCACTCGGGAACGAAAGGAGGAGCTACCATCACCGACGGTCGCAAATGTCAGAGAGGAATCAGTGAGGGAGAGTCTCCACCAAATATATATGAGAGGACGAAGAATCCCGACTGTTGTCGGGGTGGCGGGGGGGGGGGGGTAGCTTCTCTTCATTCCTGTGTGCTAGAAAACTTGGTGTAATGCACTCGGGAATGAAAGGAGGAGCTACCATCACCGACGGTCGAATATGTACACCACGTGAGCTGAGAGTTTTCAAGAAAAGACTCGACAGACCGATAGTCAACCCGTGTTGAATAATAATGATCTAATTTAGTTTTTTTAGTACATGTATTTAATTGTACAAGTTTAATATTTGAATTATGAACATAGGAAATGTCGTACACGGACGACGAAAGTCTCCCGGGGGAGTGCGACTGGTGCCACGACGACCGAGATCTGTGCGACAGGCATCACCTGGACGAAGATCGGCGCTTCAGCATTAAGCTGGAGGAGACCTTCGATGTTGAAACAGTACGCAACGATGACAAGTGTTATTTTTTCGTAATTAAGCACGACTTCAACTATTTCAACGTGTAATTTTCATATTTTACAATTTGACTAGCTTATCACATGCCATGCAAGACGCTATGTCTTGGAGAGGATGGGTTTTGAAGACCATGAAAGTATGGAAACAAAGAAAATTCACCTAAGGACCCATCATGATATGGATTTTGAAGTAAATATGTATAATTCTGAAAGCGTAACCCATTTTGGTTGCAAAAATTGGCAAGCACTTTGCAAGATGTATGATTTTGATGAGGGTATGCTTGTCACCATGGATCTTGGTGATCCTGACATCGACCAAGACAATATAGACATTTGGGTCCTTGTTGATACGCCTCCAATTCTACCGCTATGTGAGTTTCTCAAACATAGTTATTAACTAATTTATATTGTTCATTTCAAAATAGTAGACAGCTCCATTGACAACTTATTTTGATTGTTCAAACAATGTGCAGAACATGGTAGACATAACCTACTACACTGATGGCTCTGAGTTAACTTATAAGAAGAAAAACCATCTGGTCGCATTTTGTACTGATCTTGATGATTACAATATCTATTGTAAAACTCCTCCACATTATGGTGAATACGTGCCACTAGTGCACGTGTTGAACTACGGTAACATCCATGGAGATGCCATGGTAAGATTTTTTTAGTATTACGACATCCGTGCATCTTTTCCATAAATTCTTTTAAAACTTAACTACATTGCTAACTACAAAGTTATTACTATATGTTTTTCAATAGAAAATCCCGAATGATTGTGTGCCTCATCTGATGTATCAGAGTGGTCGCCTTGATGTTTTGAATATACGGCCAGGTTATCCTACGAATCTCAACTGTCCATACTGGATTTCTAAAAGAAGTGGAGACATGAAAATCAAGGAATGGAAAAAAATGTATGGACAGTCGTAAGGAGATTCTTGGAAGCAAAAGAAAGCGAAGCGCAAGAATTGGAGATAGGATGATCTCCATTCTCTATAATGGAGAGTCAGGGTTTATATTGTTTTATGCTATTTTACCTTAAAGAGGGTATTTAGGTCCTACCTAATACTGATGATCATGTGCTAAGAACGATTAAGTAGGGTTGGTTCGATGACTATGAGGATGATGATAGTATGACTTGTTAATAACGAGTAGAAGTTGTATGATGATGATTAATAGGACTTGTTATTATGATGATACATGATGCGAGCATGAAGAGTTATTATATATCAGCGGTTGAAATGAACATGCATTGGATTGAAGAGAAGGCAACATGCATGTGGTGCATGTCGAAAGTAGTACAATCCAAACTTCATCAAGTTAGGATTAGCATTAATTTCGACATGCACCACATGTTGCCTTCACTTCAATCTAAGCCATGTTTAGGCATAGCAGTACCGTTGGTAAACCAAACACGAAGATAAGAGAAGACACTTCTCTCTATTAGCTAGCTAACAACCTAAATTAACCCCCAAAACCCTTAAACCACCCCCTTTTAAAAAAACTCAGCTCCTGCCAGCTGCTGACGCGTAGATGCCTATTGGTCCCGGTTGGTGGCACCAACCGGGACCAAAGGCCCTCCTGCCTGGGCTCGCTGCAGCGGCCACGTGGAGGCCCATCTGTCCCGGTTCGTGTAAGAACCGGGACTAAAGGCCTAGGGCATTAGTAACGACCCTTGACCCTTACGAACCGGGACAAATAGCCCTTTTTTCTACTAGTGTACCGGCACGGTTGTGAAACTATACATACCTAAGTACACTACGCTGGTCGGCATGGACACGTATGATGTATATACCTGAATATCCGATCGATGATGTCTCCTACAATGTGTGGATAGTCATGCCCACATAATGAAATCACCACGGCAAGCTAGTCCAAGTGAGGATGTCCATGGCATGCTGCGCGTATGGCAATACGTGCATGTGCTATGGATTGAGAAGAATCAATTAAGGTGTGGTTGTGTGCTGCCAATGTTAGCCTTGCTTGAACGTGCATAGCGCGTGCATGGCGCCCCGGGTTGGGGCTGTCATGCCATTGACCATGGCGCCTTGACCTAGGGCGTCGTGCGTTTGACGCAGGTGAGGCACCAGGACGTCGTGCTGTCTAGCATGGAGCTTTGGATCTATGTGTTATGTAAAGGATCATTTTATGAAATTATTTTAAAATCATGTTCATTTTATGTTAAACTTTGCAAAAAGAGCCAATTTTATGATTTTTTGCCGTAGGATTCCGCCACCGGGGAGCACGTATGGTACGTGCCTATTATGCGCGACGACCGATGACACAGGTGCATGGCCGCACGCAGTGGCAGAGGTAAGGGGTGCTGGCAGGGGCTTTGGGCCCCCTATGCACTAACAAATACAGATATATGTGCTCTTAATCCTTCATTGGTCAGACAAAGTTAGCTAGATTTAGGTGTTTTGGCCCCTTTAACATTATATGACATATTTGGACCTCTTTATATTCAGTTTCTGGCTCCGCCACTGCGCATGCTAGTGGCGTAAATCTCTAGCTGGCTGCGTTGCAAGTGTGGCCCCGGGATGCGTACTCGTACACACACGGTGGCCGAATAAGGCTAACTCCAACGCACGACCCCAAACGGACGTCTGTTTTATCCGATTTGTGTTCGTCTGGTTCGTCCGTATTTCGTCCGTCTGAGACAGCAAAACGAACACGGCCATCCGCCTACGGTCGTGCGCCCGTCGGTGTGCCCAACCGGCACGCCCTAAACTGTCCGTGTTTCTGGACTTCAATTTTAGGCTAAAGAACCCAAAATAAAAGTTGCAGATAATATAAAAACATAAATATAAACATTAAAACGTCGACACGTCCACACGTCCACAAATTCAACAGAATTCTTAATTAAACTAAAACTTAAAACACATAAAATAAACTACGTAAAGGCCCGTCGCCGGTGAGGCCGCCATCGTCTCCGGGAGCCTCCATCCTACTCGTCAATAACTCGCTGAAGGAAATATGCCCTAGAGGCAATAATAAAGTTGTTATTTATATTTCCTTATATCATGATAAATGTTTATTATTCATGCTAGAATTGTATTAACCGGAAACTTAGTACATGTGTGAATACATAGACAAACAGAGTGTCACTAGTATGCCTCTACTTGGCTAGCTCGTTAATCAAAGATGGTTAAGTTTCCTAGCCATAGACAAGAGTTGTCATTTAGTGAACGAGATCACATCATTAGAGAATGATGTGATTGACTTGACACATCCGTTAGCTTAGCATTATGATCGTTTAGTTTATTGGTAATGCTTTCTTCATAACTTATACATGTTCCTATGACTATGAGATTATGCAACCCCCGAATACCGGAGGAACACTTAGTGTGCTATCAAACGTCACAACGTAACTGGGTGATTATAAAGATGCTCTACAGGTGTCTCCGATGGTGTTTGTTGAGTTGGCATAGATCGAGATTAGGATTTGTCACTTCGATTGTCGGAGAGGTGTCTCTGGGCCCTCTCGGTAATACACATCACTATAAGCCTTGCAAGCAATGTGACTAATGAGTTAGTTACGGGATGATGCATTACGGAACGAGTAAAGAGACTTGCCGGTAACGAAATTGAACTAGGTATTGAGATACCGACGATCGAATCTCGGGCAAGTAACATACCGATGACAAAGGGAACAACGTATGTTGTTATGCGGTTTGACCGATAAAGATCTTCGTAGAATATGTAGGAACCAATATGAGCATCCAGGTTCCGCTATTATTTATTGACCGGAAGTGAGTCTCGGTCATGTCTACATAGTTCTCGAACCCATAGGGTCCGCACGCTTAACGTTCGATGACGATCGGTATTATGAGTTTATGTGTTTTGATGTACCGAAGGTTGTTCGGAGTCCCGAATGTGATCACGGACATGATGAGGAGTCTCGAAATGGTCGAGACGTAAAGATTGATATATTGGACGATGTTATTCGGACACCGGATAAGTTTTGGGGGTCACCGGATAAATATCGGAGTGCCAGGGGGGTTATTGGAACCCCCGGGGGAACTAATGGGCCTCTATGGGCCTTAGTGGGAAGAGAGGAAGGGCCGGGAGGGGCTGGCCGTGCCCCTGGATCCGAATTGGACTAGGGGAAGGGGGCGGCGCCCCCCTTTCCTTCCCTTCCCCCTCCTCCTTCCTTCCCCCTCTCTCTTCCCTTGTTGGAAGCCTACTAGGAATAAGATTCCTAGTAGGAATTGATAACCCACAAGTGTAGGGGATCGCAACAGTTTTCAAGGGTAGAGTATTCAACCCAAATTTATTGATTCGACACAAGGGGAGCCAAAGAATATCCTCAAGTATTAGCAGTTGAGTTGTCAAGTCAACCACACCTGGATAACTTAGTATCTGTAGCAAAGTATTTAGTAGCAAAGTAGTATGATAGTAATGTTAACGGTAGCAAAAGTTATATTTTTGGGTTTTGTAGTGATTGTAAGAGTAGCAACGGTAAAGTAAATAAGCGGAGAACAATATGTGAAAAGCTTGTAGGCATTGGATCGGTGATGGAGAATTATGCCGGATGCGGTTCATCGTGTAACAATCATAACATAGGGTGACACAGAACTAACTCCAATTCATCAATGTAATGTAGGCATTTATTCCGAATATAGTCATACATGCTTGTGGAAAAGAACTTGCATGACATCTTTTGTCCTACCCTCCCATGGTAGCAGGGTCCTAACGGAAACTAAGGGATATTAAGGCCTCCTTTTAATAGAGTACCGGACCAAAGCATTAACACATAGTGAATACATGAACTCCTCAAACTACGATCATCACCGTGAGTGGTCCCGACTATTGTCACTTCGGGGTTGCCGGATCATAACACATAGTAGGTGACTATAGACTTGCAAGATAGGATCAAGAACTCACATATATTCATGAAAACATAATAGGTTTAGAACAGAAACCATGGCACTCGGGCCCTAGTGACAAGCATTAAGCATAGCAAAGTCATCGCAACATCAATCTCAGAACATAGTGGATACTAGGGATCAAGCCCTAACAAATCTAACTCGATTACATGATAAATCTCATCCAACCCATCACTGTCCCGCAAGCCTACGATGGAATTACTCACGCACGGCGGTGAGCATCATGAAATTGATGATGGAGGATGGTTGATGATGACGACGGCGACGGATTCCCCTCTCCGAAGCCTCGAACGGACTCCAGATCATCCCTCCCGAGAGAGTTTAGGGCTTGGCAGCGGCTCCATATCGTAAAACGCGATGAATCTTTCTCTCTGATTTTTTTCTCTCCGAACACGAATATATGGAGTTGGAGTTGAGGTTGGTGGAGCTCCAGGGGGCCCACGAGGTAGGGGGCGCGCCCAGGGGTGTAGGCGCACCCCCTCCCTCGTAGAAAGGGTGTGGCCCCCTGTCCTTGATTCTTTCGCCAGTATTTTTTATATTTTCCAAAATAATCTCCGTTGATTTTCAGGTCATTCCGAGAACTTTTCTTTCTGCACATAAATAACACCATGGCAATTCTGCTGAAAACAGCGTCAGTCCGGGTTAGTTCCATTCAAATCATGCAAATTAGAGTCCAAAACAAGGGCAAAAGTGTTTGGAAAAGTAGATACGACGGAGACGTATCAACTCCCCCAAGCTTAAACCTTTGCTTGTCGTCAAGTAATTCAGTTGATAAACTGAAAGTGATAAATAAAAACTTTTACAAACTATGTTTGCTCTTGTTGTTGTAAATATGTAAATCCAGCATTCAAGTTTTCAGCAAAGATTATGAACTAACCATATTCACAATAACATTTAGGTCTCATGTTTACTCATGTCAATGGCATAATCAACTAGCGAGCAATAATAATAAATCTCGGATGACAACACTTTCTTAAAACAATCATGATATGATATAACAAGATGGTATCTCGCTAGCCCTTTCTGAGACCGCAAAACATAAATGCAGAGCACCTTTAAAGCTCAAGGACTGACTAAACATTGTAATTCATGGTAAAAGAGATCCAGTCATAGTCATAACCAATATAAATTAATAGTAATGGATGCAAATGACAGCGGTGCTCTCCAACTAGTGCTTTTAATAAGAGGGTGATGACTCAACACAAAAGTAAATAGATAGGCCCTTCGCAGACGGAAGCAGGGATTTGTAGAGGTGCCAGAGCTCGATTTTGAAATAGAGATAAATTATATTTTGAGCGGCATACTTTCATTGTCAACATAACGACCAAGAGATGGCGATATCTTCCATGCTACACACATTATAGGCGGTTCCAAACAGAATGGTAAAGTTTATACTCCCCCTCCACCAACAAGCATCAATCCATGGCTTGCTCTAAAGAACGAGTGCCTCCAACTAACAACAGTCCTCGGGGAGTTTTGTTTGCAATTATTTTGATTTGATTTGCATAAAGCATGGGACTGGGCATCCCAGTGACCAACCATTTTCTCGTGAGTGAGGAGCGGAGTTCACTCCTCTTAAGAATAACCCGCATAACATGGAAGATACGGACAGCCCTAGTTGATACATGAGCTATTCGAGCATGCAAAACATAATTTCATTTGAAGGTTTAGAGTTTGGCACATACAAATTTATTTGGAACGGTAGGTAGATACCACATATAGGAAGGTATAGTGGACTCATATGGAATAACTTTGGGGTTTAAGGGATTGGATGCACAAGCAGTATTCCCGCTTAGTACAAGTGAAGGCTAGTAAAAGACTGGGAAGCGACCAACTAGAGAGCGACAACAGTCATGAACATGCATTAAAATTAATGAACATTAAGTGCAAGCATGAGTAGGATATAATCCACCATGAACATAAATATCGTGAAGGCTATGTTGATTTGTTTCAACTACATGTGTTGATTTGTTCGTCAAGTCACTCGAATTGTTCAAAGGAGGATACCACCCTATCATACCACATCACAACCATTTTAATAGCATATTGACACGCAAGGTAAACCATTATAAACTCCTAGCTAATTAAGCATGGCATAAACAACTATAATCTCTAATTGTCATTGCAAACATGTTTATTCATAATAGGCTGAATCAGGAACGATGAACTAATCATATTTACAAAAACAAGAGAGGTCGAGTTCATACCAGCTTTTCCTATCTCAATCAGTCCATTATATACGTCATAATTGCCTTTCATGCACGACCGAATGATGTGAATAATAATAATAGTGCACGTGCATTGGACTAAGCTGGAATCTGCAGGCATTCAATAAACAGGAGAAGACAAGGCAATATGGGTTCTTGGTTAAATCGACAATAATGCATATAAGAGCCACTTCAGCATTTTCATTAAGGTCTTCTCGTATCGACCCCCAAAGAAAAGAAAAGAAATAAAACTATTTACACGGGAAAGCTCCAAACAAGCAAAAGAAGAACATGAAATATTTTTAGGTTTTCTTTTTAATTATTACTACTACAGCAAGAAAGTAAACTAGCTAAAAGTTACAACTAATTTTGTTTTTGTTTTTCTTAAGATTTGTCAAACACACAAGAAGAAAACATAAAAAGGAAAATAAACTAGCATGGATATTACAATGAAAGAGTATGAGCACCGACATCTAGCAATGAGTGTGTGAATCATAAATGTAATGTCGGTGAGAAATACGTATTCCCCCAAGCTTAGGCTTTTGGCCTAAGTTTGTCTATTGCCACGGCCGGCCTGGCGGATATCCAAAGTTATAGTTGGGGTCGTACTAAGATGCAGCAGTTATTGCATCATGGGTTGCAGCTTGGAGGCGAGCTATCTCAGCCCTCCTCTTATACTCATCCGCCTCCTCTCTGGTTATAAAATATCTCCCTTTTTTCTGAAAGTCAAAGAAAGTAGAAGCAGGGAGAGCGACATGATAGGTGCGTCGTCTGTCAAAGATTAGTCGGTACTGAGGAACTGATCGTTCCTCTCAACAAAACGATGACGAACCATAGCCTCATAATCTAAATAAGCAGGAGGCAACTCAATATCATCCTCATGTATGGTTACACCAAGAAAATTAGCTAAACGGGTTGCATAAATTCCACGAAAGAATTCTCCATTAAATCTATTATTATGCAACCTACGTGCAACAATGGCTCCCAAATTATAATGTTTATCTCCTAACATAGCACTCCTGAGAACATTGAGGTCAGGGACACACATGTGACATGCTTCATCCTTAACATTTATGAACCTACCTATGAAGAGAGCAAAATAGTGTATAGCAGGAAAATGAATGCTCCCTATGGTAGCTTGTGCTATGTCTCTAGATTCACCCACAGCTATACTAGCAAGAAAATCTCTAAATTCAGATTTGCGAGGTTCACTAGGACTACCCATTGTGGAAGTTTGCAAGCAGTGGAAAAATCCTCTAAGTCCATAGTATAAGAATTTTCACAAAGATCAAATAGGACAGTTTGAGAATTGCGTGAAGATGAAAATTCAAACCTCCTCACAAAGGAACTAGTGAGATAGTGGTACTGACGGCACTTATCTGCCTCGAAGCTCACAAAATCAGCGTTACGCACATATGCGTTGAATTCTTCCTTGATTCTTGCTTGATCCATGAAGTCCTCTGAAGGCCATTCACAAGCCCGCACTGGAGCGTCCTTTGGTGGTTCATCATCAGCATCACGCATTGCAAGCCTGGGTCCTTGCTTCCTTGAAGAGCCACCTTGGTAGATTTTCCTGAACATATTTCTTCCTCTGAAAAATTTCTGAATTTTTTAGTAATGTCAAATAAAAGTGAACCAAGCTCAACAAAATTGATAGCAACTACTCCTACAAGTACCTAGAGCCTATATCATGCATTAGAACTACTTGGAACCATATAAATTTGACATGCAAGCTCAAGAACATGGTCACCTAGGCAGCACAAATTTGCAATGAATAAAGCACTGGAACAAAACTAATTGGACCAATGGAGGAGTCACATACCAAGGAATAATCCCCCAAAGCAGTTTTGTGAAAGGTGCTTTGAGCAAGGAGATCGGAAATCGCAGCAAAATGATCTAGAACTCGTGCTTGAGCTGGTTGGTGATGTTTTTAGGAGGAAGAAGAAGTGTGTGAATGCAGGAATAAGTGCAGGGGAGCCACCGTGGGACCACGAGGCAGGGGGGAGCGCCCTGGACCCTCGTGCCCAGGTGCTTGCTCCCCTGCTGTGTTCTCAGTGCCAAATATTCTCAAATATTTCAGAAAAAACCATATTAAATTGGCATGGCATTTGGAGAACTTTTATTTTCGGGGTATTTTTATATTGCACGGATAATTCAGAAAACAGACAGAAAAATACTATTTTTACTTTATTTCAACTAAATAACAGAAATTAAAGAGAGGGTACAGAAGGTTGTGCTTTCTAACTTCATCCATCTCATGCTCATCAAAAGGAATCCACTAACAAGGTTGATCAAGGCTTGTTAACAAACTCATTCTGAAATAACATGCAACCGGAGAAATTTCGAATGACACTATGTTACCTCAACGGGGATATGCACATCCCCAATAATAAGAATATCATATTTCTTCTTGGTAGTAGGAAGAGGAAATTCAAAACCTCCAAAAATAATCGATGGAATTTTTCCAATAGAGTTGATACTATGGACTTGAGGTTGTTTCCTCGGAAAGTGTACCTTATGCTCATTACGATTAACATGAAAAGTGGCATTGCCTTTGTTGCAATCAATAACAGCCCATGCTGTATTCAAAAAGGGTCTTCCAAGATAATAGACATACTATCGTCCTCGGGAATATCAAGAATAACAAAGTTCGTTAAAATAGTAACGTTTGCAACCACAACAGGCACATCCTCACAAATACCAACAGGTATAGCAGTTGATTTATCAGCCATTTGCAAAGATATTTCAGTAGGTGTCAACTTATTCAAATCAAGTCTGCGATATAAAGAGAGAGGCATAACATTAACACCGGCTCCAAGATCACATAAAGCAGTTCTAACATAATTTCTTTTAATGGAGCATGGTATAGTAGGTACTCCTGGATCTCCAAGTTTCTTTGGTATTCCACCTTTAAAAGTATAACTAGCAAGCATGGTGGAAATTTTAGCTTTCATATCTTTCTTTTATTAGTGACAATTTCTTTTATGTACTTAGCATAAGGATTCATTTTGAGCATATTAGTTAATCGCATACGCAAAAAGATATGTCTAATCATTTCAGCAAAGCGCTCAAAATCCTCATCATCCTTTTTCTTGGATGGTTTGGGAGGAAAAGGCATGGGTTTCTGAACCCATGGCTCTTTCTTTACCATGTTTCCTAGCAACAAAGTCTCTCTTATAGTAACATTGATTCTTTGATAGTGGGTTATCAAGATCAACAACAGGTTCAATTTCCACATCATTATCATTGCTAGGTTGAGCATCAACATGAACATCATCATTAACATTATCACTAGGTTCATGTTCATTACCAGATTGTGTTTCAGTATCAGAAATAGAAATATCATTAGGATTCTCAGGTGTGTCTACAACGGGTTCACTAGAAGCATGCAAAGTCCGATCATTTTTCTTTTTCTTCTTTTTAGAAGGACTAGGTGCCTCAATTTTATTTCTCTGAGAGTCCTGCTCAATTCTCTTAGGATGGCCTTCAGGATACAAAGGTTTCTGAGTCATTTTACCAGTTCTAGTAGCCACTCTAACAGCATAGTCATTATTCTTATTATTCAATTCATTGAGCAAATTATTTTGAGCTTTAAGTACTTGTTCTACTTGAGTTGTAACCATAGAAGCATGTTTACTAATGAGTTTAAGTTCACCTTTAACTCTAGACATGTAATCACTCAAATGTTCAAGCATATAAGAATTGTGTTTCAATTGTCTACGAACATAAGCATTGAAGTTTTCTTGTTTGACAATAAAATTATCAAACTCATCTAAGCATTGGCTAGTAGACTTATAACGAGGAATATCACCTTCATCAAATCTATAGAGAATTTACCTTTACTACCTGTGTCGGGTTATCAAGACCATGTGTTTCTTCAATAGGAGATGAATTAAGATCATATATTTCTTCAACAGGCGGTAAATTAAGACCATGTATTTCTTCAATAGGAGGTAAATTCTTAACATCTTTAGCTTTAATACCTTTTTCCTTCATATATTTCTTTGCCTCTTGCATATCTTCAGGACTAAGAAATAGAACACCCCTTTTCTTCGGAGTTGGCTTATGAGTTGGTTTAGGAAGTGTCCAATTATTTTCATTTGTCAACATATTATTTAATAAAATTTCAGCTTCATCTGGTGTTCTTTCCCTGAAAATAGAACTAGCAAAACTATCGAGGTGGTCTCTCGAAGCATAGGTTAGTCCATTATAAAAGATATCAAGTATTTCATTTTTCTTAAGAGGATGATCAGGCAAAGCATTAAGTAACTGGAGAAGCCTCCCCCAAGCTTGTGGGAGACTCTTTTCTTCAATTTGCGCAAAATTATATATATCCCTTAAAGCAGCTTGTTTCTTATGAGGAGGGAAATATTTAGCAGAGAAGTAATAAATCATATCCTGGGGACTACGCACACAACCAGGATCAAGAGAATTAAACCATATCTTCGCATCACCCTTTAATGAGAACGGAAATATTTTAAGGATATAATAGTAGCGAGTTTTATCATCATTAGTGAACAGGGTGGCTATATCATTTAATTTAGTGAGATGTGCCACAACAGTTTCAGATTCATAGCCATAAAAACGATCAGATTCAACCAAAGTAATTATATCGGGATCAATAGAAATTCATAATCCTTATCAAGAACAAAGATAAGTGAAGTAGCATAAGCAAGATCATATTTCATTCTAGCATTCAAAGTTTTTGTTTAAGCTTAGCTAATAATTTCTTAAGATCACTTCTATCATTGCAAGCAAGAAAGTCTCTAGCAGTTTCTTCATCCATAACATAGCCCTCGAGCTGTGAGCAATTCATATTTAGGGGAGAGTCTTCACATCACTTTCATCAATATTATCGGTTTCAATAATTTCATTCCCTCTAGCCCTAGCAAGTTGTTCATCAAGAAATTCACCAAGTGGCATAGTAGATCAAGCATAGAAGTAGTTTCATCATAAGTATCATGCATAGCAGAAGTGGCATCATTAATAACATGCGACATATCAGAATTAATAGCGAAGCAGGTTTAGGTGTATAAGCTTACTCAAAATGTAAGGTGAATCAAGTGCGAGCTAGATGGCAGTTCCTTACCTCCCTCGTAGTCGAGGATAAATTTTTGTTTTCTCGTCTTTCAAGTTCTTCATAGTGACCAGCAGATATAAATCCCAAGTGACTAAAATAATAGAGCTATGTTCCCCGGCAACGGCGCCAGAAAATAGTCTTAATAACCCACAAGTATAGGGGATCGCAACAGTTTTTGAGGGTAGAGTATTGAACCCAAATTTATTGATTCGACACAAGGGGAGCCAAAGAATATTCTCAAGTATTAGCAGTTGAGTTATCAAGTCAACCACACCTGGATAACTTAGTATCTGCAGCAAAGTATTTAGTAGCAAAGTAGTATGATAGTAATGGTAACGGTAGCAAAAGTAATATTTTTGGGTTTGTAGTGATTGTAACAGTAGCAACGGTAAAGTAAATAAGCGGAGAACAATATGTGAAAAGCTTGTAGGCATTGGATCGGTGATGGAGAATTATGCCGGATGCGGTTCATCATGTAACAATCATAACATAGGGTGACACAGAACTATCTCCAATTCATCAATGTAATGTAGGCATTTATTCCAAATATAATCATACGTGCTTATGGAAAAGAACTTGCATGACATCTTTTGTCCTAACCTCCCGTGGCAGCGGGGTCCTAACAGAAACTAAGGGATATTAAGACCTCCTTTTAATAGAGTACCGGCCGGACCAAAGCATTAACACATAGTGAGTACATGAACTCCTCAAACTACGGTCATCACCGGGAATGGTCCCGATTATTGTCACTTCGGGGTTGCCGGATCATAACACATAGTAGGTGACTATAGACTTGCAAGATAGGATCAAGAACTCACATATATTCATGAAAACATAATAGGTTTAGAACAGAAACCATGGCACTCGGGCCCTAGTGACAAGCATTAAGCATAGCAAAGTCATCGCAACATCAATCTCAGAACATAGTGGATACTAGGGATCAAGCCCTAACAAATCTAACTCGATTACATGATAAATCTCATCCAACCCATCACTGTCCCGCAAGCCTACGATGGAATTACTCACGCACGGCGGTGAGCATCATGAAATTGATGATGGAGGATGGTTGATGATGACGACGGCGACGGATTCCCCTCTCCGAAGCCTCGAACGGACTCCAGATCATCCCTCCCGAGAGAGTTTAGGGCTTGGCAGCAGCTCCATATCGTAAAACGCGATGAATCTTTCTCTCTGATTTTTTTCTCTCCGAACACGAATATATGGAGTTGGAGTTGAGGTTGGTGGAGCTCCAGGGGGCCCACGAGGTAGGGGGCGCGCCCAGGGGTGTAGGCGCACCCCCTCCCTCGTAGAAAGGGTGTGGCCCCCTGTCCTTGATTCTTTCGCCAGTATTTTTTATATTTTCCAAAATAATCTCCGTTGATTTTCAGGTCATTCCGAGAACTTTTGTTTCTGCACATAAATAACACCATGGCAATTCTGCTGAAAACAACGTCAGTCCGGGTTAGTTCCATTCAAATCATGCAAGTTAGAGTCCAAAACAAGGGCAAAAGTGTTTGGAAAAGTAGATACGACTGAGACGTGTTAGGAATCCTACTTGGGGCGCGCCCCATGAGGGCCGGCCGGCCTCCCCCTTGCTCCTTTATATACGGGGGCAAGGTGGCACCCTAGAACACACAAGTTGACAGTTGTCTTAGCCGTGTGCGGTGCCCCCCTCCACAGATTTCCACCTCGGTCATATCGTTGTAGTGCTTAGGCTTAGCCGTGCGTTGGTAACTTCATCAACACCGCCACCACGCCCTCGTGTTGACGGAACTCTCCCTCGGCCTCAGCTGGATCAAGAGTACGAGGGACGTCACCGAGCTGAACGTGTGCAGATCGCGGAGGTGCCGTGCGTTCGGTACTTGGATCGGTTGGATAGCGAAGACGTTCGACTACATCAACCGCGTTACTAAACGCTTCCGCTTTCGGTCTACGCGGGTACGTGGACACACTCTCCCCGCTCGTTGCTATGCATCACCTAGATGGATCTTGCGTGTGCGTAGGAATTTTTTTGAAATTACTGTGTTCCCCAACAGTCGCCGGTGAGGTCGACGTAGGGAGGTGGCTGTCAAAGGTGGGCTCGCGGCCCCTACCAGACCGGAGGCACTTGAGGCACCTGCACCACCTTCTCCCATGGCTCCTGCTCCTGCTCTGTTGATCGCGGCGGCGTGGCTGACCATGGGCCGACACCCACCGAGTCGGCCTTCTCCGGTGTCGCGCACGACCAGCTCCAGCGCTGGCCCACCAGACGAGGATTCCACACGGTGATGGGCGGCTCGTCCACCACCTACTCCGGCACCTCCTCCTTGATGGCCATGTCCAGCTCGGGGATGGCCACGTCGCCGGCCGTAGAGAGGGCCAGCATGGATTTCAGGCCCTCCCACTGTCGCTCGTCGGCACGTGTTCATGGAGTCCTCCATGACCCGCCTCATGAGCCGGGCCTCCTCCTCCTCGGTCATGTGAGGTGGCGGTGGCTGGAATGGGAACGGGGACGGAGATGGCGTCGTCGTGATGCCGCGCACACGCCTACGGGCCCGCGTTTGGGGCGGGCTGTCAGCACAAGCAGGACGCGGGCGGCGCGGGCTCGGAGGACGAACGGCAAAAAAAGATTGCCGCCGGAGGTCGTGCTCATCGCGGAGCCACGTATCCCACAACGACGAATCCATGGCGCACCTGGGGTCCTGTAGCAGATCCAGTGGCAGGCTTGCATGGTGTTGGTTGATCTCGCCGCGGCGGCCGCGACCGCTCACCGACACTGGTGGGATTGACACACGGTTCGCGGAGAGATGACAGTTATTCGGCAGGTGGACATCTCCCCACAGCAGTGGCGTCGCAGTCTCCAGTAGCGCCGGTAGATGTCGCTGTAGACGTATGGCCTATTGCGGTGCCCGGCCGCCGACGGCGCAATCTCGAACGCGGGCGGAGCAGGTGGTGCGGGCGGCACGGACCTACTAGAGCGGCGTCGACCAGAGGAGGAGCCAACCTCATGGTCGTGCTTCCCCTTGTTGATCCAATGTCAGCCCATGCCGCCGGCGGGGAGGTGGGCGAGTGGGATGCGCCGGCGGCGTCTGGGGTTTCTTGTGTCGAGGCTAGACGAGGCAGACCAGTTACGAAGGGGAAGCTGAGGACTGGCCGGTCCACGGCTTCCACATTAAGAAGGACGGCGACCCACCAGCTGGGTGGCTGACAACGAAGGCCCACCGCGCGTGTGTATTGATTTTGAACGGTGGGGTAGGTGGACGGCCGCCACGCGTCTCCGAGGCGGACGACGAGCAAGCACGTCTCTGTCCATTCGACGTCTGTGTGGACGCAAACCATGTGCAGGTTTGTACAGGAAAATGAACGGGTCGGACGCTAAATGGACAAAATTTAAGGATGTGGCCGTGCGTTGGACCGTGCCGTCTGTCTATTTTGGCCAAACGGACAAGCATGGATAAGGTGAGGTCGTGCGTTGGAGTTGGGTTAAGGACACGATTTTGTTTGCTCGAAGAAACCAAAGGGGATCCTAAAAACAAGAAAAAAGAAACAGGCAACCCCACCAGCGAGAGTTATGTGTCGCCCGTACGGTCGTACTGATCTCTATTAGGAATCATCTACAACAAGTGGCTATCACGCCGACCTAATAGTTTTTTTTTTTCGGTTTTTCTAATGTCTGTCGCACGGTTTTTCACGGCTGTTTTGTTTCTTTGTATGCTGCTTTTCTCTTTTCTTTTGGTTTTCACTAATTTCCTTTGTGTTATTTATTATTTACTTTTCATTTTCTTTCAACATATATCTATTTTTACACACTTTATATTTTCCATATACATGAGTAACATTTTGTATACATTTTAATAATTTTTAAATACATGATTAATTTTTTTCAAATATATGTTGTGATGCCTACTTTTTTCATACATATTGTACATTTTTTGTATATATCTAAAACTTTTTTATATAAGTTAACATTTCTAAATACATGATTAATGTTTTTAATCAAATACTTGTTTTGAACAAAAAAAATGGAGCTAGGACAGTCGGTGCCTGCCACTAGCTCTGGAATTGTGCCGCTGTCTTTTTATTTTTGGGCATCCCATCTCATCGCATCCACGGTTTGTCTTCGTGCAAAACCGTTGCTCTTTTGGGAACGACCACCATTGTCTGGCCCGTCTTTATTCATCCATCCATGGACGTCTTTGCTCTCTTGTCATGTCCACAACGCGCTGCCATTGGTCCTTTCAGCTGCCTTTCAGCGACACAAAAGCTCCCGCAGCCATCGCAGTCGATCCAAACCATCTGACTTGCCCACCGAGCTAGAGATGATGATGTGCGCGCACAGAAGAGACCATTAATCAATCTATCAAAGATTTTTTTGGTCTGATCATGTGCTGATCTTCCTCCTCTTGCTGCTGACTGGGGAGCCGTCGCAGCAAGAGCTTTCCGGCGACGATGCCATGGTGGTCGTCCTGCTGGCGCCATCGCTTGTGCAGCTGAGGTAGCCGGCATCGAGGTCCAGCACCCCGGTGGGGCTCCGGGGCGCAGACATGGCGGCGGAGTAGGCTCTGCCCATCAGGCCTGCGGTTTTAGGTGGCGGCACGGTGGCGCCGGTGGCCTGGATCATGGCTTCATGGCAACTCAGCACCCGCTCCTGCAGAAAGCAACAAGCCATTAAGTCGCCATGTTACATTACAAAGTGTAAATGCAGCTCACGCGTTCCCTGCATGGTGTCTGGAGAAGTACGCGCGGCTACAGACAGGGACAGGGGGCGACTGCAATGACTTTTTTTCTGCATGCCTCGCGTGCTACAGGTCCAAAAGGCCAAGAACCATGCCGCGACGCGAACCTAGAAGGACATTGGTAATCCCAGACCATCAGGGTAAGTCCTGATGCTCGCATTATTTCTGAATTTATTCTAGTAGTTTTGAGATTTTCAGCGATGCATTTTCAGTGTGAGGAAATGTACCTGTCAACAACGAGGCGTCTACAGTGATTTCGTAAATTTCAAAATGACATGCCGGCTCAGTCTCTCGGATATGCTCATAGGGATAGTGTGTGCGTGTGTGCATTTATAGGGATGAGTGTATGCACATATGTATGAGCGATTGCGTCTCTACTAATGTTAAAAAAAAACACGCCGCGACGCAGTAAATGAGATGCGTTGCCCGGAAAAAAAAGAGTTGCGTGCGTGCCTCACCTTATCTACGTGGGTGCAGCAGGCCGCCCTGTGGGCGGCGTGTTCTTCCCCGGCCACGGCGGCGGCCACCGTCGCGGCGATCTCCGAGGGCCGGAACTCCAGGCAGTTTGTCCCTGTCATGCATGAATCGATCCATAATGTTAGATTTTGTTGAAACGGGGGATGCATCTCTGACAGAGATCCATGTGCCAACCAAAAAGATGCTGCGTGCGTGCGTGCGCACCTCTGGATATCAAGAGGATGAGCTCCGCGGCCTCCCGGACGGCCTGCCTCGACGGCGCATTGCCGCCGCTCAGCTGGTGGAGGAAGTAGTCGAGGTAGGAGAAGGGGGTGACGGACTGCATCCGCCATTTGAGCGTGCTCAGGACCAGCAGCTCCATCCTCTGGATCGTCTTCGCCTCGAACACGTACCGTGCATCCCCGGCCTGGTCGATAGACACCATCGAACAGTATAGAGGTCATTACAACATCGACCAAATGGGCGCCGCATGCTTCATCTTGCTACTGCTTTAGTTAGATTCTCATCTCACCTGCAGGTCGATGGACTGAGGCACGGAAGTTTCGTCCATCTTGGCAGCAAGAGACAAGCACGCCACCGATAGCAGCTGCGTCATCCAAGCCTTGCCCTCCTGTAAACACGAGGGAGGCTCACATGAATCAGCGCTGCAATGGCATGGCGTGCATTAATAGCCGGCCGGTTCTTGATAGGGTGGACGCATCTCCTTACCGGTATCTGGTAGAGCGAGAGGAAGCGGTCCATGTAGTTGAGGGCCAAGCAGGCAGTCACAGGGCCGAAGCCGTAGTACGTGTGAACCTGCGTGGATGGACACCGATGGTTAACATCAAGCACTGGATCGAAGCGGACGGGAGCGAATCAGAGGAGAGACGAAGAGACAGCTCGCGTGAATTAAGGTAAGAGGACGCACCTTCCATATCCAGTCGACGGCGTCCATCCGCACGCGGAGATCCAAGCCCCCGGCGCGGAGCCGCTCCGCGTAGTCCTCCCTGGGCATGTGCTCCGCCTCCGTCGCCACCCAGCGGGCCACGCATTCCTCGGACGGCAGCGGGAACTCCACGGCCAGCTCGCCGCCGCCACCGCAGTAGGGGGACCCGCTCGCCCTCGCTCCCTCCGCCGCCTCCTCCTCGCCGTCGCCGAAGCCGAAGACGCTGCTGCTGTCCTCGGCGCAGAGCAGGATGGAGGCGGCCATCTCGTAGCTCGGGGCCATCGGTCTCTTCCTTCCAGGTAGTAGATGATAGGACGATACACGGCGCGGCTTGCTCCTCCACTTCCTCGACGGCCTCGTGCAGCTCGTGCTCCGCCTCTGGCCGGGAGCGGGTGAGGTGTGCAAGAAGAGGAAGAGGGGAGGGGCGGATGAGAGGAGGGGGGGACGGGTCTTTTGTACGTAGCGGCGTGCGGACAAGGGAGGGAGGGGTGTTTCGGGCAAGAGGCAAAGACGGGCGCTGACTCGAGCAGCCAAATTTCTTTCCGAGTTTGTACTTTGAGGCGCCGGAATGCTTTTCTGGCCCTTTTTTTATGATTGTTTTCCTTTTGTGTGAGGAATTCCTGCATATCGTGTTTCTTTCCTAGTATTATTGTTGTATTATTATTAGGTTTACTGTTGCGGTCTGGCACGTACGCGTAAAAAGAGATGCTGTGTTACCGCGGGTGTGAAATGAGTGAGACGAGATATGATGATTGCAGAAGATGATGAGGGGTAAAAAAAAGTAAAGAAACGGACACATGTGACGAGAGCGACAATGACACCTTGCCTTTGTCGAGTTGAGCAAGGCGTTAACGGATGACAACCAGCATATGATCATGATGGTTCTTCTGTGGAGGGGATTTTCAGCAAAATATACACAGCTGAGATTACTTAATTTTGTTAGTTCATTTTTTGACCCAATAGCCTTGGAAAGTCAGATTTTCAGGGCTCCGGGCAAATGCCCTCAAAGCCCCCGGATTACGATCGAATGGATGGCAATTTCTCTGTGCAACGTGGCGATTTTCCTGCCTTTTTTTGTACCAAATGGCAACTTTCGCTCCGATCATGGCAAATCCTACAAAGTTGGCATGGCAACTCTTGTTAGCATGGCATGACAAGCCTGGGTGCTTGCGGGATAACATTTATCTCTTTTTGTAGAAATAACCTTACATTTATTAACACGCAATATAACATAACATAGTTACATTGATATAATTAACTTAGATAAGTTGCATATTCGCAAAATAAAAACCTAGATAGGTTGCAACTACGAGAACTCCAAATATGGAGATATCTCAATGATGTAGATGCGCGTACATAATTTTGGTCACATCTGGATCTGAATTTGTATATACATTCCTCCGGTTTTCTCGGGGTTCCCCTTCTAAAAGCGTGGCTCATTGCAAAGCACATAGTAATTAGCTTACCATTAATCAAGCAGTCGATAAGCACGTCACCAATAGGAGTCGTGTCGTCCTAGCATTTACGCCATGTCGAGTTTTTTTAGAGCTTAGCAAGGCCTATCTCCTATGTTGTGAGTGAGTGTTCGCCCATGGAAACTCCTTTTCTCAATCTTGTGGCGTTAAAGATTTGTTTGAACTCCCTCGAGCACCAAAGTTTACAATTTTCACAACATATATATTTCGGACTTTCCAAAATATTTGAAAATTTTAAAATCATTTTGAACTCTGATCTCATTACAATTAGCCGAGTTTTAACAAAAGATGATCTAATTTAAATTTTATTTGGAGTTAGTTTGAACATGTCCTGGAATTTCAACGTTCCAAAATTCTGGGCACTCACTAACATTACCAAAATTCAAAATGGTGTTGAAATCCGTCCAAAGTGATCAAGAGGTGGTTCTACCATGATTGACCATGGCCCTCTTCGGTATTCGCTTGGGCACAAAATCAGATCCAACGACCTCGAGGGCTGCCTGTATGTAGATGATACACATGACGAGTTTCCAGACCCGACCAAAGGATAATGTTGTCCACTTCTCTATTTTGGGTTTGCTAATTAATTTTCACAGTAAATTAAGGGAAATGCCAACTGTTGCACAACTACAACGTAATAATCTAGTAAACGATGTGTTTGATTATGTTGCATTTACAATTGCATCATGTGTATCAACTTCAAGTTTTCAACGAGATTCACTTGTTTCAGCTGCATCTCACATATTTACTGTAATGCTTACTAATTGTTAAACAAGTGGTAGCAGTATATGTTTATTGAAGAGTCACCCCAAATAAAACTCTAGATGGCTTAAAAACCTAGTGATTATCGCATAGCGCTTCCATGTCCTAGGATGTGTTGCACTTTTGGCAATAGACGAGTTAGTCGGTGGTGGCTTACACAAATTTCATTGATTGAATCCACTTGTCATTGCTACGGAAAATGCAATGACGAGATAGAGCCACATCATCTGAAACATAAGCCTTTGCCATAAAATGACGGGCTAAATTGCTTAGCGACTTGCCATTTCTCAATGGATTCTGAAATAACTATTCTCAATCATCAACCCCCTTAAACCATTGGATCTTGGTGTACTACATTTTACGGTGTTGTTTCCTTCCATGTTTCTATTTTTTTTCTGTGCAAGTACAATTACACGCTATGCTGGAGGGCAGAGCGCGTAGTTTTTCCTCAACCGGCTGAGTCCATCCAAACCAAACAAAAAAAAATTAGTTATAAAAAGGCGACTGATAGGCACCGGTGCGCCGGCCCAAATTTGGGCCGGTCGCACCAGGAGCGTTCGATTAAACAATTATTAGTCGAACGATTGTCTTCTTTCCTCCCCACACGTCTTCTTTCAGAAAAAAAATCCTCATCGCGCCGCCATTAAGGAGCGACGCACCCGGCCTCGAAGCACCGCTCGCGTGGTTCTCGCCTGTCGCTGCCCTCATCGTCGGTCGCCGTCGCCGCCCTCGTCGCCGGTTGATACCGGCCGCCGTCGTCGTTGCCGGTCGCCGTCGCCGGTTCGTGCATGTAGCATCTTGCGCCCGCGGTTGCAGCTCCCCATGGCGACGGCCGCAGCTCCGATGGCAGCCGGCCATCCTCATCGCCGGTTGCACCACCTTCGGGCCATGGTCACCACCGTCGTAGGATGGCCGCCACTGGTAGCAGCAAATCAGTCGCCGGTGGGTAGCTTTCCCCCTGCCGGCTGCAACAGAAATCGCATCACAAAAATCATGTAGCAATTGAGAACGTTGATAGTAGCAAAATTCAAAACATTGGTAGCGAAAAAGAGTGGTGGAATGTTTTCACCAACAAAGACATGGTAGCAAATTTTTTTGTCGGTTCCAGCAAAACCAGAAGATGGTGGTAGCAAAAATTGGTACACATACACTAAACAAAAAACATGGTAGCAAAATTTTGGATTGGTTCCAACAAAAATCGAAGACGGTGGAAGCAAAAAATTGATACACTGGTTCCAGCAAAAAGAAACAAACGTGGAAGCAAAATAGGATTGGTTGGTTCCAGCCAAAAAAGAGACGATGGCAGCAAAATTTGAGGCTGCTTCCAGCAAAATCCGAAGATGATGGAAGCAAAATTTTGGTACGCTGGTTCTAGCAAAAAAGAGACAAATGTGGTAGCAAAAAGGGATTGGTTGGATCCAGCAAAAAAAAAGACGACGGCAATAAAATTTCAGGCTGCTTCCAGCAAAAAAGTAAAACGCCAGATCTTCATCACTTGTCGCCGGGGTTCAAATGTCCCCAACGCCGGCTGCCGGCGGTCTCCGGCACTTGTCACCACCGCACCAGCATCGATGGGCGCGTTGGTTTGCATCACTTGTTTCCGGTGAGGGGAAAGGGGGTGGGGGCAGCCACGGCCACCGCGGGATAGAAAAGAGAAAAAAAATGGGCGGTGGCCATGGCGGCCGGCGTAGCTTGTCGCCGGTGAGATAGGGCGAGCATCTACAGAGAAGAAGAGGGGAGAGAGCGGAGCTCGCGGTGCAGAGAAGATGTGCGCGAGCAGAAGAATGAGTGGATCTCGTTCACCCGTGAAGAGATAAGGTAAAAGACTAGGCGGTCGTTCCGTGATGGACCCATGTGTAGACGAACGAGTTGCTGAGTGCGCGCTATGACCGGCCGAAACTCGGCCGGTCGACCGCACGATAAACGTTTCCTTTATAAAAACGTCATGGCGGTGTTACTTGGTGTCACGCGTGATCGGACTCCGCTTTCCAAAGCCCACTCAGTTGAACTCGGTTTGCAACAAACGGCGAAATAAGTAATTCACTCGTCGTTCTTCGTGCCACTCTATGCAACATTTTGCACACAAATTATGCGATTGAGATTGAATTGCAATGCACAGCCTCAGGCAGCTCTAGTGCTAGCCAGGACCCAACGACCCCTTTGACCGCACAGAGAAGAAGCAGGCTTGCCGGCCCCGGTTCGCGCTACTGTTCACCTGTGATCAGACCCCTCCCTGCACCGCCACTGCAGCCATGAAATCGCAGCACTGTGGTGGCGCCCACCTTATTGTTGTACGACGCACTCCTTGGTTGCCGCTGCTCGCTCGCCTTCTCGTCGGCCGCCGGCCGGCCCTCCGGCACGTCGCGAGCAAGCCCTCGGATTCCCGCTCGGGGAACCGCCCGGCCACGCGCGCGGCCGTGCTCTGCACGCACGCGTCAGCTTTAAGCTTTAGCCCATTTCGACGAGCTAGCTACGCAGCCAGCCAGGAGCGATCTTTGAGTATGCTATTGCTCGGGCTCCGCACGGGCGCGGCCTCCTATAACGGTTTCTTTCCTCCTGCCGGAACGGATCCTATAGAGTCGGTCTCCCGTGAGTGTGACTCGTAAAAGTACCCCGTTGGATCGGCAACGTTATCGTCCATGCGTACGTCGTATATGTACAATTGTACATACGCATACGACTGTGCGCAGGCATAGGGCGCCATCACTGTGGCAGTCACTTTTATCTGCGCCAGTCTCACGCAGTCCGGTAGTACGTACTCCTACAGCATTGACGTTGATGTACGTGTTCTCACTCACAAAGTGAGTACGATCGATCGACCACTGCGGCCAAGGCCAAGTCCCCCGCTCACACTCGCTTTGCCCGGTTGCCTGCATGCATGGGGCATGGTCCAAGAGACCGGCAGGACGATCGATGACTGCTCCGTCGAGATCCGAGCTCTCGAAATGGCCGCCTGACCATTCGAGGAACGCCTTTCCCTGCGTGTTATTTAACGCCCGCCCCAGCCTGGGTTGGTGGTCACCACCGCCCCGCTCGCGGCAGGCAGCAGCGGCAAGTTAGGTGCGGCGCAGCGCACCGCAGGGCGTGTATATTAACTGGCGGGAGAACGTAGAGGTGTGAGCGTGACTGCGACTGTGTGTGTGGGGCAAATTTGACAATTTTGACCGCCGGACGAAATCAGTTCACAGAATGAACTGCCCGTGAAACTATTTCACATCTCTGACCCTTTTGTGTAGCGCCCGTCACGCCGGCGCCACTCCCTACGGTGCAGCGCCTAGCTCGGGGACACCTAGCTCGGGGACGCTGCACGCCAGTCCAACGTGGCAGCCCCTGTGCCCGCACCCAGCAGTGCAGCGCCTCTGAGCTAGGCGCCACATGTGTAATGTGCGGCGCCTAAGAGCTAGGCGCCACACATTTAAAGTCTGGCGTCTAGCGCTTAAGCGCTTGATCAGTGACTTATCCACCACTTGGCTGGCCCGCCTCCCACACACCACACACTCTCCCACTCTCTCCCCGAGCTTTGCCCCCTCTCTCACTCTCTCCCCCTCTCAAATCCTCTCCCAAATCTTGCAAATTTGAAGAATTTGTCTGTGGATTTCGAAGTCAAACCCTCCCTCAAGGTAATCTTCTCCGATCCCCTTGTTTTAATCCAAGTAATGTTATCAAATTGCTCATTTTTGCTAGTTTGGGGAAACCCTAGTTTTGTTTGGATCTAGAGATTTGCATGGAGATGTGAGATCTTTGTTTGCCAATTTCCTATGATTAGGCTTTGTTAGTATGTTAGGGTTATTCTTATGGGTGTTCCTATGTTGGTGCTAGAGTTAGGTTTAGGGCTAGGGTTAGGGTTATGGTTAGGGTTAGGGTTGTTGTTTGATATATATATTAGGGTTTGTATTCCGTGTTAATCCTTGGATTAGTACTCATGGAAGCAATGTTACCTTGTGTTCTTTGAATGCTTATAGGGATGGGAAGAACATGGGGACAAAGACGCCTTTTTGAAAGGCAATATTGAACCGGACCCGGATGAGGTTGACATGGTGTTTGATAGTAGTCCTAGCTATGCGGAGCTCTTGCAACAAGTGAGGAAAGATTTGAATTGGATGCACCCTAGTGATATCGTTGAGTTGGAGGGAAGGTATAATGTTGATTTTGTAATGCACATCCATTGGAAGACGGTCAACGCCTTCAGCCACATCCATGGAGCATTCTTGCATGTTCCATCAGTAAACATAGTCCTGGATATCACGTACCACATGTAGACATGAGCATATGTCGTCACCGTGTCGTCATTAGCATCCTCAGGGCAAGTACCAAAGTTCGATGTAATCCACGGCTGCGACTCTTTCCTTCTTCTTGTCTTCTGCTTCTGGTTCCCGAGGCTCCGGAGGAACCATACCGATAAGGGCATGCATCTGCGCGCCACCCATCGAATCGGTGTTCATACATAAAGTTCCCATCGATAGGAAGACCGGTGATCATAGCAATATCTGGGCGTCACGGTCATCTCCCGGTCCGAAGATGGAAAGTGTGTGTCTCCGGCCTCCAATGATCAATAAAGCGCGGTGAGTCTTTGCAGCATTGTTGGGTGGCGTCGACCGGTGACCAAGCCCAGAATGAAAGGGAGAAGTCTGTCTCCCTTACATACGGTGTGTACCGCTCATCATAGCGCATCCATCCAAGGGTGACCCGTGAGACCGAAGCTTCAGAGGTGCAAGCTCCTACAAACAAACAAATCATAACATTACATATGGGGCATTTGTGTTTGAAATAAATACGAAATTCATAACACCGGCAACTTTCAGTATTACCAGCTGCTCCACTGACATAGCGTACGAACGGTGTTGTTTGTCCCAGTGATCATCAAGAAGCCAAACCATCCTAACAATTTCAACAAAGCATTCTTGTCAACACGATTATCTTTTCAATTCAAAAAAACTAAAGTAGGCCTTCTAGATGCAAGATTCAAAGCATATGTATCCAAAGCATTCTTCTCAACACGAGTATAATTTCAGTACAAATAAACTAAACTAGGCCTACTTCATACAAATAACTTTTCCACGGAAATAGAAATAACATGTCAATCTATGTATCCAACCATATCTTTTCAATAAAATAAAATAAACTAGGGTTCCACAAATCAAACAAACAAGGGTTGTAATACATGCAAAATTCTAATACATGCAAGATTCAAATCTAACCAAATCAAACAAGGATTCCCCAAATCTTCAAAATACCATATTTTCTATGGATAGAAAGAAGGGGATCGGAGGAGAGTACCTTCTAGGATGGATTGGTGAAGAAATGCACGGACCAAATCGTCGGATCTGAAGGATTTGGGAGAGGGGATTGAGAGGGGGAGAGGAGGAAGCCGCCGGCGCGCCTGTTCCATATCCTTTGGCCGGACTGTTGGACTATGAAGATACAAGATTGAAGACTTCGTCTCGTGTCCGGATGGGACTCTCCTTGGCTTGGAAGGCAAGCTTGGCGATACGGATATGTAGATCTCCTCCCATTGTAACCGACTCTGTGTAACCCTAGCCCCCTCCGGTGTCTATATAAACCGGAGGGTTTAGTCCGTAGGACCAACAACAATCATACCATAGACTAGCTTCTAGGGTTTAGCCTCTACGATCTCGTGGTAGATCAACTCTTGTACTACTCATATCATCAAGATCAATCAAGCGAGGAAGTAGGGTATTACCTCCATCGAGAGGGCGAACACAGGTAAACATCGTGTCCCCGCCTCCTGTTACCATCGCCTTAGGCGCAGTTCGGGGCCCCTACCGAGATCCGCCGTTTTGACACCGACATTGGTGCTTTCATTGAGAGTTCCTTTGTGCCGTCGCCGTAAAGCGGATGGCTCCTCCGATCATCGATAACGATGCGGTCAGTGAGTTTTCCTCCTCGGACGAGATCTTCGTATTCGGCGGCCGCCTGCTGAGCCAACTTCGCTTAGCCATCTGGAGCGAATAGAAAGCTCGCCCCAGCCACCGGTCGGGTTTGGGAACTTGAATTACACTGCCGATGTCGCGGAGACTTAATCTTGACGGATTGAGCCCATGCCAGTGTGCGCCACGATCACGGCGAGCGCGATGTAGCTCTGCCGTCGGACAGTGTTCGGGAAATCACGCCAGCAACTACTCCGGCCTTCAATCCGGAACGGACTACACCATCCGAGGACAGGCGGATGGACCCCGCCTTGGAGGCGGCACCCTCAGTGGCGATAGAGCCGAATACTGACCTTACCCCTCACGAGAACCGTGACGCCGAACCGCTGGACTCGTCTCCGGCCACGGACTCCGAGCCGCCTGCGCCCATGCCGATCGAATCCAATCAGGCGCCGATCACGGAGTTCATCTCCGCGAATATCTTTCAGCATTCGCCCTTCGGCGATGTACTAAACTCTTTAAGGTCTCTCTCCCTGGCAGGAGAACCTGTGTCGAACTATGTTCGGCTGTAACACCCCGAATGTAACTTTCCATATTTGTAACTCCAACTCTTGCCATTTTCGGCATTGTGATATGATATTCCCTCCGTGGCTGGGTTTTTCTTTTTTTTGCATTTTGCCCATGTCATGCATTTCATATCATGTCATCATGTGCATCGCATTTGCATACGTGTTCGTCTCATGATTCCGAGAATTTTCCCCGTTGTCCGTTTTGCAATCCGGCACTCCTATGTCCCCCGGCGTCCCCTTTTACATTTTTCCGTGAGCGGGTACTAAACTTTCTCGGAATGGACCGAGGTTTGTCAAGTGGCCTTGGTACACCACCGTAGACCACCTGTCAAGTTTGGGTCATTTGGAGCTCGTTTGGTACTCAGCAGTTAACCGCACTCTCAGCAAAGGCCTCTTTTAAGTTGCAGCCCAACACCCCTTCAAAACAACCCAATAACCCATCTAAGTCACTTCCATGCTCTCCGTCGTCGGATCACGATCGTGTGGGCGAAAACCGCACCCCATTTGGACACTCCTAGCTCCCTCAACCTATATATATGCATCTCCCCCTCCAAATCCGGGCAAACCCTAGCGAAAATCCTCTCGCGCCGCGGACGAAATCCGGACGGCGGACGTGTCCGTCCGCCGCCGCCCGCCAATCCAGGGGCCGCCACGTGGCGCGCCCGCTCCTCCGCCGCCCGAGCTCCGCCTCGCCTCGGCAGCCCGCCGCCCGCCCGCCCGCCCGCCGCCGCCGCCCAGCCGCCCGAGCCGCCAGCTTTCCGCCCGCGCCGCCCGCGCCTCCAGCGCCCGTCGCCGCCCCGGCCCGCGCCGGCCTCTCCTCCCTCCGCCGGCGCCCTCTCCAACTCCGGCTGGCGAACCTCGGTTCACGCGAATCGGATCTTAGATCCAAATCACGAAGGGTTGACTTTCCCCGAGCCCCGATTTCCTCTAAGTCATTTTCCTGTCATATTATTGTTGCATTTTAATCATGCCATAACTTTGCACCCGTGGCTCCGTTTCGGGCGTGTAGCATACCAAATTGTTCGTCTCGATGAGTAGATCATTTCATCTCATTGCATCATTTTCATTTGAGCTCGTCTTGATGCCCTAAATGCTGTTAGAAGAGGGCTATGTGATGTTAGTTTCAGATTCTTATCAGAACATGCACTTTTGTCATTTTTGCCATGATTGATGTGTGCACCCTATGATCTTGAGTCCTGCATGTGTTTTGTAATATGCCATGCCATCTTTACAGGGGTGTATGTCATGTATTTTTGTGATCTCTTTGGTGACTAGCACAAGCATGCAAACTAGGCTTCATGATGTTGCTGATTTCAGCCCCTGTTTTGCTGATATTTTTATGCCATGTTAACTTGATGCTGCAGAGAGATCCATGCATATTTTGAGATACTTCAGTAAGGATGTTTTGAACATATGGTTATGCTCTATCCATCCATTCCCTTGTTTGCAATTATGGAGTGCCATAGCTTGAGTCAATCGAGCTCTACTTTTGCTATAAAATGTTTCCTGGCAGATTGTTTACATGTTATTCAATTTTGCCAAGGTTGTTGTAGTTGATCCGTGTATGCTATGATGTTATTCTTGCCATGTATAGCTTCTATGCCATGTCTTCTTGATATATGTATGCTTAATTTATCATGAGATGATCTGTAGTGAGTGCATAGAGCTCTTAAACATGCCTAATTGTTATCTGTTTTTGTCATGCCTGTTCTTGAATCATTATGAAACTTGCTATATTTACATGGGTGCTGTTGCATCTTGATCCTTTTGGCTCATGGTCAGTAAGGGACTTTTGTTCTATGCTTTGAGTAGATTCATTCCATGCCTTGTTTTGCTATTATAAGTTCCTGTAGCATGTTGTTTGCTTGCTCTGAACATTGCTTCTGATCTGATTACGCCATGTTCAGATTTTACGTGAAGCTGATATGTTTTGCACTTTTGCCATACTTGTTTGGACCTGTTATGGTGTGAATTAGCCGTAGATCAGTGTTCATCTTTTGTCAAGCATCTTGAGTAGATCACTGCCATATGATTTGCTGGTACGTTTGGGTGCAGTAGCTTAATTTCTTGTTGCTTGCTAAGTGGCATCATGCTGTTAATGGCAGATTTGTGTCATTCTTGTTTTGCTTGTCATTTGCAAACCGTGCATCCGATTCCGGTGATCTTTATATCGATTTCAACCGAAATCATCTCACCTTTCCAGCGGCATACTTGGTTTTCCAAGTTGATGCCTGGTTCATCATTTTCCTTCCGGAGCACGCATATGCATTGCATCTCACATCTCGCATATCATGCCATATATTGCATCATGTTGTTTGTGCATTGCACCGTGATTTATTGTGGTTCCATTGTTTGTGTTCTTGCTTTGGGTAGAGCCGGGAGAGAGTACGTGAACGAGGAACCTGTTGAGAACGCTTACGAGGATCAAGCTTTTGACAACTCTGAGAACTTTGCAGGCAAGATGACCATACCCTGGAAATCACTTCTATCTTTGCTTGCTAGATGCTCGCTCTTTTGCTATGCCTATGCTACGATGCCTATCACTTGCTTATCATGCCACCCATATTGCCATGTCAAACCTCTAACCATCCTTTCCTAGCAAACTGTTGTTTGGCTATGATACCGCTTTGCTCAGCCCCTCTTATAGCGTTGCTAGTTGCAGGTGAAGTTGAAGTTTGTTCCTTGTTGGAACATGGAGATGTTGTTCCTTGTTGGAACATGTTTACTTGTTGGGATATCACAATATATCTATTGGTTAATTAATGCATCTATATACTTGGTAAAGGGTGGAAGGCTCGGCCTTATGCCTAGTGTTTTGTTCCACTCTTGCCACCCTAGTTTCCGTCATACCGGTGTTATGTTCCTTGATTTCGCGTTCCTTACACGGTTGGGTGATTTATGGGACCCCCTTGACAGTTCGCTTTGAATAAGACTCCTCCAGCAAGGCCCAACTTTGGTTTTACCATTTGCCACCTAAGCCTTTTTCCCCCGGGTTTTCGCGAGCCGAGGGTCATCTTTATTTTAACCCCGGGCGGTTCTCCTTGAGTGCTGGTCCAACAGCGATGTCCGGCGCCCTTGGGCAATCGGGGTCTATGCCAACCCGACGTCTGGCTCATCCGGTGTGCCACGAGAACGAGATATGTGCAGCTCCTATCGGGATTTATCGGCACATTCGGGCGGCTTTGCTGGTCTTGTTTTATTCTTTGTCGAAATTTCTTGTAGTCCTGGATTCCGAGACTTATCGGGTCTTCGGTAGAAGGAATATCCTTAGTTGACCGTGAGAGCTTATAATGGGCTAAGTTGGGACACCCTGCAGGTATTATCTTTGAAAGCCGTGCCCTGGTTATGAGGCAGATGGGAATTTGTTAATGTCGGTTGTAGAAAACCCGAGTTGACCTTGATTAAAACACATCAACCGCGTGTGTAACCGTGATGGTCTCTTCTTGGCGGTCCGGGAAGTGAACACGGTGTTGGAGTTATGTTTGGCGTAAGTAGTTCAGGATCACTTCTTGATCGCTACTAGCTTCACGACCGTGCCTTGCTTCTCTTCTCGCTCTATTTTGCGAATGTAGCCACCATATATGCTAGTAAACTGCTGCAGCTCCACCTCAAAACTCTGTCCTTCCTATAAGCTTAAATAGTCTTGATCTACATGGGTGTGAGATTGCTGAGTCCCATTGACTCGGAGATTCTACAAAACAGTTGCAGTGCCGGCGATGCGGTCAGGTGGCGCAACCGAGCTCAAGTGGGAGTTCGACGAGGCGTGGTCGTTACTATGTGTCTTTTCACGATGATCGTAGTGGAGCCAGTTGGGACGATCGGGGATCTGTAGCATTTGGGGTAGTCTTCTTTTATTTTGGTACCGTAGTCGGACCTTGAGTGTAATCTGTATGATGGATGTTTATTTATGTCTTGTGTGAAGTGGCATTGTAAGCCAACTATGTATCTCTTTCCTTATGTATTACATGGGTTGTGTGAAGATTACCTCACTTGGGACATTGCTTTCAATGCGGTTATGCCTCTAAGTCGTGCTTCGACACGTGGGAGATATAGCCGCATCGAGGGCGTTACATCGGCTAGAATGGGATGCGGATGACGAAGAAATTCACCCCCACCCACCACCCACTTAGTAGTCACTGTCGATGATTTAACCAACATGCTCGACTTCGACTCCGAAGACATCGATGGTATGGACAACGATGCAGGAGACGAACAGGAACCACCGCTAACAGGGCGCTGGACCGCCACTTCATCACATGACATATACATGGTGGATACACCCAAAGAAAATGATGACGAGGAACGGAAAGATGCAGCGAAGATAGCTCCTCGAGAAGCAATCAAAGCGGTATTTGTAGGCGCCGCTCCAAATCCCGCCTCGGCAAAAACAGCGATAACGGCGCAGAAAAAACAATACCACGATCGACTCCGGAGAAAACGACGACCAAATAGACCAGCGATAGCGAGGTGAGCCAATGACGACAAACAAAATCTGAGCCACCGATCCGAACAGCGGCGCCGGCGTCAAGCTAATCAACCCGTCTCGGAGAAGAGAACAGTCCGAATGACGATGAACACATCATCCGGAAAGGCAGTGGAGCAAGAGAACCTCCATAGAAGGCTTATCGCCCTGCGTGGAGTCGAAAAGCGAAGCAAAGGCTTAAGGCCGCACAAAACACACTCAACAGTAGATGGAACAAGGTGCTCGTTACGGCAGAAAAGTATGGTGGTAGTCGCCACACGAAGAGCTACCTAAAGCAAAAGCTGCTGCCTGAATTGACGATGAGGCCTTAGAGCCCCCGGCCAAAAAATAAAACGTCGACCGGTCGGATCGGCGACCTCGTGGCGCGATAGAGCGTAGCGAGGCCACACATAATCGATACATGACCCGCGAGGACTCGCATCAAAGGACCGGCGCAACCAGATCCATCTACGGATCAAGAAACACGCTCGACAATCAGCAAAACCAAATATCACAACCGTCCAACGCCATCATGCTGCAGCTAAATACGAGGTGCCGCACACCCCTATGTTTCACCGACGAGGTATTAGACCATGGATTTCGAGAAGGATTCAAACCAGTGAACATAGAGGCGTACGACGGGACAACAGACCGAAGTGCAGGATTGAGACTTCATCCTCCATATTCATATGGCTCGTGGAGACAATCTCCATGCCATCAAATACTTGCCCCTCAAGCTCAAAGGACCAGCTCGGCACTGGCTAAAAAGCCTCCCCGAAAACTCAATCGGAAGTTGGGAGGAGCTCGAGGATGCTTTTGGGGCTAATTTTCAAGGGACTTATGTCCGACCTTCGATGCAGATGATTTGAGTCATATAATTCAACAGCCCGGAGAGTCAGCCCGAAAGCTTTGGAACAGGTTTCTCACTAAGAAGAACCAAATTGTCGACTGTCCGGACGCCGAAGCCTTAGCAGCTTTCAAGCACAGCGTCCGAGACGAATGTCCTGCCAGACACCTCGGCCAAGAAAAATCAAGCCCTAACAAGCCTTATGACCCGCTTTTGCGCGGGCGAGGACAGCTGGTTAGCCCGAAGCAGCACCAGCGACCCAAGCACAACCGAAGTCAGTGATGGCAATGGAAAACCACGACGCAGTAAAAACAAGCGCCGGAAAAAGAAGACAACCAGATAACACGGTGATGGCAGCGGATTGAGGGCTCTCGACGGGTCAGCGAAAAAAGCCCTTTAAAGGCAGCGAGAGATGGACCGACCAGCCTAAACATGATTCTTGACAAACTATATCGGATCCATGGCACCCGATAAACCCGCAAATCATACCCACGAGAATGTTGGGTCTTCAAGCGAGCCGGCAAGCTAAGCGCCCGAACACAAGGGGAGGACACACCGGCGAAGCGAGGATGACCCTCGCCGACAAAGGCAGGGGGGGAGAAAAATTCCCACAAGAAGTCAAGGCGATGGCGTGATCCACGTGACAAAGAGGAGAAACAAATATGTACTCCGAAATACACAAGCCGTAGAGCCCGTCATCCCTGAGTTCTACCCCTGGTCGGCCTGCCCGGTCACTTTCGATTGCAGGGATCACCTAATAAGCATCCGCCATGAAGGATCAGCTGCCTTGGTGCTGGACCCAATAATAAACAGATACCATCTCACACGAGTCCTTACGGACGACGACAGTATTCTAAATCTGATATATCAGGACACCATCCGCAAAATGGGGATAAACCCAACAAAAATCAGCCATGGTAATACTACCTTCAAGGGAGTAATACCAGGCAAAGAGGCTCGCTGCACGGGCTCTCTAATACTAGAGGTTGTTTTCGGCTCGCCCGACAACTTCCAAAGCGAAAAGTTAACCTTCGACATTGCTCCATTCCGAAGTGGCTATCAAGCACTACTCAGACGAGCGGCTTTTGCTCGTTTTAATGCAATACCGCATTACGCTTTTCTTAAGCTTAAAATGCCCGGTCCGCGTGGCATCATCATAGTACATGGAAATGTTGAGCGCTCCTTACGAGCAGAAGAACGTACGGCTGCTTTAACAGCCGAACACTAGACGGCCTCACCACCAGAACAGATGACCTTTCGTTAAGACCACGAACACGTTTAGACGAGTCCGGCTAATCGTTGGATAGAGATTGGTTTGATGGTTATACCCTTATAGACGGTACCAGGGGCTTCTCAGCGATAGTTCGGCTCAACTTTACCCATCGTAACTTTTAAATGGTTTATTTATAATAGCCAATTTTTTGCACGACAACTTTCAACTAATTTCCTCTCTTTTACAGATGACAATCGTACTACACCCGTCCAGGATACGGCACAATGGAGACACATGCGCAGACGTGCAGCAGGGACCCGTTCAAAGGTTTCTCTTTAGATTAAGACCCTGTGTAAACCTTTTTTACTGTCTTTTGTCGTTCACATCCTCCGGATTCTCAATACAACCGAGAAGGATCTTGGCGTTCTTGGCATGTGTACGTCGAAATATTGCTCGTGCCGGACACTAGGGGCTCATTATCTAAGGGCATCATTTAGCCCGGTATATATCTCAACGACCGAATACCTTAGGGAGTGTTCGGCGTCGCGAGTTTGGCCTTATATGTGTCAGCTCTGAATCATGTCTTTGGTCAAATGTTGGGTTTGCCCGGCTCCTGTGTTTTGCTACCTTACGCTCCGCTCTATCGGATAAGGCGGCACCAGGAGAACTACTGCGATTGTGCCTGGTTCGGCCGGACGAGCACCTCGATGAAAGCCGGCCGGCTGTCATGATAAAGCGAGACTGGTCAACCACTCGATGACCTAACGAATCTTGAGATTCCTCCGCATTAAAGAAGGGCGTTTCCGGCCAGGCATGTCTGGCGCCCGTGTTTGGATGGTAGCGAGCCACCAGGGGCTATAGAGTAGCCCTCTGTCAAACTCCTATGGCTAAGTGGAAGTGTTAAAGCAATATAGTCTGGTTGCCTCGTTTGCTGCGTTATCACCTCCTTAATGGACCAAGACGTTGGATCAAGAGTGAACCGCGTCTTCTGCGAACACCCCGCATTATCTGGCGTGGGTCTTTGAAGCCGACATTTGCAAACTTTCAGGTTATATACATATATACATAAACGGCCGCACATGAGGCATGATCATACTTTCAGGCAAAAGTATAAAAATAGCCTTTACAATTCAGTAAAACATTGTTTTTCAATGGGAATACATGTCACTAGAACATAATATTCTTCGAGCACTAAGCTTCTATTGAACGAGCACCTTCAAGGACTTCGTCAAAGTAGTGCTCGGCAGCTACTCAGCTAACGGCCGAACTCAGGGTTGCAATTGCGGTGGCTTCCATCTCCGCGTAGTATGTCTTGACACGGGAAAGCGCCATCCGCGCACCCTCGATGCACGCCGACCTCTTCATATCGTCGATGCGCGGCACAGTACCAAGGAATTATTGCACCAAACTAAAATAGCTGTTCGGCCTTGGCCTTTCCGGCCATAGATAATCCACAACAGACCTCATGGCGAGCCCGGACAACCTATGGAGCTCGGCCCATTCGGCCATCCGCTCATTCAAAGGAACCGGACGCGTTGGAACGTTAAATTGTGACCAGAACAACTTCTCCACTTCGCGATCTTTTTGATCTTTGAAGTATTCGGTCGCATCAGCGGCACTTGCTGCCAAATCTAGATAAGCGTTCGTAGAACTCCACGGCCGATCCAAATGGAGCGTCTTGAGATCTCGAACTTCATCCGCAACATAAAGGATTCCCGCCGCGATATCCCGGCGTGGCGCAGCTCCTCCTTCGCCGCTCTAATTTTAGGCGGGCGTCCTTAACGCCACCGTGGCCTTCTCCAGTCCGTCATCTTCGCTCGATCTTCCTTTTGAGAAGCTTCGTAGCGGCGGCGGCATCCTTGATTCCACACCATCTTGGCTATTTCCTCCTTAACTTGACAATGTGCATCCTTTTCGGCTCTCAGCTCCTCGACCGCCTTCAGGGCGGCCGCATCACTTTTCCTGGCTTGTTCTTTGGCCCGGGCAAGTTCCGCTCGAAGGGTCTCCACGGCCATAGCTCCATCTGCAGTCGCAACATATTAAAGATACTGGCATCATGCTCCTCTTACTATGTACCGATCACTGGAGAAATCACATACCATGTGCCTCGTCAAGCCGCTTGTTGACAAGCACGATGTCGGCATCCGCCGCATCAAGTTGCCGCTTCAGCTCGGCAAACTCACCAGTCCGGCTAGCCACCGGACCTTCCGCCACCTGCATATGAGGACGACCGGATTATTACCTGGGACTATGATCCTCTGTTTTCCGCCGTTTTCGACAGCAACCAGAGTCTCAGGGGCTACTATCTACACAGGACACACCTTAGCGTGCGCGTCTCATCAAAAATACACACTATTTCACGTACCTCAAAACCTTTGAGCAGACTCATAAAGGCTTCATGCAACCCGCTTCCGGCAGATAAAATCCTCACAACCACCGTACCCATTAGCGTACGATTCGCTTCTGAGATAGCCGCCTGCTCTAGCAAATCCTTCAGTGCGTTCGACCACACAACAGACGGTGTCGGACCCTTCCCGTCGCTCTCTTCAAGAGCCGGATACTGAGGACTTTGGGTGGCCAAAGGATTACCCTCTGGCCTTGCTGGATCAGGAGAAGCCCTCCACGACGACACCTTGGGGTCGCCCGCCTCGTAAGGCGGGAGGGCATGGGGAGGCGTTTCGCTCTCCATCATCTCCGGAAGAATATCCCCCAAAGTCGAACTCTGCCGAGAATGGCTATGATCTGGACTACAAGATAAGCGTTTCAGTTATTTTCCCCAGAAGCAAAGTAGGACATTTTTTACTATTAAGTCCCCTTTCTACTTACAGCTCGGCTGGGGGCTGACCCCCTTGTGGGCATTGTGCGGCCGAGGTATCCCCCGGGGCAGGACGCTCTGGCGAAGATTTCTTCCCCTGTTTGGAGACCATTGTCTCCGGGTCTTTAGAGGTGGTCCTCTTCCTTCCTTGGGAAGGGGGAATTTCAGTTTCTCCCCCCCCCCCGATTATCCTCCTTCGTAGAGGTGCTAGCCTCTTTCTTCCCCCCTTTGTCTTCCCCTAAGGGCACTTGATAAGGCGCGGGCTCCAGCATCCTGGCTAGTACAGGATCCGGTGAGACCTCAGGGAGGGGGGCCGGACACCTGATCATATTCGCCTTTTCAGAATGATGTCGTGATAAATAAAGATACAACGTGTTTGATTACAGGACTACTTACTTGGGTATTTGGACGATTGCAGTTCAAACCCACATCCTCGGTGGTGTTCGGACACATTATTTGTGGTCCGAAGAACAATTTATACATCTCCTCAGGCGTCAAGCCAAGGAAATGATGGATAGCTCGCGGTCCCTCCGGGTTGAACTCCCACATGCGGAGGGGACGATGTTTGCAGGGCAGGACTTGACGAATTAACATGACTTGCATTACCGTGATTAGATTGATGTCTCTTTCTAGGAGATCCTGGATGCGGCTCTGCAATATTGGCACATCCTTTGCTGCCCCCCAGTCCAGCCCCTTGTTGACCCATGACGCAAGTTGTGGCGGGGGGCCCGAGCGAAAAACATGGGGAGCCACCCACTTGGTACCCCTGGGAGCTGTGATATAAAACCATTCTCGTTGCCATAAGCTGGACACCTCCTGGAAAGAACCCTCTGGCCATGGGGCGCCGACACTTTTGCTTATTATTGCGCCTTCGCACTCTGCGTGCCGCCCCTCGATCATCTTTGGCTCCACCGTGGAGGTCTTGAGCCACAGGGGCGAAGTGAGGGTATCTGGAGAAAGCTTCACACTGACGATGAGCAACGAGATATGGAGGATAGAATCCGGAGCCAGATCATGGAAATCCAGCCCATAGTAAAACATGAGCCCCCTCACGAAGGGATATAGGGAAAGGCCTAGTCCTGGAGGAAGTGAGATACGAACACAACGCTCTCGCCGGGTTTGGGAGTGGGAATGACCTGCCCTCAAGCAGGCAGCCGGTGCGGGATCTCGCCGGTCAAAAACATGGCCTCTCTTCACTTTTTGACGTCCTCCTCCGTGACGGAGGAAGGCATCCACCGGCCTTGAAAGTCTTATCCGGACATGGTTGAAGGTCCGAAGCGCCTGACCTGAGCTTGGTGTTGGAACTCGGCGGGGAAGGATTCGATTGAGTTCGGCGATAAAAGGATAGGCCTTGGTCTCTTTATAAAGAGGCGAATACCAAGCGTCCTCCTCGTGACCGTTTGGGACTTGCCTACAATCGAGAGTCATACCAGCAGACACGGTTGGGTCACCCTCCGTATTGATGACAATCCAGCGATAAGGGACACGATCTCTGCTTCGACAAGGCGTGCCAAGAAACCGCCTCACAATATCGCGAGGCTGGTTGATAAAAGCGGTTTGAATAATGGCCGGGCCATGGTATGATGTCATGATATCAAGTCGTCGATGATTAGATTTAATGGAAATATTATTCTCTCTACGGTGTTATGTGGGACTTGTTTTGCGAGCGGACACTATCCTTGTGTTCAAAATCTTCTCTGAGTATTGGAGGAAGGAACCCGCCTTGCAATGCCGAAGACAATCTGCGCGAGACTCATCGTCATTGAAGCCTGGTTCAGGGGCTACTGAGGGAGTCCTGGACTAGGGGGTATCCGGACAGCCGGACTGTTGGACTATGAAGAGACTTCGTCTCGTGTCCGGATGGGACTCTCCTTGGCGTGGAAGGCAAGCTTGGCGATACAGATATGTAGATCTCCTCCCATTGTAACCGACTCTGTGTAACCCTAGCCCCCTCCCGTGTCTATATAAACCGGAGGGTTTAGTCCGTAGGACCAACAACAATCATACCATAGGCTAGCTTCTAGGGTTTAGCCTCTACGATCTCGTGGTAGGTCAACTCTTGTACTACTCATATCATCAAGATCAATCAAGCAGGAAGTAGGGTATTACCTCCATCGAGAGGGCCCGAACCTGGGTAAACATCGTGTCCCCTACCTCCTGTTACCATCCGCCTTAGACGCACAGTTCGGGGGGCCCTACCCAAGATCCGCCGGTTTTGACACCGACACACGCAGAGTGGGAGCCCGAAACCAAAACACATGGCGCGGCAAAATTTCGTGTTTTGACCCTTTTACTATACAAATTCAGGATTTGACCCCGGCTTGGAAAAAAATCGGGATTTGACCCTTTCGCTACCGCCAGGGGATCTGGCGGTAGGGTTAGACAACCTACCGCCAGGGGCCTTGGCGGTAGGGTGCGACGGAGGGGGACGGCGGCCGTTTGCCCGAGCTGACGTGGATAAGTACCCTACCGCCAGATCCCCTGGCGGTAGGCTGTCTAACCCTACCGCCAGAGCCCCTGGCGGTAGGGTGTGGCTGGGTTTTGCAGTGCAAACCTTCTGTAACGAAATATGAAAGGGCCCTGGCGGTAGGTTACCGCCAGGGGAGCTGGCGGTAGGATGTCTGGCCCTACCGCCACGGACCCTGGCGGTAGGTTCCTTTGTTTTGTTGTTTCAAGTTCAATTGTTTGGCTATTTTCAAAATCAATATAACAGCAATATCACATATCTTAAATAATTACACTTGGACATCACATACACATTAAAAAAACTTGAAGATAATATAGTTTCACAAATAGCAAACGGAGTTCCACAAATAGTTTCACAAATAGCAAACAAAGTTCAACTAATTAGAAAACGGAGTTCCACATAGACACACAAGTAGCAAACATACCGTTCCACAAATAAGCTACAAAGGAGTTCCAACACACAAGTAGCAAACACACCGTTCCACAAACGGAGTTCCAATTACAAGAGCCAACTATCGAAGAGCATAATCAGTTGCTCCTTCCCCTCTTGGAGGTACGGTCCTCGTTACTTTTTGAACGAGTCTCTTCAGTCTTCTTCTTGGGCCGTCGAGTAACCGGTCTCTGGAAAGGGTCCGGACTTAGCAAATCCTTCTTCTTCGGATTCCTCTTCGGCAGCTGAGGTGGTTGAGATGATTGAGTTGGTGGAGGTCCATAATATTCATCGTACTCCTCCTCCTCGTTGCTCCCATCCTCCTCCTCCTCCCCTTCTCCATGTGTGGCCTCCTCCTCCTCCTGCTCATCCTCTTCCTCCTCCTCCTCCTCCTCCTCCTCAACCAACCTAGACGACGAGGGAACATGGCTCGATGAGCTGATGTGACCCTGTGTGGCTACATGCCGACAAGCTTCAACCGACCCAGCTCCAACACACCCAAGCAGCCCTACTAGCTTGTGACAACGCTTCACGAACTTCTGCACTCACAATGAAACAAGAGCATAATAAGTATCAGATTATGATTGCAAGTGAACAAGATGCATCTGTTCCGAAGAGGCTGAAATTGTACCTCCATCGTCCCTCTCATTTGTTCTTAGATTGTACGCTCCCGGGGGCATCACCTAGTGCATTTGAGGCTTCAAAGATGCATCTGTTCAGCTCACTAGACTGCAACGGCATAAGTCAGTCACGATGACGAATACAATAATTTAAATACAACTGTCGGTTCAAACTTACCACTCTGTTGATGAGGGGCGCAAACTCCCTAAATCCACTGTGCATGTCTCTGATGCCTGTCTAGTAGGCCTCTTCCTCGGGGTCATCCCTCTCTAGCTCCGCGATGTCTTCCTCTGTCTACCTAGGCCTGATACGAAGACAGTGCTTCTGGCCATCATCGTGCCACCTCATGTGTCGGTCCAGGTAAGCATCCCAGTCAGTCACTTTCCTCTCCACGTCTTTCCGGTACCTCCATCGGTTCCACTCCGTCACATGAGTTTTATGCTCCTCTCCCCAGTCTGCCGGCTCATCCTGCAAGGCATAGGCCACAAGAAACATCATAATAAAGTTGCCACATAATGAAAACATGGGCATGGAGAACAAAGCGCTCACAGGTGGAGCGCGTGGCCGCCGGTATCGGTGGGTGGGCCCGGTGGGGTATGCCGATACACCCCAAACTGCGTGGCCACGCGGTGTGGCAAGTGCCACTCGACGGCGTACACACAAATCATGGGCACGATGCACCGCCAGAGACCACGGTCCTCATCGCACGTCACGTTCAGATCAAAGTCTCACTCTCGGTCATGATACGGCCAACAGTTTACCTATTACATAGACGTTGGTGAGTTCCCACTCTCGGTCAAAAGTGGAACCAAAGAGAAAGGTGTTGAGCGAGTTCATATACCTGCTTATGCGTCAAAGCGTCGAACTCGTTGGTGTTGGTCTTGTACGAAGTCTTGTTCAGGCCCGTGTAGAGTTTGACAATGTCCCACTCGTAAGCTACGGTGGGGTGTCGAGTCTCGTCGCCGTCTTCGCCATAGGCACCCCATGGGCGTCTTGGCATCTTCTCAGGACGCCCCACCGGCAGCCGCTCCCACATCCAAATGGAGAAGGCCCAGACAAAGCCACCCATATCGGACTTGTCTTCCGTCCTCTGCGTTGCGTCGTCAAGCTACAAAAAATCAAATGAGGATTAGATATACCAAAATGTCATGGACATACTTTACGTGGGTAGGCAATTATATACTCTCTTACGAGCGGTATAGGTAGGCGGAGATCACGGTCCCCAAGCTGTACCTGCATCCCGATCCGCTAGGAAGAACAAATCGACCAGGTTGGCGAGTTCCGGGCTATGCGGAAACACGGCCTCCGTGAGAAGATACCACAGGTAGGCCCTCGCGTACCACTCCATATTCGTCTCATCGGCGTCTTGGGGGCATGTCTTCCGGTGCTCCGAGAGCCAGGGCAACGACACACCAGATGTACGGTTACCCTTAGCACCGGGGCAGTCGCCGATGAGGGTGGTAACCCTCTCCTGCCAGTTGGTCCTCTCCACTCGCCCGGTGAGTGCATGACCCTCGATCGACATGGCAGTAATCATCGACCAATCCTCGAGGGTCACCGTCATCTCCCCGCATGGGAGATGGAAAGAATGGGTCTCCGGTCGCCACCGGTCAATCAAAGCTATCACAACTGCGTGGACAAGCGTCGGCGGCTGACGCTTGAACTGCAACACGAAACCCAACAGTCGGGCTTTCTTGAAGAACAGCGCGTAGAGCTCGTCGTAGTCCATATGCCCATGAACCCGTGACCCCTCATGCGCAGTGGCTGGAGCATCTGTCAAAAAGTGATCACCAAAAGTTAGGAAATAATTTTCATCAATCCAAAAACTTTATCAATATTTTATTCATATTACTTACCTCTCCGTTTTCTATGAAACGGGCACGATGACCGTTTCGAATGCGTAGTCAAGCATGGAGTACCGTGGGCCGACGTTGTCCGCAAGAGGTGCCCGCCTTAATAAAATTTCATAAACAAAAGCATCATAAGCATAAGCATACATAAACAAAAAAATTAAATCAAATCATATCAACATGCATCATATCAAAATAAAATCTTAAGCATATTCCTCCAACAACATCTAGTACACATGATGGATCAAATCATATCAACATGCATCATATCAAAAAAATCTTCCAACATGCATCATATCATCATATTTTTAAACAAAATTTTCCAAACAACATCTTCATATCATCATATCAACATGCATCATAAAACTACAATCAAGTCCTCCCACATGCATTATATCATAATTTTTTTAACAAAAAATAATTATGAACTAGGATTCATCTTCACACTAACATATGAACTACTGATTAGAGTGCGTATTTAATACCACTAGTTACTAAAGAACTAAGAACTAGAACTACAATCAAGCTAAAACAATCTTATGTGAAAAAAAATCCAATCTAAGTTCAAAAATATGAGAGATATCAAGCAAATAATGCGTCGAATCGGAAGCAAGTTTGCAAAAACAAATTGAAGGGATTGGAGGAGCTTACGTTTCTCTCTTCGGGGCCATCTCCATCCGCCAAAACGACGAAGAAATGGTGAAGATCCGAGGGGGAGAGTGAAGAAGATGAGAGAGGGAGAGAGGGGCGAGTTGGGGAAGAAAATGAGGAACTGCCGACGGGGGGAGGGGGAGGGGTGGGGAGATGGGCAGGGGCGCGGGGTCTCGGGCGAAATAACTGTCCGGACCCTACCGCCAGGGGCTCTGGCGATAGGGTTAGACAGGCTACCGCCAGGTGCCCTGGCGGTAGGATGCGAAGGAGGAGGACGGCGGCCGTCTCCGCGTGCTGACGTGGATTAGCACCCTACCGCCAGGGCCACTATCTAACTCTACCGTCAGAGCCCCTGGCGGTAAGAAAAAGGGTCAAATCCTGATTTTTTTTTTTGAACTGGGGTCAGATCCTGAATTTGTATTGCAAAAGGCTCAAAACATAAATTTTGCCCCATGGCGCCGACCGATGGTGAGTGGTGACTGGTCGACAGTTCACTGCGTTGTGAGTCGTACCCTGAACGCTGGGACACACACTCGCTTCCTCGCTGTTTCTGTCAGCCATTCAGTCCCGCGAGACGTGCTGCAGCTGCAAAAAGCCGGTGCCTCGATAAGTTTTCTGCAGCCACAACGCGTAGCTAGAGTCGCTAGCTACCCCGTGTCTCCATCATGATCGGTCGCCGTACTCGGCCATGGAAATACGGTATCTAATATAATCACTAAAGAATCACGGATGTGGTACGTATGGCGGTATGGATGCTCGTAAACAGTGAGATTTAGTCATTTAGACAATTATAAGTGCATTTTTGCAGCGCGCTGGTGATCATTGGTTGCATCATACTATTTTTTTTCGAAACAAGGCAAAAGGCTTGACGACCGGCCCTCGCGTCGTCCATCGGGCGACTTGGGGCGATTAAGGATCCACCATGCCGCCTCCCCTTCCTCCCTCGCCGCCACTAGAGACGGCCCCCGGGAAAGCCCACACGGGCGCCGGAGAAGGAGGCGGCGGGGATCTCAGCGCTCAGATCGATCTCGCAGATCAGAGAATCGATCGAAGGCCTGCGGTTCCTGGGGCGGCGGCCCTGCAGGCGAGGCGGCGGCGTCCGACGGCTGGCGACGTCCGCAGGAGACGCTTGCCGGTGTGCTCGGCCATACGGGCGACGGGTCGCTGGTGGAGTCCGGTCACGGCGTGGTGCTCTATTGCGTCAGATCTAGAGGCTCCCCTATGTCATGCTGCCTCTCTCGACGTGCCGGTGGCTTGCGTCTGCCGGCTCAGGTGGTGCTGAGCCTTGGTGGTGTACTTGGGGTCCGGGGGAAACCATGGCCGGTCTGGCCGGCCCGGCAACAGCGACGCCCAACGGCGCCGCTTTCTTTCATGGAGGCGCAGCTGAGGTCCCAATCTACCTACCCCGATCCCCTGCCCTGGTGAAATCCTTCAATCCTCTTCGGATTTGGCGGGAGCGGCGATGTTCGCGTCGTGACCTTCCTGGAGGTGTCGTCAGGGGCCTTGGAGCTCGGTTGGGAGTGAAGAGGAACTGCGGGCGGAGGGGATGGGACCAGTGGCAGCAGGTGGTGTTCGCGAAGGAGGAGCGGCGTGGCATCTGGCACGTCAACAACGGCGGGTCTCAGCGGCATGGAGTAGCGGGGTCTCGTCACTAGGCATGTTAAGATGGACGAGCGTAGGATGGTGGCGTTGTCTGGCATCGTGGTGGCGTTGACGACAGCTAGGCCGGGCAAGGTTGATGCGTCAGTACAATTCTGACGATGGATCGGTGGCAGTTGGCGGCGGCGGCCTCTCAGAGTGCGCTGGACCGTTGTGTGCCTCATAGCTGGCAATGTGGCTTGGCTGGGGCCTCCGGTCTTAGATGTTAGGCTTTGCTGCAAGGTCTGTTTGATATTACGCTCGGACTATCAGCATCCCTTCATCAACTGGATAGGAGTAGCGACAGATGTTGCCAAGACGGTGGCTTCAGACTTACTGGTGTATTACTTTGTAAGGTCTTTGTGAATAACTAATAAAGTGGCAACATAAATCGCCGAGATGCAGAGGCCGGGGGTCTTCCTCCTTTTCAAAAATTAAGAAGAAGGTTTAGACATAGGTTGTAGAACGGAAAAAACAAAGGAGAGACTACTCTCGCGACATAAGAGTACTCAGATGGCTAGCTCCAACCAGCGCCCAAAGGCGGGCCTCCTCTTTGATCTTCACGACTATGACAGTGGTCGGAGTGGCCGTGTTGCGGAAGATTCTCGTATTTTGCTCCTTCCAAATTTCCCACAAGACAAGCATCATAATGGAGGCAATCACCTTCTTGATATGGCCTTGAGAGTTGATCGTTATGAGCCACCATTCATGGACGGAGATCTCGTTATGTCAAGCCACCGTAGATTGGCCATGGATGCCAAGCCAAGCAATGATCTCATTACAAAACTCGGGCACTAAATCTGTACCGGAAGAGAATGTGAGCAGCTGACTCCTGAACCTGCTTGCAAAGGGGGCATATGCCACAATTCGGCCCTTCCCGCCGTTGCAACCAATTGGTTGTCCACACATGATTTTGAATGATCAACCAAGCAAAAAAATTGCATTTCGGCGGAGCCCAAGTCATCCATATCGTGGTAGAGGTCGAACTGAGAACTTGTCCCGCAAACTGTGCCATGTAAGCGGTGGCTGCCGAATATTCATTGGTAGAAGTGAATTTCCAATGTATAGTGTCATCCCTACCGAGGCTGAGTAACATCCTGAAGCATCCCCCAAAGATTGGTGAACTCCTGGATATGGACCAAAGAGAGGCCCTGAGTGACGTCGATCTGGCTGATCCAGAAGTTGTTATCAAGTGCTTTGCTGATCAAACATGCCTTCCTCTTAGATATCTCAAAGATCTTGGGCGCGGTATCTTTTGGTCTGAGGCCATTAAGCCATGACGATTCCTAGAATTTTGCCTTTTTACCATCTCCAATGGTCACAGTCGTGAATGCCGCAAAGTGATTTCTGTCAGTGTTGCTAAAAGGTGTATCCATTCCAGCCCAAGTTTTAGGGGGGTCAGCCCACTCGAACCAAAGACAACTAAGCCGAAGGGCGGTGGCAAAATTTTGGAGGTTTAGCACACCTAGGCTGACCAAAATCTTAGGTTTGCAAACAAGGTTCCAGTTAACTTTAGATTTGCCTCCACACACCTTGTCACAGCCTGCCCAAAGATAGGCACGTCTCAGGCTATCGATTTTCTTCGGCACCTCAACCGGGATATCCGGGGTTGTTAGATGATAGATTGCTATGGCCTTGAGAACCACTTTGACCAAAATGATGCGTCCAGGGGCCACCACGTGCATGGCCGGCCAAGGTGGGAGCTTGCCTGCAATCTTGTCCTCGAGGTACCGGGAATGGACGTGTTTTGCATCATACTGTAACTTAGAGCAACTCCAATGCAGGTACCCATTTCGTCCGCTGTCGTCCGTTTGGGTCGTCGCGGAAAATGTGCTGGCCCAACGCGCCGACCCATTCCCAGAACGCGTCCGCCCAGCCCAAATTTGCGGCTGAAATGTGTCGGCTCGGACGCAAAGTGGACTCGCCGCGTGGCCTCTCGGTGTCCGCCGCATCTCCATCTGGCGGCCGCCCAACTACCGCGGTTGTCTTTATTAATGACAACCGCCCACCGCGGGCCCAAGTGAAGGAACTATGCCCTAGAGGCAATAATAAAGTTGTTATTTATATTTCCTTGTATCATGATAAATGTTTATTATTCATGCTAGAATTGTATTAACCGGAATCTTGATACATGTGTGAATACATAGACAAAACAAAGTGTCCCTAGTATGCCTCTACTTTACTAGCTTGTTAATCAAAGATGGTTAAGTTTCCTGACCATAGACATGTGTTGTCATTTGATGAACGGGATCACATCATTAGGAGAATGATGTGATGGACAAGACCCATCCATTAACTTAGCATAATGATCGTTAAGTTTTATGTATATTGCTTTCTTCATGACTTATACATATTTCTTTGACTATGAGATTATGCAACTCCCGAATACCGGAGGAACACCTTGTGTGCTATCAAACGTCACAACATAACTGGGTGATTATAAAGATGCTATACAGGTGTCTCCGAAGGTGTTTGTTGGGTTGGCATAGATCAAGATTAGGATTTGTCACTCCGAGTATCGGAGAGGTATCTCTGGGCCCTCTCGGTAATGCACACCACGATAAGCCTTGCAAGCAATGTGACTAATGAGTTAGTTGCGGGATGACGCGTTACGAAACGAGTAAAGAGACTTGCCGGTAACGAGATTGAACTAGGTATGAGGATACCGACGATCGAATCTCGGGCAAGTAACATACCAATGACAAAGGAAATGACGTATGTTGTCATTGCGGTTTGACCGATAAAGATCTTCGTAGAATATGTAGGAACCAATATGAGCATCCAGGTTCCGCTGTTGGTTATTGATCGGAGATGTGTCTCGGTCATGTCTACTGTTGGGGAACGTAGTAATTTCAAAGAAAATCCTACGCACACACAGGATCATGGTGATGCATAGCAATGAGAGGGGAGAGTGTTGTCCACGTACCCTCGTAGACCGAAAGTGGAAGCATTAGCACAACGCGGTTGATGTAGTCGTACGTCTTCACGATCCGACCGATCAAGTACTGAACGCACGACACCTCCGAGTTCAGCACACGTTCAGCTCGATGACGTCCCTAGAACTCCGATCCAGCCGAGTGTTGAGGGAGAGTTTCGTCAGCACGACGGTGTGGTGACGATGATGATGTTCTACCGATGCAGGGCTTCGCCTAAGCACTGCTACGATATTATCGAGGTGGACTATGGTGGAGGGGGGCACCGCACACGGCTAAAAGATCAATGATCAATTGTTGTGTCTATGGGGTGCCCCCTTGCCCCCATATATAAAGGAGCAAGGGGGGGAGAGGGCGGCCGGCCTGGAGGGGGTGCGCCAGGAGGAGTCCTACTCCCACCGGGAGTAGGACTCCCTCCCTTCCTTGTTGGATTAGGAGAAGGGGGAAGGAGGAGGAAGAGAGGAAGGAAAGGGGGGCGCCGCCCCCCTCCTTCTCCAATTCATACTAGAGGGGGAGGGGGCACGCGGCCTGCCCTGGACGCCCCTCCTATTCTCCACTAAGGCCCATGTCGCCCCATTAAACCCACGGGGGGTTCCGGTATCCTCCCGGTACTCCGGTATATATCCGATAACCCCCGGAACCTATTCCGGTGTCCGAATATAGTCGTCCAATATATCAATCTTCATGTCTCGGCCATTTCAAGACTCCTCGTCATGTCCGTGATCACATCCGGGAATCCGAACTCTCTTCGGTACATCAAAACACATAAACTCATAATATAACCGTCATCAAACTTTAAGCGTGCGGACCCTACGGGTTCGAGAACTATGTAGACATGACCGAGACGCGTCTCCGGTCAATAACCAATAGTGGAACCTGGATGCTCATATTGGCTCCCACATATTCTACGAAGATCTTTATCGGTCAAATCGCATAGCAACATACGTTGTTCCCTTTGTCATCGGTATGTTACTTGCCCGAGATTCGATCGTCGGTATCTCAATACCTAGTTCAATCTCGTTACCGGCAAGTCTCTTTACTCGTTCCGTAATACATCATCCCGCAACTAACTCATTAGTTGCAATGCTTGCAAGGCTTAAGTGATGTGCATTACCGAGCGGGCCCAGAGATACCTCTCCGACAATCGGAGTGACAAATCCTAATCTCGAAATATGCTAACCCAACAAGTAACTTTGGAGACACCTGTAGAGCACCTTTATAATCACCCAGTTACGTTGTGACGTTTGGTAGCACACAAAGTGTTCCTCCGGTAAACGGGGGTTGCATAATCTCATAGTCACAGGAACATGTATAAGTCATGAAGAAAGCAATAGCAACATATCGAGTGCTAAGCTAACGGAAAGGGTCAAGTCAATCACATCATTCTCCTAATGATGTGATCCCGTTAATCAAATGACAACTCATGTCAATAGCTAGGAAACATAACCATCTTTGATCAACAAGCTAGTCTAGTAGAGGCATACTAGTGACACTCTGTTTGTCTATGTATTCACACAAGTATTATGTTTCCGATTAATACAATTGTAGCATGAATAATAAACATTTATCATGATATAAGGAAATAAATAATAACTTTATTATTGCCTCTAGGGCATATTTCCTTCAGTCTCTCACTTGGACTAGGGTCAATAATCTAGATTACACAGTAATGATTCTAACACCCATGGAGCCTTGGTGCTGATCATGTTTTGCTCGTGGAAGAGGCTTAGTCAACGGGTCTGCAACATTCAGATCCGTATGTATCTTGCAAAGTTCTATGTCTCCCACCCGGACTAGATCCCGGATGGAGTTGAAGCGTCTCTTGATGTGCTTGGTTCTCTTGTGAAATCTGGATTCCTTTGCTAAGGCAATTGCACCAGTATTGTCACAAAAGATTTTCATTGGACCCGATGCACTAGGTATGACACCTAGATCGGATATGAACTCCTTCATCCAGACTCTTTCATTTGCTACTTCCGAAGCAGCTATGTACTCCGCTTCACACGTAGATCCCGCCACAACGCTTTGTTTAGAACTGCACCAACTGACAGCTCCACCGTTCAATGTAAACATGTATCCGGTTTGCGATTTAGAATCATCCGGATCAGTGTCAAAGCTTGCATCGATGTAACTATTTACGACTAGCTCTTTGTCACCTCCATAAACGAGAAACATATCCTTAGTCCTTTTAAGGTATTTCAGGATGTTCTTGACCGCTGTCCAGTGATCCACTCCTGGATTACTTTGGTACCTCCCTGCTAAACTTATAGCAAGGCACACATCAGGTCTGGTACACAGCATTGCATACATGGTAGATCCTATGGCTGAAGCATAGGGAACATCTTTCATCTTCTCTCTATCTTCTATAGTGGTCGGGCATTGAGTCTTACTCAACTTCACACCTTGTAACACAGGCAAGAACCCTTTCTTTGCTTGATCCATTTTGAACTTCTTCAAAACTTTATAAAGGTATGTGCTTTGTGAAAGTCCAATTAAGCGTCTTGATCTATCTCTATAGATCTTGATGCCCAATATATAAGCAGATTCACCGAGGTCCTTCATTGAAAAACTCTTATTCAAGTATCCCTTTATGCTATCCAAAATTCTATATCATTTCCAATCAGCAATATGTCATCCACATATAATATCGAAATGCTCTGAGCTCCCACTCACTTTCTTGTAAGTACAGGCTTCTCCAAAAGTCTCAGATAAAACCAAATGCTTTGATCACACTATCAAAGCGTTTATTCCAACTCGAGAGGCTTGCACCAGTCCATAAATGGATCGCTGGAGCTTGCACACTTTGTTAGCTCCTTTTGGATCGACAAAACCTTCGGTTGCATCATATACAACTCTTCTTCCGAAATCCATTCAGGAATGCAGTTTTGACATCCATTTGCCAAATTTCATAATCATAAAATGCGGCAATTGCTAACATGATTCGGACAGACTTAAGAATCGCTACGGGTGAGAAAGTCTCATCGTAGTCAATCCCTTGAACTTGTCGAAAACCTTTTGCAACAAGTCGAGCTTTATAGACAGTAACATTACCGTCAGCATCAGTCTTCTTCTTGAAGATCCATTTATTCTCAATGGCTTGCCGATCATCGGGCAAGTCAACCAAAGTCCATACTTTGATCTCATACATGGATCCCATCTCAGATTTCATGGCCTCAAGCCATTTTGCGGAATCTGGGCTCACCATCGCTTCTTCATAGTTCGTAGGTTCGTCATGGTCTAGTAACATAACCTCCAGAACAGGATTACTCTGGTTGACCTATGAGGTTCAGTAACAACTTGATCTGAAGTTCCATGATCATCATCATTAACTTCCTCACTAATTGGTGTAGGTGTCACAGGAACCGGTTTCTGTGATGAACTACTTTCCAATAAGGGAGCAGGTACAGTTACCTCATCAAGTTCTACTTTCCTCCCACTCATTCTCTAGAAAGATTCCAAATTTAGCAACAAAAGTCTTGCCTTCGGATCTATGATAGAAGGTGTACCCAACAGTCTCTTTTGGGTATCCTATGAAGACACATTTTTCTGATTTGGGTTCGAGCTTATCAGGTTGAAGCTTTTTCACATAAGCATCGCAGCCCCAAACTTCAAGAAACGACAACTTTGGTTTCTTGCCAAACCACAGTTCATAAGGTGTCGTCTCAATGGATTTCGATGGTGCCCTATTTAACGTGAATGCGGCCATCTCTAAATCATAACCCCAAAATGATAGCGGTAAATCGGTAAGAGACATCATAGATCGCACCATATCTAGTAAAGTATGATTACGACGTTCGGACACACCATTACGTTGTGGTGTTCTGGGTGGCGTGAGTTGCGAAATTATTCTGCATTGTTTCAAATGAAGACCAAACTCGTAACTCAAATATTCTCCTCCACGATCAGATCGTAGAAACTTTATTTTCTTGTTACAATGATTTTTAACTTCACTCTAAAATTCTTTGAACTTTTCAAATGTTTCAGACTTATGTTTCATTAAGTAGATATACCCATATCTGCTTAAATCATCTGTGAAGGTGAGAAAATAACGATACCCGCCGCGAGCCTCAACATTCATTGGACCACATACATCTGTATGTATGATTTCCAACAAATCTGTTGCTCGCTCCATAGTTCTGGAGAACGGCGTTTTAGTCATCTTGCCCATGAGGCACAGTTCACAAGTTCCAAGTGATTCATAATCAAGTGGTTCCAAAAGTCCATCAGTATGGAGTTTCTTCATGCGCTTTACACCGATATGACCTAAATGGCAGTGCCACAAATAAGTTGCACTATCATTATTAACTCTGCATCTTTGGGTTTCAATATTATGAATATGTGTATCACTACTATTGAGATTCAATAAAAATAGACCACTCTTCAAGGGTGCATGACCATAAAAGATGTTACTCATATAAATAGAACAACCATTATTCTCTGATTTAAATGAATAACCGTCTCGCATCAAACAAGATCCGGATATAATGTTCATGCTCAACGCTGGCACCAAATAACAATTATTCAGGTCTAAAACTAATTCCGAAGGTAGATGTAGAGGTAGCGTGCCGACCGCGATCACATCGACTTTGGAACCATTTCCAAGGCAGATCGTCACCTCGTCCTTAGCCAATCTTCGCTTAATCTGTAGTCCCTATTTCGAGTTGCAAATATTAGCAACAGAACCAGTATCAAATACCCAGGTGCTACTGCGAGCATTAGTAAGGTACACATCAATAACATGTATATCACATATACCTTTGTTCACCTTGCCATCCTTCTTATCCGCAAAATACTTGGGGCAGTTCCGCTTCCAGTGACTAGTCTGTTTGCAGTAGAAGCACTCAGTCTCAGGCTTAGGTCCAGACTTGGATTTCTTCTCCTGAGCAGCAACTTGTTTGCTGTTCTTCTTGAAGTTCCCCTTCTTCTTCCCTTTGCCCTTTTTCTTGAAACTGGTGGTCTTGTTGACCATCAACATTTGATGCTCCTTCTTAATTTCTACCTCCGCAGCTTTTAGCATTGCGAAGAGCTCGAGAATCGTCTTATCCATACCTTGCATGTTATAGTTCAGCACAAAGCTCTTGTAGCTTGGTGGCAGTGATTGAAGAATTCTATCAATGACGCTATCATCCGGAAGACTAACTCTCAGTTGAATCAAGTGATTGTTATACCCAGACATTCTGAGTATATGCTCACTGACAGAACTATTCTCCTCCATCTTACAGCTGTAGAACTTATTGGAGACTTCATATCTCTCAATCCGGGCATTTTCTTGAAATATTAACTTCAACTCCTGGAACATCTCATATGCTCCATGACGTTCAAAACATCGTTGAAGTCCCGGTTCTAAGACGTAAAGCATGGCACACTGAACTATCGAGTAGTCATCAGCTTTGCTCTGCCAGACGTTCATAACATCTGGTGTTGCTTGATACGTCTCCAACGTATCTATAATTTTTGATTGCTCCATGCTATATTATCTACTGTTTTGGATCATATTGGGCTTTATTTTCCACTTATATATTACTTTTGGGACTAACCTATTAACCGGAGGCCCAGCCCAGATTTGCTGTTTTTTGCCTATTTCAGTGTTTCAAAGAAACAGAATATCAAACGGAGTCCAAACGGAATGAATCCTTCGGGAACGTGATTTTCTCACCGAACATGATCCAGGAGACTTGGACCCTACATCAAGCAATCAACAGGGAAGGCACGAGGTAGGGGGGAGCGCCCTCCCCCCCCCCCCAGGCACGCCCTCCACCCTCGTGGGCCCCCTGTTGCTCCACCGACGTACTTCTTCCTCCTACATATACCTCGCACCCCGAGCGATCGAATCTGAGCCAAAACCTAATTCCACCGCCGCAACTTTCTGTATCCACGAGATCCCATCTTGGGGCTTGTTCCGGAGCTCTGCCGGAAGGGGAATCCACCATGGAGAGCTTCTACATCATCATAGCCTCTCCGATGAAGTGTGAGTAGTATACCTTAGACCTTCGGGTCCATAGTTAGTAGCTAGATGGCTTCTTCTCTCTTTTTGGATCTCAATACAATGTTCTCCCCCTCTCTCATGGAGATCTATTCGATGTAATCTTCTTTTTGCGGTGTGTTTGTTGAGACCGATGAATTGTGGGTTTATGATCAAGATTATCTATGAGCAATATTTGAATCTTCTCTGAATTCTTTTATGTATGATTGGTTATCTTTGCAAGTCTCTTCGAATTATCCGTTTGGTTTGGCCAACTAGATTGGTAGTTCTTGCAATGGGAGAAGTGCTTAGCTTTGGGTTCAATCTTGCGGTGTCCTTTTCAAGTGACAGAAGGGGCAGCAAAGCACGTATTGTATTGTTGCCATCGAGGATAACAAGATGGGGTTTTATCATATTGCATGAATTTATCCCTCTACATCATGTCATCTTGCTTAAGGCGTTACTCAGTTTTCATTAACTTCATACTCTAAATGCATGCTGGATAGTGGTCGATGAGTGGAGTAATAGTAGTAGAAGCATGCATGAGTCGGTCTACTTGTCTCAGACGTGATGCCTATATACATGATCATACCTAGATACTCTCATAACTATGCTCAATTCTGTCAATTGCTCAACAGTAATTCGTTCACCCACCGTAAAATACTTATGCTCTTGAGAGAAGCCACTAGTGAAATCTATGGCCCCCGGGTCTATTCTCTATCATATCAATCTTCCATCACTCTATTATTGCTTTGCTTTTTTACTTTGGTTTTTATTTTACTTTGCATCTTTATACCAAAAATATCAAAAATATTATCTATCATCTCTATCAGATCTCACTCTCGTAAGTGACAGTGAAGGGATTGACAGCCCCTAATCGCGTTGGTTGCGTTGAGTTATTTGTTTTGTGTAGGTACAAGGGACTTGTGCATGGCCTCCTACTGGATTGATACCTTGGTTCTCAAAAACTGAGGGAAATACTTACGCTACTCTGCTGCATTATCCTCTCCTCTTCGGGGAAATCCAACGCAAGCTCAAGAGGTAGCAAGAAGAATTTCTGGCGCCGTTGCCGGGGAGTCTACGCAAAAAGTCAACATACCAAGTGCCCATCACGACCCCTTATCTCTCGCATTACATTATTTGCCATTTGCCTCTCGTTTTCCTCTCCCCCACTTCACCCTTGCCGTTTTATTCGCCCTCTCTTTTCCGTTTGCCTTTCTTTGCGCTTGCTTTTTGTTCGCTTGTGTGTTGGTTTCCTTGCTTATCACGATGGCTCAAGATAATACCAAATTGTGTGACTTTACCAATAACAACAATAATGATTTCCTTAGCACTCCGATTGCTCCTCTTGCCAATACTGAATCTTGTGAAATCAATACTGCTTTATTGAATCTTGTTATGAAAGATCAATTCGCCGGCCTTCCTAGTGAAGATGCCGCTACTCCTCTAAATAGCTTCGTTGATTTATGTGATATGCAAAAGAAGAGGGATGTTGACAATGATGTTGTTAAATTGAAGATATTTCCTTTTTCGCTTAGAGATCGAGCTAAAGCTTGGTTTTCGTCTTTGCCTAAAAATAGTATTGATTCTTGGAACAAGTGCAAAGATGCTTTTATCTCTAAGTATTTTCCTCCCGCTAAGATCACCTCTCTTAGAAACGATATTATGAACTTTAAGCAACTTGATCATGAACATGTTGCACAAGCTTGGGAGAGGATGAAATTAATGATACGTAATTGCCCTACTCATGGTTTGAATTTGTGGATGATTATACAAAAAAATTATGCCGGATTAAATTTTGCTTCTAGAAACCTTTTAGATTCGGACGCGGGAGGCACTCTTATGGAAATCACTTTAGGAGACACTACTAAACTCCTAGATAACATTATGGTTAATTATTCTCAATGGCACACTGAAAGATCTACTAATAAAAAAGTGCATGCGATAGAAGAAATCAATTTTTTGAGTGGAAAGATGGATGAACTTATGAAATTATTTGCTACTAAGAGTGTTTCTTCTGATCCTAATGATATGACTTTGTCTACTTTGATTGAAAACAATAATGAATCTATGGATGTGAATTTTGTTGGTAGGAATAGTTTTGGTAACAACGCGTATAGAGGGAACTTTAATCCTATGCCTTATCCTAGTAATCCTTCTAATAATTATGGAAATTCCTACAACAACTCTTATGGAAATTTTAATAAGATGCCCTCTGGATTTGAGAGTAGTGTTAAAGAGTTTATGAATTCGCAAAAGAATTTTAATGCTTTGCTTGAGGAAAAATTGCTTAAAGTTGATGAATTGGCTAGGAACGTTGATAGAATTTCTCTTGATGTTGATTCTTTAAAGCTTAGATCTATCCCTCCTAAGCATGATATCAATGGGTCTCTCAAAGCCATGAGAATTTCCATTGATGAGTGCAAGGAAAGAACCGCTAGGATGCATGCTACGAAAGATGCCTTTATTAAAGCGCGTTCTTCCAATTTCACAGAAAATAAAGATGAAGATCTAAAAGTTATTGATGTATCTCCTATCAAATCTTTGTTTTGCAATATGAATCTTGATAATGATGGGACTGATTATGATCCACCTTTACCTAGAAGGCGTTCTAAAAATTCGGAGTTTTTAGATCTTGATGCTAAAATTGATAAAAGTGGGATTGAAGAAAGTAAACCCCTAGATGTTGCTAAACCCACTATTTTGGATTTCAAGAAATTTAATTATTAAAGTTGCTCTTTAATTGATTGTATTTCCTTGTTGCAATCCGTGCTAAATTCTCCTCATGCTTATAGTCAAAATAAAGCGTTTACCAAACATATCGTTGATGCCTTGATGCAATCTTATGAGGAAAAACTTGAGTTGGAAGTCTCTATCTCTAGAAAACTTTATGATGAGTGGGAACCAACTATTAAAATTAAGATTAAGGATCATGGATTTTATGCTCTATGTGATTTGGGTGCTAGTGTTTCCACTATTCCCAAAACTTTGTGTGATTTGCTAGATTTCCGTGATTTTGTTGATTGCTCTCTAAACTTGCACCTTGCGGATTCCACTATTAAGAAACCTATGGGAAGAATTAATGATACTTATTGTTGCAAATAGGAATTATGTGCCCGTAGATTTTATCGTTCTTGATATAGATTGCAATACTTCATGTCCTATTATTCTTGGTAGACCTTTCCTTAGAACGATTGGTGCAATCATTGATATGAAGGAAGGGAATATTAGATTCCAATTTCCGTTAAGGAAAGGCATGGAACACTTCCCTAGAAAGAAAATAAAATTAACATATGAATCTATTATGAGAGCCACTTATGGATTTCCTACCAAAGATGGCAATACCTAGATCTATCCTTGTTTTTATGCCTAGCTAGGGGCGTTAAACGATAGCGCTTGTTGGGAGGTAACCCAATTTTATTTTTAGTTTTTTTTAGTTTTTGTTTCTGTTTAGGAATAAATAATCCATCTAACTTCTATTTAGATGTGGTTTTATCTTTTCATTAGTGCTTGTGCCAAGTTAAACCTATATGATCTTCTTGGATGATAGTTATTTGATCTTGCTGTAATTTCCAGAAACTTTCGGTTCACGAAAACAATTTTTAAAAATCACCAGAACGTGATAAAATAGTGATTACAATTTCTTCTGATCAATAAACAAATTTCCTAGGTCTTTCTATTTTGGCTGAATTTTTGGGGTTCCAGAAGTTTTCGTTAGTTACAGATTACTACAGACTGTTCTGTTTTTGACAGATTCTGTTTTTCGTGTGTTGTTTGCTTATTTTGATGAATCTATGGCTAGTAAAATAGTTTATAATCCATGGAGAAGTTGGAATACAGTAGGTTTAACACCAATATAAATAAAGAATGAGTTCATTACAGTACCTTGAAGTGGTCCTTTGTTTTGTTTCGCAAACGGAGCTCACGAGATTTCTGTTGAGTTTTGTGTTGTGAAGTTTTCAAGTTTTGGGTGAATTTTTTTGATGGATTATGGAGCAAGGAGTGGCAAGAGCCTAAGCTTGGGGATTCCCATGGCACCCCAAGATAATCCAAGGACACCAAAAATTCGAAGCTTGGGGATGCCTTCCGGGGCATCCCCTCTTTCGTCCACTTCCATCGGTAACTTTACTTGGAGCTATATTTTTATTCACCACATAATATGTGTTTTGCTTGGAGCATCTTGTATGATTTGAGTCTTTGCTTTTTAGTTTACCACAACCATCCTTGCTGTACACACCTTTTTAGAGAGCCATACACGAATTGGAATTTGATAGAATACTTGCTTCACTTATATCTTTTGAGCTATATAGTTTTGCTCTAGTGCTTCACTTATATCTTTTAGAGCACGGTGGTGGATTTGTTTTATAGAAACCATTCATCTCTCATACTTCACTTAGATTATTTTGAGAGTCTTAAATAGCATGGTAATTTTCTTAATAATAATAATATGCTTGGTATTCAAGATTTGTAAAACTTTCAACCTTTTAAGAGTTCATTTGAAATGCTTTTGAATTTCAGGGTCTTATAGCTCAAAAATATCAGTAAATGCAGGACAAATAAGAAATGAAGTCACAAAGGGTTGAAAATTGATGATGTGGCTTTGAATGGTGCATTTTGAACACACAAAAAGTCTGGAGCTCAAATAAGTTCAAAAGGATGAAATCCCTTTTGTAACAGATGAGTTTTCGTCCGGAACCCTGATACTTCGAAAGAGATTGTCCGTTTTGTACACGAAGTGCATCTAGTTTTTGCCGTAACCCTCTCAACTTTTATGCACATGCTATGTGGGTGAAATGATGATACCATGCCAACTTTCAACCTTTTCAGAATTCATTTGAAATGCTTTTGAATTTCAGGGTCATTTAGCGCAAAAAAAATCAGTAAATACATAAAAAATAACAAATGAAGTCACAAAGGGTTGAAAATTGATGATGTGGCTTTGAATGGTGCATTTTGAACACACAAAAAGTCTGGAGTTCGAATAAGTTCAAGAAAATGGAATCCCTTTGTAACAGATGAGTTTCCGTATGAAACCTTGATACTTCGAAAGAGATTGTCCGTTTTGTACATGAAGTGCATCTAGTTTTTGTCGTAACCCTATCAACTTTTATGCACATCCTATGTGGGTGAAATGATAATACCATGCCAACTTTCAACCTTTTCAGAGTTCGTTTGAAATGCTTTTGAATTTCAGGGTCTTATAGCTCAAAAAAATCAGTATATGCATGAGAAATAAGAAATGAAGTCACAGATGGTTGAAAATTGATGATGTGGCTTTGAATGGCACATTTTGAACACAAAAAAGTCTGGAGTTCAAATAAGTTCAAAAAAATGAAATCCCTTTGTAACAGATGAGTTTTCGTCTGAAACCCTAATACTTCGAAACAGATTACCCGTTTTGTACATGAAGTGCATCTAGTTTTTGCCGTAACCCTCTCAACTTTTTTGCACATGCTATGTGGGTGAAATGATGATACCATGCCAACTTTCAACCTTTTCAGAGTTCATTTGTAGTGCTTTTCAATATCAGGGTCATTTAGCGCAAAAAGAATGAACTAATAGCAAAAATAATGAACTTAAAATAATCAATTAAAATATTATGTTATGATCAACTAAAAAAATCTATAATATTCTTCAATAGCAAAAACAATCAACTAAAAAGTTTTTATAAAACTCTAATAGCAAAAGGAATCAACTAAAAAGCTTTTATAAACCTCTAGTATCTTTTAAACTAATATTATATAAAATTTATGCAACTAAAATTATCAAAGTATTTTCTGTTCAAAACATTAATGGCAAAAAGAATTTTCATAAAGAATTTTTTTGTCAAAAACTTCAGTAGAAAACTAAAATAACAAAATGTGTTCTTGATTAAAACAGAGATTTAAAATAACCTAAAAATTACCAAATTTAATATAATGATAAAACACAATAATATTAAATAGCTGGAAAAAGAATCACTCAAAATCTATTTTTTAGTAAAGTTATTCACAAACTAGTAATTCACACTAATTTAAAAGAATTCAAATTTAAACTATTCAAATTTGATGGCACTAACAGAAAGTCTATAATTTTTGTGACCTAACAGCAAAAAGAATTAAAGAAATAAAGCAAAAAACAAAAGAAAATAAATAATGCAAAAAACAAAAGAAAATAAATAATGCAAAAAACAAAACAAAAAACTAGAAAAAAAATGCCACCTACTGGGCCACCACGGCGTGAATACGACTAGAAACCCCAGGATTCAGGCCCCCAGCAGGCCCACAGGCACAGTGACAAGTTTAGGCCAGAAGGCCTGCAATAGTGAGGAGATCGAATGGGATGGCACATCAGCGCTTATAAACAGGTGCCGGAGCTCCTCAACTAGCGAGGTGGGACTAAACTTCCCACCGCACCGTGCCAGTACAAGGCTTTTGGTCCCGGTTGGTGGCACCAACCGGGACAAAAGGTGTGCATTGGTACCGGTTCGTGGCACCAACCGGGACCAACGCCCCCCTTTAGTCCCGGTTGGTGCCACCAACTAGGGCCAAAGGCCTCTGCTTCCCGCCCTTTGGGCTGCTGAAAAGACACCTTTGGTCCCGGTTGGTGGCACCAACCGGGACTAAAGGGGGCACTGGTCCCGGTTGGTGCCACGAACCGGGACCAATGTTTCGTGTATATAAGCAAGACTTGTGAAAATTTTCACTTCTCATCTCGCAGTTGCCGCCCCCGTCCGTGGATGACATCGACGCCGCCAGGCTGCCGCCCCCGACCGTCGTCTCTGTCTTCGCCGTCGCCCCTGCCCCGGCCTCGCCGCACCCTGCCCCGACCTCGACGCGCCCTGCCCGACCTCACCGTCGCCACTCTGCCCGACCTCGCCAGCGCTGCCCGACCTCGCCGTCACAAGACGCCGAGCGCCTCTGCCTGACCTCGCCACTTCCCCTCCTCTCCCCTCCCCCCTCACGCCACATGCCACACTGCCCAATGCTGCTGCCCGCCCGACGCCTTGACGACGAAGGCCCCTGTTCTTATATATAGATTCTTTTGTTCATATTGTAGTAGTAGTAGATGATGTATGTATGTTCATATGCAAAAGTTAGGATTTTTTCTGTTCATAGAATTTTTTGGTGATATTATTGTAGAATATGCAAATGTTTGTATGTTCATATGCAAAGAATATGTCATTTTTATAGAATTTTATGATTATTTTTTTTGTAATTTTGTTCATAGAATTTTTATTTTGTTCATAGAATTTTTTTTCTGCTGTAATTTTGTTCATAAAGTTTTAGGATGAAAAAAAAGAAGAAGAAGAAGAAAAAAAGGGAGGAGGAGAAGTTTCGTTTAGTTTTAGGATTATTTTAGTTTATGTTTAGTTTAGGAAGAAGGAAAAGAAAAAGGAGAAGAAGAGGAGAGGAAGAAGAGGAGAAATAAATAAGAAGAGGAAAAAAGGAAAAAAAAGAGAGGAGAAGAAGAAAGGAATAGAGGAGAAGAACAGAAAATAGTATCTTTTTTCTTCTTCTCCTCTATTCCTTTCTTCTTCTCCTCTTTTTTTCTTTTTTTTTTCTTCTTCTTCCTTTTATTTTTTTCATCGGGTATGTCGTTATCGATATAACCCCTCCCCGATAACTTCGACATGAGGGGGGGGGGTCGCCGAGGGTTCGAGGGGCGAGGGTCGGGAACTAGCTAGGGTAGAGGGTCCAGGGTCACCCAGGGGTCGAGGGTCGCAGAGGGTTCGAGGGTCGTCGAGGGACCGAGGGTTCAAGGGTCGAGGGTCGTCGAGGGGTCAAGGGTCAAGGATCGCTGAGCGGTCGAGGGTCGAGGATCTGGCAATGTGCACAAGTTGATCCTAACCATTGAAGCATTGCCGAGGCCACCCAAATTTACCAAGTTAAAAGAGCGTTGTCGTCGAGGCCACCCCGAACCCTTGAATCGTTGCTGAAGCCACCCCAAACCCTAGAGAAGCGTCGAGGCCACTAATATGATTCCTTGTTGTGATTAGGTAGCTAGTTCTACATTTGCCACTAATATATCCACCCGCTGTCATGTTTGTATAATAATTTCCATGTTGTAATATTTGCAGAAACAATGGAGCACGGACGAGACGAGGCAGCAGAAGAGGTGTTGGGGGACATAATCTTTGCCGGAGGTGATGTCTTGTCGTATCTTAACGACAATGATGGTCTGGAAGGAGAGGGTGAAGAAGCAGGCTACGGTGATCGAATAATGGAGGAGGAAAGACATGATTATGATGGCTCCGGTGACCGAATGCCGGTGCAAGAAGGAGACCGTGATGACGGCTCCGGTGACCGAATAGAGTCCGGCCAGGTATATATATATTATTTAAGCATGTGCTAACTAGATAATTGATGAATTCATTGTTTTGGTATGTACACATATTAACTCTCGTCTTTCTTCTTTTTTCTAGCCCTCCGGATCGAGCACAACTTCGGTAAAGAAACGAGGCCCAAAGAAAAAGTTGCGCTCGGATGAAAGGTTTGAGATCACAGCAATCGCGCGCGATGGCCAACCGATTGAACCCATCCTGACAAAGGAAGCATTTGCTGCTCAGTGCGGGGTTCTTGTTAGGGACAAGATCCTGATCAGCATCCACCAATGGTTTAAGCCTAAGAAGGAAGACCCTGAGGTGTCTTATGCCAATGATATGCAGAAAGATGATCTTTGGACCGCGCTGAAGGAAAATTTCACCCTACCGCCAGAGGAGGATCCGGAGAAGCCATTTAAAGAGCAATTGATCAAGTCTCATGCTCTTAAGAAGATGGCAGAGCTATTCAGGAGGTGGAAGAATGAGCTAAAAACAACGTTTGTCGACAAAGAAGAGACACTAGAATTCACCAGAAGGTATGAGAAGATCAAATAATACTGGGACGCATTTGTGGCCCATAAGACATCAGAGAAGAGTAAGAAGATCTCAGCGAGAAACAAGATAAATGCTGCGAATAAGGAGCATCACCATCGCATGGGGTCAGGTGGCTACCTCAAAGCCCGACCGTTGTGGGCCAAGGTTGAGAATGGCCTGCTTGATAAAGCGGTCGAACCAGAGACATTGAACTGGCCAGACCGTTGCCGGACTTGGTTCTTCGGGGTTGGCGGAACCTTGGACCCTGTAACATGGAAGTGCATTTGGACGAGCGAGCAACTGCGAATACCCGTCACGAAGCTTCAAGACTATATCGCCGCAGCACAGCAAGGGACGTTCATTCCAAACAGAGAGAACGACGAGCTCACAATGGCCCTCGGGAATTCTGAGCACCCTGGACGCACACGAGGCACGGCAGGCTCCGTTCCACGGAAGGCTGGGTTTCCGGACGCAGGCAGTTACAAATGCCAGGAGAGGAGGAAGAAAGTGGAGCAGACCCAACTGCAGGCGCTGCACGCAAGGGTACAAGCGATAGAGGAACGAGAAGTAGTTCGCAGCAAGCGACCTGCCAAAGCTACCCCCGAAGCTACCCCGCCATCTCAACGGAGAAGCAGTGTGGCTTCCACCGAGCTGCTTCAGCTGGAGCCTGTCTTCACAGCTCCTGCTAGCTATCCCGTGGATGCTATCACGGAGTCTCAACATTGCCACCTTATGACGCAATGGCAGAACTTCAAAGTCAAGGCGGTTGTCGGCTCTGTTCAATCTCCTGAGCCCGATGCAACTTTTCACTACCATCAAATTCCAGAAGGATATGCTAGGTGACGGTGGACGAAATAATGGAGGGATTTGAGGACATCGAGCTTGACCGCCCTACCGATGAAGGGGAGGCTCGGTTGGGTTCTTCTCTGAAGACTCCATGCCTATGGCGGAAGGAGCTCATCAACCTTTCGAACTAGATGCCTCCGCCTCCTCCTCCTCCTCCTCCTCCGGCGAGTCAGGGCACTCCGCCTCCTCCTCCGCCTCCTCCTCTGGTGAGTGATCAGAGCACTCAGCCTCCTTCTCCGGCGTGTGGCGGCACTCCGCCTCCTTCTACGCCTGTGCCGGCGCGCCCGAGAAGCGAGCCTCCTCCTTCTCCGCCTCGTCAGCAAGGGCGGAAGAGACCCGCCGCCGCTCCGGCTGCTCCAGCGCGTCGTAGTCCTTCTCCTCCACCTCGTAAGCAAGGAAAGAAGACAGACGCAGCTGCTCCGTCAGCTCCGGCGTCTAGCAGTACAGCCAGAGGTGGGAGGCAATACAGATGCGGTCCATCTCTTGAGCCTCTAGAGAAGTTACCATACAAGAGGACCGTGGAGGAAACTGCGAAGATCATGGAAAACGAAGTGAGGGACTTCTTTCAAGCGGTGAAAGCAAAGAAACAGCCACCTCCAGAGGAGAAGATAGATCCGGTGAAAGCAAAGCGCACTATCGATGCCCTGAAGAAACCACCATCGTCTCCGCCAAAAAACAACTATGAGAGCATTACTGGAAAGGCATATATCGAAGCGGAGCAGTCGGGAAGTACTATCAGTGATCGGAGGTTAGCAAAACGACGAGCTGGGGAAAAATTGCCCAGCTCGGCGAACAAGCGAACCAATCATGCCCCCTGCTCAAGGTGTCTAGCAATATCGTCGCTAATCATCTGGAGATTTTGCCCAATACCAATCTTGGAGATTACCTGCCTGACGATGATCATTATGATTTCTTGGAGGTGGACGAACACAAATACCGTTACGGGAAGCCTCTAGTCAAATATGAAAGATCTCTAACAACGATGATGCGAAGATTCCATGATTGGTACATGGAAACCTGTAGAGAGTCTGGGGGACGAATACTTTGACGCTGAGAGTTAAAGAGGAGAACGACCTCGTTGGAATTGATCTGTTATCTATTCCATTTGAGGAGTTCTTCTAGTTTTTCAATCAAAAGGCCCTCGATAAATTAACGGTCACTTGCTACTGTCTGTAAGTACTACTTTTGTCATTAAGTCTCTATATATAGCTCAGCTCTTTCATTACATGTATTTATAATTATGCTCACTATATTATGCAGATTGAAGATCTTCGAGTGCAGAAAAGCAGAAATGTATGATATTGGATTCATTAACAGAAATCTCATAGATGAATTTATGGTTAAATTTCAAGCCAAAGAAGCGGAGGCCAACTTGCTCAAATCGTTGGTAATAAATCAAAACAAAGATAAAATACTCTTTCCTTACAACTTCAAGTGAGTGTTACTATCTTGTGCATATTTGGTTTCACTTATTATTCGAGGTTATAGTAATGTAATTGATGAGTTATGCATGCGTGCGCAGCTTCCACTATATTCTCCTGGAGATTAAGCTTGAGAAGTGACTAGTAACCGTCTTAGACTCGAGACGAAAAGAGCCCGAGACCTATGCGGACATGACTAAAATTCTCAACAAGTAAGTTCAATCAATCATTAGAGCACCATATCGGCAAATTTTTGTTCATTTCCTGCTATCAAGTAATTATTTTCTTTGTCTCGCAGGGTTTGGAAAGTATTCACCGCACAATCTCCAGGACTGCCGGGGGAGCTGCGATTTACATACCCGAAAGTAAGTACTACTAGCTACCTAGTTCCGTGCATCTCCCATTGATTCTAGCTACTTTCATCAATGCCATTTATAATGCTTCATTATCAGTTTGATTAACCTCTATTTCTCGTAAAGTGCTTGTGGCAGGAACAAGGGAATGATTACTGTGGATACTACATGTGCGAGTTCATCTACAACACGACATGCAAAAATAAGCGGGGCTACTCTAAAAGACAATATGATGTGCATAAGCAATAATATTCACAATTTCATTTTATTACACCATCATTTCTGTTGAGTTTCATTCATATATATGTATTAGCCCCCTTCTTCAAATTAGACGTGGCAGATGCGGAATGAACTCCTACCAAAAGATCGCATGAAAGCAATTCAAGAGGAATTGCTAGATTCTTTCTTGACCATGTCATCAATAAAGCCGGAGAATACCATGTTTATATAATTAGGGGATTATATTGTAAGATATCTTAATATTGTATGTATGTAGCCAGTAGCGCCGGATAGATATACGAAAACTTGTTGTTCGCTCAATCTCTCGGAGAAGGAGAGGTGTATGCATATGTTCATGACGAACTTCTGTACTTAATGGTTTCCTTCATTTTCTTACTAGATAGCGTGTCAAGGGCCTCTCTATAGGTATAGTACGTAGCGTCGACCAAGCACGGAGATAAGAGAGGACACTTCTCTCTATTAATTAATTAGCTACCTAACACAATATATGAAACATCTAAATTAACCATACAAAACCCCCCAACCCCCCCCCCCTTCATAAAAAAACAAAAACCCTAGCCCCTGAACAGCTACCAACCGGGACCAAAGGCCCTCCTGCCTGGGCTTGCCGCAGCGGCCACGTGGAGGCCCATCTGTTCCGATTGGTGTAAGAACCAGGGCTAAAGGTGTAGGGCTTTAATACCGACCCTTTAGTCCCGGTTCCCCAGCTGGGACAAATGGGCCTTACGAACTGGGACAAATTGCCCTTTTTCTAGTAGTGTACGTGTGAAGCGGTGTACATAACTGCTTTGGAAGCAGCAAATGAAGGAGTCTGGATGAAGGAGTTCATATCCGATCTAGGTGTAATACCTAGTGCATCGGGTCCAACTAAAATCTTTTGTGACAATACTGGAGCAATTGCCTTAGCGAAGGAATCCAGATTTCACAAGAGAACCAAACACATCAAGAGACGCTTCAACTCCATCCGCGATCAAGTCAAGGAGGGAGACATAGAGATTTGCAAAATACATACGGATCTGAATGTTGGAGACCCGTTGACTAAGCCTCTTCCACGAGCAAAACATGATCAACACCAAGACTCCATGGGTGTTAGAATCATTACAATGTAATCTAGATTATTGACTCGAGTGCAAGTGGAAGACTGAAAGAAATATGCCCTAGAGGCAATAATAAATTTGTTATTTATATTTCCTTATACAATGATAAATTTTTATTATTCACGCTAGAATTGTATTAACTAGAAACTTGATACATATGTGAATACATAGACAAAATAAAGTGTCCCTAGTATGCCTCTACTTGACTAGCTCGTTAATCAAAGATGGTTAAGTTTCCTGACCATAGACATGTGTTGTCATTTGATGAACAGGATCACATCATTAGGAGAACGATGTGATGGACTAGACCCATCCGTTAGCTTAGCATAATGATCGTTAAGTTTTATTGCTATTGCTTTCTTCATGACTTATACATATTCCTTTGACTATGAGATTATGCAACTCCCGAATACCGGAGGAACACCTTGTGTGCTATTAAATGTCACAACATAACTGGGTGATTATAAAGATGCTCTACGGGTGTCTCCGAAGGTGTTTGTTGGGTTGGCATAGATCAAGATTAGGATTTGTCACTCCTAGTATCGGAGAGGTATCTCTGGGCCCTCTCGGTAATGCACATCACGATAAGCCTTGCAAGCAATGTGACTAATGAGTTAGTTGCGGATGACGCATTCACGAACGAGTAAAGAGACTTGCGGTAACGAGATTGAACTAGGTATGAGGATACCGACGATCGAATCTCGGGCAAGTAACATACCGATGACAAAGGGAATGACGTATGTTGTCATTGCGGTTTGACCGATAAAGATCTTCATAGAATATGTAGGAACAATATGAGCATCCAGGTTCCGCTGTTGGTTATTGATCGGATGTGTCTCGATCATGTCTACATAGTTCTCAAACTCGTAGGGTCCGCACGCTTAACGTCCGATGATGATTTGTATTATGAGTTATGTGTTTTGGTCACCGAAGATTGTTCGGAGTCCCGGGTGAGATCACGGACATGACAATGAGTCTCAAAATAGTCGAGAGGTAAAGATTGATATATTGGACGATAGTATTTGGACGCCGGAATTGTTTCGGAGCGTCTCGGATATTTATCGGAGTACCGAGAGGTTACCGGAACCCCCCGGGGAAAGTAATGGGCCTCATGGGCCATAGGGGAGAGAGAGAGCAGCCCACAAGGGGGTGGTGCGTGCCCGCCCCCAAGGGGAGTTCGAATAGGACAAGGGGAGGGGGCTAGGCCCCCCTTTCCTTCTCCCTCTCCTCTCCTTCCCCCTTTCCCCCTCCGTAAGAAGGAAGGGGGCCGACTAGGACTAGGAGTCCAAGTCGGTTTCCCCCCTGATGGCGCGCCCCCTGTGGCCGGCCTCCTCCCTCGCCTCCTTTATATACGCGGGCAGGGGGACCCCAAAGCACATCAATTGTTCTCTTAGCCGTGTGCAGTGCCCCCCTCCACAGTTTACTGCTCTGGTTATTGTCGTAGTGCTTAGGCGAAGCCCTGCGCGGATCACATCACCATCACCGTCACCGCGCCATCGTGCTGACGAAATTCTCCCTCGACACTTTGTTGGATCAAGAGTTCGAGGGACGTCATCGAGCTGAACGTGTGCAAAACGCGGGGGTGCCGTACGTTCGGTGCTTGATCGGTTGGATCGCGAAGACGTTCGACTACATCAACCGCGTCCAGCTAACGCTTCCGCTTTCGGTGTACGAGGGTACGTGTACACACTCTGCCCTCTCGTTGCTATGCATCTCCTAGATAGATGTTGTGTGATTGTAGGAATTTTTTTGAAATTGCATGTTACGTTCCCCAACACCAAGTGTCAGCGGCGGCGGACTGCCTTTTTTAATCCGAGCGTGCGGTGGGGGTCGTCCTCATCCGCTTCCGGAAGCCCCCCGTCCCCATCTCGCCACCCTATGCTCCCCCGTCGGCGACAACCCTAGCCACTGCAATGGTTTACTTCTCCGGCAAGGGCATAGCCCCCACGGGCCCTTCCCGCACGGTCCCCCGCCTCCGCTATCGTCTTCCCGCTGGCCGAGGCAGCCCATCAGTGTCCCAGTGCACCAGGCGAAGTGGCACTAGGAGCACCGCGTCCCCCCTACCCCGTTGTTACGCTGCCACACGACTGGCACTTGGATCTAGAGAGAATCCCAGTGCCAGCGGCGCAGCGGTCGGCATGAGCACACTTTGAGGACGTGCGGCACCGGCGGCAACTGCTGACGCTGGAGCAGCGCCGCGACCCTGCCTACGCGTTCGACTCTCCTGCTTGGGAGTAGTGGTTCACCTTCGAGCACGAGGAGGCCAGGTGGCGCGGCGTCACTACAAGAAATATGTCAACTTGTGACCTTGACTATTGGTCACTGAATGGTCATTATTTTCCATTTGTGACCTTTTTGTGACCAAAAACAGATGGTCAAAAGCTGGTGATCGTAAACTGAAAACGTCTACGACCAAAAGATGCCTACTGTTTTGTTTTGGTCACTAGCAACCTCCCCAGGCCACGTAGGCATCCAACGTGGCAAGCTGATGTGGCACAAGAATCAGCCCAGTCCATTTCGGTGCTTTAGATGGGCCGAGCCCATTAATCCAGCCTTTTTAATATATTTTTTCTGTTAATTTCCGCTAGCTACATGGGCTTGGGCCATTGATTCGGCCTTTTTTGCTTTTTGAGATACGGCCTTTTCACATTCTATATAATTTCTGTTTTCGGGTTTTCTTTTTTTTGTTACATTCAATATTCAGATTATTGTAGTCAACTGGGTTTTCGATTCATGTTTTAATTTTTCACAACTTGTAACTCAACGATATACCAATCAGAGAACACATTTAAAATATATTCAAATAACATCCAAATCACCGATATACCAATCAAGTTTATTACATTCCACCAATCACAATATAACACCAATCACAGTATAGCACTCTACAGATAAAATGCTCAACAAGTACACGCACGTCTCCAACACCTTAGAGCCTTCAACCTGCAAAACATCACATCCAACCACATATTAACGATCAAATCAATTCACCCCTTGACGACAATAAAAAACTGTGCTCATGTATGAACGAAAATAAAATAAACAATCTTTGAGGCCATAGCATGTGCTACAAAAATCTTAACAAATGCATAGATATCCACACGGAGCACATCCTACATGCACCAAGCATCAGGCATATGTTCAAGAAGATAAGTAATTTGAGATGGAAACAAGTATAGCTAACAATCTAACACGTGTAGTAGCACCAGCAAAAAGAGCAAGACATGGAAGAATTTACAAGAACAGCACCCTGGGAGTCCAATTACATGTACATGAGCTACTACTGCTAGTGTATATAGAACCAATCAAGCTGCTGGTGTAGGAGCAGAGCATGAGTCCAACAGAGCCACATAGGAGCAAACAACAGATTAAGCACTGCTCCTAACCAACTTAGCAAATCCAGAGCAACCCCATACCACCAGAGCATCACAGGAGCACATATATAAAGCAAGTACACATGGGCAGTTACTGACAAACCCTAGAACCGCATGAATTTATCACCAGAGAGCTCCAGTAGGAGTTGATGCTTGGTTACAGCATCTAGCAGCAACTAGCAGAGCCCCACATCCAACTCAAATCATGGGCAAGGCCATGCAGGAGCTACATCAGAGAAGAAGGAACGGGGAGGAGCTCACCAGAGGAAGGTTGTAGCCGTAGCAGAGGCTCGGCCACACCATGGCTGTGGTGTGAACATCACCACATCGAGGATAGGGTCTGGAAGCCGCCGAAGCAACACTGCGGCAACCAAGGCAAGCACCAGGCACAGTGGCGCCACCCCAGGGACATCACCGCACGGACATCACTGGCCTTGCCCTGTTTCAAGAAATGTTCAGAACAACTTTGCCAGACTCGATCAATTCTGAAGAAACCACTTGGTCGTCAGACACATACATACATACAGGATGCAAAAGAAGAAGAAACAGAGCAGGGACCTGGTCGATCATGAGATATTGTTCATATAATTAGGAAGAAATAGGCCATTGTATAGCTCACATAAACAGATCTGCTACTATGCACAACACAAGCACCCACTTGCACTTGGTATATTTCTGTATCTAGGACACCCAACACTCACAACACTTGGGCTAGTCTAATGTATAGACTTGTTTGCAATAGGAGCCAATGGAACTGAAGCACAAGTAGCACATGAACAAACAGCGAAAGAAATAGAAGGACGACCTGGTGTGGTGGCCGGGGTGGACGAGGGTGTCCTCCTGGTCAGCTCAGGCGTCCTCCTGCACCAAATCAAACAGAAAAATGTTGAAGCATGTCGAATAACTAAATGTACATGTATATATATATAATATAGAAGCAACAGAAGCACATATATATCCTATTTCTTCCACAAAGTATGTATATAGATAGGTCAGATTTTTTAATGCATTGTTGTTGTAAAAAACAAATATGTTATTGAGGAATTTGACTAGATTTTAGATATGTTAAGCAGAGGCAAGAGTTCTCCCTCAATCAATCAACCTGATGCAATAGTACTAACTATACTAGTCAGGGACGAATTTGACAAGAGAAAGCATAGTGGTATCAAACTGAAACACGATTCAGTCGCAAAACAACCACCAACCTTACTTAGTACGTGAGCATCAAGCACACACACATCATACAGGTGCAAATATGATATGAGCTTGGTTTAAGGTCCACGACAGAAACTGGGCTACAACATAGCAGTGATAGAAAAAACCTCACAGTAAAGTCGAGAGGGATCAACCTTATGTGGGGAGACAATTTCCTCCTCCTCATGCATGTCAACCAAAGAGGGCTCCTACTCCATCCAAACAGAACAAAGAAATAAAGATGGGTCACAGAAAGAGCTAGCAACTATTTTTACAGAACAAACTGCAGCTATAATGCAGCTGTGATATTCAGATATAAGCAGCTTCACATGTAAACCTATATTTCAGTTCATAGCCTTGTGGGATAATTGTTGGTGGTTTTTGGTCAAGGAAACTTTGGACTTGGAGATGAAGTACCTGAACATAATTTTTCTTCTCAACCATCAAGCTGCGAAGCAGACTAATTTTGAGAGCTACCAAGGAGAGAGCATCCAAAACAACAGATCGCCGTTGGCTCGTATGAGCTGAACTTTTCCTCGAAGCATGACACATGACAAAATCATCTTCATCAATGACAAATGTGATCAAGGCCACCTGATATCACAGAGACCTACACTTTATGATGTTCTAGATGGACAATTGCATAAAAAATGCCTATACCACTATACCAGACTCGGAGACTGACCCTCACTCAAAGCCTTAAGTAGTCAACAATTGATTATATATCTGAAGAAATGAAATGAGGCTCGTGCTTCAGACAAAGACCAGGCACCAAAATTCAGCTGGCACTAGTGCGGCATCACAACAGTACTGGTTTTGCTCCTCTGTTTTAGAATGAATTTTTAGTTAGCGGGCGCATCTGAATTCGTGGACACCTGCCTAACGGGCTGGGCTAGCATGGACACCAGTATGCAGTTACGGCTTTGCTAGTCACCTCGAGCAGACAGAGCATGCTCGCCAGCGCAGCGTGTACCGAGCTAGGACATTGCAGGGTGGGAAGGAAACAGGAGCAGGGAGCTCGGCAAGGCGAGCAAAGGAAAGTAGTAGGACATGAACCAACCTGAGGGGTGGGGCATGAGGGCGGTGCGGAGGCGGGTCTGCTCCAGCACGGTGCGGACGAAGCTCCACCAGCTGCTCCTTGAGGACGTCCCAGTCCACGGCCCGGCCCCGGCGCGGGGCGGAGACCCAGAGCACGATGTAGCACCAGTGGCCGCTGTTGCCCTTGTGGACGTTGAGGCCGAAGAGGACGACGAGGCGGCAGAAGTCGCAGCCCAGGCCGGTCTTGTCCGGGCAGCTGACAGTGACCACTGTCGGGTCCCCCGCTACATCCCCGTGCATGATTTGGACCACCTCATCGCTCGGGCTCGGGCGCGCGCCGGATCTCGCCGGACTGGAGTCTTCGATTCCCGCCCTGAGGTCGCCAAGATTGGGCACCGGAGGTGGCGGCGGCAAGGAAGGAGTGGAGCGCTAGGGATTGGGGATTGGGGATTGGGGAGAGAAACCCTAGAGGCGGTGGAGGAGGAAGAAAAGTTGGGAGCGGGAGGGAGGTTTGGGTGCAGCGTGAGGGAAGGAGGGTGCCGCTGCCGGTGATGGGAGGGATGAGGTCGGCGGCGGTGGGTGAGGAGGACGGCGAGGTCGGTGGTGGGGAGAGGACTGGATCGGGAGGGGGCCGGGGGAGGGGAGGAGGTGGCGGCGACGCGAGGAGATGGGGACGAGGGAGGAGGGGTGCGATGGGATCTGACCGGAAGAGACTGGGTGGTGGAAGGGAGGGGCGGTGGAGGAGGAATCTAGATCAGGAAGGGGGCGGCGGCGAGGAGATGGGGACGGGGGAGGAAGGGGGCGACGGGGGGAGGGGTCTATCTGAGCTAGGGTTTGGGCTGCGAGTGGGGGTTATGTCCTTTTCTTTTTCTTCTTCTTTTCTGTAGATAGATGGATGGATGGATGTGGGATGGAGAGATGGATGGATGGATGGATGGACGCCATGTCATCGATCCGTTGACAGAGTTATGATTGGTTCAGAAAACCAGTGATGTAAAATAATTTTCAAATACTAAAAATAGAGGGATTTTATGAAGTAGCTATCAAAAATATTTTAAAAAAGGGCACCACACAAACTTTCACTAGATTTAGACCACATTTTATGGATTATGACCAATTTGTATGCATTTTTCATGTTTCTAGCTATTTTTAATCATTTTTTGAGTGGCAAAAATGTTTTTTTTGTGAAGAACCTACCAAATAATTGTTCCAAAATTGCACCAAATCAATTTTCTAAAATATCAGGCCATATTTAATGCACAATTGACCAAATGGTTGTATGTCAAAAGTTTTCATCCACCTCTCGTGAAAAAGACAAATTTCTGCCGGTTCAGCTGGAAGCAGGTCAAATTTGAACTGCAGCTGCCTCATAGTTTGCTCTTTATTTTTTCGAAAAATCATTTTTAGGTACAAAAGTATCTATTTAATCAGAGAAACACCAAAAAAAGTTCCAAGATTCAACCACTAGCTAGGAGCGTTCATTCCCGCCGTTTTGGCCGCATTTTGAAACGGGCATAAAAAATTAAAAAAAAAATCAAAAAATTGGAAAACCTTCGCATTGTTTCATCATATGTGGCCAAGTTACCGGCAAAAATTATAAACTTGTAATACAACAATTATTTTAAAAAAGTGTTCTCAGAAATGAGCTATCATGCGTGAAGATTCATGGCTTTCAAGCCAAATGATCAATCTTATGGCCACATTCATGGCATAGTTTGTTCAAATGATCTCATATTGTGCACAAGGGTGAATCTTGGAATTCCGAACAATGTTGCCTAAGGGAGTTTTCATTTTCTTTGCACGGAAAATTCATTTTCCATTTTTCGAGTGCCCGAAATGAGGTTTTTTTGTGAAGTACCTACCAAATAATTATTGCAAAATTGCACCAAATCAATTTTCTAAAATAGTAGGACATATTTAATGCACAATTGACTAAATTTTTGGGTGTAAAAAGTTTTGATCCACCTCTGGTGAAAAAGAGAAATTCCTGCCGATTCAGTAGGAAGCGGGTCAAATTTGAACTGTAGCTGCCTTATAGTTTGCTCTATATTTTTTCCAAAAATCATTTCTAGGTACATAGGTATCTATTTAATCAGAGAAACACCAAAAAAATTCCAAGATTCAACCACTAGCTAGGAACGGTCATTCCCGCCGTTTTGACCGCATTTTGAAACGGGCATAAAAAATTCAAAAAAAAATCAAAAAATTGGAAAACCTTCGCATTGTGTCATTATATGTGGCCAAGTTCCCAGAAAAAATAATAAACTTGTAATACGGCAATTCTTTTAAAAAAGTGTTCTCAGAAATGAGCTATCATGCATGAAGATTCATGGCTATCAAGCCAAATGATCAATCTTATGGCCACATTCATGGCATAGTTTGTTCAAATGACCTATTATCATGCACAAGGGTGAATCTTGGAATGACAAACAATGCTGCCTAAGGAAGTTTTCATTTTCTTTACATGAAAAATTCATTTTCCATTTTTCCGAGTGCCCAAAATGAGTTTTTTTGTGAAGGACCTACCATATATGTGTTGCAAAATTGTACCAAATCAATTTTATAAAATGCTAGGACATATATAATGCACAATTGACTAAATGGTTGGGTGTCGAAAGTTTTGATCCACCTCTGGTGAAAAAGACAAATTCCCGCTGATTCAGCAGGAAGCGGGTCAAATTTGAACAGCAGCTACCTTATAGTTTGCTCTTTATTTTTTCCAAAAATTATCTCTAGGTACATAGGTATCTATTTAATCAGAGAAACACCAAAAAAATTCCATGATTCAACCACTATCTAGGAACGGTCATTCCCGCCGTTTTGACCGCATTTTGAAACGGGCTAAAAAATTCAAAAAAATCCAAAAATTGGAAAACCTTCGCATTGTGTCATTATATGTGGCCAAGATCCCAGCAAAAATAATAAACTTGTAATAAGGCAATTCTTTTAAAAAAGTGTTCTCAGAAATGAGCTATCATGCGTGAAGATTCATGACTATCAAGCCAAATAATCAATCTTATGGCCACATTCATGGCATAGTTTGTTCAAATTACCTCATATCGTGCACAAGGGTGAATCTTGGAATGACAAACAATGTTGCCTAAAGAAGTTTTCATTTTGTTTGCATGAAAAAATCATTTTCCATTTTTCCGAGTGCCCAAAATGAATTTTTTTGTGAAGGACCTACCATATATTTGTTGCAAAATTGGACCTAATCAATTTTATAAAATACTAGGCCATATATAATGCACAATTGACAAAATGGTTGGGTGTCAAAAGTTTTGATCCACCTCTCGTGAAAAAGACAAATTCCCGCCGATTCAGCAGGAAGCGGGTCAAATTTGAACTGCAGCTGCCTCATAGTTTGCTATTTATTTTTTTCAAAAATCATTTCTAGTTACATAAGTACCTATTTAATCATAAATACATGGTTTGGTGGCGATACGTCGAGGTTTGGACGGTGGCCGAGGGCTCCAACTCTAGAGTGCGTAAACTAGCATGCCCACGGCGTGGTCACCGCGTGACCGCGGCGTTGCCATGTGTTCTGGGCGGCCTAGGTATGTCTAGTGGGTTGGGCACTCCCCAGGTAGGTGCTAGGAAGAAAATCACAACATAAGATTCTCACGAGGAGACCGATCGATGCTCAAACATGAATAAGCAGCCAAGTGTTTGATTAGCAGTACGGGAAATGCACATGGCTAATGTGCGTGAGCTTTGGGTGAGGATGACCAGTTATTAAGAAGACCGTCTTCACAAATTTTCAGCTCAAAAGGAGGACCCTAGGTGGTACTTGCTTTGCAAAGTACCACACTGGACATAAATACGAATGTTGAAGCTGGGCTCAAAATAATGAATGGATTGAGCTAGCATTTGGTGGAGGATGGTTATTTCGGCATAGGAAAGCACTGTAGAAAATGGGTACCATTTGGACATGCCAAAGTGGTACTTCCTTCACAAAGTGTTTTTATGAACAGAATAGGAAAATGAATATTTTTGAACTAGGCAAGGAAGGTTTTTTTACATATTCGATGAAGATATGACCCAAAGAATTTATGAGATTTTTTTGGGAATTTTGGGAATGACAGAAATATAGGTTGTTTCACAACCTAGGGCAAAAACTGCCACATGGACATGACACATAGGCAAAACTGATGAGGTGGCGCCTAGTCATAGCAACCCACCACAATTTACAAGGTTATGACCATCTATATTGGTCATGATCAGCTAGAAATAAGGCAACGGACCAGTGCTATCTGCTTTATGACCATTTCGTGTAAGGAAATTACGACCTTTCTGACCAAAATGGTCGTTATAGTTTAGGGTTTTGGAGCCCCCCGAACAGCTTTTGACCAATTGATCTGAAATGGTCATAGATCTATGACCAATTCTTCTAGGGTCACTGACAGAAGGTCACTAGTTGACATATTTCTTGTAGTGCGTCCGCGACGTGCGGCATGGCTCCCCGCCGCCGGCCCTCGTCGTGCGCGACGAGGACTAGGAGGCAGAGGCACCCTACTAGGCAGCGCTGGTGGCAGTCCTCCGTGGAAGCGAGGAGGAGGAGCGGCGCAAGGAGGAGGAGGCGTACCAGGCGCGCATGGCGGAGGCCATGGCGCTCTCCGCGGCCGGCTACTGAGTCGTGCCGCCACCCCCCGTCAAGCCTGAGCCGGAGCAGGCCTAATACCTCGAGCACTACTCATGGACAGGGTGAGTGCGCGAGTGGGTCAGAGTGTCGCCGATTTGGTTGGGGGCGACGCCGGCGCAGGTGCAGGCCTACCTCAAGCAGCGGCAGCATCGAAGACTGGACGAGGAGAGCCGCGAGGTTGAGTACCTCGAGATGCTGGAGCGGGACGCGGGGGAGGAGTAGCGCGAGGCGAAGGGGGGGGGGGCGCCTTGCCCGCGCAAGGCCAGCCCGGCCGGCGGCGGTACAGCCCCAGCGGACGATGTCGCTAGAGCTTGGTCGACGGCGTTCTCATGGGCTGGCCCGGCGCCGACGCTCATCGACCTCTGTGGCTGGTGCGCCATTACTAGTTAAAACTAGTAATGGAGCACTCTGGCCTGGTGCACCAATAGTATTTTTGGAAAAAAAATTGTTACTAGTGGCGCACCATGGGTCTGGTGCGCCATTAGTGTCTTTCACACTAATGGCACAACAACACATGGTGCGCCACTGCTATATAGTAGTGGCGCACCACATGTCTGGTGTGTCATTAGTGGCCATATCATCTATAGCCCTTTTCCTAGTAGTGCAGGAATTAAGATGCACACAATTAAGTACTGTCTGGATTTCATATGGACTGCCATATTGTGATATTGTATTTGACGGTCGATATGTAGATCGTAGACTAGCTACTACCCCATAGTCGCCGATCGACGAGCAACACACTAACACACTATCGTATGATCCATGACTTGAGGAAAGCTACTAATCAATAGTTTAGCCCAGAAGATAAAAACTGGTACTAATCTGTGAGGAGCGGGATGTGGTTCTCTCGATCTAGATTACCCTCGGCACGAATTTGAGTACAAATCTCTCAATTACAGATGAACAAAGAAGATTACACAAATTTGGTGGAACGAGGAATGGGATAGAGCAAGTGAGTAGGTAGCCATCATGCTGAGCCATCTGATCCACTGACGGTGGTGACCTCACACGTCCATGTTGAAGTAGAGTGCGCGCAGATGGCTTCACCTCACTTGGGTGTTGTTGTCGTCAGATCATCCGTGATTTGATCAAGATGAGTTTTTTTTGGAATGTTGGTAGGAGAGCTACCAAATTCATTGATCAGAAAGAGGCATTACAAGAACAACTCCGAGAAGGAAAGCACAGCAAAAGGGCTAGTGCAAAAAGAAAAGAAAGAGAAAGGACCAGTTGGCACCACCATAATCCCAAGCTCCGTCAACAACTGTGAACACCATCGGAATCCATTGTCGGGTCTCCAAAGTGACGCCTCCAAGAAGGTAGTAGTGTCGAGGACACCACCGTCGCCCGATCTGGCACCGCCTGATCTTGGGTTTCACCCGGAGACCTCAAGCCATGGGGTACGAAGATCAGCGAGTGATAAGTCTCCGTCGTATCTACTTTTCCAAACACTTTTGCCCTTGTTTTTGACTCTAACTTGTATGATTTGAATGGAACTAACCCGGACTGACGCTGTTTTCAGCAGAATTGCCATGGTGTTGTTTTATGTGCAGAAAACAAAAGTTCTCGGAATGACCTGAAACTCCACGGAATATCTTAGAATAAATAATAAAAAATCCTCGCCAAAGATGAAGACCAGGGGGCACACACCCTGTCCATGAGGGTGGGGGGCGCGCCCCTCCCCCCTGGTGCCATGATTTCAGATCTGAACCTATTATGTTTTCATGAACATATGTGTGTTCTTGATCCTATTTTGCAAGTCTATAGTTACCTACTATGTGTTATGATCCGGCAACCCCGAAGTGACAATAATCAGGACCACTCCTGGTGATGACCATAGTTTTAGGAGTTCATGTATTCACTATGTGCTAATGCTTTGTTCCAGTTCTCTATTAAAAGGAGGCCTTAATATCCCTTAGTTTCCAATAGGACCCTGCTGCCACGGGAGGGTAGGACAAAATATGTCATGCAAGTTCTTTTCCATAAGCACGTATGACTATTTACAGAATACATGCCTACATTATATTGATGAACTGGAGCTAGTTCTGTGTCACCCTATGTTGTAACTATTACATGATGAACCACATCCGCATAATTATCCATCATCGATCCGGTGCCTCGAAGTTTTCCATATACCGGTTTACGCTTATTTACTTTTCCGCTTGCTCTCATATAATCACTACAAAATACCAAAACATTACTTTTGTCAGATTTACTTTTGTTACCGTTACCACCACTATCATATTACTTTGCTACTAAACACTTTGCTGTAGATACTAAGTTTCTGTGTGGTTGAATTGACAACTCAGCTGCTAATACTTGAGAATATTCTTTGGCTCCGCTTGTGTCAAATCAACAAATTTGGGTTGAATACTCTACCCTCGAAAACTGCTGCGATCCCCTATACTTGTGGGTTATCAAGACCTTTTTCAAGCGCCGTTGCCGGGAGCATAGCTCTATTCTTTGAGTCACTTGGATTTATATCTGCTGGACACTATGAAGAATTTGAAAGACGCTAAGACAACAATTTATCCCTCAACTACGAGGGAGGTAAGGAACTGCCATCTAGCTCGCACTTGATTCACCTTCATTATGAGTAAGCTAGCGACACCTAAACCTGCTTCGCTATTCGTTCCGATATGTCGCATGTTATTGATGATGCCACTCGATATGCATGATACTTATGATGAAACTACTTCTATGCTTGATACTACTGTGCCCTTGGTGAATTTCTAGATGAACAAATTTCTAGGTCTAGAGAAAGAGAAATTATTGAAATTGAACACGATGATATTAGTAATGATGATAATATGCCTGCTATTCCCGAGGGTTATCTTTTAATGTTGAATCTATCAAGCTATTCTTGCTTGCCGTGATAGTCTTGAACGTAAGAGGTTGCTAGTTAAGTGGAGTAAAGAATCTTTTAGAGATAGGATGAGACCCGACCTCTGCTTTTGCTACTTCACCTATCTCGTGTTCCCGATCAGGATTCTTATGATTTTTCTGTTGATCCGATATAATTACTTTGGTTGAATCGATCCTTTTATGGCTACTTAATCAAACTATTGTGGCACATCTTCGTAAGTTAGATGATATAGCTGCCCTGTTTACTAATAATGAGAGATCGCGCTACCTTTATTTACTTAAAATATTTCCGTTCTCATTAAAGGGTGATGCTAAGATATTGTTTAATTCTCTTGATCATGGTTGTGTGCAAAGTCCCCAGGATATGATTTATTACTTCTCTGCTAAATATTTCCCTGCTCATAAGAAACAAGCTGCTTTGAGGGATATATATAATTTTGTGCAAATTGAAGAAGAGAGTCTCCCACAAGCTTGGGGGAGGCTTCAAAAGTTACTTAATGCTTTGCCTGATCATCCTCTTAAGAAACCTGAAATATTTGATATCTTTTATAATGGACTAACTGATGCTTCTAGAGATTACCTGGATAGTTGTGTTGGTTCTCTTTTCATGGAAAGAACACCGGATGAAGCTAAAATTTTAATGAATAATATGTTGACAAATGAAAATAATTGGGCACCTCCTGAGCCAATTCCCAAGCCAGCTCCTGAGCCAATTACTGAGCCTATTCCTAAACCAACTCCGAAGAAGAGAGGTGTTCTATTTCTCAGTCCCGAAGATATGCAAGAGGCAAAGAAATCTATGAAAGAAAAAGGTATTAGAGCTGAAGATGTTAAGAATTTACCTCCTATTGAAGAAATACATGGTCTTAATTCACCGCCTGTTGAAGAAGTATACGATCTCAATTACTTATTTACTGAAGAACCTCCCGATATCCTGCCACAGGTAGTAAAGGTAAATTCTCTCTATAGATATGACAAAGCTGAAGTCCCTCCTACTAAAATTGCTAGTCAGTGCTTGGATGAGTTTGATAACTTTATGTTTAAGCAAGATGACTTTAATGCTTATTTTGGTAGACAATTAAAATAGAATACCTTTATGATTAAACGCTTGAGTGATTATATGGCTAATATTATAGGCGAACTTAAACTTGTTAGCAAACATGCTTCTATGGTTACCACTCAAGTAGAACAAGTACTTAAAGCTCAAAAAGAAATGCTTGATGAAATGAATAGTAAGAAAATGATTATGCTGTTAGAGTGGCTACTAGAATCGGTAGAATGACTCAGAACCTTTGTATCCTCAAGGCCACCCTAAGAGAATCGAGCAAGATTCTCAGAGAAATAATATTGATATGCCTAGTTCTTCTAAAAGGAAGAAAACGAAAAATGATAGAACTGTCCAAACTTCTAGTGAACCTATTGCTGAACCACTAGATAATCCGAATGATATCTCTATGTCTGATGCTGAAACACAATCTGGTCATGAACATGAACCTAATGGAAATGTTAATGATAATGTTCATGATGATGCTCAACCTAGTAATGATAATGATGTAGAAGTTGAACCTGCTGTTGATCTTGATAACCCACTATCAAAGAATCAACGTTATGATAAAAGAGACTTCGTTGCTAGGAAACATGGTAAAGAAAGAGAACCATGGGTTCAGAAACCCATGCCTTTTCCGCCCAAACCATCCAAGAAAAAGGATGATGAGGATTTTGAGCGCTTTGCTGAAATGATTAGACCTATCTTTTTGCGTATGCGATTGACGGATATGCTCAAAATGAATCCTTATGCTAAATATATGAAAGATATTGTTACAAATAAAAGAAAGATACCTGAAGCTGAAATTTCCACCATGCTTGCTAATTACACTTTTAAGGGTGGAATACCAGAGAAACTTGGAGATCCAGGAGTACCTACTATACCATGCTCCATTAAAAGAAATTATGTTAAAACTGCTTTATGTGATCTTGGAGCCGGTGTTAGTGTTATGCCTCTCTCTTTATAAAGTAGACTTGACTTGAATAAGTTGACACCTACTGAAATATCTTTGCAAATGGCTGATAAATCAACTGCTATACCTGTCGGTATTTGTGAGGATGTGCCTGTTGTGGTTGCAAACGTTACTATTTTAATGGACTTTGTTATTCTTGATATTCCCGAGGATGATAGTATGTCTATTATTCTTGGAAGACCTTTCCTTAATACTGCAGGGGCTGTTATTGATTGCAACAAAGGCAATGTCACTTTTCATGTTAATGGTAATGAGCATACGGTACACTTTCCGAGGAAACGGCCTCAAGTTTATAGTGTCAACTCTACTGGAAAAATTCCATCGATTATATTTGGAGGTTTTGAATTTCCTCTCCCTACTGTCAAGAAGAAATATGATATACTTATTATTGGGGATGTCCATATCCCCGTTGAGGTAACATAGTGTTATTCGAAATTTCTCCACTTCCATGATTATCCGAATGAGTTTGTTAAAAAGACTTGATCAACCTTGTTAGTGGATTCTTTTTGATGAGCATGAGACAGATGAAACTAGAAGCACAACCTTCTGTACCCTCTTTATATTCTCTGTTATTTAGTAAAAATAAAGTAGAATAGTATTTTTTTCTGTCTGTTTCCTCATTTGTCTGTGCAATATAAAAATATCCCGAAAATAAAAGTCCTGGAATGCCATGCCAATTTAATATGATTTTTCGGGAATATTTGAGGATTTATGCAAAAATTACATGGGAGCTGCACACTGTCACGAGGGTGGAGGGCGCCCTACCCCCTGGCGCGCGCCTGCCTCATGGGCCCACGGTGGCCCTCCTCCACTTATCCCTGCACCCATCTTTTTCCTCTCCTCGCATTGCACTCCAAAAACCAACTCAAGCTCGTGTTTCACCCGCTTTTGCTGTGATTTTCGATCTCCTTGCTCAAAGCACCTCTCGCAAAACTGCTTAGGGAGATTGTTCCTTGGTATGTGACTCCTCCATTGGTCCAATTAGTTTTTGTTCTAGTGCTTTATTCATTGCAAATTTGTGCTGCATAGGTGACCATGTTCTTGAGCTTGCATGTCAAATTTATATGGTTCCAAGTAGTTCTAATGCTTGATATATGCTCTAGGCACTTGTATGAGTTGTTGCTATCAATTTTATTGAAGTTGGTTCACTTTTATTTGAAGTTACTAAAAATTTCAGATTGTTTCAGAAATAATGAAGAAATTTTTTAGGGGCTCATCGAGCCGAAGCTCTAAGGAAAAACAAAAGGAAGAAGAACAGAAGCCCAAATTTAATTTGCCTCAAGATCAAAGGTCCGGCCGTGTGAATGGCCTTCCGATGACTTCTTGAGGAGAGCCGGATTTATGAGGATTTCTATCTATTAATTGAGAACGCCGCCTCACCAACTTCCTCCATGACCAACGCCATCAAGATTCTTACTCACAAATACTTTTGTGCGAACTTCTACTTTTTCCCTAAGAAATCACCTCCAACAGTAGAGTTTCATTTATATGACGTTGTTAAGGAAATGCCATTAGCTGAATTTTGCGAGGTTTGCAAAATACCCTTTGAGGGCACCTTAGATGAACCACACCGTAATGAAGTAGAAGCTTTCATCGACACTATCACTATGGGAGAAACCTGGAAGGTTTCTAATGCAAGAATCACTAGCATACATTTTCCTGTTTTACGTTATTTTGCTAGTCGTTGCTTGATTGGACGCGGGAACTGTGGGAACCTTAGTATTCCTAATATTATTATTTTGTTCCATGGTTTATACCGCAATAACTCTGTTAGTATGGGTGGAATTGTTGCTAGATGGTTAAGTCCGAACCGTACTAAAGGCCCCATCTTTGGAGGTATTTATGCTTCGCGGCTAGCTGAATATTTTGAAATACCTATTAGGCATGCGGAGAAAGAAGAAACAGCGCTGCCCCGTGCTTATTTAGATTATAAGAGTATGCTAGCGCATGATTTTCTTCTTAAGAGTCGCGAAGGGGAGCTCAAATATAAATTGTACTTTGATAAACATCACCCTGAGACTATTACTTTGCCTGCTCCCTCTTTGTTTAACTTGTCTACAGGTCCTTACATTGTTCCGTGGGTGGCTGTTCAAGCCTATCGGAATCCTGCACCAGCCCCGGAACCGGAGCCACAAGATGAGCCTCCACGAATGTCTGTTTATTCTTGGGATCCTGAGGCGGTTGCCAGCCAGTGGCAATCAGAGTCCTCTTCATCACATTATGATCCCAACTATTCTGCATCGCAGTATGACCCCAGCTACACCTACGGGTATCCGCCAGGCTATCCCTGGCAATAGACCAACTTAGGCCAAAAGCCTAAGCTTGGGGGAGTACGTATTCTCACCGATATTACATTTATGTTCACACACACTCATTGCTAGATGTCGGTGCTCATACTCTTTCATTGTAATATCCATGCTAGTTTATTTTCTTTCTTCTTGTGTGTTTGATAAACCTTAAGAAAAAACCCAAAAAAAATAGTAGTAGTTTATTTTTCCTGCTGTAGTAGTAATAATTAAAAAGAAAACCCAAAAATATTTCCTGTTCTTCTTTTGCTTGTTGGGAGCTTTCCCGTGTAAATAGTTTTTATTTTTCTTTTCCTTTCTTTGGGAGTCGAGAAGACCATATTGAAAATGCTTAGTGACTCTCATATGCATGATCGTTTATTTAACTTAGAGCCCATATTACTTGTCTTCTCTCTTGAGTTGAATGCTTGCAGATTCCAGCTTAGTCCAATGCACGTGCACTCTTATTATTATACACACCGTTCGGTTGTGCAAGTGAAAGGCAATAATGACGATATATGATGGACTTATTGGGATGAGAAAAACTGGTATGAACTCGACCTCTCTTGTTTTTGTAAATATGATGATTCATCGTTCCTGATTCAGCTATTATGAAGTAAACATATTTGCAATGACATTTAGAGATTATAGTTGCTTGTGCCATGCTTGATTAGCTATGAGTTATAATGGTTTACCTTGTGTGCCAACATGCTATTAGAATGATTATGATATGGTATGATGGGATGGTATCCTCCTTTAAATGAATTGAGTGACTCGACTTGGCACATGTTCATGCATGTAGTTGAATCAAATCAACATAGCCTTCATGATATTTATGCTCATGGTGGATTATATCCTACTCATGCTTATATTCGGTGTAAATTAATTTTAATGCATGTTTACGATCGTTGTCGCTCTCTCGCTTGGTCGCTTCCTAGTCTTTTGCTAGCCTTCACTGCATTAAGCGGAATACTGCTTGTGCATCCAAACTCCTTAAACCCCAAAGTTGTTCCATATGAGTCCACTATACCTTCCTATATGCGGTATCTACCTGCCGCTCCAAGTAAATCTGTATGTGCCAAACTCCAAACCTTCAAATGAAATTCTGTTTTGTATGCTCGAGCAGCTCATGTGCAACTAGGGCTGCCTATATCTTCCATGCTAGGTGGGTTATTCTCAAGAGGAGTGGACTCCGCTCCTCATTCACGAGAAAGGGCCGTAACCGGATGCCCAGTCCCATGATCCAAAAGATCAAAGCAAATCAAAATAATTAAACAAAACTCCCCTTGGGACCCGTTGAATGTTGGAGGCACTCGTTGTTTCGAGCAAGCCATGGATTGATGCTTGTGGAGGAGGGGGAGTATAAACCTTTACCATTCTGTTTGGGAACTGCCTATAATGCATGTAGTATGGAAGATACAACCATCTCATAGTTGTTGCGTTGACAGTGAAAGTATGCCGCTCAAAATATAATTTATCTCTATTTCAAAATCGAGCTCTAGCACCTCTACAAATCCCTGCTTCCCTCTGCGAAGGGCCTATCTATTTACTTTTATGTTGAGTCATCACCCTTCTTATTAAAAAGCACCCGCTGGAGAGCACACTATCATTTGCATTCATTATGATTGGTTTATATTGGGTATGACTTGACTGGATCTCTTTTACCATGAATTACAATGTTTATTCAGTCCTTGATCTTTAAAGGTGCTCTGCATTTATGTTTTGCGGTCTCAGAAAGGGCTAGCGAGATACCATTTTATTATATCATGTTATGATTATTTTGAGAAAATGTTGTCATCCGAGTTTCATTATTATGGCTCGCTAGCTGATTATATTATTGATATGAGTAATTGTGAGACCTACGTGTTATTGTGAGTATGGTTAGTTCATAATAATTGCTGAAACTTGAAAGCTGGCTTTTCATGTTTACAACAACAAGAGCAAACAGAGTTTGTAAAAAAATTTCTTTTTCTCTCTCAGTTTGTCAACTGAATTGCTCGAGGACAAGCAAGGGTTTAAGCTTGGGGGAGTTGATACGTCTTCGTTGTATCTACTTTTCCAAACACTTTTGCCCTTGTTTTGGACTCTAACTTGTATGATTTGAATGGAACTAACCCGGACTGACGCTGTTTTCAGCAGAATTGCCATGGTGTTGTTTTATGTGCGTAAAACAAAGTTCTCGAATAACCTCAAACTCCACGGAATATCTTAGAATAAATAATAAAAATCCTCGCCAAAGATGAAGACCAGGGGGCCCACACCCTGTCCACGAGGGTGGGGGGCGCGCCCTCCCCCCTGGGCGCGCCGCCCTACCTCGTGGGCCCTCGGTGGCCCTCCGACGCCAACTCCAACTCCATATATTGGCTTTCGGGAGAAAAAATCGGAGAGAAAGTTTCATCGCGTTTTACGATCGGAGCCGCCAAGCCCTAATCTCTCTCGGAGGGCTGATCTGAGTCCGCTCGGGGCTCCGGAGAGGGGATTCGTCGCCAACGTCATCATCAACCATCCTCCATCACCAATTTCATGATGCTCACCGCCGTGCGTGAGTAATTGCATCGTAGGCTTGCTGGACGGTGATGGGTTGGATGAGATTTATCATGTAATCGAGTTAGTTTTGTTAGGGTTTGATCCCTAGTATCCATTATGTTCTGAGATTGATGTTGTTATGACTTTGCTATGCTTAATGCTTGTCACTAGGGCCCAAGTGCCATGATTTCAGATCTAAACCTATTATGTTTTCATGAATATATGTGTGTTCTTGATCCTATCTTGCAAGTCTATAGTTACCTACTATGTGTTATGATCCGGCAACCCCGAAGTGACAATAATCGGGACCACTCCTGGTGATGACCATAGTTTGAGGAGTTCATGTATTCACTATGTGCTAATGCTTTGTTCTGGTTCTCTATTAAAATGAGGCCTTAATATCCCTTAGTTTCCAATAGGACCCCGCTACCATGGGAGGGTAGGACAAAAGATGTCATGCAAGTTCTTTTCCATAAGCACGTATGACTATTTACGGAATACATGCCTACATTATATTGATGAACTGGAGCTAGTTCTGTGTCATCCTATGTTGTAACTGTTACATGATGAACCACATCCGGCATAATTATCCATCATCGATCCGGTGCCTCACGAAGTTTTCCATATACTTTGGTTTACGCTTATTTACTTTTTCGCTGCTACTGTTACAATCACTACAAAAATACCAAAAGCATTACTTTTGCTGTCTTTACTTTTGTTACCGTTACCACCACTATCATATTACTTTGCTACTAAACACTTTGCTGCAGATACTAAATTTCCAGGTGTGGTTGAATTGACAACTCAGCTGCTAATACTTGAGAATATTCTTTGGCTCCCCTTGTGTCGAATCAACAAATTTGGGTTGAATACTCTATCCTCGAAAACTGTTGCGATCCCCTATACTTGTGGGTTATCAGCGAGCTCCACGATGGTACCTCCAAGGAGGAAGACGACATCCGTAGACGCCACTACCGTCGGCACCGACCAGATCGATGCAGGATTTTCATCCGGAGCCGAGTCTTCCACCAACCATCCCAGGTTCCGAGGCCTTCCCAGTGCAATCGGGCCGAACAAGCCCGAACACACGCTTCTAGAACACGAAATGGTCACCACCGCACGCAGGAACTCGGTGAGCACACGCCAGCCTGACCGGTCTGCACGCAGACCCTGGGCGAGCCAAACCAGATCTGCCTATCCTCTGCCTCCGTGTGCAGAATTGGGCGAGAATACGCACCGCAGCGCACCGGAAAAGCCGAGGTAGAGCCGGAGCTGGCCGGTTCACCCGCCGCGTGCTGGAACTGGGCGAAAACCAAGCCAAAACTAACCGGCTCGCACCACCGCGCGCTAGGACTGGATTATCCGTACTGGATCGATTTGATCAAGACGAGTTGGTATCATCGTTAACATATTGCATCTGCACTACTACGACTGTACGTTCACACCACATATGCATGGATCTCTCAGGCAAGTGTGTCATTTCTGACGGTCATCTGCGTACCCATGCATGGAGCATTCAAATTTGTACCAGTGGGAGTCTTAGATCTCACTCGCTCGGTCGTCTGGTCGTCATCTTTAATGTATATCCTGCAACAAATTATACGCGCGTGGTTGGGTTTACTAACCCCACACACGGTGGATCGGTGATCAACGGCGTTCCTCGATCAACTACATGCAGCACTGGACACGGGGAATATGTGTGTACAGGATTCAAGATGCACGCAACTAAGTATCTATGTGCCATACGGACAGGCATATTGTGATATTTGACAATCGATCCATCGATCAGAGACTAGATACTACCTCAAAGGGTCCCGAGCATCCGATCTAGAAGCTCAACGCACTCGCACATCGTTGTATGACCCGTGATACTAATCAACATTTTAGCTTGGAAAATAAAAACTACTAGCTCTGTTCTATAATATAAGACTTTTGTTGACACGGAGGGAGTAGTACTATTCAACATCTATATATTGCACCACACTCAACATAAAAAAATATGAAAAATCTTACTCAGATAGCCATTCACCCTCCTTTATTGATAAAGCAACAACCAAATCCACACGGAAAGTTATTTAAGCACAAGGACAAGTAAAATTTAGGTCTAATGGGACGAAAACACAAACATGCCGAAAAGCAAGACAACAAAGTTATACAGGACGCCTCTGGGGAGAGGTGTGAGTTGCTAGGGGGTGCAAAAAGCTGACATCTGAAGATTAGCAGACATGCCCCTAGCTAGTCCTTGTCCCACTACCTCAAGACGGGGTGCCATTGCTGACACTACAAGCATGCCATGGAGCCAATAGATTTCTATGGACTTCGGCCATATTTTTAAACTTAAGCAGCGGGAGATATAGTCCAGATCTGCTCGTTCGGTCATCGCGGGGCGTCATCTTTTATTTCTTTGCAAAACATTCGGTGGTTTACTAACTCCACCCATGTCGACGTGCACTAATCAGCTGCATGAAGCATTAGACACGGGGAATATGTGTGTGCAGGGATCAAGATGCATGAATGGAGGATTCAAATTTGTAGAAGCGGGAGTCCTAGATCTCTCTCGCCATCATCTAGGTCGTCATATTTTTATGTATCCTGCAACAAATTGCACGCTGGCGGTAGGTTTACTAACCCCACACACGGTGATCGACGGTGTGCCTCGATCAGCTGCATTCAACATTAGACACGGGCCGGGGAATATTGTATACAGGAATCAAGATGCACGCAGCTAAGTATCTGTGTGCCATATGGACTGGCATATTGTGATATTTGATGATCCATCAATCAAAGGCTAGCTACTGCCCCAGGGTCTAGAGTCTCCGATCGAGGAGCCCAACGCATTCACACGTCCTCGCATGATCCCTGACTTAGCAAAGCTACTAATCAACATTCTAGCCCGGGAGATAAAAATCAGCACTAATCAACATGTATATATTGCACCACACACCAAGGTAAGCAAATGTAGAAAATCTTACACTCAAAATAGTTTATCGCTTTGTTTTGTGGATAAACCAGCTACTAAGTTCTAACAACAAGTTATTTAAGCGCTAGGACAAATAAAAATTAAGTCCAATGAACCAAAAACACAAACATGTCAAAAAGCAAAACAACAACGCCTTCGTTGAGAGATGCACAGCTTCTAGGGGGTGCAGAAAACCGATGTCTGAAGACCAGGCGGCATGCCACCTAGCCAGTCCCTGTGCCACTGCCTACAGAGCGGGTGTCGCTACAAGTTTGTCATTGGAGCCAATAGATTTCTACGGGCTTTGGCCACATTTGAACTTAAGCAGCGGGAGATATAGCATAGCTACTACTAGTAATTAACTAAGCCAATTTCAGATTTGCCCCGTCTGGTCATCATCTTTTATTTCTTTGCATTTCAATCGGTGGTTCACTTACTCTATCCACGCCGACGTGCATTGCATCGATCGGCTGCACGAAGCATTAGACACGGGGAATATGTGTGTGCAGGGATCAAGAAGCATGCAATTGTTTATGTGTCTGCTACACGAAGAGGGGTATTACTATATTTCGTCTAACCTAGGTGGTGCCGATAGACCGAACACCAGCTCCATCTACTAGCTACCCAAACCAAAGACCCAGAAATCTGCGAGGAGCCCCGTCCCATACAGGCCAAATTTTGTGTTTTGACCCTTTTGTCAAAAAAAAAATCAAGATTTGACCCCCTTTGAAAAAAATTCGACATCTGACCCTTTTGTTACCGCCAAAGTGCTCGGCGGTAGGGTCACGCAGGCTACCGCCAGGGCTTCTGGCGGTGGCATGGACGGCCCACTGCCGTCAACTAACAGCCAGCGCAACACCCTACCGCTGCAGGTCTTGGCAGTAGGTTGACTTACCCTACCGTCCTATGGCTTGACGGTAGGGTCCTGTGGGTTTAGGTTTTTCATGTTTTATTGATTGTTTGTTTTGTCACAAGTTTCACATAGTTTCACAAATAGCAAAATATGAGCTCACATATTAATAAAGGTTCGGCATAACAAATATCAAACAGTTTACACATAGATTCATCAGTAGGAAATAGCAAATAGCGAACTTGTCAACATAGTTTGATAACCCCAACTAACGCAAGTAATTTCGCAAAAAGCTTTCGCAAAGCTAACAAACGGTGCAACAAGTTCTCAAGAAAATTTAAAGGGCGGATAAACCTCCCCCGTATGTCGTGGCTTGTTGTGGAGACAGATCGACAATGATCCACCAGTTCAAAGCGAGGCGGGCACGCTAGTCGGCATCCGACCGTTCAAGCACTCCCACCTTGCCTTGCCCAATGGAGTTTTCGCCTCCGCCCTTCCCCAGTTGATGATATCGAATGCCGATGCACTTGGGGGTGGCATCCTGACTCTCTCCTCCGCATTGCTCTCGAAGTAGATCCTCCGGCCCAAATTGCACAAGTCTCAGTTGGAGTGCTGCTTGGCAACTTAAATGGTCCCTTCTCGACGTTCACGGGAGATAGTTGGATCTCCCTCCATCTCTGCAATCACTCTCTTCAACTCCTTCACACTCTGCGATCAACACTTCACATCAAAATAAATATCTCCAATATTCATCATATCATAAATTTTTTTAACACAAAAAGTTTATGAACTAGGTTCATCTTGAGGGTTCAACATTTGTTCTCCAACTATATCCACTACTTGCATCATAGCATATCAACATGCATCATCATATCACAATAAATTCCTCCAACATGCATCATATAAAAAAATCCTCCAAAAATAATATGAACTAGGGTTAATCTTTGCATAACCATACCAACTAGTGACTAGAGTTCATATCTAACACAATATAACATCTATAAGCAACCTAAATCAATCCTAGGGTTCAAAAAATTTAAATCTAGTTCAAGAAGGGGGTGATTTGAATCAAATAATGCGACGAATCGGAAGCTATTTGACTAAAACTAATTGGAGGGATCGAAGGAGGTTACTTTTCTTTCTTCGGGACCATCTTGATCCGCAAAAACGGTGAAGAAACGACGAAGATCAGAGCGGGGGAGTGGAGGAGAAGAGAGAGGGGCGAGAGGAAGAACTCCTCTATTCTTGGGGCGGGTGGTTGGGGGAGAAGGGGAGGGGTGGGGCGGCCCGCGGCTTATAACTGCCTGCACCCTACTGCCAGGTACCCCGATGGTAGGATCGGACAGGCTACCGCCATGACTGGAGGCAGTAGGGTGGGACGGAGGGTGGGACGGAGGGGGACGGAGGATCGGACAGGCTACCGCCATGACTGGCTGCTGACGTGGATAAGTTTCCTACCGCCACAGTGTCCGGCGGTAGCCTAGGTAATCCTACCGCCGGGCCTCGTGGCGGTAGGAAAAAGGGTCAAATGTCGAAAAAAATTCAAGAGGGGTCAGATCCCGATTTTGTCTGACAAAAGGGTCAAAACACGAAATTTTGCCTCCCATGCACCCGCATCGATCGGTGCCCGTGCCGACTAGGGGCTGCCGGTCGACCGGCCATGAATGAGCGTCCAGAACATCCGCCACAGCCTCTGCGCCGGCGCAATCCGCGTCGGGACGCCGCCTCACCACCCCGTGCCATGTACGATATCGTTCTTTTCTTATGCTAGTACTATTTTTTTTGCATGGTTATGCTAGTACTACTAGTCTAGCTAGCGTTCTTGGTTCCTGGTGTCTACCGGTGACCTAGTCGCGTTTTGGTCTCGTTTCTCCTTGGCTTCTTGCGTGATTATTAGTTGTTGGATGCCGGCCGAGTGGTTATGCGTGTAGTCGACGACAGTGTTGGCTAGTCCCAAGTCCAAAGTCCCAATGAATCATTGAGGACGAGGCACGTTTTCCATTTTCCTCGTGGAGCAGATGAACAGCTAGAGCTGTGCACGGCTGTGACACGCCCTTTTTGGTTTTTGTCATGCAGCGGCTGGAGCTGGGCTAGCGGTCGCGCAGGATTCGGGCGAGGAGCACGTACGTACGTGGCACGCACGCCGACTGACGAGACAGGTGCTGGCCGGACGCGGGTGGCGTAGCTGGCAGCGCTAAGAGGGTGACGGGCCCCGGACGCCAGATCGCGGCGCGCACACACGCGCTGGTCGAATAAAGACACGAGGGCGCCGGCCGGGAGACACGCAGGGACACCGATCAGGCCACCACGGCTCTCCGGGCGCGTCGCGCGTGACACCTTTGATTGCATTCCTCATTTTGACTTTACAGTGGACTTTTGGTATTTCTATTCGACCGTAATATCTGAGTCACATCATATCTATATAGATGGACGTTACGAACTGGGACAAATGACTTTTTTTCTATTAGTATACGTGTGAAGCGGAGTAAATAAGTGCTTCGGAAGCAGCAAATGAAGGAGTCTGGATGAAGGAGTTCATATCCGATCTATGTGTAATACCTAGTGCATCAGGTCCAACTAAAATCTTTTGTGACAATACTGGGCAATTGCCTTAGCGAAGGAATCCAGATTTCATAAGAGAACCAAACACATCAAGAGACGCTTCAACTCCATTCGCGATCAGGTCAAGGAGGGAGACATAGAGATTTTCAAAATACATACGGATCTGAATGTTGGAGACCCGTTGACTAAGCCTCTTCCACGAGCAAAACATGATCAGCACCAAGACTCCATGGGTGTTAGAATCATTACAATGTAATCTGGATTATTGACACTAGTGCAGGTGGAAGACTGAAGGAAATATGCCCTAGAGGCAATAATAAAGTTGTTATTTATATTTCCTTATACAATGATAAATGTTTATTATTCATGCTAGAATTGTATTAACCAGAAACTTGATACATGTGTGAATACATAGACAAAACAAAGTGTCCCTTGTATGCCTCTACTTGACTAGCTCGTTAATCAAAGATGGTTAAGTTTTCTGACCATAGACATGTGTTGTCATTTAATGAACGGGATCACATCATTAGGAGAATGATGTGATGGACAAGACCCATCCGTTAGCTTAGCATAATGATCGTTAAGTTTTATTGCTATTGCTTTCTTCATGACTTATACATATTCCTTTGACTATGAGATTATGCAACTCCCGAATACCGGAGGAACAACTTGTGTGCTATTAAATGTCACAACATAACTAGGTGATTATAAAGATGCTCTACAGGTGTCTCCGATGGGTTGGCATAGATCAAGATTAGGATTTGTCACTCCTAGTATCGGAGAGGTATCTCGGCCCTCTCGGTAATGCACATCACAATAAGCCTTGCAAGCAATGTGACTAATGAGTTAGTTATGGATGACGATTCTGAAACGAGTAAAGAGACTTGCCGGTAACGAGATTGAACTAGGTATGAGGATATCAACGATCGAATCTCGGGCAAGTAACATACCGATGACAAAGGGAATGACGTATGTTGTCATTGCGGTTTGACCGATAAAAATCTTCGTAGAATATGTAAGAACAATATGAGCATCCAGGTTCCGCTGTTGGTTATTGATCGGATGTGTCTCGGTCATGTCTACATAGTTCTCAAACCCGTAGGGTCCGCACGCTTAACGTCCGATGACGATTTGTATTATGAGTTATGTGTTTTGGTGACCGAAGATTGTTCGGAGTCCCGGGTGAGATCACGGACATGACGAGGAGTCTCAAAATAGTCGAGAGGTAAAGATTGATATATTGGACGATAGTATTTGGACACCGGAATGGTTTCGGAGCGTCTCGGATATTTATCGGAGTATCGAGGGGTTACCGAAACCCCCCGGGGAAAGTAATGGGCCGCATGGGCCATAGGGGAGAGAGAGGGCAGCCAACAAGGGGGTGGTGCACGCCCGCCCCCAAGGGGAGTTCGAATAGGACAAGGGGAGGGGGCGCGGCCCCCTTTCCTTCTCCCTCTCCTCTCCTTCCCCTTTTCCCCCTCCGTAAGAAGGAAGGGGGGCGACTAGGACTAGGAGTCCAAGTCGGTTTCCCCCCTCATGGCGCGCCCCCTGTGGCCGGCCTCCTCCCTCACCTCCTTTATATACGCGGGCTGGGGACCCCAAAGCACATCAATTGTTCTCTTAGCCGTGTGCAGTGCCCCCCTCCACAGTTTACTCCTCTGGTTATTGTCGTAGTGCTTAGGCGAAGCCCTGCACGGATCACATCACCATCACCGTCACCCCGCCATCGTGCTGACGAAACTCTCCCTCGACACTTTGTTGGATCAAGAGTTCGAGGGACGTCATCGAGCTGAATGTGTGCAGAATGCGGGGGTGCCGTACGTTCGGTGCTTGATCAGTTGGATCGCGAAGACGTTCGACTACATCAACCGCGTCCAGCTAACGCTTCCGCTTTCGGTGTACGAGGGTATGTGGGCACACTCTCCCCTCTCGTTGTTATGCATCTCCTAGATAGATCTTGTGTGATTGTAGGATTTTTTAAATTGCATGTTATGTTCCCCAACACCAAGTGTCAGCGACGGCGGTCTGCCTTTTTTAATCCGAGTGTGCGGTGGGGGTCGTCCTCATCCGCTTCCGGAAGCCCCCCGTCCCCATCTCGCCACCCTCTGCTCCCCCGTCGGCGACAACCCTAGCCACCGCAATGGTTTACTTCTCCGGCAAGGGCATGGCCCCCACGGGCCCTTCCTGCACGCTCCCCTGCCTCCGCTGTCATCTTCCCGCTGGCCGAGGTAGCCCATCAACGTCCCAGTGCACCAGGCGTAGTGGCACTGGGAGCACCGCGAACCCCTACCCCGTTGTTACGCTGCCACACGACTGGCACTTGGATCCGAAGAGGATCCCAGCGGCGCAGCGGTCGGCATGAGCGCACTCTGAGGAGGTGCGGCGCCGGCGGCAACTGCTGACGCTGGAGCAGCGCCGCGACCCTGCCTACGTGTTCGACTCTCCTGCTTGGGAGTAGTGGTTCGCCTTCGAGCACGAGGAGGCCAGGAGGCGCAGCGTCTGCGACGAGGACTAGGAGGCGGAGGCACCCTACCAGGCGGCGCTGGTGGCAGTCCTCCGTGGAAGCGAGGTGGAGGAGCGGCGCAAGAAGGAGGAGGCGTACCAGGCGCGCATGGCGGAGGCCATGGCGCTCTCCGCGGCCGGCAACTGAGTCGTGCCGCCACCCCCCGTCAAGCCCGAGCCGGAGCAGGCCTACCTCGAGCACTACTCATGGACAGGGTGAGTGCGCGAGTGGGTCAGAGTGTTGCCGGTTTGGTTGGGGGCGACGCCGGCGCAGGTGCAGGCCTACCTCGAGCAGTGGCGGCAGCGAAGACCGGACGAGGAGCGCCGCGAGGTTGAGTACCTCGAGATGCTGGAGCGGGACGCGGGAGAGGAGTAGCGCGAGGCGAAGGGGGAGGCGCGCCTTGCCCGCGCAAGGCCAGCCCGGCCGGCGGCGGTACAGCCCCCAGCGGACAATGTCGCTAGAGCTAGGTCGACGGCGTTCTCTTGGGCTGGCCTGGCGCCGACACTCATCGACCTCACCGGCCCCGACGACAACGACAAGGATGCCTAGGGCAGCGCCTCCTCGTAGTTTTAGTTTTATTTAATGTTTTTGTTAATGTGAAAGTGGACTCGTGAACTCTCGCCGGCCTTTGTGGCCGGCATTAATGTTTAATTAACATTTTTATTTTTCAAAATGTTTATATAACGTTTTTTCACGCGACCACAAAAATGGGTTGGGCCAGCTTGGGCGCAAGCGCCGACCCAAATGCAAAAGTGGACATGAGTGTCCGCCGAGCCGACTCAAAATGATAAAAAGCGGACAAAAACGCCGTCCATGTAGGTCGGTGCGTTGGAGTTGTAGAACTGTATCATCTTAAGGTTGCAACATGCTGGCAATGGTTGGACGCCTCATATCGTATTATACCCGTAATCAAGTTGTATGTATTAGTCACCAATCCCTAGTAAAACCAAGACAAGCGAAGGGCACAGCATCGGTTCCGCAAAGATGTTTGTATACTGAACATATGATAATCCTACTAGCAGTACTCGCTCCGTATAGCTGCAGGGATCGATCGGAAGTCAGAAGAGAAGATTACAAGGCAGTAAAAACAAGACAAATGGCAGGCTAACCCACGGAGCTCTGTAGCGCCATTGGCTTTTCTTATTTGACCGGTCTGCCTAGCTTCCCCAGACCCGAGGCAGTGAGGCCAACTTCATCGCGCAACCCCAAACGGACGTCCGTTTTGTCCGAATTCTGTCCGTTTGGGTAAGGATTTGGGGTTGTGTCCGGGCGTGTCCTGGGATGCGGTGGCCGTGCGCCCAGCGCGCGGACGCATCCCGGCCGCATCATGTCCGCGTATTATTTTTTTTGCAAGTCCTTAACTTTATTTCATCATTCATTTTTGGTACATGAAAAATACATCATCACATGACTAGTAAAGCAAGACCAAAGAAAACAAAAACCACAAGAATACATTTTAGAAGATACCCAACTTCTGTAACTGCTCCCTTGAGTTGGGTTAGGGCCTTCTCGATGCACTCGTTGTTGATCTGTGGAGGAGGCTCGATCTGGCATCCTCCTTTCTTCTTCAAGCCAGAAGTCGATGTTGCTTCCTCACATCTAGTCTCGTGTCTAGCCTTTAATCTAGCAACAAGTGCACTTGTCTCATTTACAGTCTCTATGCAAGCTAAAAGTGCACGAACATGTAGTAAATTTTGTTCTATCAATATATCGATGTACTCTTCTTCCGAATACCAAAACTTGCATCCATTCTACACAACAAAATTTAAAGTTAGCACAACTAGTCAAATCTAGAGCACAAACCGAAGCTAAAAAAAGCGCATACCCCATCGTTTAAGCACTTGATGAACACCCATCCAGGATGTTTCGGCGTTGTAGACACGCGGCGCACGACCATCCTTGGGCAGTGGTCGCACTTAATGAGTGGCAACGGTGCGCCGGCGAGATTTTGGACAAGCACCGAGCCCGGCCGACCGCCATTCGTGTATCTGCCGGCGGACCACCGACGGTGCAGATCCGAGCGGCTAGAGGAGGAGCCACAGCCTGCATGTGGCCTTGCGGCCCTGCCAGGGCCTTCCGGCGAGGTTCCCGGTCAGTCCATGGCGCGGCCCGACCTCCCACAGCCGGCCGAGCTCAAGACCGACCGGATCCGCCCCAAAACCGGCCGGCGGGTGCGCAAACCAGGTGGCCGTGGTTGGGTAGCTCGGCGGCGCCGAGGGGAAGGGGCTGGGCGAGCTCGCGTCCGAACTGCACGGCTGCAATGGAGTTGGCCTGAGGCAGTGAGTGTCCCTTTTACCCCAAACGGACGGGGCCGGACAGGATAGGGTCGCGCGGTGGAGTTGGCCTGAGGCAGTGAGTGTCAGCTACTACACATGAACCGAGGTAAATGTATTGTTGGTCCGAATAATGGAATCGTCGGTACGTTCCTAGTGCCTTTCCTTGACAACATGGAGGTGAGGTTAAGCCTTAAGCGGGGGAGAGGTGCTACCGTCCAAGCCTGGAGACGACGGGATTGAGCTTTTACTTTTGGTTCTTCCACTTGGGGGCTCTCGTCATCATATCATTCATGACTTGATCAGGTTGAGTTATCACCGTTAACATATTGCATTTGCACTAGGGACTGTATGGACTACGTCGATACATGGATCTCTCAAGCAATTGTCTGACGGTCGTCTACGTGCCCATAGCACTCAAATTTGGAGCGGCGGGAGATCTATGTAGTGTCACCATAAGTTATACGCCAGTCAGTCCTAGATCTCTCTCGCTCGGTCATCCGGGTCGTCACATATTATGTGGTATCCTTTAAGAAATTGCAAGCAAGCGGGTCGTCACATTTTATGTGATACACATGCAGCATTAGACACGGGAATATGGGCATACAATACTATTGGGAAAAGGCCTGCTAGTGGCGCACCAGTTTTGCCTACTAATGGCGCACTACTGGTGCGCCACTAGCACCACGATATTAGAATTAAATACTAATTGGTGCGTCATTAGTATCTGGTATACTAATGGCGCACCATGCAGTGCGCCATTAGTATGCCTCCCAGGGGGGCCATATTTACCCATGTGCTTTGGCACTAATGGCGCACTAGTGGGTGATGCGTCATTAGTGTCCTTTTTGCAGTGCGCCATTAGTGTGCTGAGTGGTGCGCCACTAGTATGAATATTAGGGATTTTTTTTTCTTTTCTGATATTTTCACAGGTTACAAAATATATTATTGGACAGAATAGACAGCACCACACAGCAATAGCAGATTCATCGAATACAATAGAAGATTAGTCTCCGAATACAATTCATCATGACAGCCTCCGAATTCAAAAGACCAAACAAAGATAGAACATTACAAGTCTCGAGACCGCGAGTAGCGAGTTTATCTTTACATTACAAGTCGATATCGATCATCTAAGGTACCATCACATAGAAGAGAGTTGCGATCATCATAATGAGCATCATCGCCATGAAACTGGTCTTCATCCGGTTCCTCCAACGCTCCCTCCTCTCTCCCGCTAGATAGCGCGCGTAACTAGATTACGCCTCCGCCCTAGTGGTGTACCCTTTGTAACTGTTACCGCTGAAATGGTGAACCTGTCTCCGACACTCCTCCCAGTCGTTGTAGACTCCGGGAACATTACCCTTGTACACGACATACGACGGCATCTCTATGCACTAGCCAAAGAAAACGTTAGTAGCAATTCACAGACAATACATAAGCAATATATAAGTATGCAACAAAAGGATCGGAAGAGAAAAGCAAGACATTAATAGCACGATTCATGGTCCTACTAATAAATAGCATCGATTACATCTAAGTTGAACGACTGTCCAAACCAAAGAGACATACAAGTTCATTAAAGTTTAATTACAACATGAGCCAATCAATGTTTCAGAACTACACATAGCATCACTACTTTCGACTCGACTCAAGGGACCGGAGCGTGGATGAAGTCGCCGTCTCTCATGATGGTCATGAAATCGCGGGCGTTGTCAGCCTGCATTTGTAGCGTTGTGTCTATCTCACTGTTGGACGGTTGATATCTGAGGTAGAACTGCCCGAGGTAAGGCGACATCTTGATGGATGATTTCCGCAAACTCCGATCGGATGCGAAGAATTCTTGTCGATGTCCGCGTCTGGATTGCCGACAAGCTCGCGGCCCAATCTTTGAGATTATTTGGTAGCAGAAGGTGATTATGGTCCCGTACGATCGCCCGCATGTGATGGAGGGCGTAGTAGGCATACTTCTGACCGCCAGGCGGCTGCTTTACGCAGGAGAACATCGTAAAAGTAACACGAACACGTGCTTGCCGTACCTATAAACTGGCCTGGTGAAGGTGCCTCCAGATTTGGTGTAGCCGGGGAGAACATCATCAAGAACTTTCTTGATATTTGTGTAGTCTTTCTTCGACTGACGGTCCGGGTCGAAATATGTGGCCATGGAATATTCCGGGCTTAAGACGATGAGTGTGCAATGTGTGTCACTGCACAAAAACGGAATGTTAGAACAAAAAAGAACGATCAAAATATAAGAAATCATATGTTACGGGGTGGTGAGGGGATGACTTACTCGGGAAAGTAAGGCACGAGGAAGTTATCCTTATCTGGGTTTGCCAGAATGACGCCTTCGACGTAAGAACTCGCGACTTGCCGGTCCCCAGCTGCCCAAGATCTTGGCACACATGTAGAAGGGGTGGACTATCACGATGTCCGGGGTCTTGTCTCTAATGATCCACATCTCCATACTCAGCGAAAATAGCCGAACGAAGGTGTAGTGCAGCGGATGAAGGTTAAACATAGCGAAGATGTCATCAAACCGCAGGACGATCGTACCCCCGATGGCGTTATCCACAAAGCCCTTGCCCTCTGGCACCTTGGCCACGAAAACCGGGTATGCCACATCATTCTCTCTGAGACGCTGCTTCTCCAAAGAAAGAACACTGTCATGCAGATTCCACATAGTACCGGTTGCAGCATTGAGCAGATTTGTCGGTAGCATAGGCCTACCCGCCACATGCACCCTCCTCGAGATATCCTTAGGTGAAGGTGGCCCGTCCTGAGCATGGATCGTACTCGGTGTCGGCTGGCTCGCACCCTTGTTACTCTTTCTTTTTCGTTCCTTCTTCTTCTGCTGTAATGGGACCGAGTTCTGCTCATAGACCGCCTTCTTGAGTGTGTTGGGGCTGATAATATTTCGCACCTCAGCTATCTGAGGCTCGGTGAAGTCAGCAGTTGGAGGCGTCTCCTGAGAATTGAACATCAGACGACGCTTCTCCGCGGTACCAGCTAGATCGCGATCGTCTTTTGTAGGGTTGGGTTCTTGAGAAGGAGGCCCCATGAATTCGTCATCGTACCCATGGTCGGCAAAGTACTTATCAACGTTGGTAAATGTACCATCGTCGTTGTCGTCGTCGTCCGGATCCTGTGCCATATGCATGTTCGGATCCTGTGCCATAGGGATGCCCGGCATGTCCGGTAGCATTGCGGCGGTCTTGCCATGGCTTGGCGCCGACACGACTGGCGGTGTTGTCTGTGGGGTGGTGTCCCCCGCCCCCAAACGAATCTGGCTCTTCGGCCAAAGTAGGGGCCAGCTTACGCAGGCGCTGAGGGTCATCACATCATCTTCGTCAGCCCCGGCGGGTCGAATCGGAGGTAACAACTTGTCACAGCCTGGCAGCACCCGAACCAGTTGAACCCTATACATGGTGGGTGGCATAGGATTACCGTGGAACACGGGGTTGCCCGGTTGAACGATTCTGCCCTTGGCGACATCGACCAACTCGTCGTTCATGAAGTGCAGGAGAATGCACGAAAAATCGGCGGTGCCCTGCGAAAACATGTAGGGCGTCAGGGATGCCCAGTCAAAGGCAAGGAGATGAAGTCATCGGCCAAGAGGCTTAATTAGTTACCGTGATGGCATCGAGCTCGGCTAATGTCGAGGCACCGCCAACGGCGGGCGTGCAACTGACAGAGGGGCCGCTTGCTGGCGAGGTGCCGGCCGGCGTACACCCGGGTGCATTAAGCTCCAATGCCCGTGCCGGCGCCGGAGACACGAATACCGCCTCCGCCGGAGACACCAATGGCGCCGCCTCCGCGTTGTGCGAGTTGTTGGCCATGAAGCTGGGAACTGGGGGCGGCCCCTGTTGGCCGCCCGCAATCCACGCCGCCAGCCCCTGAATCAAGGTAGGCACCATGGCGGTGAGCGTCGTTCCCAGTTTTGGTTGCATTTTCTCTTGGACAATCTCCGGAATCCGCTCCACTTGTGCCTTGAGTTCTTGAACCTCGCGCGACTGGCTTTCCGAGCTGGTCTTTTTCTCCTTTCGCCCACCAGCGGTATAGTATGACGACCATTTTGTGGACAAGCCTTTACCGGCCACACGACCAGCTAACGACGGCTTACTGAGCTTATCCTTGTTTTTCATTACGTTCAACGCCCTATTTAGAGTGCTATCCCAAGGGTACCTCTGAGCCGACCCCGCGCTACTGCTTTCAGTCTCCTGTGGAAGGAATGTATTAGAATGCAACCATATGGAGCTAATTACACGGGGGTGTATTCCTTACCAGAACAAGCTCAAGCGCCCTGGTCTTCGGATCCGTGGTAAGCTCCTTTGTTACCGGGTCCTCCTTGTACTGGGCCCTGACATAGTTCCCGGTCTGCTTGTCACGGTATTTCTCGAAGCGGGGCGGTAGGCCTTGCTCGTCACACTTCGCGCCTCCTTGTCCCATATAGGCTCCGCCACTCTGTAACCACCGGGACCGAGTTGGTGGACCCCAAGTTCAACTCCCGCATTTCTTTCCCCATCGACTTGATTCGAGGTTGCTGCTCTCGACTTGATCTTGAACTCCTTGTAGTCATCTTCGCTGATCGAAGGATTTTTCGCCTTGATCTTCTCATAACTATCACCTTTGTCAATCATTCTCTTCACCGTGCTTCTCCAAGTAGACAGGGCCTGCTCATCCTCGTGAGGGCGGCACTGTTCACTTTATTCCCTAAGAGGCGTTTCTTTTCAAATTCAGCGGGGAACTTGTATCGTTCGTGCAGCTTCGTGAAGAGGAGGTTGCGCAAATTCCCTCGGTCCTTATGCCTTAGGTTCTCGGTGTTCATCGAGACGGTGCTCTGGAGAATGCACCCGAGCTGAACCGAGTACCCCTTGACTATTTCTTTGGGCGCCGTTGGATGCCCGTCGGAGTTCACTTCAGTAAATTCCTCCTTGACAGTGCCGAGCACGTTCGGGCACCGGTCCTTCCGTTGCCTCTTCGGTTGGCTGCCATCTGTGTGTGCGCCGCCATCATCAGTGGTGGCATCCTCGGCGGCACCATCAGTGGTGTCATCCCCGACGCCACTAGGGGTTGTGTAGTCAGGATCCGTGTCTTTCGCGGTGTCCTCATAGCGCCGAGGTTGTTCCTCCATCTCCTGGGACAGCTCCCAGAATTCCTTGCCGCCCGAACCGCCGGCCTCATCATTGTGGGCCATGTTTCGCTCTAAATAGGAAAAAAGTTTGGTCAAAAAGTTGGTTATCGTCAAGGAACAAGATCATGGTCTCATCATTTAGGGTTTGTCGACACCGAGGCATCCTAAAAGCTAAGCCTTTATTATTTAGGGTTTGTCGACGCCGAGGCACCCTAAAAGCCTAAGCTTTCATCATTTAGGTTTTTATCGAGACCAAGGCACCCTAAAAGCCAAGGTTTTATAATTTATGGTTTGTCGACACCGAGGCATACTAAAAGCTAAGCTGGGAAGGAGAATTCTAAGTTGGGCCTAATCACTTGGCTCTATTGCCACCTATGGTTTAATGCAACAAGAATAAAGGGGCAGTTGATCCTACTTAATTAAGTACCAAGACCCCGGCCCATGCATTAGTCACAAGTACCCCATATGTCCTATTTTTAGCAAAGTCATGCTAAAATTCACGGAAAATTTCAGCATGACCTTTGCTGAAAATAGGACATATGGAGTACCGGAATTTGCCGGAATGGAAGTTAATCGACATTCCAGCAAACTCAAGGGCCTCTCGGGGTACCTGCAAAATCATCATGACAGGATGGTCGGAGAAAAAACCCAGCAAACTAGCAAAGTTACTGACGTGTTTACAGAAATTGTTTTATGTAAAAGATGATCATCATCTTTACAAGTCTTTCTCAATGTGATCACAAGTAATTCAGAGCATCACAAGGCATTAGTAGTTCAGTACATGAACAAGTTTTACAAAGCACATCAATATGTACTGTATTTCATTGTGGAGTGATATACAGTATGTTATAGCAAAGAAACAGGTTAATCCATGCCTCAGCTTATCAACAGTCATTACTTGTCAAATATAGAAGAAGGAACAATGTATTTGTGACATAGTTACAAATGATGACAGAATAAAGCAACACCCTGCACTAGCCTAAAAACAAGTGAAGTTTCACCCATATAAGAACAAGTGGATTCTATTCACATTGACACTCCTGGTTTTCTACAAACACCAAGTACTAGGGCACACAAAAGTTCTGAAATTTGTGTGCCTAACTGAATTAACTGAATTTTCAGTAACCGAATAAACTAAATTTTCAAAACTGACAAATATTAATAGGTTGACTACAGCAAATCCAATTTGCAAGCTTGACTACATATAATTTACCAAGGTGACTGTTCAGTCTTCAGTGCATGCTCGATCACTGGCCGTTCAGTCTTCTGCACACAAGCTAAATTGCTGGTAGCTAGTTAAGCCAAGTGCGTAGCTGTGTAAAGAAACGTGCATGTTTCATCGTCAATCAGCAGTGGTATAAAAAATTCTCAATCCTGTGTATAGTTCATCTTCTTCTAGACTGCTATACATCTCTCTTGCTTCGGTGGATTACTTGTGTCACCATCTACTGCATTTTTTAATATACAGAGGAGCAAAAAGGATGGCATCTCTGCAAGAAGCATATATATTTGCACAACAAATTTGCAAAAACATAGAGAAAATTGAGCAGTGTTAATCCTCTCATCTCATATGAGGAGTGTTAATCCTATATTTGCACAGCAAATTTGCAAGAAGCCATTTAAAAAATCCTCTCATCTCATATGAGGAGTGTTAATCCTAAGACTAATAGTTTGTTGTGCAAGACAGCTCAAAGGATGCCCTATCCATTTGTCCCTCCCCAACTAGATACTAGAGTAGCACTGTTGATGCCCTGCTCTTGTTGAACTTTATGACAGATATACAACAACTTATCCTCTTAAGCCAAAACTGCTTTGTAAAAGCCGATGCAACTTGTTGAGCTAATTTTGTGCGTAACTCCTTGAGGAACTAGCAGCAAGGAGTGGCTAGAACTACTTAACAGGGCTAGAACTACAGATTTACAAATTAAAGGACACAAACTCAAGCAATGAATTTCTATAACTAGCAGAGATCATGTGCAGCTGCAAAGGACTATCATTTGTATTCTTGTTGCTAAAACTTGCCAAGTTTATGTCTAGGTAAGGAGTAGAAAGAAGAGGAGCTCATTTGACAGTGCTGCCTTGATTCAAAGGAGCCTAAACTCCACAAATAGCAATTCATTTGTATTTGACATAAACAAGCCAATTCATTTGTATTCTCTTCTCTTCTCTGAATGCACTCCCCTCTCCACAAATTCAGAATCAACACTATAGTAGTAGCAGGTATCTTCTTGGCTTGTTGGCTCGTATGGAAGCTTGTGTTATTGCTTACTAAGGTACTGAACTGATCAGAACTTCAGAACAGTGAGCTTTACATACTAATTTCAGAGGTATTTGAACCTAATTTGACCTAAATTCGAGAGGGATTTGACCTAAACCTAGCGAAAGAGAGAAGAAGAGGGCATGGCCGGGAGGGAGGAGAGGAGAAGAGAGGCAGAGGGAGGAGGGAAATGAAGATTACCTGACCACGATGAGGTGGTGGTCGGAGCGGAGACGACGGAGGGCGGAGACGGCGAGCTTGGGGATGCGGGGATAGACGGCGGGGAGGTCGCGAGGTGCTCGGGCCTCCTCTCCTGGTGGACGCGGGGGCGTCGTCGGGGACGAAGACGTCGACGCTGTGGATGTTGCCGTCGCGGGAGGCGATGTAGTCGGAGATCCGGGACGGTGAACTGCGCGCGGAGGCCAGGGGAGTCAGTCAGGGGGAGGGGGGCTTACGGGCGGAAGAGGACAGGCGGCGGCGCAGTGGGTCGGGCAGTGGGTCGGAGAGATGTGAGATTGGGAGAGAAGGACGAACGCGAGATGAACAACACACACAAGGGGGAAGGTTAGTAATGGCGCACCATCTAGGGGTGCGCCATTAGTAACTTTTTTTTCTGATAGCAATGGCGCACCCTCCTCTGGTGCGCCATTAGTAACTTTTTTTTTCTGATAGCAATGGCGCACCCTCCTTTGGTGCGCCATTAGTAACTTTTTTTCTGATAGCAATGGCGCACCCTTCTCTGGTGCGCCATTAGTAACTTTTTTTTTCATTATTTTTTGTTTCATCTAATAATTTGTTTTTTATCAAATTTATTATTTTCATGAGGACTAGAACAGAAGATATCATCAAATTTGTTTTTTTTAATATAATCAAATTTGTATTTTTATTTTAATTGAAGATATCCTCAAATTTGTTATTTGAAAATATCATCAAATTTGTTATTTAAAAATATCATCAATATTTTTTTGATTTTTAGTTGCATTCATTTGTGAATTGGTAAAACATTTATAAATATGAAAAAATATCATCAAAATTTCAAAAAATATTCATGAATTCAAAAAGTGCCCATGAAATTTAAAAATATTCATGAGTTTAAAAAATATTAACAAATTCAGACTACGATTACAAACGAGAAATGAAGGCTACAATTTAAATACAATCAATCTTAGCTAGCTATATGTTCACAATCTTCTTGCCCTTCTTTTTCGCAAATGGAGTTCTTCTGTGGAACGAACGTCCTTTAGGTAGAGTGGTCCTGCTTCTTCTTGTGGTGTATGGCACTTCATCGTCGTCGTCATGTTCCATCTTCGGGTCGCCGTACTTGTTGAAGTCTTGCTCATTGGCGACTCCATCCATTCCGATGATCTTCCTTTTGCCTCTCCTCACGACAAAATGACTGGGCTTTCACGGGTCGGTAATGAAGAAGCATTGGTCCACTTGGGAAGCCAAGACTATGGCTCATTTTTCATGGTGACGCTTATGCCATGTCTTGGATTTGGCTTTGGTTATAACCATGGTGGTGAAATACCGTCTTCTTTTAGGACGCTCTGGCCCATCTCGACACGGAACATTGGGACCTTCTCTCCAACAGAGCTCAGCTCCTAGATCTCCTCGATCCTTCCGTAGTATCTGTCCTTGTCGTTACCGTGTAGGATTCCATCGTTACCTCAAGTTCGATAACCATCGCTCTTCATGTCCTTGTCCTTGGTGTAGAATGTAGTCATGATATCGTGACGCCTCATAGGTCATCGTTGTGCTCGGCGCCGTGACAAGGCGAATATGAGTTGTTCTTCCGCGGAAGAATCCTCATGTAAAGGGTACGACGAAGCTTCTGCTTGAACCAATGCGTGAAACATGAGTTGTGCTCTTTATTATATCTCCGTCCGTCCTCTGTTGGCCTCGGTCATTGTAACGCCTTCTCAATAAAGGTTTTGTGCTCTACCACCCAAGGATCGACCACGCCTATGTGTTGTAGCGTGACTAGGTTTGCTCTTTCAAAGTCGGCGAGTTGACCCTCGAAGTCGACATGCATTTCGCGGGCGACCCTCACGGTGACCCCATCCAATGAGCCTGCCGAGGTGCTCGTTAACGGGCAGACCAACGGGTTCTCGATGCCTCAGATAATTCGTGCAGAGGAGATGCACTCTTCGGTCGAAAAGGCCCCGCTATGCTTCCTCTCGACATGACATGTTGTGAACGATACTTTGATGACACCATTCATCCTTTCAATGGCATCATGCTGTGCAGAACGCCGCCCGAGTTGGATGATATCCTCCACGATATGGACCAGCAGATGCACCATAACGTCAAGAATGCGGGCCGGAAGTACATCTCAAGCTCGCATAGTATCACCATGATCTCTTCCTCGTAGCCTTTTGAGTTGCCTCACGCCAACCGACTTCCGAGAGATGACGCGAAAAAGTTGCATTGGCCAAATAGCGTTTCACGGACGCATGCGGCCCATGATCCCACGGATTGCAATCGGAAGTATCTGCGTGATCAAGACGCGATACCGTGAGACTTCATCCCGCTGAACTTCGCTTTGCCGGGTCTAGGTATCTGCTTATCTTCCCACAGAATCGTATGGAAGTTTTACTCCTCGAGGCAGGTGAAAACTGATCGATCTCCCCGACTTAGAGTGAAGCACGCGGAGGGTAGTCATTTTCGGTCTTTTTGGCCTTTTTGCCTTTGCGACGACTTTCCGTGTCCTGCTTCACCTCATCATCATCATTAGCGTGAAGCTCCTCCCTGATGCCCATTAATTTCAAGTCTGCCCTTATTTTCGGCCCATCTTTGGTCCTCTCGGCATGTTGAGCAGGTACCAAGCGACTCTCGCACACATTCTTCGTGATATGCATGATATCAAGGCTGTGAGGCACACGGTGGATCTTCCAAAGACGGCAAGTCCCGTAAAATGACCTCGTTTTCCATACCTTCAGCAGCTGCTCGCGCTTTCGCTTCTTTCCGGCTCGCGCCTTTTGCTTCTTTCCGGCAATGGGCAATCTTTCCAATGTTTCAACAGCTCGTCTATTTCTCGCCGCTCCTCAAATGACGCTGGCGCTCTTCGGGTTCGGTTTCACCATCTAACAGATCCTTGCGTTTTCTCCACTGGTCATCGTCGCTGGCCACCTTCGATGTCCCATGAACACGGTTTTCAAGACCCGGATCTCTATCTAGTAGGCGATATTGTGTCATCCATGCACCGACGATCCGAAAATTCGTGGACCACTTGCCCCGCGACATATCCGTGAATCGAGATAGTCATGCATCGTCGTGAGCAAAGGCGGCTCTCATAGGGAAATATTCTTTCTCCGCAGCGTCCCACGTATTGGCTGGCGTTTTCCACAGCGTGTCTAGCTCCTCTTTCAGCAGCCCCAGATAAAGATTGATGTCGCTCCTCGGTTGTTTCGCCCTTCAATTAGCATACTCATGTGAATGTACTTCCTCTTCATGCACAACCAGGGGAAGGTTGTACATCCACACAAACACATGCCAGGTGCTATGTGTGCTTCTCCGCTGCCAAACGGATTGACTCCATCGGTGCTCGCGCCCAAGACGATGTTCCTTGGATCCTTCCCAAATTCTGGGTGTTCGAAGTTCAACGCTACATCGGCTCCCATCCTTACGGTGACTCAGCATCTTGTCTTTTTTATTTATCTCCGGATCATTTGCGTCATCTTCTCGCTTCTTCTCCTCCCTATCCGCGTGCCAACGCAGTAGCTTTACTACCTTAGGGTCCGCAAAATACCGCTGCAGACGAGGAGTGATCGAAAAGTACCACACCACTTTTCGAGGAGCCTTCTTCCTCTTCTTGTATCGAGTGATGCCGCACACCGGACATATGGTAGACTCCGCGTGCTCGTCTCGATAAATGATGCAATTGTTCATGCACACATGGAATTTCACGTGCGGTAAATCCAGAGGACACACGATTTTCTTCGCCTCCTCGAAACTGGTCGGGCACTTGTTCCCCTTGGGAAGACATTCGTGCTGAATGACATGTTCTCGCCGGCATGCGCCGGTCATTTTGTGTTTTACCTTCATCTCCGTGAGCCATGAGCGCTACTTTCAGTGGGTGTCCTTGGGCCTGCATCCTTCATACAATGGAGTAACCGCGTCTATCTCCAGTTGATCCAGCTTGGCTTTCTCTCGGGCGGCAGCTCTTGCGTTATCCGTCTTCTTGAGAAGCAGCTCTTGAATATGAGGGTCCTGCACCTAGCCCATCGATGGTCCATCGCCGTCTGCTCCGGCATCTTCATCTTCATGATCATGCCCTTCGTCTGCTCCGGCATCTTCCTCATCATCATGTCCGGCATCTTCTACATGATGACTGTGTACTGCATCTACTTCGTGATCATGTCCTGGAGATTCTTCGTCTTCTCGCCCGCCCTCGCCGCGGTTGTCTTGCTGCCCTTCCTCATTTCTTGCCCGGCCCCCATGGACGACTTCATAGTCGTCTTCATCACCTTGCCACCGATAGCCATCCATGAAACCACGCAAGAGCAGATGGTCCCGCACCTGCCCGGAATCCGGGTCCGCAATAAGGCTCTTCAGCTTGCATCTTCGACACGGACATCTTATCTCCGTCTCGCTCTTTTGAAGCATCTCGCCTTCATGGAGCTCAAAACCTATTCATGATGCCTTCGGTCATCGTATGGACTATGGTCGTCATGGGTAGAGCAAAACGATATTTTAGAACCAAGAAAAGTTTTGGCATGACTTTCCCAAAAATAGGACTAAAAAGAATGCATAGTGCCAAAATTCTCGCTAAACGGAAATGAATCAACATTCCGCAAAATATTGGCAACTATCGATTTCAAATACCGATGCACGCAAACACAAACATATATGCAACACCACAAACATATGCAACACCACAAACATACATAGATCTAGCAAGGCCATAAAAAATGCATGTGCACGTTGTTGGAGGGAGAAAAAAAGTAGATCTACAACATAAAGATAGCTTACCCCTTACTTACCTATCAAAAAAAGGTAATTTAACCACTTAATTTGGATGAATCTATGATGCAAATGAGGTGAGGAGGAGGAGGCAGCCAAGACAAGCTTGGAGGAGGCGGTGGAGAGAATGGAGTGGAGAAAGTGAATGTGTAGGTGTGGTTGTCCAAAATATCTAGCTGGTCCCAGGTTAGTAATGGCGCACCACCTACAAATGCGCCATTAGTAACCCTGGTTACTAATGGCGCACCAGCTGGTGGTGCGCCATTAGTAGTTTTGCAAAAATAATTAAAAAAAATTATAGTAGTGGCGCACTTTATGGCTGGTGCACTCTGCCCTGGTGCGCCATTAATATTTTTCGAAAAAAAATTAACTAGTAATGGCGCATTCTGGCCTGGTGCGCTAATAGTATTTTTGGAAAAAAAATGTTACTAATGGCGCACCATGGGTCTGGTGCGCACACCAACACATGGTGCGCCACTGCTAGGCGCACCACATGTCTGGTGTGTCATTAGTGGCCATATCATCTATAGCTCTTTTCCTAGTAGTGCAAGAATTAAGATGCACACAATTAAGTACTGTCTAGATTTCATATGGACTGCCATATTGTGATATTGTATTTGACAGTCGATACGTAGATCGAGACTAGCTACTACCCCATAGTCGCCGATCGACGAGCAACACACTAACACACTATCGTATGATCCGTGACTTGAGCAAAGCTACTAATCAATAGTTTAGCCCAGAAGATAAAAACTGGTACTAATCTGTGAGGAGCGGGATGTGGTTCTCTCGATCTAGATTACCCTCGGCATGAATTTGAGTACAAATCTCTCAATTACAGATGAACAAAGAAGATTACACAAATTTGGTGGAACGAGGAATGGGATAGAGCAAGTGAGTAGGTAGCCATCGTGCTGAGCCATCTGATCCACTGACGGTGGTGACCTCACACGTGCATGTTGAAGTAGAGTGTGCGCAGATGGCTTCACCTCACTTGGGCGTTTTTGTCATCAGATCATCCGTGATTTGATCAAGATGAGTTTTTTTGGAATGTTGGTAGGAGAGCTACCAAATTCATTGATCAAAAAGAGGCACTACAAGAACACCTCCGAGAAGGAAAGCACAACAAAAAGGCTAGTGCAAAAAGAAAAGAAAGAGAAAGGACCAGTTGGCACCACCATAATCCCAAGCTCCGTCAACAACTGTGAACACCATCGGAATCCATCGTCGAGTCTCCAAAGTGACGCCTCCAAGAAGGTAGTAGTGTCGAGGACACCAGCGTCACCCGATCTGGCACCGCCTGATCTTGGGTTTCACCCGAAGACCTCAAGCCCTGGGGTACAAAGAGCAGCAAGCTCCACGGCGGTACCTCCAAGGAGGAAGAAGACGTCCGTAGACGCCACTACCGTCGGCACCGACCAGATCGATGCAGGATTTTCATCCGGAGCCGAGTCTTCCACCAACCATCCCAGGTTCCGAGGCCTTCCCAGTGCAATCGGGCCGAACAAGCCCAAACACACGCTGCCAGAACACGAAATGGTCACCGCCGCACGCAGGAACTCGGCGAGCACACGCCAGCCTGACCGGTCTGCACGCAGACCCTGGGCGAGCCAAACAAGATCTGTGTATCCTTTGCCTCCGTGTGCAGAATTGGGCGAGAATACGCACCGCAGCGCACCGAAAAGCCGAGGTAGAGCCGAGCTGGCGGTCCGCCCGCCGCGCGGCTGGAACCGGGCGAAACCAAGCCAAAACTAACCGCTCGCACCACCGCTGCTAGGACTGGATTATCAAGATCGGATCGATTTGATCAAGACGAGTTGGTATCACCGCTAACATATTGCATCTGCACTACTATGACTGTACGTTCACACCACATATGCATGGATCTCTCAGCCAAGTGTGTCATTTCTGACGGGCATCTGCGTACCCATGCATGGAGCATTCAAATTTGTACCAGCGGGAGCCTTAGATCTCTCTCGCCCGGTCGTCTGGTCGTCATCTTTTATGTATATCCTGCAACAAATTATACGCGCGCGGTTGGGTTTACTAACCCCACACACGGTGGATCGGTGATCAACGACGTTCCTCGGTCAACTACATGCAGCACTGGACACGGGGAATATGTGTGTACAGGAATCAAGATGCACGCAACTAAGTATCTGTGTGCCATACGAACAGGCATATTGTGATATTTGACAATCGATCCATCGACCAGAGACTAGATACTACCTCAAAGGGTCCCGAGCATCCGATCTAGAAGCTCAACGCACTCGCACATCGTTGTATGGTCCGTGATACTAATCAACATTTTAGCTCGGAAAATAAAAACTACTCGCTCTGTTCTATAATATAAGACTTTTTTTGACACGGAGGGAGTAGTACTATTCAACATCTATATATTGCACCACACTCAACATAAACAAATATGAAAAATCTTACTCGGATAGCCATTCACCCTCCTTTATTGATAAAGCAACAACCAAATCCACACGGCAAGTTATTTAAGCACAAGGACAAGTAAAATTTAGGTCTAAATGAGCTGAAAACACAAACAAGCCGAAAAGCAAAATAACAAAGTTATACGGGCGCCTGGGGAGAGGTGTGAGTTGCTAGGGGTGCAAAACTGACATCTGAAGACTAGCCGACATGCCCCTAGCTAGTCCTTGTCCCACTACCTCTAGACGGGGTGCCATTGCTGGCACTACAAGCATGCCATGGAGCCAATAGATTTCTATGGACTTCGGCCATATTTTTAAACTTAAGCAGCGGGAGATATAGTCCAGATCTGCTCATTCGGTCATCGCGGGGCGTCATCTTTTATTTCTTTGCAAAACAGTCGGTGGTTTACTAACTCCACCCATGTCGACGTGCACGGATCAGCTGCATGACGCATTAGACACGGGGAATATGTGTGTGCAGGGATCAAGATGCATGAATGGAGGGTTCAAATTTGTAGAAGCGGGAGTCCTAGATCTCTCTCGCCGTCATCTAGGTCGTCATCTTTTTATGTATCCTGCAACAAATTGCACGCTGGCGGTCGGTTTACTAGCCCCACACACGGTGATCGACGGTGTGCCTCGATCGGCTGCATTCAACATTAGACACGGGCCGGGGAATATTGTATACAGAAATCAAGATGCACGCAGCTAAGTATCTGTGTGCCACATGGACTGGCATATTGTGATATTTGACGATCCATCAATCGAAGACTAGCTACTGCCCCAGGGTCTAGAGTCTCCGATCGAGGAGCCCAACGCATTCACACGTCCTCGTATGATCCCTGACTTAGCAAAGCTACTAATCAACATTCTAGCCCGGAAGATAAAAAGCAGCACTAATCAACATGTATATATTGCACCACACACCAAGGTAAGCAAATATAGAAAATCTTACACCCAAAATAGTTTACCGCTCTGTTTTATAGATAAACCAGCTACTAAGTTCTAACAACAAGTTATTTAAGCGCTAGGACAAATAAAAATTAAATCCAATGAACCAAAAACACAAACATGTCAAAAAGCGAAACAACAACGCCTTCGTTGAGAGATGCAAAGCTGCTAGGGGGTGCAGAAAGCCGACGTCTGAAGACCAGGCGGCATGCCACCTAGCCAGTCCCTGTGCCACTGCCTGCAGAGCGGGTGCCGCTGCAAGTTTGTCATTGGAGCCAATAGATTTCTACGGGCTTTGGCCACATTTAAACTTAAGCAGCGGGAGATATAGCATAGCTACTACTAGTAATTAACTAAGCCAATCTCAGATCTGCCCCGTCTGGTCATCGCGGGTCGTCATCTTTTATTTCTTTGCATTGCAATCGGTGGTTCACAGACTCCACCCACGTCGACGTGCATCGATCGGCTGCACGAAGCATTACACATGGGGAATATGTGTGTGTAGGGATCAAGATGCATGCAATTGTATATGTGTCTGCTACACGAAGAGTGGTATTAGTACTATATTTCGTCTAACCTAGGTGGTGCCGATAGACCGAAGACCAGCTCCATCTAGCTACCCAAACCAAAGACCCAGAAATCTGCGAGGAGCCCCGTCCCATGCACCCGCATCGATCGGTGCCCGTGCCGACGAGGCGGGACGAGGCGCTGCCGGTCGATCGCCATGAACGAAGCGCCCGTAACATCCGCCACAGCCTCAAGGCGGCGCAATCCGCGCCGGGCGCCGCCTCACCACCCCATGCCATGTACGATATCGTTTTTTCTTATGTTAGTACTACTCGCTAGCGTTTTGGTTCCTGGAGTCTACCGTGACCTAGTCGCGTTTGGCCTCGCTTCTCCTTGGCTTCTTGCGTGATTAGTCGTTGGATGCCGCCGAGTGGTTATGCGTGTGGTCGGCGACAGTGCTGGCTAGTCCTAAGTCCAAAGTCCCGATGAATCATCGAGGACGAGGTACGCTTCCATTTTCCTCGTGGAGCAGATGAACAGCTAGAGCTGTGCACGGCTGTGACACGCCTTTTTGGTTTTTGTCATGTAGCGCCCGAGCTCGGCTAGCGGTCGCGCAGGATTCCGCGAGGAGCACGTACGTCGTGGCACGCGCGATGACCGACGAGACGCGGGTGCGTGGCGGACGCCGTGGCGTAGCTGGCAGCGCCGCGAGGGTGACGGGCCCGGACGCCAGATCTTGGCGGCGCGCATACACGCTGGTCGAATAAAGACACGAGGGCGCCGGCCGGGAGACACGCAGGGACACCGATCAGGCCACCACGGCTCTGCGGGCGCGTCGCGCGTGACACCTTTAATTGCATTCCTCATTTTGACTTTACAATGGACTTTTGGTATTTCTATTCGACCGTAATATCTGAGTAACATCATATCTATATAGATGGACGTTACGAACTGGGACAAATGATCTTTTTTCTAGTAGTGTACGTGTGAAGCGGAGTACATAACTGCTTCGGAAGCAGCAAATGAAGGAGTCTGGATTAAGGAGTTCATATGCGATTTAGGTGTAATACCTAGTGCATCAGGTCCAACTAAAATCTTTTGTGACAATACTGGGCAATTGCCTTAGCGAAGGAATCCAGATTTCATAAGAGAACCAAACACATCAAGAGACGCTTCAACTCCATTCGCGATCAGGTCAAGGAGGGAGACATAGAGATTTTCAAAATACATACGGATCTGAATGTTGGAGACCCGTTGACTAAGCCTCTTCCACGAGCAAAACATGATTAGCACCAAGACTCCATGGGTGTTAGAATCATTACAATGTAATCTAGATTATTGACACTAGTGCAGGTGGAAGACTGAAGGAAATATGCCCTAGAGGCAATAACAAAGTTGTTATTTATATTTCCTTATACAATGATAAATGTTTATTATTCATGCTAGAATTGTATTAACCAGAAACTTGATACATGTGTGAATACATAGACAAAACAAAGTGTCCCTTGTATGCCTCTACTTGACTAGCTCGTTAATCAAAGATGGTTAAGTTTTCTGACCATAGACATGTGTTGTCATTTAATGAACGGGATCACATCATTAGGAGAATGATGTGATGGACAAGACCCATCCGTTAGCTTAGCATAATGGTCGTTAAGTTTTATTGCTATTGCTTTCTTCATGACTTATACATATTCCTTTGACTATGAGATTATGCAACTCCCGAATACCGGAGGAACAACTTGTGTGCTATTAAATGTCACAACATAACTAGGTGATTATAAAGATGCTCTACAGGTGTCTCCGATGGGTTGGCATAGATCAAGATTAGGATTTGTCACTCCTAGTATCGGAGAGGTATCTCTGGGCCCTCTCGGTAATGCACATCACAATAAGCCTTGCAAGCAATGTGACTAATGAGTTAGTTGCGGGATGACGCATTACGAAACGAGTAAAGAGACTTGCCGGTAACGAGATTGAACTAGGTATGAGGATATCAACGATCGAATCTCGGGCAAGTAACATACCGATGACAAAGGGAATGACGTATGTTGTCATTGCGGTTTGACCGATAAAAATCTTCGTAGAATATGTAAGAACAATATGAGCATCCAGGTTCCGCTGTTGGTTATTGATCGGATGTGTCTCGGTCATGTCTACATAGTTCTCAAACCCGTAGGGTCCGCACGCTTAACGTCCGATGACGATTTGTATTATGAGTTATGTGTTTTGGTGACCGAAGATTGTTCGGAGTCCCGGGTGAGATCATGGACATGGCGAGGAGTCTCAAAATAGTCGAGAGGTAAAGATTGATATATTGGACGATAGTATTTGGACACCGGAATGGTTTCGGAGCGTCTCGGATATTTATCGGAGTATCGAGGGGTTACCGAAACCCCCCGGGGAAAGTAATGGGCCTCATGGGCCATAGGGGAGAGAGAGGGCAGCCAACAAGGGGGTGGTGCGCGCCCGCCCCCAAGGGGAGTTCGAATAGGACAAGGGGAGGGGGCGCGGCCCCCTTTCCTTCTCCCTCTCCTCTCCTTCCCCTTTTCCCCCTCCGTAAGAAGGAAGGGGGCCGACTAGGACTAGGAGTCCAAGTCGGTTTCCCCCCTCATGGCGCGCCCCCTGTGGCCGGCCTCCTCCCTCACCTCCTTTATATACGCGGGCAGGGGACCCCAAAGCACATCAATTGTTCTCTTAGCCGTGTGCAGTGCCCCCCTCCACAGTTTACTCCTCTGGTTATTGTCGTAGTGCTTAGGCGAAGCCCTGCGCGGATCACATCACCATCACCGTCACCACGCCATCGTGCTGACGAAACTCTCCCTCGACACTTTGTTGGATCAAGAGTTCGAGGGACGTCATCGAGCTGAACGTGTGCAGAATGCGGGGGTGCCGTACGCTCGGTGCTTGATCGCTTGATCGCAAGACGCTCGATTACATCAACCGCGTCCAGCTAACGCTTCGCTTTGCACGAGGGTATGTGGGCACACTCTCCTCTCGCTTGTTATGCATCTCCTAGATAGATCTTGTGTGATTGTAGGATTTTTTTTTAAATTGCATGTTATGTTCCCCAACACCAAGTGTCGCCGACGGCGGTCTGCCTTTTTAATCCGAGTGTGCGGTGGGGTCGCCCTCATCCGCTTCGAAGCCCCCGCCCCCATCTCGCCACCTCTCGCTCCCCGTCGACGACAACCCTAGCCACCGCAATGGTTTACTTCTCCGGCAAGGGCATGGCCCCCACGGGCCCTTCCCGCACGCTCCCCTGCCTCCGCTGTCATCTTCCCGCTGGCCGAGGCAGCCCATCGGCCCCAAAGGCACCAGCGTGGTGGCACTGGGAGCACCGCGACCCCCTACCCCGTTGTTACGCTGCCACACGACTGGCACTTGGATCCGGAGAGGATCCCAGCGGCTCAGCGGTCGGCATGAGCGCACTCTGAGGAGGTGCGGCGCCGGCGGCAACTGCTGACGCTGGAGCAGCGCCGCGACCCTGCCTACGCGTTCGACTCTCCTGCTTGGGAGTAGTGGTTTGCCTTCGAGCACGAGGAGGCCAGGAGGCGCAGCGTCCGCAACGAGGACTAGGAGGCGGAGGCACCCTACCAGGCGGCGCTGGTGGCAGTCCTCCGTGGAAGCGAGGTGGAGGAGCGGCGCAAGAAGGAGGAGGCGTACCAGGCGCGCATGGCGGAGGCCATGGCGCTCTCCGCGGCCGGCGACTGAGTCGTGCCGCCACCCCCCGTCAAGCCCAAGCCGGAGCAGGCCTACCTCGAGCACTACTCATGGACAGGGTGAGTGCGCGAGTGGGTCAGAGTGTTGCCGGTTTGGTTGGGGGCGACGCCGGCGCAGGTGCAGGCCTACCTCGAGCAGTGGCGGCAGCGAAGACCGGACGAGGAGCGCCGCGAGGTTGAGTACCTCGAGATGCTGGAGCGGGACGCGGGAGAGGAGTAGCGCGAGGCGAAGGGGGAGGCGCGCCTTGCCCGCGCAAGGCCAGCCCGGCCGGCGGCGGTACAGCCCCCAGCGGACAATGTCGCTAGAGCTAGGTCGACGGCGTTCTCTTGGGCTGGCCTGGCGCCGACACTCATCGACCTCACCGGCCCCGACGACAACAACAAGGACGCCTAGGGCAGCGCCTCCTCGTAGTTTTAGTTTTATTTAATGTTTTTGTTAATGTGAAAGTGGACTCGTGAACTCTCGCCGGCCTTTGTGGCCGGCATTAATGTTTAATTAACATTTTTATTTTTCAAAATGTTTGCGATAACGTTTTTTTCACGCGACCACAAAAATGGGTTGGGCCAGCTTGGGCGCAAGCGCCGACCCAAATGCAAAAGTGGACATGAGTGTCCGCCGAGCCGACTCAAAATGATAAAAAGCGGACAAAAACGCCGTCCGTGTAGGTCGGTGCGTTGGAGTTGTAGAACTGTATCATCTTAAGGTTGCAACATGCTGGCAATGGTTGGACGCCTCATATCGTATTATACCCGTAATCAAGTTGTATGTATTAGTCACCAATCCCTAGTAAAACCAAGACAAGCAGAAGGACACAGCATCGGTTCCGGCAAAGATGTTTGTATACGAACATATGATAATCCTACTAGCAGTACTCGCTCCGTATAGCTGCAGGGATCGATCGGAAGTCAGAAGAGAAGATTACAAGGCAGTAAAAACAAGACAAATGGCAGGCTAACCCACGGAGCTCTGTAGCGCCATTGGCTTTTCTTATTTGACCGGTCTGCCTAGCTTCCCCAGACCCGAGGCAGTGAGGCCAATTTCACCGCGCAACCTCAAACGGACGTCCGTTTTGTCCGAATTCTGTCCGTTTGGGTAAGGATTTGGGGTTGTGTCCGGGCGTGTCCTGGGATACGGTGGCCGTGCGCCCAGCGCGCGGACGCATCCCGGCCGCATCATGTCCGCGTATTATTTTTTTTGCAAGTCCTTAACTTTATTTCATCATTCATTTTTGGTACATGAAAAATACATCATCACATGACTAGTAAAGCAAGACCAAAGAAAACAAAACCACAAGAATACATTTTAGAAGATACCCAACTTCAGAATCGCTCCCTTGAGTTGGGTTAGGGCCTTCTCGATGCACTCGTTGTTGATCTGTGGAGGAGGCTCGATCCGCATCCTCCTTTCTTCTTCAAGCCAGAAGTCGATGTTGCTTCCTCACATCTAGTCTCGTGTCTAGCCTTTAATCTAGCAACAAGTGCACTTGTCTCATTTACAGTCTCTATGCTAGCTAAAAGTGCACGAACATGTAGTAAATTTTGCTCTATCAATATATCGATGTACTCTTCTTCCGAATACCAAAACTTGCATCCATTATACACAGCAAAATTTAAAGTTAGCACAACTAGTCAAATCTAGAGCACAAACCGAAGCTAAAAAAAGCGCATACCCCATCGTTTAAGCACTTGATGAACACCCATCCAGGATGTTTCGGCGTCGTAGACACGCGGCGCACGACCATCCTTGGGCAGTGGTCGCACTTAATGAGTGCCAACGGTGCGCCGGCGAGCTTTTGGACAAGCACCGAGCCCGGCCGACCGCCATTCGTGTATCTGCCGGCGGACCACCGACGGTGCAGATCCGAGCGGCTAGAGGAGGAGCCACAGTCTGCATGTGGCCTTGCGGCCCTGCCAGGGCCTTCCGGCGAGGTGCCCGGTCAATCCATGGCGCGGCCCGACCTCCCACAGCCGGCCGAGCTCAAGACCGACCGGATCCACCCCAAAACCGGCCGGCGGGTGCGCAAACCAGGTGGCCGTGGTTGGGTAGAAGCGGCGGCGCCGAGGGAAGGGTTGGGCGAAGCTCAAGGTCCGAATCGCACGGCTGCAATGGCAGCGGCGGCGGCGGCAGCGGCGAGGGGAAGAGTGGGGAGGAGTGGAGAGGGTGCGAGCGGAGGGAGGGAGGGGGCGGATAGAAAAAGGCCCGCCCTGTGCCACCGACGGGCGGGCCAGGGGAGGACACGCGCAGACGACCCGCGCGTCGGCGTGGTGTCTGTTTCACCCCAAAAGCGGCGCAAACTTGGGCCGCGGATGGGTCAAAAGCGGACACAAAACGGACAAAAGTCCATTTGCTCCCGCGCGCTGGGCCGCCTTGTTTGCCGCTTTTACCCCAAACGGATGGGGCCGGACAGGATAGGGTCGCGCGGTGGAGTTGGCCTGAGGCAGTGAGTGTCAGCTACTACACATGAACCGAGGTAAATGTATTGTTGGTCCGAATAATGGAATCGTCGGTACGTTCCTAGTGCCTTTCCTTGACAACATGGAGGTGAGGTTAAGCCTTAAGCGGGGGAGAGGTGCTACCGTCCAAGCCTGGAGACGACGGGATTGAGCTTTTACTTTTGGTTCTTCCACTTGGGGGCTCTCGTCATCATATCATTCATGACTTGATCAGGTTGAGTTATCACCGTTAACATATTGCATTTGCACTAGGGACTGTATGGACTACGTCGATACATGGATCTCTCAAGCAATTGTCTGACGGTCGTCTACGTGCCCATAGCATTCAAATTTGGAGCGGCGGGAGATCTATGTAGCGTCACCACAAGTTATACGCCAGTCACTCCTAGATCTCTCTCGCCCGGTCATCCGGGTCGTCACATTTTATGTGGTATCCTTTAAGAAATTGCAAGCAGGCAGGTCGTCACATTTTATGTGATACACATGCAGCATTAGACACGGGAATATGGGCATACAATACTATTGGGAAAAGGCCTGCTAATGGCGCACCAGTTTTGCCTACTAATGGCGCACTACTGGTGCGCCAACTAGCACCACGGTATTAGAATTAAATACTAATGGCGCACCCCTGGTGCGCCATTAGTATATGGTATACTAATGGCGCACCATGCAGTGCGCCATTAGTATAGCCCATCGTGCGCCATTAGTATGCCTCCCAGCGGGGCCATATTTACCCATGTGCTTTGGCACTAATGGCGCACTAGTGGGTGATGCGTCATTAGTGTCCTTTTTGCAGTGCGCCATTAGTGTGCTGAGTGGTGCGCCACTAGTATGAATATTAGGGATTTTTTTCTTTTCTGATATTTTCACAGGTTACAAAATATATTATTGGACAGAATAGACAGCACCACACAGTAATAGCAGATTCATCGAATACAATAGAAGATTAGTCTCCGAATACAATTCATCATGTCAGCCTCCGAATTCAAAAGACCGAACAAAGATAGAACATTACAAGTCTCGAGACCGCGAGTAGCGAGTTTATCTTTACATTACAAGTCGATATCGATCATCTAAGGTACCATCACATAGAAGAGAGTTGCGATCATCACAATGAGCATCATCGCCATGAAACTGGTCTTCATCTTGTTCCTCCAACGCTCCCTCCTCTCTCCCGCTAGATAGCGCCAGATCTAGATTCCGCCCGCCCTAGTGGTGTACCTTTGTAATCTGTTACCGCTGAAATGGTGAACCTGTCTCCGACACTCCTCCCAGTCGTTGTAGACTCCGGGAACATTACCCTTGTACACGACATACGACGGCATCTCTATGCACTAGCCAAAGAAAACGTTAGTAGCAATTCACAGACAATACATAAGCAATATAAAAGTATGCAACAAAAGGATCGGAAGAGAAAAGCAAGACATTAATAGCACGATTCATGGTCCTACTAATAAATAGCATCGATTACATCTAAGTTGAACGACTGTCCAAACCAAAGAGACATACAAGTTCATTAAAGTTTAATTACAACATGAGCCAATCAATGTTTCGAACTACACATAGCATCACTACTTTCGACTCGACTCAAGGGACCGGAGTGGATGAAGTCGCCGCCTCTCATGATGGTCATGAAATCGCGGGCGTTGTCAGCCTGCATTTGTAGCATTGTGTCTATCTCATCGTTGGACGGTTGATATCTCGAGGTAGAACTGCCCCGAGGTAAGGCGACATCTTGATGGATGATTTCCGCAAACTCCGATCGATGCGAAGAATTCTTGTCCGATGTCCGCGTCCGGATTGCCGACAAGCTCGCGCCCAATCTTTGAGATTATTTGCAGCGTAAGGTGATTATGGTCCCGCACGATCGCCTCGCATGTGATGGAGGGCGAGTAGGCATACTTCGACCGCCAAAGGTGGCTGCTTTACGCAGGAGAACGTCGTATTGTGTGCGAACACGTGCTTGCCGTACCTACAAACTGGCCTGGTGAAGGTGCCTCCAGATTTGGCGTAGCCGGGGAGAACATCATCACGAACTTTCTTGATATTTGTGTAGTCTTTCTTCGATCGACGGTCCGGTCGAAATACGTGGCCATGGAATATTCCGGCTTAAGATTTATGAGTGTGCAATGTGTCACTGCACAAAATGGAATGTTAGAACAAAAAGAACGATCAAAATATAAGAAATCATATGTTACGGGGTGGTGAGGGGATGGCTTACTCGGGAAAGTAAGGCACGAGGAAGTTATCCTTATCTGGGTTTGCCAGAATGACGCCTTCGACGTAAGAACTCGCGACTTGCCGGTCCCCAGCTGCCCAAGATCTTGGCACACATGTAGAAGGGGTGGACTATCACGATGTCCGGGGTCTTGTCTCTAATGATCCACATCTCCATACTCAGTGAAAATAGCCGAACGAAGGTGTAGTGCAGCGGATGAAGGTTAAACATAGCGAAGATGTCATCAAACGGCAGGACGATCGTACCCCCGATGGCGTTATCCACAAAGCCCTTGCCCTCTGGCACCTTGGCCACGAAAACCGGGTATGCCACATCATTCTCTCTGAGACGCTGCTTCTCCAAAGAAAGAACACTGTCATGCAGATTCCACATAGTACCGGTTGCAGCATTGAGCAGATTTGTCGGTAGCATCGGCCTACCCGCCACATGCACCCTCCTCGAGATATCCTTAGGTGAAGGTGGCCCGTCCTGAGCATGGATCGTACTCGGTGTCGGCTGGCTCGCACCCTTGTTACTCTTTCTTTTCCGTTCCTTCTTCTTCTGCTGTAATGGGACCGAGTTCTGCTCATAGACCGCCTTCTTGAGTGTGTTGGGGCTGATAATATTTCGCACCTCAGCTATCTGAGGCTCGGTGAAGTCAGCAGCTGGAGGCGTCTCCTGAGAATTGAACACCAGACGACGCTTCTCCGCGGTACCAGCTAGATCGCGATCGTCTTTTGCAGGGTTGGGTTCTTGAGAAGGAGGCCCCATGAATTCGCCATCGCACTCCATGGTCGGCAAAGTACTTATCAACGCTGGTAAATGTACCATCGCCGTTGTCGCTGTCCGTCCGGATCCTGTGCCATATGCATGTTCGGATCCTGTGCCATAGGGATGCCCGGCATGTCCGGTAACATTGCGGCGGTCTTGCCATGGCTTGGCGCCGACACGACTGGCGGTGTTGTCTGTGGGGTGGTGTCCCCTGCCCCCAAACGAATCTGGCTCTTCGGCCAAAGTAGGGGCCAGCTTACGCAGGCGCTGAGGGTCATCACATCATCTTCGTTAGCCCCGGCGGGTCGAATCGGAGGTAACAACTCGTCGCAGCCTGGCAGCACCCAAACCAGTTGAACCCTATACACGGTGGGTGGCATAGGATTACCGTGGAACACGGGGTTGCCCGGTTGAACGATTCTGCCCTTGGCGACATTGACCAACTCGTCGTTAACGAAGTGCAGGAGAATGCACGAAAAATCGGCGGTGCCCTGCGAAAACATGTACGGCGTCAGGGATGCCCAGTCAAAGGCAATGAGATGAAGTCATTGGCCGAGAGGCTTAATTAGTTACCGTGATGGCGTCGAGCTCGGCTAATGTCGAGGCACCGCCAACGGCGGGCGGTAATCGGCAGAGGGGCCGCTATCGGCGAGGTGCCGCCGGGCGACACCCGGTGCATTAAGCTCCAATGCCGTGCGGCGCCGGAGACACGAATACCGCCTCCGCCGGAGACAGCAATGGCGCCGCCTCCGCGTTGTGCGAGTTGTTGGCCATGAAGCTGGGAACTGGGGGCGGCCCCTGTTGGCCGCCCGCAATCCACGCCGCCAGCCCCTGAATCAAGGTAGGCACCATGGCGGTGAGCGTCGTTCCTAGTTGTTGGTTCATTTTCTCTTGGACAATCTCCGGAATCCGCTCCACTTGTGCCTTGAGTTCTTGAACCTCGCGCGACTGGCTTTCCGAGCTGGTCTTTTTCTCCTTTCGCCCACCAGCGGTATAGTAGGACGACCATTTTGTGGACAAGCCTTTACCGGCCACACAACCAGCTGACGACGGCTTACTGAGCTTATCCTTGTTTTTCATTACGTTCAACGCCCTATTTAGAGTGCTATCCCAAGGGGACCTCTGAGCCGACCCCGCGCTACTGCTTTCAGTAACCTGCGGAAGGAATGTGAACCATTTAGAAATTTGGCTTCATTAATTAGAATGCAACCATATGGAGCTAATTACGCTGGGTATATTCCTTACTGTAACAAGCTCAAGCGCCTCGGTCTTCGGATCCGTGGTAAGCTCCTTTGTTACCGGGTCCTCCTTGTACCGGGCCCTGACATAGTTCCTGGTCTGCTTGTCACGGTATTTCTCGAAGCGGGGCGGTAGGCCTTGCTCGTCACACTCCGCGCCTCCTTGTCCCATATAGGCTCCGCCACTCTGTAACCGCCGGGACCGAGTTGGTGGACCCCTAAGTTCAACTCCCGCATTTCTTTCCCCCACTGACTTGATTCGGAGGTTGCGCTGCTCTCGCACTTGATCTTGAACTCCTTGTAGTCATCTTCGCTGATCGAAGGATTTTTCGCCTTGATCTTCTCATAACTATCACCTTTGTCAATCATTCTCTTCACCGTGCTTCTCCAAGTAGACAGGGCCGTGCTCATCCTCGTGAGGGCGGCACTGTTCACTTTATTCCCTAAGAGGCGTTTCTTTTCAAATTCAGCGGGGAACTTGTATCGTTCGTGCAACTTCGTGAAGAGGAGGTTGCGCAAATTCCCTCGGTCCTTATGCCTTAGGTTCTCGGTGTTCATCGAGACGGTGCTCTGGAGAATGCACCCGAGCTGAACCGAGTACCCCTTGACTATTTCTTTGGGCGCCGTTGGATGCCCGCCGGAGTTCACTTCAAGAATTCCTCCTGACAAAGGCCGAGCACGTTCGGGCGCCGGTCCTTCCGTTGCCTCTTCGGTTGGCTGCCATCTGTGTGTGCGCCGCCATCATCAGTGGTGGCATCCTCGGCGGCACCATCAGTGGTGTCATCCCCGACGCCACTAGGGGTTTTGTAGTCAGGATCCGTGTCTTCCGCGGTGTCCTCATAGCGCCGAGGTTGTTCCTCCATCTCCTGGGATAGCTCCCAGAATGCCTTGCCGCCCGAACCGCCGGCCTCATCATTGTGGGCCATGTTTCGCTCTAAATAGGAAAAAAGTTTGGTCAAAAAGTTGGTTATCGTCAAGGAACAAGATCATGGTCTCATCATTTAGGGTTTGTCGACACCGAGGCATCCTAAAAGCTAAGCTTTTATTATTTAGGGTTTGTTGACGCCGAGGCACCCTAAAAGCCTAAGCTTTCATCATTTAGGTTTTTATCGAGACCAAGGCACCCTAAAAGCCAAGGTTTTATAATTTATGGTTTGTCGACACCGAGGCATACTAAAAGCTAAGCTGGGAAGGAGAATTCTAAGTTGGGCCTAATCACTTGGCTCTATTGCCACCTATGGTTTAATGCAGCAAGAATAAAGGGGCAGTTGATCCTACTTAATTAAGTACCAAGACCCCGGCCCATGCATTAGTCACAAGTACCCCATATGTCCTATTTTTAGCAAAGTCATGCTAAAATTCACGGAAAATTTCAGCATGACCTTTGCTGAAAATAGGACATATGGAGTACCCGAATTTGCCGGAACGGAAGTTAATCGACATTCCAGCAAACTCAAGGGCCTCTCGGGGTACTTGCAAAATCATCATGACACGATGGTCGGAGAAAAAACCCAGCAAACTAGCAAAGTTACTGACGTGTTTACAGAAATTGTTTTATGTAAAAGATGATCATCATCTTTACAAGTCTTTCTCAATGTGATCACAAGTAATTCAGAGGCATCACAAGTAATTAAGAGCATCACAAGGCATTAGTAGTTCAGTACATGAACAAGTTTTACAAAGCACATCAGTATGTACTGTATTTCATTGTGGAGTGATATACAGTATGTTATAGCAAAGAAACAGGTTAATCCATGCCTCAGCTTATCAACAGTCATTACTTGTCAAATATAGAAGAAGGAACAATTTATTTGTGACATAGTTACAAATGATGACAGAATAAAGCAACACCCTGCACTAGCCTAAAAACAAGTGAAGTTTCACCCATATAAGAACAAGTGGATTCTAGTCACAATGACACTCCTGGTTTTCTACAAACACCAAGTACTAGGGCACACAAAAGTTCTGAAATTTGTGTGCATAACTGAATTAACTGAATTTTCAGTAACCGAATAAACTGAATTTTCAAAATTGACAAATATTAATAGGTTGACTACAGCAAATCCAATTTGCAAGCTTGACTACATATAATTTACCAAGGTGACTGTTCAGTCTTCAGTGCATGCTCGATCACTAGCCGTTCAGTCTTCTGCACACAAGCTAAATTGCTGGTAGCTAGTTAAGCCAAGTGCGTAGCTGTGTAAAGAAACGTGCATGTTTCATCGTCAATCAGCAGTGGTATAAAAAATTCTCAATCCTGTGTATAGTTCATCTTCTTCTAGACTGCTATACATCTCTCTTGCTTCGGTGGATTACTTGTGTCACCATCTACTGCATTTTTTAATATACAGAGGAGCAAAAAGGATGGCATCTCTGCAAGAAGCATATATATTTGCACAACAAATTTGCAAAAACATAGAGAAAATTGAGCAGTGTTAATCCTCTCATCTCATATGAGGAGTGTTAATCCTATATTTGCACAGCAAATTTGCAAGAAGCCATTTAAAAAAATCCTCTCATCTCATATGAGGCGTGTTAATCCTAAGACTAATAGTTTGTTGTGCAGTACAGCTACAGTGATGCCCTATCCATTTGTCCCTCCCCAACTAGATACTAGAGTAGCACTGTTGATGCCCTGTTCTTGTTGAACTTTATGACAGTATATACAACAACTTATCCTCTTAAGCCAAAACTGCTTTGTAAAAGCCAGATGCAACTTGTTGAGCTAATTTTGTGCAGAACTCCTTGAGGAACTAGCAGCAAGGAGTGGCTAGAACTACGAACAGTGGCTAGAACTACAGATTTACAAATTAAAGGACACAAACTCAAGCAATGAATTTCTATAACTAGCAGAGATCATGTGCAGCTGCAGTGACTATCATTTGTATTCTTGTTGCTAAAATTTGCCAAGTTTATGTCTAGGTAAGGAGTAGAAAGAAGAGGAGCTCATTTGACAGTGCTGCCTTGATTCAAAGGAGCCTAAACTCCACAAATAGCAATTCATTTGTATTTGACATAAACAAGCCAATTCATTTGTATTCTCTTCTCTTCTCTGAATGCACTCCCCTCTCCACAAATTCAGAATCAACACTATAGTAGTAGCAGGTATCTTCTTGGCTTGTTGGCTCGTATGGAAGCTTGTGTTATTGCTTACTAAGGTACTAAACTGATCAGAACTTCAGAACAGTGAGTTTTACATACTAATTTCAGAGGGATTTGAACCTAATTTGACCTAAATTCGAGAGGGATTTGACCTAAACCTAGAAAAAGAGAGAAGAAGAGGGCATGGCCGGGAGGGAGGAGAGGAGAAGAGAGGCAGAGGGAGGAGGGAAATGAAGATTACCTGACCACGATGAGGTGGTGGCCGGAACGGAGACGACGGAGGGCGGAGACGGCGAGCTTGGGGAGGTGGGGATAGACGGCGGGGAGGTCACGAGGTGCTCGGGCCTCCTCTCCTGGTGGACGCGGGGGCGTCGTCGGGGACGAAGACGTCGACGCTGTGGATGTTGCCGCCGCGGGAGGCGATGTAGTCGGAGATCCGGGACGGTGAACTGCGCGCGGAGGCCAGGGGAGTCAGTCAGGGGGAGGGGGGCTTACGGGCGGAGGAGGACGGGCGGAGGAGGAGGGGGGCTTACGGGCGGAGGAGGACAGGCGGCGGCGCAGTGGGTCGGGCAGTGGGTCGGAGAGATGTGAGATTGGGAGAGAAGGACGAACGCGAGATGGACAACACACACAAGGGGGAAGGTTAGTAATGGCGCACCATCTAGGGGTGCGCCATTAGTAACTTTTTTTTCTGATAGCAATGGCGCACCCTCCTCTGGTGCGCCATTAGTAACTTCTTTTTTCTGATAGCAATGGCGCACCCTCCTTTGGTGCGCCATTAGTAACTTTTTTTTCATTATTTTTTGTTTCATCTAATAATTTGTTTTTTATCAAATTTATTATTTTCATGAGGACTAGAACAGAAGATATCATCAAATTTGTTTTTTTTTTAATGTCATCAAATTTGTATTTTTATTTTTAATTAAAGATATCCTCAAATTTGTTATTTGAAAATATCATCAAATTTTTATTTAAAAATATCATCAATATTTTTTGGATTTTAGTTGCATTCATTTGTGAATTGATAAAACATTTATAAATATGAAAAATATCATCAAAATTTCAATAAATATTCATGAATTCAAAAAGAGCCCATGAAATTTAAAAATATTCATGAGTTTAAAAAATATTAACAAATTCAGACTACGATTACAAACGAGAAATGAAGGCTACAATTTAAATACAATCAATCTTAGCTAGCTATATGTTCACAATCTTCTTGCCCTTCTTTTTTCGCAAATGGAGTTCTTCCGTGGAACTAACGCCCTTAGGTGGAGTGGTCCCGCTTCTTCTTGTGGTGTATGGCACTTCATCGTCGCCGCCATGTTCCATCTTCGGTCGCCAGACTTGTTGAAGTCTTGCTCATTGGCGACTCCATCCATTCCGATGATCTTCCTTTGCCTCTCCTCACGACAAAATGACTGGCTTTGACGGTCGGTAATGAAGAAGCATTGGTCCACTTGGGAAGCCAGCACCCATGGCTCATTTTTCATGGTGACGCTTATGCCATGTCTTGGATTTGGCTTTGGGTATAACCATGGTGGTGAAATACCGGTCTTCTTTAGGACGCTCTGGCCCATCCGACACGGAACATTGGGACCTTCTCTCCAACAGTAGCTCAGCTCCTAGATCTCCTCGATCCTTCCGTAGTATCTGTCCTTGTCGTTACGGTGTAGGATTCCATAGTTACCCGGAGTTCGATAACCATCGCTCTTCATGTCCTTGTCCTTGGTGTAGAATGTGTAGTCATTGATATCGTGCGCCTCATAGGTCATCGTTGTGCTCGGCGCCTGTGACAAGGCGAATATGAGTTGTTCTTTCGCGAAGAATCCTCATGTAAAGGGTACGATGAAGCTTCTGCTTGAACCAATGCGTGAAACATGAGTTGTGCTCTTTGATTATATCTCCGTCCGTCCTCTGCTGGCCTCGGTCATTGTACGCCTTTTCAATAAAGGTTTTGTGCTCTACCACCCAAGGATCGACCACGCCTATGTGTTGTAGCGTGACTAGGTTTGCTCTTTCAAAGTCGGCGAGTTGACCCTCGAAGTCGACATGCATTTCGCGGCGACCCTCACGGTGACCCCATCCAGCGAGCCTGCCGAGGTGCTCGTTAACGGCAGACCAACGGGTTCTCGATGCCTAGATAATTCGTGCAAGAGGGAGATGCACTCTTCGGTCGAAAAGGCCCCGCTATGCTTCCTCTCGACATGACATGTTGCGAACGATACTTTGATGACACCATTCATCCTTTCGAATGGCATCATGCTTTGCAGGAACGCCGCCCGAGTTGGATGATATCCTCCATGATATGGACCAGCAGATGCACCATAACGTCAAGAATGCGGGCTGGAAGTACATCTCAAGCTCGCATAGTATCACCACGATCTCTTCCTCTGTAGCCTTCGAGTTGCCTCACGCCAACCGACTTCCGAGATGACGTCGAAAAGTTGCATAGGCCAAATAGCGTTTCACGGATGTGCGGCCCATGATCCCACGGATTGCAATCGGAAGTATTCGCGTGATCAGACGCGATACCGTGAGACTTCATCCCGCTGAACTTCGCTTTGCTGGGTCTTGGTATCTCGCTTATCTTCCCACAGAATCGTATGGAAGTTTTACTCCTACGAGGCAGGTGAAAAACTGATCGATCTCCTCCTGACTTAGAGTGAAGCACGCGGGAGGGTAGTCATTTCCGGTCTTCTTGGCCTTTTTGCCTTTGCGACGACTTTCCGTGTCCTGCTTCACCTCATCATCATCATTAGCGTGAAGCTCCTCCCTGATGCCCATTGATTTCAAGTCTGCCCTTACTTTCGGCCCATCTTTGGTCCTCTCTGGCATGTTGAGCAGGGTACCAAGCAGACTCTCGCACACGTTCTTCGTGATATGCATGATATCAAGGCTGTGAGGCACACGGTGGATCTTCCAGCACGGCAAGTCCCAGAAAACAGACCTCGTTTTCCATACCTTCAGCAGCGGCTCTGGCGCCTTTCGCTTCTTTCCCGGCTCTGGCGCCTTTTGCTTCTTTCCCGGCAATGGGCAATCTTTCCAATGTTTCAACAGCTCGTCTATTTCCTCGCCGCTCCTCGTACGCGGGCGTCTTCGGGGTTCGGTTTCACCATCTAACAGATCCTTGCATTTTCTCCACGGGTCATCGTCGCGAAGCCACCTTCGATGTCCCATGAACACGGTTTTCGAAGACCCGGGATCTCTATCTAGCTGGCGATACGTTGTGTCATCCATGCACCTGACGCATCCAGAAAATTCGTGGACCACTTGCCCCGCGACATATCCGTAACCGAGATAGTCATGCATCGTCGTGAGCAGTGCGGCTCTCATAGGGAAATATTCTTTCTCTGCAGCGTCCCACGTATTGGCTGGTGTTTTCCACAGCGCGTCTAGCTCCTCTTTCAAAGAGCCCGGATAAAGATTGATGTCGCTCCTGGTTGTTTCGCCCTTCAATTAGCATACTCATGTGAATGTACTTCCTCTTCATGCACAACCAGGGGAAGGTTGTACATCCACACAAACACATGCCAGTGCTATGTGTGCTTCTCGCTGCCAAACGGATTGACTCCATCGGTGCTCGCGCCAAGACGATGTTCCTTGGATCCTTCCCAAATTCGGGTGTTCAAGTTCAACGCTTGCTCGCTCCCATCCTTACGGTGACTCAAAGATCTTGTCTTTTTATTTATCTCCGGATCATTTGCGCCATCTTCGCTTCTTCTCCTCCCTATCCGTGTGCCAACGCAGTAGCTTTGCTACCTTAGGGTCCGCGAAATACCGCTGCAGACGAGGAGTGATCGAAAAGTACCACACCACTTTTCGAGGAGCCTTCTTCCTCTTCTTGTATCGAGTGATGCCGCACACCGGACATAAGGTAGACTCCGCGTGCTCGTCTCGATAAATGATGCAATTGTTCATGCACACATGGAATTTCACGTGCGGTAAATCCGGAGGACACACGATTTTCTTTGCCTCCTCGAAACTGGTCGGGCACTTGTTCCCCTTGGGAAGACATTCGTGCCAGAATGACATGTTCTCGTCGAAGCATGCGTCGGTCATTTTGTGTTTTACCTTCATCTCCGGAGCCATGAGCGTTACTTTCAGGCGGGTATCCTTGGGCCTGCATCCTTCATACAATGGAGTAACCGCGTCTATCTCCAGTTGATCTAGCTTGGCTTTCTCTCGGGCGGCAGCTCTTGCGTTATCCGTCTTCTTGAGAAGCAGCTCTTGAATATGAGGGTCCTGCACCTAGCCCATCGATGGTCCATCGCCGTCTGCTCCGGCATCTTCATCTTCATGATCATGCCCTTCGTCTGCTCCGCATCTTCCTCATCATCATGTCCGCATCTTCTACATGATGACTGTGTAATCTGCATCTACTTCGTGATCATGTCCTCGGAGATTCTTCGCCTTCTCGCCGCCCTCGCCGGTTGTCTTGCTGCCCTTCCTCATTTCTTGCCCGCCCCCATGAACGACTTCATAGTCGCCTTCATCACCTTGCCACCGATAGCCATCCATGAAACCACGCAAGAGCAGATGGTCCCGACCTGCCGGAATCCGGGTCCGCAATAAGGCTCTTCACTTGCATCTTCGACACGGACATCTTATCTCCGCCTCGTTCTTTTGAAGCATCTCGGCCTTCGAGGACCTCAAAAACCTATTCACGATGCCTTCGGTCATCGTGCGGACTATGGTCGTCAAGGGTAGAGCAAAACGATATTTTAGAACCAAGAAAATTTTTGGCATGACTTTCCTAAAATAGACTAAAGAATGCATAGTGCCAAAATTCTACTTGAACGGAAATGAATCAACATTCCGCAAAATATTGGCAACTATCGATTTCAAATACCGCACGTGCAAACACAAACATATATGCAACACCACAAACATATGCAACACCACAAACATACATAGATCTAGCAAGGCCATAAAAAATGCATGTGCACGTTGTTGGAGGGAGAAAAAAAGTAGATCTACAACATAAAGATAGCTTACCCCTTACTTACCTATCAAAAAAAGTAATTTAACCACTTAATTTGGATGAATCTATGATGCAAATGAGGTGAGGAGGAGGAGGCAGCCAAGACAAGCTTGGAGGAGGCGGTGGAGAGAATGAAGTGGAGAAAGTGAATGTGTAGGTGTGGTTGTCCAAAATATCTAGCTGGTCCCAGGTTAGTAATGGCGCACCATGCGCCATTAGTAACCCTGGTTACTAATGGCGCACCAGCTGGTGGTGCGCCATTAGTAGTTTTGCAAAAAATAATTAAAAAAAATTATAGTAGTGGCGCACTTTATGGCTGGTGCACTCTGCCCTGGTTCGCCATTAATATTTTTCGAAAAAAAATTAACTAGTAATGGCGCATTCTGGCCTGGTGCGCTAATAGTATTTTTAGAAAAAAAATGTTACTAATGGCGCACCATGGGTCTGGTGCGCACACCAACACATGGTGCGCCACTGCTAGGCGCACCACATGTCTGGTGTGTCATTAGTGGCCATATCATCTATAGCCTTTTTTCTAGTAGTGCAAGAATTAAGATGCACACAATTAAGTACTGTCTAGATTTCATATGGACTGCCATATTGTGATATTGTATTTGACAGTCGATACGTAGATCGTAGACTAGCTACTACCCCATAGTCGCCGATCGACGAGCAACACACTAACACACTATCGTATGATCCGTGACTTGAGCAAAGCTACTAATCAATAGTTTAGCCAAGAAGATAAAAACTGGTACTAATCTGTGAGGAGCGGGATGTGGTTCTCTCGATCTAGATTACCCTCGGCACGAATTTGAGTACAAATCTCTCAATTACAGATGAACAAAGAAGATTACACAAATTTGGTGGAACGAGGAATGGGATAGAGCAAGTGAGTAGGTAGCCATCGTGCTGAGCCATCTGATCCACTGACGGTGGTGACCTCACACGTGCATGTTGAAGTAGAGTGTGCGCAGATGGCTTCACCTCACTTGGGCGTTTTTGTCATCAGATCATCCGTGATTTGATCAAGATGAGTTTTTTTGGAATGTTGGTAGGAGAGCTACCAAATTCATTGATCAAAAAGAGGCATTACAAGAACACCTCCGAGAAGGAAAGCACAACAAAAAGGCTAGTGCAAAAAGAAAAGAAAGAGAAAGGACCAGTTGGCACCACCATAATCCCAAGCTCCGTCAACAACTGTGAACACCATCGGAATCCATCGCCGGGTCTCCAAAGTGACGCCTCCAAGAAGGTAGTAGTGTCGAGGACACCAGCGTCACCCGATCTGGCACCGCCTGATCTTGGGTTTCACCCGAAGACCTCAAGCCCTGGGGTACAAAGAGCAGCAAGCTCCACGGCGGTACCTCCAAGGAGGAAGACGACGTCCGTAGACGCCACTACCGTAGGCACCGACCAGATCGATGCAGGATTTTCATCCGGAGCCGAGTCTTCCACCAACCATCCCAGGTTCCGAGGCCTTCCCAGTGCAATCGGGCCGAACAAGCCCAAACACACGCTGCCAGAACACGAAATGGTCACCGCCGCACGCAGGAACTCGGCGAGCACACGCCAGCCTGACCGGTCTGCACGCAGACCCTGGGCGAGCCAAACCAGATCTGTGTATCCTTTGCCTCCGTGTGCAGAATTGGGCGAGAATACGCACCGCAGCGCACCGGAAAAGCCGAGGTAGAGCCGGAGCTGGCCGGTCCGCCCGCCGCGTGCTGGAACTGGGCGAAAACCAAGCCAAAACTAACCGGCTCGCACCACCGCGCGCTAGGACTGGATTATCCGTACTGGATCGATTTGATCAAGACGAGTTGGTATCACCGTTAACATATTGCATCTGCACTACTATGACTGTACGTTCACACCACATATGCATGGATCTCTCAGGCAAGTGTGTCATTTCTGACGGGCATCTGCGTACCCATGCATGGAGCATTCAAATTTGTACCAGCGGGAGTCTTAGATCTCTCTCGCGCGGTCGTCTGGTCGTCATCTTTTATGTATATCCTACAACAAATTATACGCGCGCGGTTGGGTTTACTAACCCCACACACGGTGGATCGGTGATCAACGACGTTCCTCGGTCAACTACATGCAGCACTGGACACGGGGAATATGTGTGTACAGGAATCAAGATGCACGCAACTAAGTATCTGTGTGCCATACGAACAGGCATATTGTGATATTTGACAATCGATCCATCGATCAGAGACTAGATACTACCTCAAAGGGTCCCGAGCATCCGATCTAGAAGCTCAACGCACTCGCACATCGTTGTATGATCCGTGATACTAATCAACATTTTAGCTCGGAAAATAAAAACTACTCGCTCTGTTCTATAATATAAGACTTTTTTTGACACGGAAGGAGTAGTACTATTCAACATCTATATATTGCACCACACTCAACATAAACAAATATGAAAAATCTTACTCGGATAGCCATTCACCCTCCTTTATTGATAAAGCAACAACCAAATCCACACGGCAAGTTATTTAAGCACAAGGATAAGTAAAATTTAGGTCTAAATGAGCTGAAAACACAAACAAGCCGAAAAGCAAAATAACAAAGTTATACGGGACGCCTCTGGGGAGAGGTGTGAGTTGCTAGGGGGTGCAAAAAGCTGACATCTGAAGACTAGCCGACATGCCCCTAGCTAGTCCTTGTCCCACTACCTCTAGACGGGGTGCCATTGCTGGCACTACAAGCATGCCATGGAGCCAATAGATTTCTATGGACTTCGGCCATATTTTTAAACTTAAGCAGCGGGAGATATAGTCCAGATCTGCTCATTCGGTCATCGCGGGGCGTCATCTTTTATTTCTTTGCAAAACAGTCGGTGGTTTACTAACTCCACCCATGTCGACGTGCACGGATCAGCTGCATGACGCATTAGACACGGGGAATATGTGTGTGCAGGGATCAAGATGCATGAATGGAGGGTTCAAATTTGTAGAAGCGGGAGTCCTAGATCTCTCTCGCCGTCATCTAGGTCGTCATCTTTTTATGTATCCTGCAACAAATTGCACGCTGGCGATCGGTTTACTAGCCCCACACACGGTGATCGACGGTGTGCCTCGATCAGCTGCATTCAACATTAGACACGGGCCGGGGAATATTGTATACAGAAATCAAGATGCACGCAGCTAAGTATCTGTGTGCCACATGGACTGGCATATTGTGATATTTGACGATCCATCAATCGAAGACTAGCTACTGCCCCAGGGTCTAGAGTCTCCGATCGAGGAGCCCAACGCATTCACACGTCCTCGTATGATCCCTGACTTAGCAAAGCTACTAATCAACATTCTAGCCCGGAAGATAAAAAGCAGCACTAATCAACATGTATATATTGCACCACACACCAAGGTAAGCAAATATAGAAAATCTTACACCCAAAATAGTTTACCGCTCTGTTTTATAGATAAACCAGCTACTAAGTTCTAACAACAAGTTATTTAAGCGCTAGGACAAATAAAAATTAAATCCAATGAACCAAAAACACAAACATGTCAAAAAGCGAAACAACAACGCCTTCGTTGAGAGATGCAAAGCTGCTAGGGGGTGCAGAAAGCCGACGTCTGAAGACCAGGCGGCATGCCACCTAGCCAGTCCCTGTGCCACTGCCTACAGAGCGGGTGCCGCTGCAAGTTTGTCATTGGAGCCAATAGATTTCTACGGGCTTTGGCCACATTTAAACTTACTAGGACAATGCCCGTGCGTTGCAACGGGATATAAGTATTTTAATACATTAGCTTCTTATTTACATGCCCATATTAATGAGATTGTGTAAATAATGTTTATAAAATCCTGCCCGTGATTTGCCTTATAGAAATTTTTAGTAAGTAAATTAAAGTGGAATTGCTTCCGGAGGTTGGGTGAAGGGCTGGCGGAAAAAAAGTAAAACATGAAACTTTTCATTCTTTTGATGTATAGTTAACTGCCCGTGCGTTGCAACGGAATATACATATTCCAGTCGTTCAATATAAATTATGTCCAACATATATCATAAGAGCATCTCTAGCAGATCCCCAAAAGCTCGTTGGCACGTAAAACTTTGGCCATTTTACGGAAGATGCGTTTTTATGCATGGATAGATCCGCTAAATTTAGACTAACCCACAAAAAATTAGAGGCGGCCTGCAAAACCGCCCTCCGGTTGTATCTACGTTCGGTTGGGATTTAGTGTTACCAAATGCTATCCTCCGCCGCAATATCGCATGCCCGCCGCTAGCCATCCTGGCCTCCATCATCAAATCTCTCCCTATTTCCGCCGTTTTCCTCCTCCTCCTTGGCCGTTGCTACTCACGGGCATGGCGGCTATGATGCATAAGCTCACCGACGCGATGCGTAAACCGCAACTCCAACCGCTCACCGTCGAGCTATGGTGGCTCAAGCAGGCACGCCATCATGCCCATAGTATCAGTTTTGGCCGGATCCGCTAGAGTTGCTCTAAGGATCCTCATGCATGTCAAGCAACTTTCACAACTTCTATTGTCGGCACATCACTCTTCCTCCAACCATAATTAATATAGAAAGCTAAAAGCATTTGTACGGCAGAATTAAACTGTAGAACATTTCTACAACTTGTTAATAATCTCATGAATCATAAAGGGCCTATAACACTGTGTGCAAAATAAATTGACAGGAAAGCAAAAAAAAAAAAAGCTGTAAAATGCATTTGACAGGAAAGCAATCATGTGTGAGACGGGAAACAATGGCCATGATAACTTAGGGCCAACATCCCATTTATATAATATAGTAACTATATATATACCCTTATTTTGTTTGAATTTCTCCTTAGTAACCACCATGCTCTCTTTCATGCATAGATGTATTTCCAATATCCGCTTTCTTTAATCACATCGGACTACTTAATTTGGAGTTTTGGACGTCCATTATTTTAGCAAATACATCGTTTTCAATAGGGCAAAAGTAATTTCAATATCTATATTTTGCAAATCTTAGAAGAAAACAAACACAACTAACAATAAAGAAACATCGGGTCAGGCTGATAATCCTACTTGTGTGTGTGTGTGTGCGCGCGCGCGCGTGCGTGTGAGCACCTCTTCTCCTCACAAGTAACAACTCAACACTTGCGCACGATACAAATTTCTGTAACTTAATTAAGTGAGTGCTTACATGCCAGATCTTCTTGAATCTCCTCCGAGTACAACCATGGATGTAAAGGAAGCTGCGGCCATAGTGGAACATCTAAAAGGCACCAACAAATACTATGTCACTACATGAAGTTCAGAGAAAAAATTCACATTGTTCTACATTGTTACTGTAATTCACTTCCTTATCACAAATGTGCACATCAATTCAGAATTACATCATATGACCTGTGTCCAGAAAATACCTACAAGAGAGAAGCATTGCAAGAATACCTCCAAACAATAGTCTGTTAGACGTTGCTGCCTTCTTACAAAGTTACCATTTCCGTAGTTTCCAGCAGCCAACAGATAAAAAAAATCTCTATTATGTAGTTGGGAAGTAGATTTATCAGCAGAAGTTATAGAGAATAAATAACTTGATCAAAACAAAAAAGAGCAGAATGGACGAGTAAGTAGACCAACAAGGTGCAATAAGTAAAACATTACTGATATTTAATCATGCCATTTCCCCGATTCACATCATCCATCTGCTTGGAATGGACAACAGCCAAAGATAGCCTTATAACGCTATCATTATTTTCTGCTCTTCCTTGCAGCCCCAACAACCACTCTTTCACATCTCTAGTTACATATAATCATGATCATCAAACAACATATAGTTAACAATACAAACAACCAAGAATAGATGACTGCGACCGTTCTATAGTTTGTCCTTCCCAATGAATATGCCCATTGTTTCAAGTGGAAGATTCAGAATTTAGAGGGAGTTAACCATCTAATTATTTTAGTTAAACACACAGGTAGCCTTCGGTACTACAGAAGACAAAATGGGCATCTAACTTCCCAATTAGATAAATCCATGCTTCTGCTACTAACTGAACATACAGGCTAAAGGACCACCAGTTCAACGATTGCAAGCTCTTAGCATGTACCAATTGATTCTTTACATGAACAAACAATCACATACGAGGACAAACCGCAGAGGCTATATGGTGCTTTCCCGCTGCATGACACATACCAGGTGGTCGTCGGTCCATGATCGAGGCAATCAGATCTGCGGCAATGCGGATGGGTGAGTACCTTTGATTGGTGCCACGCCACTTGAGCAACTTGGACTCGTTGGCGGGTGCTGAATTTGGGTAACACCGTAGCAGTGGCCCCATGGGCTCAACTGGTTGCCTCGGCCGTGTTCGCGGCTGCGACGGTTGGGCGTCCTAGGGGTGTCGGCATGTCAAGGGTTGGTGTGAGGGCGAGAAGTCCATGCCGCCCCATCTGCGGTGCCCTAAGGCCGAAGCCGGCGCTAGAGAGCCATCATGAGGCGGAGCATGTGGGAACTCGGCGCCATAGAGGGAGGTTGCTTGCAGGGCGCCGACGTCACGGCGAAGGCCGCCGCCAGCGATCAGAGTGTAGATCAGGGGGAAGCAGGGATGTCGTGGATCATGGGATTATTAGTAGGAGGATATTTTTGAAAACAAAAACATGACGGGAGGGGATGCTCGATCACGGGGATTTTTAAAGCCGTGAATCGTGGAATTAATGGGAGAGAATTTTTGGAAAGAAAAATAGGATGGTAGGTGGGATCGGAGGAACTGCGAGGGAGGATGAAAAGGAGAACGTAAGAAGGGAGAGGGAACCTTACGTATCTTTTAGGTAGTAGAGAAGCAGCGGGAGATATAGCATAGCTACTACTAGTAATTAACTAAGCCAATCTCAGATCTGCCCCGTCTGGTCATCGCGGGTCGTCATCTTTTATTTCTTTGCATTGCAATCGGTGGTTCACAGACTCCACCCACGTCGACGTGCATCGATCGGCTGCACGAAGCATTAGACATGGGGAATATGTGTGTGTAGGGATCAAGATGCATGCAATTGTATATGTGTCTGCTACACGAAGAGTAGTATTAGTACTATATTTCGTCTAACCTAGGTGGTGCCGATAGACCGAAGACCAGCTCCATCTAGCTACCCAAACCAAAGACCCAGAAATCTGCGAGGAGCCCCGTCCCATGCACCCGCATCGATCGGTGCCCGTGCCGACGAGGCGGGACGAGGCGCTGCCGGTCGATCGGCCATGAACGAGCGTCCAGAACATCCGCCACAGCCTCTGCGCCGGCGCAATCCGCGCCGGGACGCCGTCTCACCACCCCATGCCATGTACGATATCGTTCTTTTCTTATGCTAGTACTACTGGCTAGCGTTCTTGGTTCCTGGAGTCTACCGGTGACCTAGTCGCGTTTTGGCCTCGTTTCTCCTTGGCTTCTTGCGTGATTAGTCGTTGGATGCCGGCCGAGTGGTTATGCGTGTGGTCGACGACAGTGCTGGCTAGTCCCAAGTCCAAAGTCCCGATGAATCATCGAGGACGAGGTACGTTTTCCATTTTCCTCGTGGAGCAGATGAACAGCTAGAGCTGTGCACGGCTGTGACACGCCCTTTTTGGTTTTTGTCATGCAGCGGCTGGAGCTCGGCTAGCGGTCGCGCAGGATTCCGGCGAGGAGCACGTACGTACGTGGCACGCGCGACGACCGACGAGACGGGTGCGTGGCCGGACGCCGGTGGCGTAGCTGGCAGCGCTGCGAGGGTGACGGGCCCCGGGACGCGTACTGGCGATGCGCACACACGCGCTGGTCGAATAAAGACACGAGGGCGCCGGCCGGGAGACACGCAGGGACACCGATCAGGCCACCACGGCTCTGCGGGCGCGTCGCGCGTGACACCTTTAATTGCAATCCTCATTTTGACTTTATGGTGGACTTTTGGTATTTCTATTCGACCGTAATATCTGGGTGTTGTAACATCATATCTATATAGATGATCTTCCAGCGAATTGCCCGTTCCCCTTGGCGGGTTCCATAGAGAGAATGATTAGAGTATTTACAGTCGGATTTGGCAAATCCTGCTTCCTATACGTCCGTTGACGCGTCCGGACAAGCTCATGGTCACTTCGTAAATCTGTGTTTCCACACCTGCGTATCTCATATTTTAAACCCTATATCCATTCAAATTCATGCAACTAGTATGTAGATCACGAAACAATCAAATTCGACAGGAAACAGACATATAAACTGGTACCAAACGGGCACAATTCACATAAACATCACCAAACAGGCAAGTCACATAGTTAAGCGATCCGACACATAATAACTACATACTAGAACTAGATTGTAAACATGAGAGGGTGAGCTTCACCACTTCCTCGCCGACCCTTTGCTCTTCCGTTCGCCGGCGCAGCTGTAGGAGCCCGCGGCAGGATGAGGGTCCACGTCGGAGCCCTCGGACCCATCGGAGGAGGAGGAATCGGAGATGACGATGTAGCCTTGCAAGCATCGGACGGCGCGGTCTTGCTTGCGCTTAGCTTGGCCACCCTCGCCGCCTCTGCCGCTGCCTCCGGCGCCTCCCACTCGGATTGCTCAATGCCGAGCTGGAGCTTCTTGGCGTTGATCCTCCGGAGCCGTTGGGCCTTCGTCTCCGCCTCAGTAGGTGACCGACGGCACACCCACTCGAGGAGACGGTCCACCTCGTTGGGCACCGGCATCACGCGGCGGCGGCGGGCGGACTGTGCAGATGCGTCGGACACGCCCCCATCTCCCTTGCCCTCCGCCTCTCGCGGTGGGCGGCCCATGCCTCCGACTCCGGAGTACGCATCCGTGGCGCCGGCGGAGCGGGCATTAGAACCCACCGCTGTCCCGCGGAGCAGCGACCGGTGGTGGAGGAGGCCGTCGGGCAGGATGAGCAGATCGGGCAGGCCTCGCAAATCCTCGTGGGGCGGGCGGCACCGCGTCGCCATCGTGGACGACGGGCGGCAGTGGCGCCGCACTGCACCCGGCCGCCGCTGTGACGACCATGAAGCGCTTCGAAGGCGAGCGCGGAGCGCCAGCTCCTCCTCGTCTCCGGAGGTGCCATCGGAGTGGTTGCCGGTGCTGGACATGCTCGTCGGTGCTAGGGATTTGACGGATTGGGAAAATGGGGGCATCGGGGAGCGGAGTGGAGTGAGATAGGGTTTCTTCCGGACGGGGGATTTTGTTGGGTCAGGGTGGGCCAGCGGTGGGTCGGGCTGACGTGGCGAGCGCGTCCGGGCCGCCTTATATTTGGGATGGATATAAGGGGTGCCAGTCAGTCCGGACGTTTGAGGCCCGTTTAAGAGCTCCGGTTGGGTCGGCTTTTTATGACCGGTCAATGACCGAACGACCTACCCGGGCGTTTCAGACGAATATAGGGCACCCGACTGTAAATGGTTTTATGTTCCATTGACGGAATCCCAGTGCGAATCCGAGCAATGCTAGACAATACGAAAAATCACAAAATTACGTAGATATTTTACCGGGTGTTGATGTGAATGATTAGAATTGAAAGTAGGGGGGCGAAGGGGCTCACCCTCACTGAAAATTAGGGGAGGGGATTTAGTTCTAGAAGGTTCTTTTTAGAGAAGTTTTAGAAAGTTATGTAAAGCTTTGGAAAACGTTGATAGTTTTTTTAAGGGAAAGAAAACGTTCATAGGTGTACGGGCTGTTTGGATGCTGCCCAGGACAGCCCTACCAAAATTGGCTGTGCCAATTTTTTGGCGAAGGAATTCGCCGCCAGCGTCTCGCCCATGCACGGCTGCAGGAGTTGAAACAGGCGACCAAAATATTGGCTGGGATTCAAAATATTGGTTGTGAACCAAACGCAGGCCAACCCCATCAATCAACGCCAAATAATTGACATGGCAGGTCAGGGCTACCATCCAAACAGCCCCTACGGGTGCTATTGGGCCGAACCCTCTCTGCCAAAGCTATGTGTCGCTCGTACCGATTTCTATTACGAATCGCCTACAACGAGTGCTATTGGGCCGGCTCAATATTGTACCAGAGTAAGAGTTTTTCTTCTTCATGTTTTTAGGTTTTTCTTTTCACTGTTTGTCGCATGATATTTCTCTGCTGTTTTTTTCTTTTTCTTCTATTTTCTCTCTTTGTTTTCTTTCTTTGGTTTTCGCTGTTTTCTTCGGGTTTTTTACTTTTCTTTTTCTTTCAACATATATCTATTATTTCATATACATTTTACATTTTCGTATACATCAGGAATATTTTGTATACACATTTAACATGTTTTAAATACATGATTAATAGTTTTACAAATGTATGTTGTGATGCCTACTCTTTTCATACGTTATATATATTTTTTTGTATAGATCTAAAACATCTTTGTATATATGTTACACATTTTTAAATACATGATTATCGTTTTTATTAAAATACTTTTTTGAACATTTTTTTGAATAACTTTTCTTATGACACAATTCTTTCAAACGTCACAAACATTCCTTTTGGACGGTACGGAGCATTTTTTTGAATTGCATAAACATTTCTTTGCATATTTTGACATTCTTAAAAATATATCATGTTCTTGAAACACGTGAACATTTTTGTATTGTCACGTAAATTTTTAATGGTACAAACATCTAAAAATGTGTTGTCTCGTACCATCAAGTTGTGCGTCGTCTAACTCGGAGAAGGGCAAGTCTCCCGGTCTCTACACATCGTCGATGCGCACATTTAGAAAGATTAAAACAAGTTCTGAGTCTAGACACATCGGCTTCACAAAAAATATGAGGCCATCCATTGGTCTCGCCACAACCAACATCTCCATCATCTACTAGTAGCTTATTGCAGGGGTGCTGATTATCCTTCGGTATCGACACAAAGACCGAATGAAGCGTATGGTACCTAAAACAACGTCTATAGCAAAGGATTGTCGCTCATACCTCCATGTTTATAGGTTCAACGAAAAGGTCAATCATTGGATTATCACCTAGCTTCGACCCAACATCTTTAATAGGCGTACGGTATGTCAACGTTGCTTTGGCCAGTCAAGGTGATTGATAAATGATTTTCGCCTAGAGAGAACACATGTTACTCCTCAATGTTGTTGTTCACGAACTTTTGGTAACTTGTGCATGTGTGTGTAGATGGCTCCCTGAGCATCATCGACGCACCATTGAATCCTATAAAAACACCTTGCTTGTGTCAGGATCACGAGAGAGGTTTGATGTGCCAAAGTAGTTGCATTGACCTATTTGTTGATGTCGGAACACCACGCCACGTGTCGACTCGAACTCGGTCGCATCTAAGATGTTATTCGATCCATTCGTGTCCTTGTGGCTCACATGGCGATAAACTTCGCAATAGTTGCTCGTGTCAGGCCAAATCCCAACATCGAGACATTAATGCTCGAAATACGATAGGGGCACACATGATCTAAGTACGATGTCCTTGGCATAAGAGGTCCATCCATGTATCTTACACCCCTCTCTCCTTTGAGGACTACCAGTAAAATTTCTATTATGGTCATCAACTGTGTATGATGAAAATCACAGCCAAGGGCGGTAGAAGCCAGAAGGAGAAGATATGTGACAATGAATGGATATGAGAAATAATGTGGAGCGCCCCTTTCATAGTCTAGTCCGATACCAGAGTGGTTATAGCTAGAGGTAATGTTGTTTCTGGTAGAAACAAAAATCCTATATTAATGGTAGATGTCTCATTTTGGTTATAGTTTGAACCATTGGCTTATGTAATAGATATCACCCAATATGGGTGGCAACATAATCTCTATATCAGTCCACCCCCTTCGACATAGGCATAGCATCTGTCATATGACTCTTTCGCTGCCGATATGTCATTTTTTACTTTTTGTCAGATTGTTGGCATTGGTTGTGTGCATCTTAACCAATGCAGAGGCCGAGTGTTGCTCATTGTGCTGTGCATCCGCTTGATGCTAAATTTTAAATTAATAAAAGTGACATTCGTAAAAAAATGTCTCGGATATCACGCTACTAGGTTATGCTTTGGATACATTGTGAACATGGTGATGACTCACTTTCCGAAGGTAAAGAGATAGTTTTAAAACTCCGCCAAAAATAAGGAAACAAAGAAAAAATTATCACACTAAAGCTTGGAGTGAAGAACAACAAACTTCAGGAAATGAGGATAAGGGATCCTTTGCGGTGATCTGCCGAGACGATCAGGGTCAGTTCTTGGGAGCTTTGGCAGTGATTGTTCAGGGCCAAGTTGAGCCGGGGATTTTGGAAGCTATGGCTTTCAACGAAGGTCTTGCACTGGCATATGATCTTTACATGAGAAGGATACATGTAGCGACCGATCGTGAAGCAATTGTAAAGCGCCTGAAGAGCCCATATGTGGGAACCAGCTCAATTGTTATTCAAGACATAAAGAAGAAGTTTGAAGATTTTGAATCTGTCATTTTTTAGCATGAGAGGAGGGGGGTGAACTGGGAGGCTCGTGATCTTGCTAGAGCCTCTACAACTTTAGATTTCGGCGCCATGTATGGCTGCTTAACCCTCTTTTTTTTTAGGTAAACATGTCCGCTTTATTGATTCATAGTAATGAGTACAATAGAGATGTCATTTGGCAGGAGAAGCCAAACATGGCGACCATGGCTGCTTAACCCTCCTGAATTCGTTTGTATCGAACGTGCTGTCGTGACCTGAAGTAGATTTCTTTGAATCAAAGCAGCCCTTGGACTCGAGAAAGCCTTTCTATCAGGAGGGCACGTCCTTGTCACAGCAGAAGAAAGCCCATCATTTTTCTTCACACTTTGCTCCATCCACAGCAGAGAACAAGCCCAAGCCCAAAGGTTGTTCTTTACCGCGTCGCTCCTCTAAACCAGCCCAACCCCAAACGGCCGACGTACGGCCGCCAGCACGCCACCCTCCGCTCGTCTCTACGCGACAGCCAGTACACAAACATGCAATGAAGTGGGGTGATGAGCTCCTCGGGAAACCTCGCCACCCACAGTCGTGCTCGAGCACAAATACAAGCTTGGAAAAAGAAAAAGGAAAAAGTCAATTTTAAACCTTAAATTTGTAGAGCCTAGCTAAATCAAACCCCCAACTCCAAATTCCGGTCGTTGGCACCCTGAACTTATCAATCCCGGTATAAATTGAACCCTGGAGCTATTTGGCGCACCGGGAAAGCGACGATCCTGGGATTGCATCTCTCAGTTTGCTTCTTTGGTGGGCCGGCCAGCCTACAAAATAGTCACAAATTTTTTTACGAATTCGAAAAATTGTGCTTGATATTGAAAAATGTTTGCAAATCAGAAATAATGTTCGTAAATTAAAAAATATTATTAAATACCAAAAAACTTCAGGAGTTTGAAAAATGTTGGGAATTCAAAAATATAATTTAAGACGAAAAAACTTTAGGAGTTGGAAAAATGTTCGCAAATCAGGAAAAAAGCGGAAATAAAATATTCTTAAATTTGAAAAATCTCTAGGAGTTTGGAAAAATCGCGAGCTCAAAAATTGTCGCAAAATTGAAAAGGTTTCTTGCATTTGAAAAAAAATCGTGAACTCCAAAAATGTTTTGAATGTTAAAAACTGTTCACGAATTTGAAAAAAAAATATCACGAACTAAAAAATGAAAAATGTTCACGAACTCAAAAAATGTTCGCAAATTTAGAAAGTGTTCTAAAAAATACGTGAGATTACCAATTGTTTGCGAAGTTGAACAAATATCGACAAACTCGAAACATGTTGGCAAAGTCAAAAAATATTTGTTGAATTAGTTTACATGATTTTAAAAAACATTGACAAGTTTGAAAGATGTTCACGAATTTTAAAAAACACCCGTAATCTCGTGCGGGCTGCCCAGTAACTGATTCTTTTCGTACTCGTGCCCACTTGCATAGCAAACCTAAGCTAGTTTTTTTTAAATGTCGTTCTGGCAATGGTCTAGTGTCTAGATCTTTTTTTTCCTCTTTTGGTTTTCTGTTTCCGTAATTTCTATTATCATATTATATCCCTTTTTGTTTCTTTTTAATTTATAATTTCTTTAGGCATTTTATTTACATACTTGTTTTTATTTGTTTCTTTTTTACTTTCCTTTCTCTATTTTATTATCATATGTCGTTTTTAAATACATGAAATTTTTCTCTTTAATATATGTTAAACATTTTTCAACTTCGTATTTTTTTACGTGAAAAACTGCTCCAGGGTTCTATTTGGACCGGGATTGATAAGCTCATGGTGCCAACGACCGGGATTCAGAGTTGGGGGTTCGATTTAGCTACGCTCTACAAGTTCAAGGTTTGAAATGGACTTTTTTCAAAGAAAAATCTCTGATGGCTTCGTCTGCTTCGCACGCCGGCACCATGCTCGAGCGCCTCCCTCCCCGCCCCGTTCCGAGCTCCCTGCCACGGCAAGGTGCGCTAGCTTTAAATACATGTTTTTGAAATACTCTTTCGAAATACACGTTATACAATTCTAGTATATATCTTGGAATTTTTTTATACACGTAGAACATTTTTTCAAATATATGTTTTGAACATTTTTTCCGTTATGTGTTTAACATTTTTTTTCAAATACCCATTGAGCATCTGTCTGAATGATAAGAAACATTTTTATCTATGCAAACATTTTCTTACATTGTACAGACATTTTTTTCAAAATAGCACAAACATATTTTTTGTAAGTGTCACGTGCACTTTTTTTTGAATTACGTGGACACTTTTGTGCTGCATAATTTTCTTAAAAAAATCATATACATTTTTTTTCAAACGCATGAGCATTGTTTTAAATTACACTGACAAAAAATTTACATTGCGTTGCGGTGAACATTTCTAAATCATGTAAACAGTTTTCTAAAAGTTACATGAACATAAAAAATGTAAGGTTTTCATGTATCTCTTAAGGGTCTAAATTATACACGAATATGCGGTTTATATCTGAGAAAATTACGTTCCGGGGAAGGAAAATGACGCGTCGTCCAACGGAAAGAAGAATATAAAGAAAAAAACAGAGGATAGCCTACGTGTATGAAACAAAGCTAGTATACATAAACCGGAGGAAGCTTAGAGTATCTCTAGCAGACCCCGCATAACGCCGACCCGCAAAACGCGTTTGCAGTCTGTAGAAAAACGGCTTTACGGGCCGGCGTGGACGGCCGCAGTGAAGGAAATATGCCCTAAAGGCAATAATAAAATTATTATTTATATTTCCATATATCATGATAAATGTTTATTATTCATCCTAGAATAGTATTAACCGGAAACTTAGTACATGTGTGAATACATAGACAAACAAAGTGTCCCTAGTATGCCTCTACTTGACTAGTTCGTTAATTAAAGATGGTTAGGTTTCCTAGTCATAGACATGTGTTGTCATTTGATGAACGGGATCACATTATTATAGAATGATCTGATGGACAAGACCCATCCGTTAACTTAGCATAAATGATTGTTTAGTTTTATTGTTATTGCTTTCTTTATGACTTATACATGTTCCTCTGACTATGAGATTATGCAACTCCCGAATACCGGAGGAACACCTTGTGTGGTATCAAATGTCACAACGTAACTGGGAGATTATAAAGATGCTCTACACGTGTCTCCGAAGGTGTTTGTTGGGTTGACATAGACCAAGATTAGGATTTGTCACTCCGTGTATTGAAGAGGTATCTCTGAGCCCTCTCGGTAATGCACATCACTATAAGCCTTGCAAGCAATGTGACTAATGAGTTAGTTGCGGGATTATCCATTACGGAACGAGTAAAGAGACTTGCCGGTAACGAGATTAAACTAGGTATGATAATACCGACGATCGAATCTCGGGCAAGTAACATACCGATGACAAAGGGAACAACGTATGTTGTTATGCGGTTTGACCGATAAAGATCTTCGTAGAATATGTAGGAGCCAATATGAGCATCCAGGTTCCGCTATTGGTTATTGACCGGAGATGTGTCTCGGTCATGTCTACATAGTTCTCGAACCCGTAGGGTCCGCACGCTTAACGTTCGATGATGATTTGTATTATAAGTTATGTGATTTGATGTACCGAAGGTTGTTCGGAGTCTCGGATGAGATCACGGACATGACGAGGAGTCTCGAAATGGTCGAGACGTAAAGATCGATATATTGGAAGGCTATATTCTGACATCGGAAATGTTCTGAGTGATTCGGGTATTTTTCGAAGTACCGGAGAGTTACGGAAATTCGCTGGGGGAAGTAGTGGGCCTTAATGGGCCATATGGGAAAGGAGAGAAGGGCCTCAAGGGGTGGCCGCCCCCCCCCCCCATGGAAAGTCGGAATTGGACTAGGGAGGGGGCGGTGCCCCGTCTCTTTCCTTCTCCCTCTCCTACTCCTTCCCTCTCTCCCCTCTTGGAAAAGGAAGGGACTCCCACTAGGATTGGGAATCCTAGTTGTACCCCCCCCCTATAGGCGCGCCCCTCCTAGGCCGGCTTCCTCCTCCTCCCTCCTTTATATACGTGGGCAAGGGGGCACCCCAAGACAGACAAGTTGATCTTTTAGCCGTGTGCGATGCCCCCTCCACAGTTTCACACCTCGGTCATATCGTCGTGGTGCTTAGGCGAAGCCTGCGCCGGTAACTTCATCATCACCGTCACCACGCCGTCGTGCTGACGTAACTCTCCCTCGGCCTCAGCTGGATCAAGAGTTCGAGGGACGTCACCGAGCTGAACGTGTGTAAATCACGGAGGTGCCGTGCTTTTGGTACTTGATCGGTTGGATCGCAAAGACGTTCGACTACATCAACCGCCTTACTAATCGCTTCCGCTTTCGGTCTACGAGGGTACGTGGACACACTCTCCACGCTCGTTGCTATGCTTCTCTTAGATAGATCTTGCGTGATCGTAGGTACAATTTTTGAAATACTATGTTTCCCAACAGTGGCATCCGAGCTAGGTCTATGCGTAGATGTTATATGCACGAGTAGAAAACAAAGAGTTGTTGGCGATAATAGGCATACTGCTTACCAACATGTCATACTTTGATTTGGCGGTATTGTTGGATGAAGCGGCTCAGACCGACATTACGCGTAGGCTTACGCGAGACTAGTTCTACTGACGTGCTTCACACACAGGTGGCTAGTGGGTGTCTGTTTCTCCAACTTTAGTTGAATCGAGTGTGACTAAGCCCGGTTCTTGTTGAAGGTTAAAACAGCACACTTGATGAAAAATCGTTGTGGTTTTGATGCGTACGTAAGAACGGTTCTTGCTAAGCCCATAGCAGCCACGTAAAACTTGCAACAACAAAGTAGAGGACGTCTAACTTGTTTTTGTAGGGCATGTTGTGATGTGATATGGTCAAGACGTGATTATATAAATTGTTGTATGAGATGATCATGTTTTGTAACACAGTTATCGGCAACTGGCAGGAGCCATATGGTTGTCGCTTTATTGTATGAAATGCAATCGCCATGTAATTGCATTACTTTATCACTAAGTGGTAGCGATAGTCGTGATAGCAATAGTTGGCGAGACGACAATGATGCTTCGATGGAGATCAAGGTGTCAAGCCGGTGACGATGGTGATCATGACGGTGCTTTGGAGATGGAGATCCAAGGGACAAGATGATGATGGCCATATCATATCATTTATATTGATTGCATGTGATGTTTATCCTTTATGCATCTTATTTTGCTTAGTTCGGCGGTAGCATTATAAGATGATCTCTCACTAAATTTCAAGGTATAAGTGTTCTCCTTGAGTATGCACCGTTGTGAAAGTTCGTCGTGCCGAGACACCACGTGATGATCGGGTGTGATAAGCTCTACGTTCACATACAACGGGTGCAAGCCAGTTTTGCACATGCTGAATACTCGGGTTAAACTTGACGAGCCTAGCATATGCAGATATGGCCTCGGAACACTGAGACCGAAAGGTCGAGCGTGAATCATGTAGGAACCAATATGAGCATCCAGGTTCCGCTATTGCTTATTGACCAGAGATGAGTGTGGGTCATGTTTACATAGTTCTCGAACCCGTAGGGTCCGCACGCTTAACGTTCGGTGACGATCGGTATTATGAGTTTATGTGTTTTGATGTACCGAAGATTGTTTGGAGTCCTGGATGTGATCACAGACATGACGAGGAGTCTCGAAATGGTCGAGACATAAAGATTGATATATTGGATGACTATGTTTGGACTTCGGAATGGTTCCGGGTGAGTTCGGGATTTATTGAGTACCGGGGTTACTGAACCCCGGGAGTCTAATGGGCCATATGGGCCTTAGTGGAGAGAGAGGGCGCCCAGGCAGGCCGCGCCACCCTCCCCTTGGGTCCGAATTGGACTAGGGAAGGGGGGCGGCGCCCCCCTTTCCTTCTCCCTCTCTCCTCCTTCCTTCCTCTCCTACTCCAACTAGGCAAAGGGGGAATCCTACTCCCGGTGGGAGTAGGACTCCCCTTGGGGCGCGCCATGAGAGGGCCAACCCTCCCCCTCCTCCACTCCTTTATATACGGGGGAGGTGGTACCCCATAGACACAGAAGTTGATTGTTTAGCCGTGTGCGGTGCCTGATAACCCACAAGTGTAGGGGATCGCAACAGCTTTCGAGGGTAGAGTATTCAACCCAAATTCATTGATTCGACACAAGGGGAGCCAAAGAATATTCTCAAGTATTAGCAACTGAGTTGTCAATTCAGCCACACCTGGATAACTTAATATCTGCAGGAAGATATTTAGTAGCACAGTAGTATGATAGTAGTGGTAACGGTAACAAAAGAGTAATGAAAGCAAAAGTAATATTTTTGGTGTTTTGTAATGATTGTAACAAGAATAACGGGAAAGTAAATAAGCGTAAACCAGATATGGAAAGCTCGTAGGCATTGGATCGGTGATGGATAATTATGCGGATGCGGTTCATCATGTAACAATCATAACATAGGGTGACATGTAACTAGCTCCAATTCATCAATGTAATGTAGGCATGTATTCGAATATAGTCATATGTGCTTATGGAAAAGAACTTGCATGACATCTTTGTCCTACCCTCCGTGGCAGCGGGTCCTAATGGAAACTAAGGGATATCAAGGCCTCCTTTTAATAGAGAACTGGAACAAAGCATTACCACATAGTGAATACATGAACTCCTCAAACTATGGTCATCACCGAGAAGTATCCCGATTATTGTCACTTCGAGGTTGTCGGATCATAACACATAATAGGTGACTATAGACTTGCAAGATAGGATCAAGAACACACATATATTCATGAAAACACAATAGGTTCATATCTGAAATCATGGCACTCGGGCCCTAGTGACAAGCATTAAGCATAGCGAATTCATAGCAACATCAATCTCAGAACATAGTGGATACTAGGGATCAAACCCTAACAAAACTAACTCGATTACATGATAAATCTCATCCAACCCATCACCGTCCAGCAAGCCTACGATGGAATTACTCACGCACGGCGGTGAGCATCATGAAATTGGTGATGGAGGATGGTTGATGATGACGATGGCGATGAATCCCCCTCTCCGGAGCCTCGAACGGACTCCAGATCAGCCCTCCCGAGAGGTTTTAGGGCTTGACGGCGGCTCCGTATCGTAAAACACGATGATTTCTTCTCTCTGATTTTTTTCTCTCCGAAAACAAATATATAGAGTTGGAGTTGGCGTCGGAGGGTCTCCAGGGGGCCCATGAGGTAGGGGGGCGCGCCCTGGAGGGGGGGGGGCGCCCCCACCCTCGTGGACAGGGTGTGGGCCCCCTGGTCTTCATCTTTGGCGTGGATTTTTAATTATTTTTTCTAAGATGTTCCGTGGAGTTTCATGTCATTCCGAGAACTTTTGTTTTCTGCACATAAAACAACATCATGGCAATTCTGCTGAAAACAACGTCAGTCCGGGTTAGTTCCATTCAAATTATACAAGTTAGAGTCCAAAACAAGGGCAAAAGTGTTTGGAAAAGTAGATACGACGGAGACGTATCAGTACCCCCCTCCACAGATTTCCACCTCAGTCATATCGTTGCTTAGGAGAAGCCCTGCGTCGGTAACTTCATCATCATTGTCATCACGCTGTCGTTCTAACGAAGCTCTCCCTCGACACTCGGCTGGATCTAGAGTTCGTGGGACGTCACCGAGCTGAACGTGTGCAGATCACGGAGGTGCCGTACTTTCGGTACTAGGATCGGTCGGATTGTGAAGACGTACGACTACATCAACCGCATTGTCATAATGCTTCCGCTTTTGGTCTACGAGGGTACGTAGACAACACTCTCCCCTCTCGTTGCTATGCATCACCTAGATGGATCTTGCGTGTGAGTAGGATTTTTTTTGAAATTACTGCGTTCCCCAACAGTGGCATCCGAGCCAGGTCTATGCATAGATGTTATATGCACGAGTAGAACACAAAGAGTTGTGGGCGATAATAGGCATACTTCTTACCAGCATGTCATACTTTGATTTGGCGGTATTGTTGGATGAAGCGGCTCAGACCGACAATACACGTACGCTTACGCGAGACTGGTTCTACCGACGTGCTTTGCACAAAGGTGGCTGGCGGGTGTCAGTTTCTCCAACTTTAGTTGAATCTAGTGTGACTACGCCCGGTTCTTGTTGAAGGTTAAAACAACACACTTGACGAAAAATCGTTGTGGTTTTGATGCATAGGTAAGAACGGTTCTTGCTAAGCCCATAGCAGCCACGTAAAACTTGCAACAACAAAGTAGAGGACATCTAACTTATTTTTGTAGGGCATGTTGTGATGTGATATGGTCAAGACGTGATTATATAAATTGTTGTATGAGATGATCATGTTTTCTAACAGAGTTATCGGCAACTGGCAGGAGCCATATGGTTTTCGCTTTATTGTATGCAATGCAATCGCCTGTAATTGTTTTTACTTTATCACTAAGCGGTAGCGATAGTCGTAGAAGCAATAGTTGGCGAGATGAAAATGATGCTACGATGGAGATCAAGGTGTCGCGCCGGTGACGATGGTGATCATGAGATGATGATGGCCATATCATATCACTTATATTGATGCATGTGATGTTTATCCTTTACGCATCTTATTTTGCTTAGTTCGGAGGTAGCATTATAAGATGATCTCTCACTAAATTTCAAGGTACAAGTGTTCTCCCTGAGTATGCACCGTTGCGAAAGTTCGTCGTCCTGAGACACCACGTGATGATCGTGCGTGATAAGTTCTACATTCACATACAACGGGTGCAAGCCACTTTTGCACACGCAGAATACTCGGGTTAAACTTGACGAGCCTAGCATATGCAGATATGGCCTCGGAACACTGAGACCGAAGGTCGAGCGTGAATCATATAGTAGATATGATCGACATAGTGATGTTCACCATTGAAAATTACTCCATCTCACATAATGATCAGACATGGTTTAGTTGATTTGGAGCACGTGATCACTTAGATGATTAGAGGGATTTCTATCTAAGTGGGAGTTCTAAAGTAATATGATTAATTGAACTTAGTCCTGATAGTATTTGCATAACTATGTTGTAGATCAATAGCTCGCGATGTAGCTCCCCGTTTATTTTTCAATATGATCCTTGAGAAAAACTATGTTGAAAGACGATAGTAGCAATGATGCGGACTAGGTCCGTGATCTGAGGATTGTCCTCATTGTTGCACAGAAGAATTATGTCCTTGATGCACCGCTAGGTGACGGATCTATTGCAAGAGCAGATGCAGACGTTATGAACGTTTGGCAAACTCAGTATGATAACTACTTGATAGTTTAGTGCACCATGCTTTACGACTTAGAACCAGGACTTCAAAAATGTTTTGAACGCCATGGAGCATATAAGATGTTCCAAGAGCTGAAATTGGTATTTCAGACTCATGCCTGAGTCGAGAGGTATTAAACCTCTGACAAGTACTTTGCCTACAAGATGGAGGAGAATAGCTCAACCAGTGAGCATGTGCTCAGATTGTCTGAGTACTACAATCACTTGAATCAAGTGGGAGTTAATCTTCTAGATAAAATAGTGATTGACAGAGTTCTCTAGTCACTATCACCAAGTTACTGGAACTTCGTGATGAACTATAATATGCAAGGGATGACGAAAACAATTCCCGAGCTCTTCGTGATGCTGAAATCGACGAAGGTAGAAATCAAGAAAAGCATCAAATGTTGATGGTTGACAAAACCACTAGTTTCAAGTAAAAGGGCAAGGGAAAGAAAGGGAACTTCAAGAAGAATGGCAAGCAAGTTGCCACTCCCATGAAGAAGCCCAAAGATAGACCCAAGCCTGAAATTGAGTGCTTCTACTGCAAAGGAAATGGTCACTGGAAGTGGAACTGCCCTAGATACTTGGCAGATAAGAAGGATGGCAAAGTGAACAAAGGTGTATTTGATATACATGTTATTGATGTGTACTTTACTAGTGTTTATAGCAACCCCTCAGTGTTTAATACTGGTTCAGTTGCTAAGAGTAGTAACTCGAAACGGGAGTTGCAAAATAAACAGAGACTAGTTAAGGGCGAGGTGATGATGTGAGTTGGAAGTGATTCCAAGGTTGATAAGATCACCATCGCACACTCCCTTTACTGAGCATAAATATGATTGGATTATGTTTATTGCAATACGGTTATTCATTTAAGTCAAAGAATAATTGTTGTTCTATTTACATTAAAACCTTCTATGGTCATACACTCAATATAAATGGTTTATTGAATCTCGATCGTAGTGATACACATATTCATAATATTGAAGCCAAAATATGCAAAGTTAATAATGATAGTGCAACTTATATGTGGCATGGTAACCCACAAGTATAGGGGATCGCAACAGCTTTCGAGGGTAGAGTATTCAACCCAAATTTACTGATTCGACACAACGGGAGCCAAAGAATATTCTTGAGTATTAGCAGTTGAGTTGTCAATTCAACCACACCTGGATAACTTAGTATCTGCAGCAAAGTGTTTAGTAGCAAAAGTGGTATGATAATAAAGGTAACGATAGCAAAAGTAAAGATAAATGTTTTTAGGTTTTTGTAGTAGTTGTAACAGTAGCAACGGAAAAGTAAATAAGCAAACAACAATATATGAAAAGCTCGTAGGCAGTGGATCAGTGATGGATAATTATGCCGGATGTGATTCCTCATGCAATAGCTATAACATAGGGTGATATAGAACTAGCTCCAATTCATCAACGTAATGTAGGCATGTATTCCGTAAATAGTCATACGTGCTTATGGAAAAGAACTTGTATGACGTCTTTTGTCCTACCCTCCCGTTGAAGCGGGGTCCTAGCGGAAACTAAGGGATATTAAGGCCTCCTTTTAATAGAGAACCGGACCAAAGCATTAACACATAGTGAATACATGAACTCCTCAAACTACGGTCATCACCGAGAAGTGTCCCGATTATTGTCACTTCGGGGTTGTCGGATCATAACACATAATAGGTGACTATAGACTTGCAAGATAGGATAAAGAACACACATATATTCATGAATACATAATAGGTTCAGATCTGAAATCATGGCACTCGGGCCCTAGTGACAATCATTAAGCATAGCAAAGTCATAGCAACATCAATCTCAGAACATAGTGGATACTAGGGATCAAACGCTAACAAAACTAACTTGATTACATGGTAAATCTCATCCAACCCATCACCGTCCAGCAAGCCTACGATGGAATTACTCACGCACGGCGGTGAGCATCATGAAATTGGTGATGGAGGATGGTTGATGATGACGACGGCGACGAATCCCCCTCTCCGGAGCCCCAAACGGACTCCAGATCAGCCCTCCCGAGAGAGATTAGGGCTTGGCGGCGGCTCCGTGTCGTAAAACGCGATGAAACTTTCTCTCTGATTTTTTTCTCCCCGAGACAAAATATATGGAGTTGGAGTTGAGGTCGGAGGAGGTCCAGGGGGCCCACGAGATAGGAGGCCGCGCCCTAAGGGGGGGGGGCCTGTCTCGTGGACAGGTTGTGGGCCCCCTGGCATTAATTCTTTCGCCAAAAATTCTTATAAATTCCAAAAAGTGCCTCCGTGGATTTCCAGGACATTTCGAGAACTTTTCTTTTCTACACATAAAACAACATCATGGCAGTTCTGTTGAAAACAGCGTCAATCCGGGTTAGTTTCATTCAAATCATGCAAGTTAGAGTCCAAAACAAGGGCAAAAGTGTTTGGAAACGTAGATACGTTGGAGATGTATCAACTCCCCCAAGCTTAAACCTTTGCTTGTCCTCAAGCAATTCAGTTGATAAACTGAAAGTGATAAAGAAAAACTTTTACAAACTCTGTTTGCTCTTGTTGTTGTAAACATGAAAAGCCAGCATTCAAGTTTCAGCAAATATTATGAACTAACCATACTCACAATAACACATAGGTCTCACAATTACTCATATCAATAGCATAATCAGCTAGCGAGCCATAATAATAAAGCTCGGATGACAACACTTTCTCAAAATAATCATAACATGATATAACAAAATGGTATCTCGCTAGCCCTTTCTGAGACCGCAAAAGATAAATGCAGAGCACCTTTAAAGATCAAGGACCGACTAAACATTGTAATTCATGGTAAAAGAGATCCAGTCAAGTCATACCCAATATAAACCAATAATAATGAATGCAAATGACAAGTGTGCTCTCAATGGTGCTTTTAATAAGAAGGGTGATGACTCAACATAAAAGTAAATAGATAGGCCCTTCGCAAGGGAAGCAGGATTTGTAGAGGTGCCGAGCTTGATTTTAAAATAGAGATTGAATAACATTTTGAGCGGCATACTTTCATTGTCAACGCAACAACTATGAGATGGCTGTATCTTCCATACTACATGCATTATAGGCAGTTCCCAAACAGAATGGTAAAGGTTTATACTCCCTAAACCACCAACAAGCATCAATCCATGGCTTGCTCGAACGACGAGTGCCTCCAACATACAACAGCCCAGGGGAGTTTTGTTTAATTATTTTGATTTGCTTTGATCTTTTGGATCACGGGACTAGGCATCCTTGTTATCGCCCTTTCTCGTGAATGAGGAGCGAGTCCACTCCTCTTGAGAATAACCCACCTAGCATGGAAGATATAGGCAGCCCTAGTTGAAACATGAGCTGCTCGAGCATACAAAACAGAATTTCATTTGAAGGTTTGGAGTTTGGCACATACAAATTTACTTGGAACGGCAGGTAAATACCGCATATAGGAAGGTATAATGGACTCATATGGAACAACTTTGGGGTTTAAGGAGTTTGGATGCACAAGCAGTATTCCCGCTTAGTACAAGTGAAGGCTAGCAAAAGACTGGAAGCGATTAATCGAGAGAGCGACAACAGTCGTAAACATGCATCAAAATTAATTCACACCGAGTACAAGCATGAGTAGGATATAATCCACCATGAACATAAATATCATGAATGCTATGTTGATTTTATTCAACTACATGTGTGAGCATGTGCCAAGTCGAGTAATTTAATTCATTTAAAGGAGGATACCATCCCATCATACCACATCATAATCATTCTAATAGCATGTTGGCACGCAAGGTAAACCATTATAACTCATAGCTAATCAAGCATGGCACAAGCAACTATAATCTCTAAATGTCATTGCAAATATGTTTACTTCATAATAGCTGACTCAGGAACGATGAACTCATCATATTTACAAAAACAAAAGGGGTTGAGTTCATACCAGCTTTTCTCATCCCAATAAGTCCATCATATATCATCATTATTGCCTTTCACTCGCACGACCGAACGATGTGTATAATAATAAGAGTGCACGTGCATTGGACTAAGCTGGAATCTGCAAGCATTCAACTCAAGAGAGGAGACAAGTAATATGGGCTCTAAATTAAATAAACAATCATGCATATGAGAGCCACTAAACATTTTCAATATAGTCTTCTCCACCCCCAAAAGAAAGAAAAGAAAATAAAACTATTTACACGGGAAAGCTCCCAACAAGTAAGAAGAAGAACTAGAAATCTTTTTGGGTTTTCATTTTAATTTCAACTACAAGCATGGAAACTAAACTAACTAATAAATTTTTTTTGGTTTTTCTTAAGGTTTATCAAACACACAAGAAGAAAATTAGAAAAATAAATTTAAACTAACATGGATAATACAATGAAAGAGTATGAGCACCGACGACTAGTGTGTGAACATGAATGTAAAGTCAGTGAGAAATATGTACTCCCCCAAGCTTAGGCTTTTGGCCTAAGTTGGTTTAATACCAATGACCGCCTGGCTGATATCCATAAGTGAAACTGGGGTAGTACTGAGATGCAGAGGCGACCGCCTCCTGAGCAGCAGCGTGTTGGTGAGCTGCCTCCATTCCCCTCTCATATTCAGTTGCTTCCTCCCTGGTGAAAACATATCTTCCTTTTGCCTGATAATCAAAAAGGTAGGGAGCAGGAAGAGTAACAGGGACGACGTTGCGTCTGTCATAGATTAGTCGATAATGGAGGAATTGTTGATTCCTCTCAAGAAAATGATGATCAAACATAGCTTCTTTATCCAAATAAACAGGAGGTCCAATCATATCCCCCTCTCATGGAGCTATATTAAGAAAGTTAGCCACACGGGTTGCATAAATTCCTCCAAAGAAATCTCCCCTTCTACTATTATTCTGCAAACTACGTGCAACTATTGCCCCCAAGTTATAACCTTTATAACCTGACACAGCACTCTTGAGGACACAAAGATCAGGAACACACATGTAACATACTTCGTCCTTACCGTTAATGCATCTACCAATAAAGAGAGCAAAGTAATGTATAGCAGGAAAATGAATGCTCCCTATGGTAGCTTGTGCTACGTCCCTAGATTCTCCCACAGTAATACTAGCAAGAAAATCTCTAAATTCAGATTTGGGAGGATCATTAGTATTACCCCACTGCGGGAGTTTGCAAGCAGTTGTGAAATCCTCTAAATCCATGGTATAAGATGTATCATAAATATCAAACATGACACTAGGAGAATTACGCGCACCGTTATATTTAAACCTCCGCACAAACGAATCACTCAACTGATAGTACTGCAGACACTTACCTTGTAAGAAGTCCTACAGCTCGGCATTACGCACATACGCGTCAAATTCCTCCTCGAAGCCTGCTTCGACCATAAAATCATAGGATGGCCACTCACAAGCCCGTACATTCGCGTCCCTCGGCAATTCAACATCTTGCTTACGTATAGTAATCCTTGGCCCTTTCTTTGCCGAGGAATCTCCTTGGTACATTCTTCTAAGCATATTTCTTTTTCTAAAAATTTCTGAAATTTTAGTAACTTCAAAATAAAAGTGAATAAAACTAAACAAGATTGATAGCAACTACTCCTACAAGTTCCTAGAGCCTATATCATGCATTGGAATTGCTTGGGACCTCAAAAATTTAACATGCAAGCTCAAGAACATGGTCACCTATGCAGCAAAAATTTGCAATGAATAAAGCACTAGAACAAAAACTAATTGGACCAATGGAGGAGTCACATACCAAGCAACAATCTCCCAAAGCAGTTTTGTAAATGGAGCTTTGAGCTAAGAGATTGAAAATCGCAGCAAAACGAGCTAGAACTCGTGCTTGAGCTGGATGGGGATTTTTTTGGGTAGAAGATGAAGTGTGTGGGTGCTGGCATAAGTGGAGGGGAGCCACCAGGGGCCCATGAGACAGGGGGCGCGCCCTCCTCTCTCGTGGCCTGGTGCTTGCCCTTCCTGCAGTGTTTTCAGTGCCTAAAATCCTCAAATATTCCAGAAAAATCATACTAAGTTTGCAGGGCATTTGGAGCACTTTTATTTTCGGACTATTTTTTAATTCATGGATAATTCAGAGAACATACGGATAATACTATTTTTGCTTTATTTATTCTAAATAACAGAAAGTAAAAAGAGGGTACAGAAGGTTGTGCCTTCTAGTTTCATCCATCTTGTGATCATCAAAATGAACCTACTAACAAGGTTGATCAAGTCTTGTTAACAAACTCATTCCGAATAACACGGAACCGGAGAAATTTCAATAACACTAAGTTACCTCAACGGGATATGAAAATCCCCAACAATAAGAATATCATACTTTTTCTTGACAAGAGGAGAGGAAATTCAAAACCTCCAAAAATGATAGTTGGAACTTTTTCAATAGAATTGATGCTATGAACTTGAGATTGTTTCCTCGGAAAGTGTACCGTATGCTCATTACCATTAACATGAAAAGTGACATTGCCTTTGTTGCAATCAATAACAGCCCATGCAGTATTAAGCAAAGGTCTACCAAGGATAATAGACATACTATCGTCCTCAGGAATATCAAGAATAACAAAGTCCGTTAAGATAGTGACATTTGCAACCACAACAGGCACATCCTCACAAATACCGACAGGTATAGCAGTTGATTTATCAGCCATTTGCAAAGATATTTCAGTAGGTGTCAACTTATTCAATTCAAGTCTACGATATAAAGAGAGAGGCATAACACTAACACCGGCTCCAAGATTAAATAAGGCAGTTCTAATATAATTTCTTTTAATAGAGCATGGTATAGTTGGTACACCCGGATATCCAAGTTTCTTTGCTATTCCACCCTTAAAAGTGTAATTAGCAAGCATGGTGGAAATTTCAGCTTCCGGTATCTTTCTTTTATTTGTGATGATATCCTTCATATACTTAGCATAATGATTTACTTTAAGCATATCAGTTAAGCGCATACGTAAGAAAATAGGTCTAATCATTTCAGCAAAGCGCTCAAATTCCTCATCATCCTTTTACTTGGATGGTTTAGGAGGAAAGGGCATGGGTTTCTGAACCCATGGTTATGTTTCTTTACCGTGCTTCCTAGCAACAAAATCTCTCTTATCATAACGTTGATTCTTTGATTGTGGGTTATCAAGATCAATAGCAGGTTCAATCTCTACATCATTGTCTTTGCTAGGTTGAGCATCAACATGAACGTTATCATTAACGTTATCACTAGGTTCATGTTCATCACCTGATTGAGTTTCAAAGATCGAAATAGAAATATCATTGGGATTCTCGTGTGTGTCTACAATGGGTTCACTAGAAGCATGCAAAGTTCTATCGTTTTTCTTCTTCTTCTTTTAGAAGAACTAGGTGCCTCTAAATTATTTCTCCGAGAATCTTGCTCGATTCTCTTAGGGTGGCCTTCAGGATACAAAGGTTCCTGAGTCATTCTACCAGTTCTAGTAGCCACTCTAACAGCAAAGTCATTTTTATTATTTAATTCATCAAGCAAATCATTTTGAGCTTTAAGTACTTGCTCAGCTTGAGTAGCAACCATAGAAGCATATTTGCTAACGCAGTGAAGTTCATCTTTAACTCTAGCAAGATTATCACCTACGCGTCCTATCTCGAAAGCATTATTATTTAACTCTCTACCAACATAAGCATTAAAACTTTCTTGTCTAGCCATAAAGTCATCAAATTCATCTAAGCATGGGCTATGAAATTTAGTAGAGGGTATTTCAACTTTATCATATCTATAGAGAGAATTTACCTTTACTACCTGTGTCGGGTTATCAAGAGAATGTGGTTCTTCAGGCGGTAAATTAAGACCATGTATTTCTTCAATAGGTGGTAAATTCTTAACATCTTCAGCTTTAATACCTTTTTATTTCATTGATTTATTTGCCTCTTGCATATCTCCAGGACTGAGAAATAAAACACCTCTCTTCTTCGGAGTGGGTTTAGGAATAGGCTCAGGAGTTGGCTCAATTGGTTCAGGAATTACTTCAGGAACTGGCTCGGGAAGAGTCCAATTATTTTCATTAGTCAACATATTATTCAATAGTATTTCAGTTTCGTCGACTGTTCTTTCCCTGAAAACACAACCAGCACAACTATCCAAGTAGTCCTTGGAAGCATCGGTTAGTCCATTGTAAAAGATATCAAGTATTTCATTCTTCTTAAGAGGATGATCAGCAAAGCATTAAGTATCGGAGAAGCCTCCCCAAGCTTGTGGGAGACTCTCTTCTTTGATTTGCAAAAATTATATATTTCCATAAGGCAGCTTGTTTCTTATGAGCAGGGAAATATTTAGCGAGAAGTAATAAATCATATCCTGGGGACTACGCACACAACCAGGAGCAATAGAATTATACCAAGTCTTAGCATCACCCTTTAATGAGAACGGAAATATATTAAGGATATATAAATAGCGAGACTTCTCATCATTAGTAAACAAGGTGGCTATATCATTCAACTTGGTAAGATGTGCCACAATAGTTTCAGATTCAAGGCCATAAAAAGGATCAGATTCAACTAAAGTAATAATATCGGGATCAACAGAGAATTCATAATCCTTATCAAGAATACGATAGGTGAAGTAGCAAAAGCAGGATCGGGTTTCATTCTAGCATTAAGAGACTGTTGCTTCCATTTAGCTAATAATTTCTTAATATCATTTCTATCATTGCAAGCAAGGATTTCCATAGCAGCTGTTTCATTCATAACATAACCCTTAGGAACAACAGGTAATACATAATCATTGGGGGAACCTTCATCATCACTATCATCAATAATAGGTTCTTCAATATTTTCATTCCCCCTAACTCTAGCAAGTTGTTCATCTAGAAATTCACCTAATGGCAAAGTAGTATCACGCACAGAAGTAGTTTCATCATGCATAGCAGAAGTGGCATCATCAATAACATGCGACATATCATAATTCATAGCAGTAGCAGGTTTAGGTGTCGCAAGCTTACTAATAACGGAAGGAGAATCTAGTGCAGAGCTAGATGGCAGTTCCTTACCTCCCCTCGTAGTTGAGGGCAAAATCTTGGTCTTAGCATCTTTCAAGTTCTTCATAGTGATCAACAGATATAAATCCCAAGTGACTCAGAGAATAGAGCTATGCTCCCTGGCAACGGCGCCAGAAATTAGTCTTGATAACCCACAAGTATAGGGGATCGCAACAGCTTTCGAGGGTAGAGTATTAAACCCAAATTTATTGATTCGACACAAGGGGAGCCAAAGAATACTCTTGAGTATTAGCAGTTGAGTTGTCAATTCAACCACACCTGTATAACTTAGTATCTGCAGCAAAGTGTTTAATAGCAAAAGTGGTATGATAATAAAGGTAACGGTAGCAAAAGTAAAGATAAATGTTTTTTGGTTTTTGTAGTAGTTGTAACAGTAGCAACAGAAAAGTAAATAAGCGAAGAACAATATATGAAAAGCTCGTAGGCAATGGATCAGTGATGGATAATTATGCCGGATGCGATTCCTCATGCAATAGCTATAACATAGGGTGATATAGAACTAGCTCCAATTCATCAATGTAATGTAGGCATGTATTCCGTAAATAGTCATACGTGCTTATGGAAAAGAACTTGTATGACGTCTTTTGTCCTACCCTCCCGTTGAAGCGGGGTCCTAGCGGAAACTAAGGGATATTAAGGCCTCCTTTTAATAGAGAATCGGACCAAAGCATTAACACATAGTGAATACATGAACTCCTCAAACTACGGTCATCACCAAGAAGTGTCCCGATTATTGTCACTTTGGGGTTGTCGGATCATAACACATAATAGGTGACTATAGACTTGCAAGATAGGATCAAGAACACACATATATTCATGAAAACATAATAGGTTCAGATCTGAAATCATGGCACTCAGGCCCTAGTGACAAGCATTAAGCATAGCAAAGTCATAGCAACATCAATCTCAGAACATAGTGGATACTAGGGATCAAACCCTAACAAAACTAACTTGATTACATGGTAAATCTCATCCAACCCATCACCGTCCAGCAAGCCTACGATGGAATTACTCACGCACGGCGGTGAGCATCATGAAACTGGTGATGGAGGATGGTTGATGATGACGACGGCGACGAATTCCCCTCTCCGGAGCCCCGAACGGACTCCAGATCAGGCCTCCCGAGAGAGATTAGGGCTTGGCGGCGGCTCCGTGTCGTAAAACGCGATGAAACTTTCTCTCTGATTTTTTTCTCCCCGAGAAGGAATATATGGAGTTGGAGTTGAGGTCGGAGGAGGTCCAGGGGGCCCACGAGATAGGAGGCCGCGCCCTAAGGGGGGGGGGGCGCCCCCTGTCTCGTGGACAGGTTGTGGGACCCCAGGCATTAATTATTTCACCAAAAATTCTTATAAATTCCAAAAAGTGCCTCCGTGGATTTCCAGGACATTCCGAGAACTTTTCTTTTCTACACATAAAACAACATCATGGCAGTTCTACTGAAAACAGCGTCAATCCGGGTTAGTTTCATTCAAATCATGCAAGTTAGAGTCCAAAACAAGGGCAAAAGTGTTTGGAAAAGTAGATACGTTGGAGACGTATCATGGCACTGCCGTTTAGGTCATATTGGTGTAAAGCGCATGAAGAAACTCCATGTTGATGGACTTTTGGAATCACTTGATTATGAATCACTTGATGCTTGCGAACCATGGGCAAGATGACTAAGACTCCGTTCTCCGGAACAATGGAGCGAGCAACTGCCTTATTGGAAATAATACATACTGATGTATGCAATCCGATAACTGTTGAGGCTCGCGGCAGGTATCGTTATTTTCTAACCTTCACAGATGATTTGAGAAGATATGGGTATATCTACTTGATGAAACATAAGTCTGAAACATTTGAAAAGTTCAAAGAATTTCAGAGTGAAGTGGAAAATCATCGTAACAAGAAAATAAAGTTTCTACGATCTGATCGTGGAGGCAAATATTTGAGTTACGAGTTTGGTCTTCATTTGAAACAATGTGGAATAGTTTCACAACTCACGCCACCTGGAACACCACAGCGTAATGGTGTGTCCGAACGTCATAACTGTACTTTATTAGATATGGTGCGATCTATGATGTCTCTTACCGATTTATCACTATCATTTTGGGGTTATGCATTAGACACAGTTGCATTCACGTTAAATAGGGCACCATCTAAATCCATTGAGATGACACCATATGAACTGTGCTTTGGCAAGAAACCCAACTTGTCGTTTCTTAAAGTTTGGGGCTGCGACGCTTATGTGAAAAAGCTTCAACCTGATAAGCTCGAACCCAGATTGGAGAAATGCATCTTCATAAGATACCCAAAGTAGACTGTTGGGTATACCTTCTATCACAGATCCGAAAGCAAGATATTCGTTGCTTAGAATGGATCCTTTCTAGAGAAGGAGTTTCTCTCGAAAGAAGTGAGTGGGAGGAAAGTAGAACTTGATGAGGTAACTGTACCCTCTCCCGAGTTGGAAAGTAGTACATCACAGAAGTCACTTCTAGTGATTCTTACACCAACTATTGAGGAAGCTAACGATGATGATCATGAAACTTCTGATCAAGTTACTTCCAAACCTCGTAGGTCAACCAGAGTAAGATCTGCACCAGAGTGGTACGGTAATCCTGTTCTGGAGGTCATGTTACTTGACAATGACAAACCTACGAACTATGAGGAAGCGATGATGAGCCCAGATTCCGCGAAATGGCTTGAGGCCATGAAATCTGAGATCGGATCCATGTATGAGAACAAAGTGTGGACTTTGGTTGACTTGCCCGATGATCGGCAAGCCATCGAGAATAAGTGGATCTTCAAGAAGAAGACTGACGCTGATGGTAATGTTACTGTCTACAAAGCTCGACTTGTTGCGAAAGGTTTTCAACAAGTTCAAGGAGTTGACTACGATGAGACCTTCTCACTCGTAGCGATGCTTAAGTCTATCCGAATCATGTTAGAAGTTGCCGCATTTTATGAAATCTGGCAAATGGATGTCAAAACTACATTACTTAATGGACTTCTTAAAGAAGAGTTGTATATGATGCAACCAGAAGGTTTTGTCGATCCTAAAGGTGCTAACAAAGTGAGCAAGCTCTAGCGATCCATCTATGGACTGGTGCAAGCATCTCGGAGTTGGAATATATGCTTTGATAAAGTGATCAAAGCATATTGTTTTATACAGACTTGCGGTGAAGCCTGTATTTACAAGAAAGTGAGTGGGAGCACTACAACATTTCTGATAAGTATATGTGAATGACATATTGTTGATCGGAAATAATGTAGAATTTTTTGGAAAGCATAAAGGAGTGTTTGAAAGGAGTTTTTCAAAGAAAGACCTCGATGAAGCTACTTACATATTGAGCATCAAGATCTATAGAGATAGATCAAGACGCTTGATATATTTTCAATGAGTACATACCTTGACAAGATTTTGAAGTAGTTCAAAATGGAACAATCAAAGAAGGAGTTCTTGCGTGTGTTGCAAAGTGTGAAGTTGAGTAAAGACTCAAAACCCGACGACGGTAGAAAATAGAAAGAGAATGAAAAGTCATTACCTATGCATCAGTCATAGGTTCTATAAAGTATGCTATGCTGTGTACCAGACCTATTGTGTACCTCACCATAAGTTTGGCAAGAGGGTACAATAGTGATCTAGGAGTGGATCATTGGGCAACAGTCAAAAATATCCTTAGTGGAATAAGGAAATTTTTCTCGGTTATGGAGGTGACAAAGAGTTCGTCGTGAAGAGTTATGTCGATGCAAGCTTTGACACCGATCTGGATGACTCTAAGTCTCGATCTAGATACATATTGAAAGTGGGAGCAATTAGCTAGAGTAGCTCCGTGCAAAACATTGTAGACATAGAAAATTTGAAAAATACATACGGCTATGAATGTGGCAGACCCGTTGACTAAATTTCTCTCACAATCAAAACATGATCACTCTTTGGGTCTTAATCACATAGCGATGTGAACTAGATTATTGACTCTAGTAAACCCTTTGGGTGTTAGTCACATGGAGATGTGAACTAATCACATAAAGATGTGAACTACTGGTGTTAAATCACATGACGATGTGAACTAGATTATCGACTCTAGTGCAAGTGGGAGACTGAAGGAAATATGTCCTAGAGACAATAATAAAGTTGTTTTTTATATTTCCTTATATCATGATAAATGTTTATTATTCATGCTAGAATTGTATTAACCGGAAACTTAGTACATGTGTGAATACATAGACAAACAAAGTGTCACTAGTATGCCTCTACTTGACTAGCTCGTTGAATCAAAGATGGTTAAGTTTCCTAGTCATAGACATGAGTTGTCATTTGATTAACGGGATCACATCATTAGAGAATGATGTGATTGACTCGACCCATTCCTTTAGCTTAGCACTTGATCTTTTAGTTTGTTGCTATTGCTTTCATGACTTATACATGTTCCTATGACTATGAGATTATGCAACTCCCGAATACCGGAGGAACACTAAGTGTCGTGGGTTTGTCACGGCAGATGTCCTCTTGCAAGGACTTAGTCATGGATCCATCGCAACTAGGAATCTTAAAGGGGTTAATCGGGACAAAGGACACGAGAGGTTTTATACTAGTTCGGCCCCTTACGGTGAAGGTAAGGCCTACGTCTAGTTGGGTTGGTATTGCTTGATGTTTCGATAACCAGGGAGCGAGATACGCTATGCCCGGCTCTCGATGAGTTGTTTCTTGCCCTAAGCCGCCAGCGGGTCACCCCCTTATATACAAGGATGGACTCCCTACGGCCTACAGAGTCCCGGCCGGCTCATAAACATTGTCCAGCTCGGTGACCAGTTAATTCTACCTTATGATACAAGTCATGTCATTATGGCGGTTTATCACCATGGGCCTTAAGTCGCCTGTGGGCCTCAGCCCCTTTATTGAACCGCCATCTTCATGCTTGGCCTTGGGCTTCTTTTTTATGAGTCTTCTTTGCGTAACCCGGCCACTCCTGGGCGGCTTACACAAATAGTTATATCCCCAACATTAGGCCCCAGATTGATTTGAACCGGTTCATGTCAATCTTAAAATACCTTAAGAAATAAACCTTCAGCCTTCTTCATGTGCAAAGGTTTTTTAACCTGCCATGACGTCATCTTCTGGATCCGGTTTAACCCGTCGTGACGTCATCTTTACTTAAATTCATATTTTACTCCGCCATATCCTCCAACGGATCTTTGCTTTTACTGACCGTTCTGAAAACCGAGGCGTCGGGGCCGCTGGATAATGATGTTTAATCTCCTCGTTTCTCGCGCCGTCTCAGTCGGCCCTTCCTTATAAATAGGCACGACCTAGGTCTTTTTTCCATTCTCCCCCTTCATCCGTCTTCTTCCTCTCGCTGTCTCTCTGTTGCTCGAGCTTCGCCGCCGCCGCCATCGCAGATTTCCTCGTCTTCACTAACTCAGGCCGCTGCATCAACCTGACTTGACCAGAAAAAATGCGACGGACCTCCACAGCAACTCTGCATCTGTAAGCTTCTTCCTCCCTGCTCCTCGATCTGCATTAGGATTTTCGAGTTCATCGGTGTTCGTCACCGTCCGTCACGAACCCTTGATAGATTCCACCTCCAACGCCTCTTTCTAGTCTTAAGATAGTATAAAACTGCTGCGGTAGCTGCTTCACACTCATTTCGAATGCAAATAGATCCCTTTTCGCTTGTTCAGAGGCTTCCTTCGAGCGTATGAACTTCTCTGCACTAGTTTTACGTCTAGAATTTTTTTATTTTCCAAACGACCATTTGATCCAAAATAACAGCTGCAACTTGTGAAACCTGTTTGTTCCATACTTAGCCGAAAAACTGTATCTGTTAAATCTGCTTCACACGGTAGCTCATGTGGCCGGTTTAAGAAGACAACACTGATTGTCAGCTTTGCTTGCTTCCCACAGCTTAAGAAAATTTAACTGCCTTTGATACCTGTAGCGGCTTAAATATCACTGCATAGTTACCCATATGTCATTAGGCCCCTTCTTAAGCTGCCATCTTGAGTAGACTTAAAATGTTTTCCTCCGGGTTAAATTTGAACCGGAAACTCTTATTTTGTCATAGGCTTCAATTTATACAATGGCACCCAAGGCTCCCAAAGCTCCCGTGACCTGCAACTGGGTCAAATCCATTGTTACGGAGAGCACTTTGTCTGAATTTGTAAAATCTAGCCATCTGCCCAAGAGAGAGATCATGTCTTATCGTGCTCCTAACCCGTCAGAGGAGAAGCCTCAACCCAAGGAAGGGGAGGTGATCGTGTTTACTGATCACATGAACCGGGGCTTCGCTCCACCCGGTTCAAAATTCTTCAGGGATGTTTTACATTTCTTCGATCTCAGACCTCAAGACATCGGGCCCAATTCCGTGTCAAATATTTGCAACTTCCAAGTCTTCTGCGAGGTGTACCTTGGGGAAGAACCCAGCTTACTTTTATTCAGAGAATTGTTTTACTTAAACCGGCAGAACGAACGCGCCAACGGGCCCAGTTTGGAACTTGGTGGCATCTCGATTCAGCGGCGGAGAGATTGCCTTTTTCCTTATGCTGAACTGCCGAGTCATCCAAAGGATTGGAATCATACATGGTTCTCTCATGAGGATACTTCTCCCACGATTTAAAATCCTCTGCCCGGCTTCCGCACCTTGCGCCTTGAATCCAATCACCCGCTGCCGGATAAACTGACTGTTGTTGAACGTCTGCCACTCGCTCCCACCATTAGTAAGATCAAAGCTCTTTTGGGAAATGGCTTAGTTGGCATTGATCTGGTCCGAGTCTGGGTCGCTTGGTGAGTAATTCCGTTAAGCCGCCGCCCCGGCTTAATGTGCACTTACTCAGGCGAGAAGAATGGCCCACTGTGTCATAGTCCCGACGACTTACCAGATGATGTGGTGGAGGCTACAACCCAAACGTTGCTGAAAGAGGGCACGATGACTAGTAATGCCTTTGGCTTACTTCCTTTCTGCAAGAAGAATTCGGCCCCTGCAGTAAGTCATTAACCTCAATAATTTAATCCTTATTGTGTTATACCTTGCTTTTACTCATAACCCCTTATCATTTTTCACAGGCCGATGATAACTTCTGGAAGGTCAAGTATAACCATGAGGCGACCAAACAAGCCAGAGCGGCAAAAAGAACCGAAAGGAAAGCCGCCAAGACTGGAACTTCGAAGAAGAGGAAGCCAAGCGCTTCAGATATGTTTAAACTTGACGATTCTGATGATGATGAAGAAGAGGTAACTTTTTAACTCCCTTGACTCTTTATCATCACCTTGCTGACATTAAATCTTTTCAGGAAGATACGGGGAACAGCCAAGTCATCGAGGAAGAGGTAACTATAATCTCCTCCGACTCCGAGCCCCTGCCGCGTCAAAAAATTCGAAGAGTAACCCGAAAAGTAAGATTTTCACATCCTTTGGCTTACCAAGATCCTCAATTTCTTTTGAAGCAACAACAATTTGGAAGCCGGAGGCAGACCCGGACCAGCAAGGATGTAGAGCTCTCCTCCGCTTACCCGACGAACCGTAAAGCGTCGGGCTGAGGTTATCTCCGATTTACGCTCGCTTACCCTTTGGCGGGTTTAATTCATCAACCTCTCAATCCATCTGACTCCAATTATCAGGATACCTCTCCTTCCTCCGGCGAGTCTATGCAATCTAACATGTCGACTTTCAAAACTGCCGTTGGGTAATAATTTTGTTTACCTTATGCTTTACCTTACTCATGCTTTTGTACTCGTCCTTCTGCCTTTGTCCACAGCGTACAAGTGAAACCCAGTAAGAGGGAAAAAAAGAGTAAGCCGTCCCAAGACCCGGTCGCGACTGAATCGGAGCTTGGCACGGCTGCTCCTGACAGTTCTACCCATCAGCCGCCGCCTGAACCAACCTATGATATTCCAGCACCATCCTCTGATCCACCCGCCAAAGATACTCTCAACAGCTCTGATAACCCGGAAGCTCCTAGCCCGGCCAAGACAATTGATCCGGAAATTGAGATTCTGAAGACTCGGTTTGTTGAGCCGGGACAGCCCACTGTCCTTGCCAAGTGCTCTACCAAGGAGGAGTTTCTGGAACGCCGAAAGGCCAAGCTAGACATTGCTGACTATACTCATTTGAGCATTGGAGAGATAGTCTCTAGCTATATCAATCAAGTACATAGCAACCGTGACCTGGAAATTGACATGGTGAAGCAAATACAGCAAAAATCTGAGGTATAACTTATGCTACTTTTCTTAATCATACTTACTGTATCAGCCCCCAAGTCTATTTCTTATGAATAAATATGTTGTAGACTTAGAAACCTGCTTAACACTGCTTTGTCCGGTTTAGAAAGAAGATTTTTAACCCGGTTGTAACATGATACCTTGAACTTGCGATACACATTAGCCCCCAAGTGTCAAGTACCTTTGCTTGCAAAGTGCTTGGGACTTAATTTGCATGAACCGGCATTGTAAGTTTAAAATTCTTCAACATACATTAGCCCCCAAGTGTCAAGTACCTTTGCTTGCAAAGTACTTGGGACTTAATGTTATCTCACCATGATTCTGACTATAACCCGACACCAATGCAGGCCACCACAAGTCAATTTGAGTTGGAGATTGCTGACCTGAAGAGCCGCCTGGCAGCTCAAGAACTTGAAATTCAAAAGGCCAACTCCAAATTTGAATTCAGTATTTCTGAACAAGAGAAGTTGAAGAAAAACTTTGAGACGGATAAGAAAAACTGGGCTGATGAAAAGGCTTCACTGGTGACCCGGGCCGAAACGGCAGAGGCATAGCTTGCAGAAGACACAGCTGAGTTGTCCGGCTTAAAGCGCCAGATATCTTAAATGGTCTCAGCAATCTTTGGTAAGTTACTCATACAAACTTGAAATATTGCAAACCTTCTTTCAATGATTACTTCAATTGTTACCTATGGTTTACCTTATGTTTAATAATGCAGGCCCCAGGAGCACAAACCTCAAGCAGAATATGTTGATCAAGCTGAAGGCGGTTTATACTCTGGTGGAACAGCTCTACACCGGGTCACAACGTGCTTTGGCCGTTGTAGCTTTATCCAATGACGTTCCTCACCTCCTGCAAGACATGCTGAATCGGCTTGATGTGTTACCTCAGCGGATCCAAGAGCTAAGGTGGTTGTCCGCAAGAGCCGGGGCCATAGCCGCGTTGAGCCGGGCTAAAGCATGGATTCCAGAACTAGACCTGGCCGACCTCGCTCTTGGATACCCGAGTCTAAAAGAGGATGGGACCGTATTTGATGACCAGGATTTCACCGCATGTGTCAAAGTTATACGCCCTATGGCTACTCTTATTGGGAACGATACTGATCTTACCAAATATATGTCGGGTTATGACAGCGAGAATCGGAGAATCCCAATGCCTTTTTATGACGACGTCAGCCTGATCCCTCCAATCCATAAGCATACCTTTGCCCCTGAAGTCGAACCAGCCGGTTTAATAGATGACGAAGCTGAGTTTGGAGCTTTGAGTGGCATTGACTGGGCATCGTCCACCTTCCAGGACAAGGCAGTCGACGGAGAGGCGGAGAAGGATAACCCGGATTCTTCAAGCCAACCAAAGGAGTGAACCGCCAGGCGTCATATGTTTATGTCTTTGTGAAAACAATGCTTCATTATTCAGACTCGGGGAGTCTTGTAATAGGGTAGAAAAAACCTCTCGAATTTTGCCATGCCTTCGGCATGTTTATGGCACTCAATACTTTCTTAAGCCGCCATCATTTATATGCTTCCGGCTTATATCAGTCTTCTGCTTCCTTTATGTTTAAAAGAAATTACTTGCAACGCCCTGCGTACAGAACAAAACACAAGTCCCTTGGCGACTGTGATCCTTTGATTTACCTTGCCGGCTTATGTGACCCGGAAAATGAGGATAAACCTTGTTATTCCTGAAACCTGGCACATATAATGATTGTTTGTGCACTAACAGTTTTGCTTGATCAATATTAAACCGGTGGAATACAGACCACCCCAAAAAAGCTTTCAAAAATGATCTCACAATAATCAAATACTTGCCATTGCAAAAGGTAATGAACAATAGACAAAATTTAAAGGCTCTGATTGGAATACGACCAGAAAACCGTTCCAAAGGGGTTAAGCTAAGATTCGGATACGATCATATAGCCCCCAGTGGCTTTGGCGATGCCAATCAAGTGGGTATCGACAGCTATGTTCTCTTTGGTTCGAATACGACCTATGTTTGAACAGGAAGCCCCCAAGTGACCATAAGAGTTGTTTAATGACGCCGATTCGAATACGATCCACATCAGACCCAGAGGAGTTAAGCTATGATTCAAATATGATCAAGAAGCCCCCAAGTGGGTTTGGCAGTATGCCGATCAAGTGGGTATCGACAGCTATGTTCTCTTTGGTTCGAATATGACCTATATTTGAAGAGGAAGCCCCCAAGTGATCATGGCTAGATTCAGATATGATCATAAGCCGGACCAATGGGAAAGCCGGATTCAGATATGATCCGCTCCCTGTTGGTTGTTTCCACCACCTGATAAAAAAGACATATAAACCTTTGAGGGTGAAAAGGACAGATGTCCTGCTTTATTGCTTTATATAATATATACATCTTAAAAATATATACATATTGAGAGCCGGCGGCTCAGGTATAATAAGGCCGAAGATGAGCGATATTCCACGGTCGGCGGGTCTCCTCCTCCGACTTACGTGAGTCTTTGTGCTCTCGAACATCGATGAGGTAGTATGACCCGTTGTTCAGATTCTTGCTGGCCACAAAGGGTCCTTCCCAAGGAGGGGACAGCTTGTGCATATCAGACTAATCCTGGGCACTAAATCGCCTTCCTGAAAGGTTCTGCTTCTAACCCGGCGGCTGTGATAGCGGCGCAGGTCTTGCTGGTAAATCGCCGAGCGGGCTATCGCCAAGTCTCGCTCCTCATCCAACAAGTCAAGTGCATCCTGACGAGCTTTTTCATTATCAGCCTCAACGTAAGCCGTCACACGGGGTGAGTCATGCCGGATGTCACTTAGCAGGACTGCCTCCGCTCCGTACACCATGAAGAAAGGTGTGTAACCTGTAGACATGTTAGGCGTAGTGTTGATGCTCCACAGTACAGAGGGTAGCTCCTCCACCCAACAACCATGGTCCGCTGTAAAGGGACCAAGAGCCGGGGTTTGATACCCTTCAGGATCTCCGGATTAGCTCTTTCTGCTTGACCATTGGATTGAGGATGAGCAACAGCCGAAACATCAAGCCGGATATGTTCTCGTTGACAGAACTCTTCCATGGCACCCTTGGAGAGATTAGTGCCATTATCAGTTATGATGTTGTGTGTAAAACCAAAATGAAAGATCACCTTTTTCACGAACTAAACCGCCGTGGCTGCATCACACTTACTGACCGGCTCTACCACAACCCACTTTGTGAATTTATCCACTGCCACCAGGATGTGTGTCTTTTTATCTTTAGACCTCTTGAAAGGTCCAACCATGTCAAGCCCCTGCATCGCGAATCCACCAAGTAATTGGAATCATCCTCAATTCTTGAGCCGGCACATGAGCTCGTCGTGAGAATTTCTGACATCCATCACATTTACTGACTAGATCCTCCGCATCAGCATGAGCTGTCAGCCAATAGAAACCATGACGGAAAGCCTTGGTCACAAGAGATTTTGAGCCGGTATGATGACCACAATCTCCTTCATGGATCTCATGAAGTATCTCCTGACCCTCCGCAGGCGACACACAACGTTGAAACGCCCCAGTGACACTGCGGTGATGTAAGTCGCCATGAACAATCATCATAGATTTAGACCGCCTGATGATTTGTTTCGCCAAAGTCTCATCCTCAGGCAATTCTCCCCGGGTCATATAGGCCAAATATGGCACTGTCCAATCCGGGATGACGTGAAGAGCTGCCACCAGCTGTGCCTTCGGGTCTGGCACTGCTAGTTCTTCCTCTGTAGGTACCTTGACAGAAGGATTATGCAAAACATCGAGAAAGGTGTTAGGCGGCACCGGCTTATGCTGAGATCCCAGCCGGCTTAAAGCATCGGCCGCCTCATTCTTCCTTCGATCAATGTGCTCCACTTGATAACCTTTGAAGTGCCCAGCCACAGCATCAACTTCACGATGGTAAGCCGCCATTAAGGATCCTTAGAATCCCACTTGCCTGATACCTGTTGAGCTACAAGATCTGAGTCACCCAAACACCTTACCCGGCTCAAATTCATCTCTTTGGCCATCCTGAGACCATGGAGTAAGGCCTCATACTCTGCTGCATTGTTAGTACAAGGAAACATAAGCCGGAGCACATAACAAAATTTGTCACCTCGAGGGGAAGTTAAAACGACTCCAGCCCCCGAGCCTTCCAACTGCCTGGACCCATCAAAGTGAATGACCCGGCCTTCTCACCTAACCGACTTATGAACCGGCTTAAAGCTGCAACACGACCCGCCAGTCCCTGAACATCATTGATGCACGCCGGTTTGGCCAAAGAGGTAATTGCCTTGATCTTCTCCGGATTAGCTTCAATGCCTCTATTTGAGACCAGAAACCCAAGAGCTTGCTGCAGTACACCAAATACACACTTTGCCAAGGGTTAAGCATCATCTTATAAACCCGAAATTATCAAAGGTCTCTTTCAAATCAGATATCAAGGTTTCCTTCTCTCTGGACTTCACCACGATGTCATCCACATAAGCATGAAGATTGCGCCCAATTTGATCGTGGAGACAATTCTGTACACATCGCTGATAAGTCGCCTGAGCACTCTTGAGCCCAAATGGCATAGATACATAGCAAAAGGCTCCAAACGGAGTGATGAACACCGTCTTCTCCTGGTCCTTAATTGCCATTTTGATCTGATGATAACCAGAGTAAGCATCCAAAAAGCTCAAACGCTCGCAACCCACCGTAGCATCAATGATTTGATCAATATGGGGGAGAGCAAAGGGATCAGCCGGACAAGCCTTATTTAAGTCCGTGTAATCCACACACATCCGTCAGGTGCCATTCTTGAAAGTGCGTTATATCGACTAGAGGGGGGGTGAATAGGCGATTTTTATGAATTCTTCAACGAGGAATTTGCCGTGAGGAAATTCCTTAGCGAAGAACTACTTGCAACGAATAAGTACTCGAAGTAAGCATAACATAATACACGCATGGTCATCATGATGAAATGAAGACTAGCACAGTACGTAAAGCGTAATCACGGGATAACACAAGATGAAGACAAACAGATCAAGAAATTGAACTGAGGAAATTGAGAAAGTCTTCATCAAAGTCTTCAAACACAGATATGAACAAACACTCAACACAAGAATGAGGAAATGAAAGGGTTGAGGAAATAGAACCAGTTAGGTTGGTGAAGACAATGATTTGGTAGACCAGTTCCAACTGCTGTCTCGGTTGTACGTCTGGTTGGGCGGCTGAGTATTTAAACTCGAGGAAACACAGTCCCGACACCCGATCGCCGAGCACGCAGCTCAGACACCAAGTCCTCACCGATTCTCCTTGAACTAAGGTCACATGACCTCGTCCAATCACTGTGGTAAGTCTTCAGCGACTTCCAAACCTTCACAGACTTGGTCACTCGGCGATCCACAATTCCTCTTGGATGCTCTAGACCATGACGCCTAACCGTCTGGAAGAAGCACAGTCTTCAAAGGTAACAAGCGTCGGATCCACGCAGGATCAATTTCTTCAGTGATGCTCAATCACTTTGGGTTTGTAGTGGTTTGGTTTTGGGGTTTTTCCTCACTTGATGATTTTCGCTCAAAGTCCTCGGAGGATGGGTTGCTCTCAAATGACAAGTGTCAAGTTCTCTCGAGCAGCCAACCAGCTAGTGGTTGTAGGGGCGGCTATTTATAGCCTAGGAGCAGCCCGACATGATAAGACATAAATGCCCTTCAATGATATGACCGTTAGGTGGATAAGATATTTTGGGACAGGTGGCAAGAAGACAAAGAACGGTCGGAAATTTGACTCTCAAATTCCTCGGGGCTATCATGTTCCTCATCGTGTAGGCAATCCGCCTGGCGAATTCCTAACTCCTCGGTCGAACAAATTCTCAACGACCGTAAGAACTTCATCTCATATCAAGAAATTGACTGAATCTGTATGAGATTTCCAAAGGCTTCACTCGAATGGATTGGTAGTGTAGGATTTTGAGTTGAGCATCACATGGAAATTTTTCCTTAGTATTTCTCGACCCCTTTAACAATGACGGTGTTTCCTATGACTCAAGAAAGAGAAAATGAAACTACAAAACAAAAGTCTTCACGCTTCATGTTCCTCAAATGAATACCAAGTCTTCAAGGTCACACCAATTTATTCACTTTCAAAGTCTTCGAAAAGTCTTCGAATATCAAAGTCTTCATCGAAGAACTTCATTTTAGGGTCGACTTTCTCTGTAAATATCAAACTCCTCATAGACTTATAGACCTGTGTACACTCACAAACGATTAGTTCCTTAACCTATAAGTCTTCAATCCACCAAAATCACTAAGGGCACTAGATGCACTTACAATCTCCCCTTTTGGTGATTGATGACAATATAGGTTAAGTTTTCAACGGGATAAACATATGAAGTGTAAATACTGATAATGACGAATTTGATTGCAAGATATAGAAGAACTCCCCAAAGATGTGCATAGTGAGGAATTTGCTTTTGAGGCAATGCACATTTGAAGAGTTGAATCATGGAGATCTCCCCCTATATCTTGTAATTCATACACGCATTTGACATATAATATGAAGAATTTGAAATGCATGATGAAATATGGTGCTTGATGTAATTCAGCATGCGTGCGATAACATTAATGAGGAACAAGCATGCAAAATAACGATCAAGAGTATCGAGCTCAAGAAGCTCAAGAGAATCGAGCATAGTGCAAGAGCATAGTGCATCAAAAGTATCAAAGCACCATCGGGTTTAAGATTACAACTCGATCCAATAAAAGTTTCGTAAGAACGAGAGTTGTAACTTAACAAAATAAATTGTTGTATATGGGCAATAAAATAGACCCGCTTGAAGACTAACTCAAGTTTCTCCCCTTTGTCATCGAATGACCAAAAGGATCGAAACGAGGACTAACGCTCCCAAGAATTTCAAGTTGAAGAAGGAGCGCCAGTTGTTGGGGTCGGTTGTTGTAGTAGGACCTGCCGCGTGTCGCCCAAGTCTTCATTTTCATCGGTGTTGCGCGATGAAGAATAGGAGCTGGCCACCAAGGAAGGAACTTTGACCTTCTTGTATTTCTTCTGAGGAGGTGCAGACAGTCAAATTCTTCCTTGAGTCCCATTGACGCCGCTTCTTCCGCACTTTGTAGACATGTGAAAGAATAGCCCGGGTGCGTTTGAAGGTTTCATGGAGGTAGTAGTGGTTTTTCTTCACTGCATTGTGTGTTGAGGTCATGTTGTGAAGAATTGAACCAAACTGATGCTTGACCCATTTATGATTGCGATCAACCTTCTGATGAAGACTGAGGAGTAACTCATGATCATCATCACCACAGGTGCGATGAGCTTGAGGACTTTGCTTGACCGAGGTATTTGCGGCGAGTCATGTGTGGCGAGTCATCATTGGTGGAGTAGGATGCTGCTTTGCGAAACTGTCCATCCAATGGACGAATGCCTTCATCGATCACAGCAGTAGCCTTGCCCTTGTCATCAGCTGAGGTAAATGTCCGTTTGAGGACTTCAATCGGGGGCAAGTAGCTGCAGTGGTGTAACGCCCCGGATTCGATGCGCCAGGTGTCTTCCAGTTATTCGCCGTCCTTGCCATGTCATGTGCTTGCGTGTTGCACTTTGCCATGTCATCATATGCATTTCATATCATGTCATCATGTGCATTTCATTTTGCATACGTGCTCGTCTCATGCATCCGAGCATTTTCCCCGTTGTCCGTTTTGCAATCCGGCACTCCTATGTCTCCCGGCGCCCCTTTTACCTCTTTTCATGTGCGGGTGTTAAACGGTCTCGAATGGACCGAGGTTTGTCAAGCGGCCTTGGTATAGCACCGGTAGACCGCCTGTCAAGTTTCGTGTCATTTGGAGGTCGTTTGGTACTCCAACGGTTAACCGGGTAACCGCAAAAGCCTCTTTTGTTTACAGCCCAACACCCCCTTCAAAGTGGCCCAAAACCCAGCAAACTCCCCTCCATGCTCTCCGCCGTTCGATCATGATCGTGTGGGCGAAAACCGCACCTCATTTGGACTCTCCTAGCTCCCTCTACCTATATAAACACCTCCCCCCAAATTGCGGTCAAATCCCCCTAACCCTAAAATCGCCTCCGCCACCACCGGACATGTCCGCCAGCAGCCGGACACGTCCCGCCCTTGCGTCTTAATCGGGCGCGACACGTGTCGCCGTCGCCCTCCCTCTCCTCTCGCCCTTGGCCGCCCAGCTGAGCCCGCTCCCCTCCTGCCCGGGTCGAGCGCCGCCTCCGTGGCGCCCGAGCCTCCGTCACCCAGCGCCCTCCCGTGAGACGCTCCGCCGCCGCCTCCTCCCGCCTCCGCCCCGCCGCCACGCCTCCTCCGGTCCCGCTCACATCGGCCACCCCTTGGCCCTGCCGCCCAGCCCTCCTCTCCGGTCGGTCCCGACCCCGGCGACCTTCCCCGAGCCTTCTCCCGCCGTCGCATGCGCCATCTTCGGCAAGAGCCGCCGCCCACCTCGATCCGCGCGCCTCGGTTGACTTCTTCCCCCCCTCGATTTCCTCTAAGTCATTTCCCTGTCATATTTTGTTGCATTTTCATCATGCCATAACTCTCTGCATATTGCTCCGTTTCGTGCGTGTAATATGTCAAAATGTTCGTCTCGACGAGTAAATCATTTCATCTCATTGCATAATTTTCATTTGAGCTCATATTGATGCCCGAAATGCTGTTGGAAGAGTGCTATGTGATGTTAGTTTCAGATTCTTATCAGAACATGCACTTTTGTCATTTTCGCCATGATTGATGTGTGCACCCTATGAACTTGAGTCCTACATGTGTTTTGTAATATGCCATGCCATCTTTACAGGGGTGTATTCCATGTATTTTTGTGATCTCTGTGGTGACTAGCACAAGCATGCAAACTAGGCTTCATGATATTGCTGATTTCAGCCCCTGTTTCTGCTGATATTTTTATGCCATGTAAACTTGATGCTACAGAGAGATCCATGCTTATTTTGAGATACTTCAGTAAGGATGTTTTGAACATATGGTTATTCTCTATCCATCCATGCCTTTTTTTGCAATTATGAAGTGCCATAGCTTGAGTCAATCGAGCTCTACTTTTGCTACAAAATGTTTCCTGGCAGGTTGTTTACATGTTATTCAATTTTGCCAAGGTTGTTGTAGTTGATCCGTGTATGCTATGATGTTGTTCTTGCCATGTATAGCTTCTATGCCATGTCTTCTTGATGGATGTATGCTTAGTTTATCATGTATTGCTCTGTGGTGAGTGGTTCAAGCTCACCAACATGCCTACTTATTGTTGTTCCTGCCATGTATGAATCTGTAATACAACTTGCCATGTTTACATGGGTGTCATCATATTTTATGATCCTTTTTGGCTCATGGTCAGTAAGGGACATTTGTTCTATGCAATTAGTAGATTCATGCCATGCCTTTGTTTGCCATGATAAGTTCCTGTAGCATGTTGTTTGATAGCTCTAAACATTGCAACTTTGATGTTATTTCGCTAAAGTCTGAAATCATTATTATTTGCAATCTTGCCATGTGTTTTGAGCATGTTCTAGTGATTTCTGGAGATAGCTCAATGTTCATGTTTTGTAATGCTTTACCTGTAAATCATGCCCATGCCTTTTGTTTTTATGTTAAGGTCCTGTAGCCTGTTGTTTTGATGCTTGCAATATGCCTAGTTGCTGTTTTGGACAGATTGTTGTCATGTCTTGCATAGTGTGTATGTGTTGAACCGTTGCTCCGTTTTGAGTGTGCTCTATATGAAACTTGCTTTATTTTGCATGTCGTTTCATATTATCATGTTGCAACCTTGTTTTGAGGTGTTTGCTTGATGTTTGTATGCATTTTGCATCAATGCCATGCTTAACTTGTTTTGCTCATATCTTCTAGGCCGTAGCTCCGAATCTAATGAACTTTATATGCAACTTGATTAGAATTTCGTGTAGATCATCGTGGTGCATCTTAACTTGCTGTTTAACAACTTGAACATAAGGTTTATTCAGATCTGGACAAATTTTGAAATATGCATATGAGGGCTTACCGGAATTGTTATATGTTGTTTCCGGCCTCATTTAAACTTGCTTTGATGTGTTGCTCTTGTTTGCATCATCTCTTGCCATGAGTAGCTTCATGTAGTCTTGTCATGCATCATGCTTGTTTGTGCATCATGTCTTGTTCATGTGTTGTGTGTTTACTATGTTGTGTGCTTCTTCTTGTTAGTTCCTGTTTCGTTGCGATCGTGAGGATTCGTTCGTCTACGCTTGGTTCGGCTTCATCCGTTCATCTTCTTCATGGACTCGCTCTTCTTCCTTGTGGGATTTCAGGCAAGATGACCGCTACCCTGGATCTCACTACTATCATTGCTATGCTAGTTGTTTCGTTCTATCGCTATGCTGCGCTACCTATCTCTTATTCCTCAAGCCTCCCAAATTGCCATGTCAGCCTCTAACCTTTTTGCACCCTTCCTAGCAAACCGTTGTTTGGCTATGTTACCGCTTTGCTCAGCCCCTCTTATAGCGTTGTTAGTTGCAGGTGAAGATGAAGTTTGTTCCTTGTTGGAACATGGAGATGTTGTTCCTTGTTGGAACATGTTTACTTGCTGGGATATCACAATATATCTTATATTATTAATGCATCTATATACTTGGTAAAGGGTGGAAGACTCGGCCTTATGCCTGGTGTTTTGTTCCACTCTTGCCGCCCTAGTTTCCGTCATATCGGTATTATGTTCCCAGATTTTGCGTCCCTAACGCGGTCGGGTGATTTATGGGACCCCCTTGACAGTTCGCTTTGAATAAGACTTTTCCAGCAAGGCCCAACATTGGTTTTACCATTTGCCTGACCTATTACCCTTTTTCCCTTGGGAGTCGCGCATCCCAAGGGTCATCTTTATTTTAGCCCCCCCGGGCTAATGCTTGTCTAAGTGTTGGTCCAAACTAGAGCCACTTGCGGTGCCGCCCCGAGGCAACTTGGGGTATCGTCGGTTGCCGTACGTACTACTCATCCGGTCGTGGCCTGAGACGAGATACGCGCGGCTACTATCAGGGTGTCGGCATGCCGGGAGGTCTTGCTGGTCTTGTTTTATTGATGTCGAAATGTCTTGTAGCCGGGATTCCGAGACTGATCGGGTCTTCCCGGGGAGAAGGAATATCCTTCGTTGATCGCGAGAGCTTATCATGGGCTAAGTTGGGACACCCTGCAGGTATAAACTTTCGAGAGCCGTGCCTGTGGTTATGTGGCGATGGGAATTTGTTAATATCCGGTTGTAGTAAACTTGAAGCAAACTCTTCTAAAATACACCAACCGTAAAGCGTAACCGTGAGTGTCTCTTTTGGGGTTGATCGAGAGGAGAACACGGTTTCGGGTTATGTCTGACGTAAGTAGGAGTTCAGGATCACTTCTTGATCATTACTAGTTGACGACCGCCCTTTGTTTCTCTTCTCGCTCTCATTTGCGTATGTTAGCCACCATATATGCTTAGTCGCTGTTGCAACCTCACCACTTTACCCCTTCCTTTCCCATTAAGCTTTGCTAGTCTTGATACCCATGGTAATGGGATTGCTGAGTCCTCGTGGCTCACAGATTACTACACCACCAGTTGCGGTACATGTTTGCGATGATCATGACGCGAGAGCGATGTTTGCTTGTGTTGGAGTTCTTCTTCCGCTTCTTCTTGATCGGGGATAGGTTCCAATCGGCAGCTGGGCTAGCAGGGTGGATGTCGTTTGAGTTTCTGTTTATGTTTCATCCGTAGTCGGATGTTGATCTTGTATACGATGTTGATGTTGATGTATTCTTGTGGCATTTGTGCCTTATGTATGTATCCCCATCTATTATGTAATGTTGATGTAATGATATCCACCTTGCAAAAGCGTTTCAATATGCGGGTCTATCCTTGGTGGGACCGTCGAGTTCCTTTTGGATAGGATCGCATATTGGGCGTGACAAGTGGTTCAGAGTATCAGCCTTGTAATTGAGTGAAGACCTTGTCCTGATGAATCTCATTATCCAAGGCGCATAAGGCTTCAGCTCAAATGGTGACATAGCAATGTTTGCCAGAGTCCTCATGAAGAAATCATGGAAGTTGACGGGAACGCCATGGATGATGTTGAAAAGCATATTCTTCATGATGCCAACGACTTCTTCATCATTCGAGTCGTGGCCTTTGATAGGACTCATTGTCTTCGTCAGAATCCGATAGACAATCCGAGGCACATACAATAATTCCTTGACGAGGAATTTGGTTCTTGGGGCCTGCCTTGGCTTCAAAGGCTTCATCAGCACTTGCATATAGTGATTTGAAAGTTCTGGTTCGTTGTAGATACAACGAGCACCATCAAGTGGAGGACTGAGTGGTAGAGCACGAAGCAATTCAGATTCTTGGTGCCTTGTAGTGAGTATTTTCGGACATCCATCTAATACCCATGAGTTCACGTCTTGGCGTCTCCGGTGATGTGCAGCGTTGCATAGAATTGAAGAATGAGTTCTTCATTCCGATCCACAGATATCGGTGCAGAAATTCAGAAGTCTGCGTCGTGAAGAACACCGAGGACTGGCTCAAAGCGGGCAGAGACTCCATGTCCATATGAGGAATATGAGCATGATCGAAGACTTTGTCTTTGTTGAAGAGCACCGAGGAATAGAAGTTGGCTTGGTGGCAGTCCGAAACGCCTCTTCCTTATGCGAGCGTAATCATATGGATTATAGTTAGTGAAGAATACGTGCTCGGCAAAGAAATCTTCAGCCTTGAACTTTTGTTTGCTTGAGAACGGATTCTTTTGCTTGGGCAGAGGGGTGTCGGTGAGTTGCATCACCACCTCGTGAATCGCGAGCTCAGTTCTTGGTGAGGATTTCTTGTTCCTCAACAGTGCGATCGAGGATCAGCAGACGGCAGTTCATCGACACTAGTGGCTGGAATTTCTTCATGCACTGAGCAAGTGGGTTGAGTTTCTTCGAGTCCATTTGAACTGTTGGTGCAGGGGACTGAGGAATCTGTTGGAGCAGGGGTGAAGAGAGGAGTATTGGGATGCTAACTTCCCCAAAAGTCATCATTCATCACAGGTGTGGTGCACCCAATATCCACATCTTCATCTTCAATTTCCTCAACACCAGCCTCTTCAGCTGTGAACTGAGGCATAGGTGAGGAAATGACTGGGGTTGAAGGGATTGCGTCCACTTCAATTTCTTCATCAATCTGCTCGACGAAGCAAAGCGAATGATGTTCTTCATCGATCCGATTGGGATCTCATAGTCTTCTCAAAAGGAACAAGGTCCTTTGATGCCATGGAGGAAATCGGAACAGCATCAATTGGATTTTCGATTGAGCTGGTCATTGGCTTCATTTTCTTCGCAGTCAAGAATTTGACACAACCGATGCCTTCCTTTTCTTCACTGCAGCTCGCTCGCAGCCTTGGTTTTCTTCACATCGAGGCGGATGCAAGAATTGGAGTTGGTGTTGGCGCAGGAGGAGCCGAGGAATCTGGTTGAATTTCCTCAGGTAATCGATGCAGCTTGCCTGTCTTGTTCGGTTTCTTGAGCGCACCACTAGTGGATGCCCCGGTAATTTCTTCGTGGCTGGAATGGGATCATCAGCCACGAACTAGCATTTTCATCACCGCTTGAACTTCATCGTGGTCTTGGCATGTTCTTCATCGGCTGAGTGAGGCTTCACTGAGGAATTTCATGTTGCGTTGGGGCAGCAACATTGGTGAATTTCTTCGTCGATTGATTTAATCGACCTTGGCTCCTTGCCAATCAGCATAATAAGAATCAAAGTTTTTGCCGAGGTCTTGAATTTCGTCTGGACCTTGAGAAGTTCCTCAGGTGTCATTTTGACAACGTTTTTCTTCGGGAACTTCTCCTTTCTGTATTGAGCCTTCTTGATCTCTCTTGACTTTTCAAACTTCCATTTCTCTTCAGCGATGAAATGGGTCAACATATGACTTTGTCCAGGGGTCAGATGAAAATCAGGCATAGGGGTGTTTGGATCCATGTGCCAGAGATCAATATAATCGAGGATTTTCCTCGGATCCAACAAAGAGTGGCACGATGTGCCTTTGGCTCTAGCGGCCCTTTCTTGGCGATCTCTGATGATTTCCGCAAGTTCATCATCGAAGCTTCATCATCAGAAGGCACATGGAATGCAACCTGTTTCTTCTTTGGACTTGGCCGAGGACCTCGTCCACTTGTTGCTTTGGTCTTCAGCAGAGTCGGGCGGATGATGAAATTGGTGCTGCTTGAGGAACTTGTGAAACTCCAGAGGCAATCGAGAAACCAGCAGTCCTTTGACATGTAGCCGATGCACAGTGAACCGAGGACTTTGAAGGAGCTGTTGAGGACTTTGGTGGAGCTGTAGCAGGTGAGGAATTTGCCTTGAGGGCGCTGGCCGAGAACTTGGCCGTGAGGGCGCTGATGGTGAAGCACTTGGCTTATGAGCGGGCTTCTTTGGCATGGATTTCCTCGGTTTGACCGAGGCCTCGATGCTGCAGCAGCAGGGCGTAATCCTCATTGAATTTCTTCACCGCCTCCTTGGCTTGTCTTGCCAATTTAGCTTGGCGCTTAGCCCATTCTTCAGAAAGTCCTCACCACGCTTGATGCTGGTGGGGTCACTACTGGCCAGTGCCAATGGAGCTCTTGGGCATGGAGGATTGAGAGCGAATTTCTTCATGTACTTTGGAGTCATATATCAGTATTCCTCCATTCCCTTGCCCATCTCCGCTCAATCTTCCGAATGTGCACCTTGTGCTGATTTTTGTTTTCTTTGCCAAATTTTGCTTCATCAGTGTGCAATAGTCAGATAAATTTCCTCGGGGATCTCAAAAGCAATCATAACCTCGGTTTCTTTCCTCCTTTCGTGGCTTCTTACCGTCGCCATATTCTTCATTGAGGAAATTGAACAATTGAGTTCTCTCAAGAAGTATGCAGTTTTTCTTCGAGGAACGCCGCAAATGAGTTAAGTTGATGAGAACCTAGTGATTCAGCAGAAGGACATGAGTACCGTGAACAGAGTACAAGTGCGAGGAATTTGGAGAGGTCATATGCGTTCTGAGAAGGTTTTTTGAGAAGAACAAGTTTTGAGGAATTTGACCGGATGTGCCTTGAAGGATTTCACTAAGCGTTCTTGTCTTAGGTTCCAGAGTTGTACAGATCGAAGATCCACACAATTAGGGAATCTTGAAGAAAATGATTGCTTAGAAAAACAGTTCAAGATCATATGATGTGTGTGGTGTTCATATGTGTGAAGATTTGAAGAATAAACACCTTTGAAGATTTTCAGGAAAGCTTGAGAATCAAAGAGAGTAATAAAAGTAACTTTTAATTACCCGAAATGAAGAACACGACGAACTGGGAAGAACGGATGGGAAGTTTGTCGTTAGATCTTCCTTGCCCTAACTCGGCGGAGGAAGACAGCTACGGCGGCGGAGTGAAGATTCCATGGTCGGCGTGGAGTCGACGACGGCGACGAGGTCGAGGCAAGAAGCTCTTCCTCACCGGCGACGATGGAGTAAGCGGCGGCGCTTAGGGTTTGAGGAGCTCGAACGGGAGAGAGAGGTCGAGCGGGTAAAAGAAGTGAGGATGGAGAGAGGGTATTTATAGAGGCAAGTGAAAACTGTTCGCCGAAGATTTAGGACGGACGTGCCTCGACCATTCTCCTTCTCACGACATGTGTCACCCACGCATCGTGTAGTGGAGATCATGTCTGATCGTGGGTGAGTAAAATAATGCATCATGGGATGCGGAACGGTTTGAGCGGCAAAACCGAAAATTTGGATAAGATCAGTTTTAAAGTTCCGTTCGCAATTTCTTCAGCTGACAAGGACACAGTGAAGATTTTGAACGAGCTTCAAATAGAACGCACATGAAGAATTTGTGAATAGATTGGGTTGAGTATAGCATAGAGGGGGAAGGGTCCGATCACATTCACTTAGCAGAAAAAGCAGCTTGAAGAAATAACTATAAGTGAATGATGTAGAGGACATAAACCCATATATATGTATTGCCAATGAAGAAAAACGGCGGAAACAGTGAAGATTTTGCAAAGTTGAAGAATTTGAAAAACTGAAGAATTTCAAAACTGAGGAAAAACTCAAATTGAAGATTTTCAACTTTGGTGGTGGCGTGACCCATCAGATAAGAATGATGATTTCAGACACCACGCATAATTGTCGTAGGGTTACGAGAATCAAATTCTTCATTAATTTCTTCACACTAAGAGTGTTATTCTTCATTGATTGAAGAAAACGTTTCTTCATGTGTTGCACATCTAAGCCATCAATTTTGCATAAGTGTCGGGATGTGTGTCCTTTTCAAAGAACGCTCAAGATTCTAAGATATTTAGCTCACACCGCAAGTTGCTAAATCTCTTCTCATCCAAGGGCTTAGTGAAGATATCAGCTAGCTGTTCTTCATCTTCACGCTTTCGATGGAGATGTCGCCTTCAACACATGATCACGAAGAAAATGATGACGAATCTGAATGTGCTTTGTCTTGAGTGCTGAACTGGGTTGTGAGCAATCTTGATGGCACTCTCATTTTCACAATGAGAGGCACATTCTTCACGTTGATGCCGTAGTCCTTGAGAGTCTGCTTCATCCACAAAGAATTGAGCACAACACGAGCCAGCAGCAATGTATTCAGCTTCCGCAGAGATGGTGATACGCAGTTCGCTTTCTTCGAGGACCAACGGACCAAAGATCGTCCGAGGAAATGACAAGTGCCGAAGTTGACTTGCGGTCCACACGATCACCAAATAGTCGAGTCGAATATCCAATGAGATCAAAAGTAGAGCCCTTGGGGTACCATAATCCTAGTGTTGGTGTGTGAGCTAGATATCGAAGAATATGCTTCACACCTTATGGTGTGATTCCTTGGTGCAGCTTGAAATCGAGCACACATGCAAACACTAAGCATTATATCTGGCCTAGATGCACATAAGTACAATAAAGAACCAATCATGGAGCGGTATACCTTGTGATCAAGTCAATACCATTTTCATCGATTGCATAGATGGCCATTTGTGGGCATAGGAATTTTGACGCTTTGCAATCTTGCATGCCGAATTTCCTCGTAACATCTTTGAGGTATTTCTCCGAGATATGAATATGCCATTGTGTTGTTGATTTAATTTGAAGACCTAAGAAGAATTTCAACTCTCCCATCATAGACATTTGATATTCTTCACTCATCATATAGGCAAATTCATCACTATAACGTTGGTCAAGACAGCCAAAGATAATATCATCAACATATATTTGGCACACAAACAGTTCACCATCATAAGATTTAGTAAAGAGAGTAGGGTCGAGTGAACCGGTGTGAAGCCATTCTTCACGAAGAATTCCTTCAATGTATCATACCACGCCTGGGGGCTTGTTTGAGACCATAGAGGGCCTTATTAAATCTGAAGACTTTGTCGGGATTCTTTGGATCTTCAAAACACGGGGTTGAGCAACATATACTTCTTCCTCAAGCTTACCATTGAGGAATGCACTTTTCACATCCATTTGATATAAGATAATATCATGATGATTAGCATAAGCAAGTAATATGCAAATAGCCTCAAGTCTAGCAACAGTGCAAAAGTTTCATCGAAATCAATTCCTTCAACTCCGTGTGTAGCCTTGAGCTACCAATCGTGCCTTATTCCTTACCACAAGACCATTTTCATCTTGCTTGTTGCGGTAGATCCACTTTGTGCCAATGATATTATGCTTGCGAGGATCTGGACGTTTGACCAGTTCCCAGACATTGTTGAGCTCGAACGATGTAATTCTTCTTGCATAGCTTGAATCCACTCGGCTCCGAATGCTTCATCTACCTTAGTGGGCTCTGTGATAGAGACAAAAGCATAGTGCCCACAAAAGTTAGATAAATGTGAAGCTTTTGAGCGTGTGAGAGGACTTGGCGCTTCAATGTCATCGATGATCTTCTCCACTTGCACTTCTTTTGCAACGAGGATGAGCTGGTTGTCGTCGAGGAATTTGATCATTTTCCTCAAAGCACCATTGTCTTCAAATTATCTTCAGTGCATCACCGACGTTCTTCACGTCAGAATGAATTCTTCAAAGAGATTCTTCAAGAGGAATGACATCCTTAGTTGCCTTGAACTTGATAGAATCCTCGGTGCTGGTTCATCTAACACGAAGGTAGGTGCTCTCTTTGCAGCCATTAGTTTCATCAAACCGCACATCTACAAATGTCAACAATCTTGTGAAGAGCGATGTTGAAGACTCAGTAGGTGTGCGAGTCCTTCCGTAACCAAGCATAAAACCTTCATGTGCTTTGGTGCAAATTTAGAATTGTGATGAGGATCTCTAATCCAGCATTTAGCAATCAAGACTTTGAAATAACTTACATTGGGTTTCTTGTCGTTGAGGAGTTCATAGGCAGTCTTCTTGAAGAATTTGTGAAGATATACTCTGTTGATGATGTGGCACGCAGATCAATTGCATCAATCCAAAACCGACTAGGCGCTTTGTATTCATCAAGCATAGTGCGAGCCATCTCAACAAGAGTTCTGTTCTTGCGCTCCACGACGCCATTTTGCTGAGGAGTATAAGGAGCAGATAACTCATGAGTAATACCAAGTTCATCAAGATAGGCATCAAGACCGGAATTCTTGAACTCAGTTCCATTGTCACTCCTGATGTGTTTGATCTTCACACCAAAGTTAGTTGAAGCCCTCGAGGAAAATCGTTTGAAGACTTCCTGCACTTGATTTTTGTAAGTGACAATGTGTACCCATGTGTAACGAGAGTAATCATCAACAATAACAAAGCCATATAGAGATGCATCATTAATGACAATGAGTAATGATTGGGACCAAAGAGGTCCATGTGAAGCAATTCAAGGACGAGTAGTGGTCATGATAGTCTTCACTGGATGCTTGGCCTTGGTCATTTTTCCAGCTTCACAGTTCCGCACAAGTGATCCTTGAGGAATTTGACATTTTCAATGCCAATGACATGCTTCTTCTTTGCAAGCGTGTGCAAATTCCTCATGCTGCGTGACCAAGTCGCCGATGCCATAGCCAGCCTTTCCGAGGCTTTTGCAAGTAGACACACGGCTGGTTGTGGTCCTGTAGAAAACAACAATATACAAGTCTCCTCTCCTAAAGCCTTCAAGACTTTGGAATTGTCAGCTTCCATAATCACAACACAACGATACTTGCCAAAGATAACAACCATATCAAGATCACAAAGCATTGAGATCGACATGAGGTTGTATCCTAAGGACTCAACAAGCATGACTTTGTCCATGTGTATGTCCTTAGAGATCGCAACCTTACCAAGACCCAATACCGACTTTTGCCTTTGTCGGCCAAAGATGATATGCTTCAGATGTGACGGTGATAAGGAGCATCCATCAATAGATTCTTGTCACCAATATGTGATTTGTATATCCACTATCGAGAACCCACTCGGTGGCTTTGGGTTGATCATCCTGCAGATGAATTAGTACAACTTACGATCTCATATACTTCATCGGTGAAGAATATGATATCAAGTTCATCGATGAATTTCATCACCAAGATAATGAGATAAGCAAGATGAGGACGTGTGAAATGAAAGTTCATTTCATCATGATTAGCTGCGTCCTTTCGAGCAATTTTGTCGTGTCCCCAAGAAATTCTTGAGACGTTAAGGCACGCCCGAGACCTGACCCTGCAGAAGAGATTAGTTCTTTTCTTCACCACCCACATCTCAAGGGGTGGCAAAGAGTTTATCACTCATGAAGCACCATACGAGAATGGTGGCATAGAAGCCAAACCATTTAGTTTCACATAAGAGGGGTTAGGGTAAGCATATGAATAAGCGGAGAAATTCTTCGAGGACTTATGAACATATTGGTTTGAAGAATAATGCACATATTCATAGCCCTTAGCTCTACCTGCGAAAGAGTTGTTAGCACGATGATAATCATATGAGGACTTTGATCCTTTTGAGGAATTTGATCCACGTGAGGAATTTGGTCCGTATGAGGACTTGGATCCATATGAAGAATTTGGTCCATATGAAGAATTTGATCTGGGGTTCCTATTCTTCACGGTGGTGTCATGAGGACATTCACCAAGACTTTCAAGGCACTTCTTGGGAACCCAGATTTTCTTCAAAGGGAACCGCTCCTGCAGATTAGTGCCAACATATCTAGCAAATACTTCACCATTCTGATTTTTGAACAGTTTATAGTTGAGTCAAATGACTCATCGAAGAATGAGGAGATTCGCATGTAAAGCCAGATAAGTTAGATGGATCAACTGGAGGTCCCTTTGTAGCAACCCATGAGGTTTTGGGATACTACTCAGGCTTCCAATATGTTCCATCAGCATTGAGTTTCCTCTCAAAGGCAATACCCTCTTTCCTAGGGTTCCTGTTGAGGATCTGCTTTTTAAGCACATCACAAAGAGTCTGATGCCCTTTGAGGCTTTTGTACATGCCTGTCATATACAATTCCTTCAGCCCTGCATCGTCAATGATACTAGCAATGTCCTCAGATGAGGAATTAGTGATAGCAGAGGCAAGTGAAGAATTTGTAACAGTTGAAGCATTTGAACATTCAGGTGAAGAATTAGCAGATTCACGTTTAATGCACTTTAAGCATGGAGGAACAAATTCTTCCTGAGAAGTGCTGATTTGTTGAGCAAGTAATGAATCGCGCTCCTTCTAGAGATCTTCATAACTCACTCTTAGCTTCTCAAGGTCTTGCTTTCTTTGAAGAAATTCATAAGAAAGTTTCTCATGATCAGATAAGAGAGTGTTATGATGACCTTGAAGGTTGTCAAACCTAGACCAAGTCTCAAGATTTTCAATCGAGCTTTAGTGCGATCCATTTCTTCACCTAACATATCATCACTCTTATCTAGCATGTTTTGAACCTTTTCTAAAGCCCTTTGTTGTTTTACAGCAATCTTAGCAAGTTTTGAGTAACCGGGCTTTAGATCTTCATCGATTCATTTTCACTAGATTCAGAGGAGGTATATTTGAGTACCTTGGCACCCTTTGCCATGAAGCAATAGGTGGGGCGTAGTCATCACTATCTTCATCAGCTTTGTTTGTGAGGTCATTTTCTTGAGTTGAAGATGGACTTGTCGACGAAAAGCGATGGCGAGAGCTAGACTCGCCACACCAGACTCAGATTCTTCTGATGCCTCCTCTTCCTCATATTCCTCAGATTCAGCTTCAGAGTCCATTTCCTTGCCAATGAATGCCCGAGCCTTTTTGGAGCTGCTCTTCTTGTGAGAAGAAGGCTTTGAGGATTTTGATGATGAAGATTTCGATGATTTCTTCTTCTTCTTCGCGTCATCAGAACTGTAATCCTTGTGTTTTTTATTCTTTAATTCCTTTTCCCACTGAGGACAATCTTGGATGTAGTGACCAGGTTTCTTGCATTTGTGACAAAGTCTTCTCTTATAGTCACTGGATGAGGAATCACTGTTTCTTGAGGATTTTCCAAAGCGACCACGCCTTGAGAACTTCGGAATTTCTTCACGAGCGAGTGCTAGCTCTCGCCTAATTCTTCAGGATCTCCAAGGCTACTACGAGTCTTCACACTCAGATTCGACACAACCTTGGCCTTGAGGCACGTGTTTTCCATAGCTAGAACCATAGAGATCTCTCTTTTGACAAGTCTGGAACTCGTGAGTATTTAGCCTTCGAGGATATCGGCGGGATCAAGAGACTTGTAGTCAGCCCGTTCTTGTATCATCGGACCAGAGTATCAAATGAGGAATCAAGCAATCTCAACAGTTTCTTCACTACCTCATGGTCGGTGATGTCGGTGGCACCGAGGGCTTGAAGCTCATTTGAGATGTCGATGAGGCGATCAAAGGTTTGTTGGACATTTTCATTGTCGAGTCTTTTGAAGCGGTTGAAGAGATTCCAAGAACATCAACTCGAGAGTCACGCTGAGTTGAGACTCCTTCATTCACTTTAGACAGCCTATCCCGGATGAGCTTGGCGTTTCCAAAGCACTCGCTCTTCCATATTGACCTTTGCTCGGATGGCCATATATGATATTCTTTGCTTGAGAATCGAGTTGCTTGAATCTCTTCACATCAGCAGATTCGGAGAAGGTGTGGTGAGGAACACCATTTTCCACAACATACCAGAGATCGTTGTCAATTGCTTCAAGATGCATTCGCATCTTGTTCTTCCAGTAGGGGTAGTCCGTCCCATCAAAGGTAGGACACCCTGCTGAGACCTTGATCATACCTGCGGTCGACATAACTAAAACTCCAGGTGGTTAAACCAAAATCACACAGAACAAGGGAGTACCTTGCTCTGATACCAATTGAAAGTGCGTTATATCGACTAGAGGGGGGGTGAATAGGCGATTTTTATGAATTCTTCACTAAGGAATTTGCCGGTGAGGAAATTCCTTAGCGAAGAACTACTTATGTGCGGAATAAGTACTCGAAGTAAGCATAACAGAATACACGCATGGTCATCATGATGAAATGAAGACTAGCACAGAGTACGAAAGCGTAATCACAGGATAACACAAGATGAAGACAAAGCAGACTAAAGAAATTGAACTGGGAAATTGAGAAAGTCTTGATCAAAGTCTTCAAACACAGATATGAACAAACACTCAACACAAGAATGAGGAAATGAAAGGGTTGAGGAAATAGAACCATTAGGTTGGTGAAGACAATGATTTGGTAGACCAGTTCCAACTGTTGTCTCGGTTATACGTCTGGTTGGAGCGGCTGAGTATTTAAACTCGAGGACACACAGTCCGGACACCCGATCGCTGAGCACGCAGCTCAGACACCAAGTCATCACCGTATTCTCCTTGAACTAAGGTCACACAGACCTCGTCCAATCACTCGTGGTAAGTCTTGAGCGACTTCCAAACCTTCACAGACTTGGTCACTCGGCGATCCACAATTCCTCTTGGATGCTCTAGACCATGACGCCTAACCGTCTGGAAGAAGCACAGTCTTCAAAGGATACAAGCGTCGGATCCACTCAGGATCAATTTCTTTAGTGATGCTCAATCACTTTGGGATTGTAGGACTTTGGTTTTGGGGTTTTTCCTCACTTGATGATTTTCGCTCAAAGTCCTCGGAGGATGGGTTGCTCTCAAATGACAAGTGTCAAGTTCTCTCGGAGCAGCCAACCAGCTAGTGGTTGTAGGGGGCGGCTATTTATAGCCTAGGAGCAGCCCGACATGATAAGACATAAATGCCCTTCAATGATATGACCGTTAGGTGGATAAGATATTTTGGGACAGTGGCGCCAAGAAGACAGCGGTCGGAAATTTGACTCTCAAATTCCTTAGGGCTATCATGTTCCTCATTGTAGGCAATCCGCCTTTGGCGAATTCCTAACTCCTCGGTCGAACAAATTCTCGTGACGGAAGAACTTCGTCTCATTCTTCAAGAAATTGACTGAACTGTATGAGATTTCAAAGGCTTCACTCGAAGGGATTGGTAGGTGTAGGATTTTGAGTTGAGCATCACATGGAAATTTTTCCTTAGTATTTCCTCGACCCCTTTAACAATGACGGTGTTTCCTATGACTCAAGAAAGAGAAAATGAAACTACGAAAACAAAAGTCCTCATGCTTCATGTTCCTCAAATGAATACCAAGTCTTCAAGGTCACACCAATTTCTTCACTTTCAAAGTCTTGAAAAGTCTTCGAATATCAAAGTCTTCATCGAAGAACTTCATTTTAGGGTCGACTTTCTCTGTAAATATCAAACTCCTCATAGACTTATAGACCTGTGTACACTCACAAATGCATTAGTTCCTTAACCTATAAGTCTTCAATCCACCAAAATCACTAAGGGGCACTAGATGCACTTACAGTTCTTCTTGAGCACAAGCACCGGGTTAGCCAACCACTCCAGGTGAAAAACTTCCACAATAAACCTAGCCGCTAAGAGCCTGGCGACTTCCTCTCCAATAGCTTTCCGTCTTTCTTCGTTGAACCGTCAAAGAAACTGCCTGACCGGCTTATACTTCGGATCAATATTAAGAGTCTGCTCAGCAAGTTCTCTCGGTACACCCGGCATGTCAGAAGGTTTCCATGCAAAGATGTCCTGATTCTCACGGATGAACTCGATGAGCGCGCTTTCCTATTTAGGATCCAAATTGGCACTGATACTGAACTATTTAGACGAATCGCCTGGAGTGAAATCAACAAGCTTGGTTTTAGCAGCCGACTTAAACTTCATCGCCGGGTCATGCTCGGTGGTTGGCTTCTTTAGAGAGGTCATATCCGCCGGGTCAACCTTATCTTGATAAAACTTCAGCTCCTCTGCTGCACAAACAGACTCAAAGATAAGCGCGTCGCCCTCCTCACATTCCAGGGCTACCTTTCGACTTCCATGCACGGTGATGGTGCCCTTGTGACCCGGCATCTTAAGCTGCAGATAAACATAACACGTCCGCGCCATGAACTTGGCATAAGCCGGCCGACCAAACAGAGCATGATATGGACTCTTGATTTTAACCACCTCAAAAGTTAATTTCTCAGCTCTAGAATCATACTCATCTCCAAAGGCCACTTCCAGTTCAATCTTGCCAACTAGGTAAGCCGACTTACCAGGCACCACCCCATGAAAAACAGTGTTGGACGTCTTCAAATCCTTATCAGTCAATCCCATGCGTCAAAAGGTCTCATAATAAAGGATATTGATGCTGCTACCTCCGTCCATGAGTACCTTAGTGAATTTATATCCACCAACCTGAGGTGCTACCACCAGGGCTAACTGACCCGGATTATCAACCCGGAGGGGGTGATCTTCCCTGCTCCATATAATGGGCTATTCTGACCACCTCAAATAACGGGGGACCGCCAGCTCAAAAGAATTCACGGCCCTCTTGTGAACCTTCTGGTCACGTTTGCACAAGTTAGTGGTGAACACGTGATACTGCCCACTATTTAGCTATTTCGGGTGGCTTTGATAACCCAACTGCTGCTGCTGTTGTCCCCCTTGACCAGACTGCTGTTGATTATATCCGCCTTGATGTCCCTGAAAGCCGGAACTTGAACCGCCGCCCGGGCCATGAAAGCCGCCGGCTCCTGAGCCGCCGCCTGACCCGTGATTGCCATCAAACGTGTTGGAATTCTTAAAAGCCTTCATGATCGCACAATCCTTCCATAAGTGGGTGGCGGGTCGTTCCCGGGTGCCGTGTCTCGGGCAAGGCTCACTGAGTAACTGCTCAAGAGATGGGCCTGACCCGCCAGATCGAGGGGGCGGCTTGCCCTTACGTCTCTGATTGTTACCCTGTGCATTGGCGTTGGCTACAAACTCCGGGTTACCCTCAGCCTTACGCTTATTGCCTCCATGATTCATCGGGTTATGCTACTAACCTTTCCCATTGTTGTTCTTCTTTCCCTTCCCTGTCTTTTCCTCATCAGACGTGGGATCCTTGGTACTGTCAGAGTCGGCGTATTTGACTAAAGCTGCCATCAGCGTACCCATATCATTGCAATCACGCTTAAGCCGCCCCAGTTTCTGTCTCAGCGGCTCAAAGCGGCAGTTCTTCTTCAACATGAGGATTGCAGAGCCGGCATCCATCTTGTCAGACGAATGTATTATCTCCTTGACCCGGCGTACCCAATGAGTCGTGGATTCACCCTCCTCTTGCTTACAATTTGTCAAGTCCACAATCGACATAGATTGCTTGCAAGTGTCTTTGAAGTTCTGGATAAAACGGGCCTTTAGCTCTGCCCATGAACTAATGGAATTGGGTGGCAAGCCCTTTAACCAAGACCGGGCCGTTCCATCTAACATCATGGTGAAGTACTTAGCCATTGCTGCATCGCTGACCTCCAACAGCTCCATGGCCATCTCATAACTTTCTATCCACGCTCCGGGCTGTAAGTCGGCCGTGTAATTCCGCACCTTCCAAGGTCCTTTGAAGTCCTTGGGTAAACGTACATTACGTAGAGCCGGCACTAAACAAGGAACACCGCCGGTTCTGGTAGCCACTCCCGCCTCAACGGAAGTCGTCGGATAATCTGGAAAGTCCTGATGAGCCGTTTGTTGAGCCGCTAGCTGAGCCGCCCACTCGTCCTCCTGACGTACTCGGTCCTACACCGGGTTATAACCACCGGGAGGGTTACGGTGCTGGGCGTTGCTTGACAAAGCTTCTGACTCCATGTTCCTGTTGTAACTCGGACTCCGGTTTGGACGAGCCGGAGCTAACCCAGGCGGAGGAGTTGAATGAATCATGTCCCGGCTGTAGGAATAAGTCTCTTGCTGAGCCAAGCCTGTCTGGAGAAGGTCTCTGATCCTTCGAGTCTCCACTGCTGTTGGATCGTCTCTGTCCACCGGGAGAGTCGCTAAACGTGTTGATGCTGCAATCAAGTTCTCCATGGGATTGGAAAAGTGACCCGGCGGCATCGGTACGTAACGGGGCGGTGCCATGTTCCCATGAGGAGGTGCTATCTCCCGAGGCTGAGCCGGTCCTCCTGTTCCGGCTGTCATAAACTGATTTGCATCTGGCGGGTTACTTGGGCCGGCTCCGGGTGTAGCGAAAAGATTCCGAGGATCATAAACCGGAGGTAAATGGGATTGGGTTTTCTGATGCCTCCTCCTCATCACCTCGTTAGATGCGTCCAGGCTCATCGTAGGCTGGAAGGCTTCTGACTGTAGCTGTTGTGCCTGTGCATGCAAGGCCGCTCGTTCTGTGGCTAATCTGGTGTCCTCAGCTGCCAAGGCCTCCTTGGCCCGAGCTATATCCTCACGCACCCGTGCCACCTCCACGTTATGCTCATCTTGATTCGCAGGGATGACTGTGGTGGTTAACAGGGCCATCAACTTATCCATGAGATCCATCAGCACCTGAGCCGGCGGGCGCACAGGCCTCTGCCCGCCCCGCTCGACCCGGACGTTATTGTTGTTGCAGCCGTTGAATTTTGACCGGGTTGAGTACCAGCCATGAAGACTCCTGCCAGCTTGGCGGCTCATAGGGATCCGGAATACTGGAGCCATCGGAACAGCCCCCAAGCATGCCCTCTTGTACTTGATACAACGAATTTGTTGAACCGGCGGACGAATCACCGTCAGAGAGGACGGCCATCTCTCCACCATCTTCAGATCCTTTAGAAAGTTCCTCTCCTTGGATGCAGCCCACGAAGGCACGCTTCATGACGGGTTGAACTCGGGCGGGTCTCGCACACTGAGCCGTCTCAAAGAGGTCGATGCAGTTGTCCGGCTCAGGGCCCGGCTCACCAACCCGGCCGATGAAGACGTGGATTCCGCCGAAGGGGACCCGGTACCCGTACTCAATTGAGTCGGTGTCGGGGCCCCAGCCTTCGTCGTCGATGTAGATCTTGCCGCGACGACTCTTGGTCATCCGGCCCACTGCGTATCCCTTGAGCCCTTCGAAGTTGCCCTTCAAGAACTCAAATCCATCGTGCGCTGGCCCCACGGTGGGCGCCAAATGTCGTGGGTTTGTCACAGCAGATGTCCTCTTGCAAGGACTTAGTCGTGGAGCCATCGCAACTAGGAAGCTTAAAGGGGTTAATCGGGACAAAGGACACAAGAGGTTTTATACTAGTTCGGCCCCTTACGATGAAGGTAAGGCCTACGTCTAGTTGGGTTGGTATTGCTTGATGTTTCGATGACCAGGGAGCAAGATACGCTATGCCCGGCTCTCAATGAGTTGTTTCTTGCCCTAAGCCGCCAGCGGGTCGCCCCCTTATATACACGGGTGGACGCCTTGCGGCCTACAGAGTCCCGGCCGGCTCATAAACAGTGTCCGGCTCGGTGACCAGTTAATTCTACCTTATGATACAAGTCATGTCATTATGACGGTTTATCACCATGGGCCTTAAGCCGCCTGTGGGCCTCAGCCCCTTTATTGGACCGCCATCTTCATGCTTGGCCTTGGGCTTCTTTTTGATGAGTCTTCTTTGCGTAACTCGGCCACTCCTGGGCGGCTTACACAAATAGTTATATCCCCAACACTAAGTGTGCTGTCAAATGTCACAACGTAACTGGGTGATTATAAAGGTGCTCTACAGGTGTCTCCGATGGTGTTTGTTGAATTGGCATAGATCGAGATTACGATTTGTCACTCCGAGTATCGGAGAGGTATCTCTGGGCCCTCTCGGTAATGCACATCACTATAAGCCTTGCAAGCAATGTGACTAATGAGTTAGTTGCGGGATGATGCATTACGGAACGAGTAAAGAGACTTGCCGGTAACGAGATTGAACTAGGTATTGAGATACCGACGATCGAATCTCGGCAAGTAACATACCGATGACAAAGGGAACAACGTATGTTCTTATGCGGTTTGACCGATAAAGATCTTTGTAGAATATGTAGGAACCAATACGAGTATCCAGGTTCCGCTATTGGTTATTGACCGGATATGAGTCTCGGTCATGTCTACATAGTTCTCGAACCCGTAGGGTCCGCACGCTTAACTTCGGTGACGATCGGTATTATGAGTTTATGTGTTTTGATGTACCGAAGATTGTTCGGAGTCCCGAATGTGATCACGGACATGGCGAGGAGTCTCTAAATGGTCGAGACAAAAATATTGATATATTGAATGACTATGTTTGGACTTCGGAATGGTTCCGGGTGAGTTCGGGCATTTACCGGAGTACCGGGGGGTTACCGGAACCCCCCGGGGAGTCTAATGGGCCATACAGGCCTTAGTGGAGAGAGAGAGGGGCGGCCAGGTCAGGCCGCGCGCCCCCTCCCCCTTGGGTCCGAATTGGACTAGGGAAGGGGGGACGTGCTACCTCTTGAGCATGCGTTGGTTTTCCCTTGAAGAGGAAAGGGTGATGCAGCAAAGTAGCGTAAGTATTTCCCTCAGTTTTGAGAACCAAGGTATCAGTCCAGTAGGAGGTTACACACAAGTCGCCTCGTACCTACACAAACAAATGAGAACCTTGCAACCAACACGATAAAGGGGTTGTCAATCCCTTCACGGCCACTTGCAAAAGTGAGATCTAATAGAGATAATAAGATAAATATTTTTTGTATTTTTATGATATAGATTGGAAAGTAAAGATTGCAAAATAAAAGACGGAAGGAATAGTAAATTGATAGGAAGATAATATGATGAAAGATAGACCCGGGGGCCATAGGTTTCACTAGTGGCTTCTCTCAAGATAGCATAATTTACGGTGGGTGAACGAATTACTGTCGAGCAATTGATAGAAAAGCGCATAGTTATGAGAATATCTAGGCATGATCATGTATATAGGCATCACGTCCGCGACAAGTAGACCAAAACGGTTCTGCATTTACTACTATCACTCCACACATCGACCGCTATCCAGCATGCATCTAGAGTATTAAGTTCATAAGAACAGAGTAACGCGTTAGGCAAGATGACATGATGTAGAGGGATAAACTCAAGCAATATGATATAAACCCCATCTTTTATCCTTGACGGCAACAATACAATACGTTCCTTGCTGCCCCTGCTGTCACTGGGAAAGGACACCGCAAGATTGAACCCAAAGCTAAGCACTTCTCCCATTGCAAGAAAGATCAATCTATAGTAGGCCAAACCAAACTGATAATTCGAAGAGACTCTCAAAGATAATTAAATCATGCATAAAAGAATTCAGAGAAGATTCAAATATTGTTCATAGATAATCTTGATCATAAGCCCACAATTCATCGGATATCGACAAACACATCGCAAAAAAATTTACATCGAATAGATCTCCAAGAAGATCGAGGAGAACTTTGTATTGAGATCTAAAGAGAGAGAAGAAGTCATCTAGCTAATAACTATGGACCCGAAGGTCTGTGGTAAACTAATCACACATCATCGGAGAGGCTATGGTGTTGATGTAGAAGACCTTCGTGATCGATTCCCCCTCCGGCGGATGATACGTCCATTTTGCATCATGCTTTTATATCAATATTTATTGCATTATGGGTTGTTATTACACGTTATGTCATAATACTTATGCCTATTCTCTCTTATTTTACAAGGTTTACATAAAGGAGGGAGAATGCCGGCAGCTGGAATTCTGGGCTGGAAAAGGAGCAAATATTAGAGACCTATTCCGCACAACTCCAAAAGTCCCGAAACTCCACAAAAGTCATTTTTGGAAATAATAAAAAATATTGAGCGGAAGAAGTACACCAGAGGGGGACCCACCTGGCCACGAGGGTGGGGGGCGCGCCCTACCCCTCAGGGCGCGCCCCCTGCCTCATGGGCCCCCTGTTGGCTCTCCGATGGCCACCTTCTTCTATATGAGGTCTTTCATAAAGGTAAAAATCATAAGCAACCTTTCAGGACGAAACTCCGCCGCCACGAGGCGGAACCTTGGCGGAACCAATCTAGGGCTCTGGTAGAGCTGTTCTGCCGAGGACACTTCCCTCCCGGAGGGGAAAATCATCGCCATCGTCATCACCAACGCTCCTCTCATCGATAGAGGGCAATATCCATCAACATCTTCACCAGCACCATCTCCTCTCAAAACCCTAGTTCATCTCTTGTATCCAATTCTTGTCTCCAAGTCCGGGATTGGTACTAGTAGGTTGCTAGTAGTGTTGATTACTCCTTGTAGATGATGCTAGTTGGTTTATTTGGTGGAAGATCATATTTTCAGATCCTATATGCATATTAATACACCTCTGATTATGAACATGAATATGCTTTGTGAGTAGTTACGTTTGTTCCTGAGGACATGGGGAGAAGTCTTGCTATTAGTAGTCATCTGAATTTTGTATTTGTTCGATATTTTGATGAGATGTATGTTGTCTAGCCTCTAGTGGTGTTATGTGAACGTCGACTACATAACACTTCACCATTATTTGGGCCTAGAGGAAGGCATTGGGAAGTAATAAGTAGATGATGGGTTGCTAGAGTGACAGAAGCTTAAACCCTAGTTTATTCGTTGCTTCGTAAGGGGCTGATTTGGATCCATATGTTTCATGCTATGGTTAGGTTTACCTTAATACTTTTGTTGTAGTTGCGGATGCTTGCAATAGAGGTTAATCATAAGTGGGATGCTTGTTCCAGTAAGAACAGCACCCAAGCACCGGTCCACCCACATATCAAATTATCAAAGTACCGAACGCGAATCATATGAATGTGATGAAAACTAGCTTGACGATATTCCCATGTGTCCTCGGGAGCGCTTTTCTCTATATAAGAGTTTGTCTAGGCTTGTCCTTTGCTATAAAAAGGATTGGGCCACCTTGCTGCACTTTATTTACTTTTGTTACTTGTTGCTCGTTACAAATTATCCTATCACAAAACTATTTGTTACCACTTATTTCAGTACTTGCAGAGAATACCTTGATGAAAACCGCTTATCATTTCCTTCTGCTCCTCGTTGGGTTCGACACTCTTACTTATCGAAAGGACTACGATAGATCCCCTATACTTGTGGGTCATCAAGACTCTTTTCTGGCGCCGTTGCCGGGGAGTGAAGCGCCTTTGATAGGTGGAATTTGGTAAGGAAAAATTTATATAGTGTGCTGAAATTTACTGTCTCTTGTTACTATGGAAAGTAATCCTGTGAGGGGCTTGTTCGGGGTATCTTCACCCCGACCAGTAGAGCAAAGAATTGCCCCTCAACCTACTGAACCTACTGAAAATGAAAATATTCCCTTTGAAGTTCCTTCGGGTATGTTAGAAAAACTACTAGATAATCCTTTTGTAGGAGATGGAACAGAGCATCCTGATGAGCACCTAATATGTGGATGAAGTTTGTGGATTATTTAAGCTTGCAGGTATACCCGATGATGTTGTTAAGAAGAAGGTCTTCCCTTTATCTTTGAAGGGAGATGCATCGACATGGTATAGGCTATGTGATGACACGGGATTATGGAACTATAAACGAATGAAATTAGAATTTCATCAGAAGTATTATCCTATGCATCTTGTTCATCGTGATCGCAATTATATATATATATAACTTTTGGCCTTGCGAAGGAGAAAGCATCGCTCAAGCTTGGGGGAGGCTTAAATCAATGTTATATTCATGCCCCAATCATGAGCTCTCAAGAGAAATAATTCTTCAAAAAAATTATGCTCGGCTTTCTCGCAATAATCAATCCATGCTCAATACTTCTTGCGCTGGCTCTTTTATGATGAAGACTATTGAATTCAGATGGAATTTATTGGATAGAATTAAACGCGACTCTGAAGATTGGGATCTCGACGAAGGTAAGGAGTCAGGTATGACACCTAAGTTTGATTGTGTTAAGTCTTTTATGGATACCGATGTTTTCCGTAAATTTAGCACTAAATATGGACTTGACTCTGAGATAGTAGCTTCTTTCTATGAAACTTTTGCTACTTATATTGATCTCCCCAAGGATAAGTGGTTTAAATATCATCCTCCCATAGAAGTAAAAGTAGCTGCACCTACTAAAGTGGAAGAAAAGACTGTCACTTATAATGATTCTATTGTTCCTACTTCGTATGTTGAGAAACCACCTTTCCCTGTTAGAATAAAGGATCATGCTAAAGCTTCAACTGTGGTTCGTAAAAGCAATATTAGAACTTATACACCTCCTGAGCAAATTAAAGTTGAACCTAATATTGCTATTGTTAAAGATCTCTTGGCTGATAATATTGATGGGCATGTTATTCATTTCTGCGGTGAAACTGCTAGAATTGCCACACCTTATGCTAAAGATAAACATAGACCTGTGGTAGGTGTGCCTGTTATTTCTGTTAAAATAGGAGATCACTGTTATCATGGCTTATGTGATATGGGTGCCAGTGCTAGTGTTATACCTCATACTTTATACGAAGAAATTAAGCATGAAATTGCACCTGCTGAGTTAGAAGGTATTTATGTTACAATTAAGCTTGCCAATAGAGATACTATATCAGCAATGGGAATTGTTAGAGATGTTGAAGTCTTGTGTGGGAAAACTAAATATCCTGCTGATTTTCTTGTTCTTGGTTCCCCACAAGATAGCTTTTGTCCCATTATTTTTGGTAGACCCTTCTTGAACACCGTTAATGCTAAGATAGACTGCGAAAAGAATGTTGTTACTATTGGTTTGGGTGATATGTCTCATGAGTTTAATTTCTCTAAATTTAGCAGACAACACCGTGAAGAAGAATTGCCTAGTAAAGATGAAATTATTGGTCTTGCTTCTATTGCCGTACCTCCTAGTGACCCTTTAGAACAATATTTGCTAGACCATGAAAATGATATGTTTATGAATGAAAGAAGGGAAATAGATGAAGTATTCTTTAAACAGGAACCTATTTTGAAACACAATTTGCCTGTTGAAATCCTAGGGGATCCTCCTCCACCCAAGGGTGATCCCGTGTTTGAGCTTAAACCGTTGCCTGATACTCTTAAATATGCTTATCTTGATGAAAAGAAGATATATCCTGTTATTATTAGTGCTAACCTTTCAGAGCATGAAGAAGAGAGATTATTGAAAACTCTGAAGAAACACCATGCTGCTATTGGATATACTCTTGATGATCTTAAGGGCATTAGTCCCACTCTATGTCAACATAAAATAAATTTGGAAGAAGATGCCAAACCAGTTCATGATCATCAACGAAGGCTGAATCCTAAGATGAAAGAAGTGGTAAGAAAATAAATACTAAAGCTTCTGGAGGCAGGTATAATTTATCCCGTTGCTGATAGTCAGTGGGTAAGTCCTGTCCATTGTGTCCCTAAGAAGGGAGGTATTACTGTTGTTCCTAATGATAAAGATGAATTGATTCCGCAAAGAATTATTACATGGTATAGGATGGTAATTGATTTTGCAAATTAAATAAAGCTACTAAGAAAGATCATTACCCCTTACCTTTTACCGATCAAATGCTAGAAAGATTATGCAAACATACACACTATTGCTTTCTAGATGGTTATTCTGGTTTCTCTCAAATACCTGTGTCAGCTAATGATCAATCAAAGACTACTTTTACCTGCCCTTTTGGTACTTTTGCTTATAGACGTATGCCTTTTGGTTTATGTAATGCACCTGCAACCTTTCAAAGATGCATGATGGCTATATTCTCTGACTTTTGTGAAAAGATTTGTGAGGTCTTCATGGACGACTGTTCCGTCTATGGATCCTCTTTTGATGATTGCTTGAGCAACCTTGATCGAGTTTTGCAGAGATGTGAAGAAACTAATCTTGTCTTGAATTGGGAAAGTGCCACTTTATGGTTAATGAAGGTATTGTCTTGGGGCATAAAGTTTCTGAAAGAGGTATTGAAGTTGATAAGGCCAAGGTTGATGCTATTGAAAAGATGCCATGTCCCAAGGAAATCAAAGGTATAAGAAGTTTCCTTGGTCACACCGGATTTTATAGGAGGTTCATTAAGGACTTCTCAAAGATTTCTCGGCCTCTGACTAATTTATTACAAAAAGATATACCATTTGTCTTTGATGATGATTGTGTAGAAGCATTTGAAATACTTAAGAAAGCATCGATCTCTGCACCTATTGTTCAGCCACCTGATTGGAATTTACCCTTTGAATTTATGTGTGATGCTAGTGACTATGCTGTAGGTGTTGTTCTAGGGCAAAGAGTTGATAAGAAATTAAATGTTATCCATTATGCTAGTAAGACTCTAGACAATGCTCAAAGAAATTATGCTACTACTGAAAAGGAATTCTTAGCAGTTGTATTTGCTTGTGATAAGTTCCGACCTTACATTGTTGATTCTAAAGTAACTATTCACACTGATCATGCTGCTATTAAATATCTTATGGAAAAGAAATATGCTAAACCTAGACTTATTAGATGGGTTCTCTTGCTACAAGAATTTGATTTGCATATTGTTGATAGAAAAGGAGCTGAGAACCCCGTTGCAGACAACTTGTCTAGGTTAGAAAATGTTCTTGATGACCCACTACCTATTGATGATAGCTTTTCTGATGAGCAATTAAATGTCATAAGTACTTCTCGTAGTACTCCTTGGTATGCTGATTATGCTAATTACATCGTTGCTAAATTTATACCACCTAGTTTCACATACCAGCAAAAGAAAAAGGTTTTCTATGATTTAAGACATTACTTTTGGGATGACCCACATCTTTATAAAGAAGGAGTAGATGGTGTTATTAGACGTTGTGTACCTGAGCATGAATAGGAACAAATCCTACGCAAGTGCCACTCCGAAGCTTATGGAGGACACCACGCTAGAGATAGAACTGCACATAAGGTATTGCAATCTGGTTTTTATTGGCCTACTCTCTTCAGGGATGCCCGTAAGTTTGTCTTATCTTGTGATGAATGTCAAAGAAATGGTAATATTAGTAGACGTCAAGAAATGCCTATGAATTATTCACTTGTTATTGAACCATTTGATGTTTGGGGCTTTGATTATATGGGACCTTTCCTGCCTCTAATGGATATACACATATTTTAGTTGCGGTTGATTACGTTACTAAGTGGGTAGAAGCTATTCCAACTAGTAGTGCTGATCATAAAACTTCTATTAAAATGCTTAAAGAAGTTATTATTCCGAGGTTTGGAGTCCCTATATATTTAATGACTGATGGTAGTTCACACTTTATTCATGGTGCTTTCCGAAAAATGCTTGCTAAATATGATGTTAATCATAGAATTGCATCTCCTTATCACATGCAGTCTAGTGGTCAAGTAGAATTGAGCAATAGAGAGCTCAAATTAATTTTGCAAAAGACTGTCAATAGGTCTAGAAAGAATTGGTCCAAGAAACTTGATGATGCATTATGGGCCTATAGAACTGCATATAAAAATCCTATGGGTATGTCTCCGTATAAAATGGTTTACGGAAAAGCATGTCACTTACCTCTCGAACTAGAACATAAGGCATATTGGGCTATTAAAGAGCTCAACTATGATTTCAAACTTGCTGGTGAGAAGAGGTTATTTGATATTAGTTCACTTGATGAATGGAGAACCCAAGCGTATGAAAATGCCAAGTTGTTTAAAGAAAAAGTTAAAAGATGGCATGACAAAAGGATACAAAAGCGTGAGTTTAATGTAGGTGATTATGTATTGCTATACAACTCTCGTTTAAGATTTTTTGCAGGAAAACTTCTCTCTAAATGGGAAGGCCCTCACGTTATCGAGGAGGTCTATCGTTCCGGTGCCATAAAAATCAACAACTTCGAAGGCACAAATCCGAAGGTGGTAAACGGTCAAAGAATCAAACATTATATCTCAGGTAATCCTATAAATGTTGAACCAATGTTATTGAAACCGTAACCCCGGAGAAATACATAAGGGACACTTACCGGAACGTTTCAGATTCCGAAAAGGAATAGGTATGTGGTACGATAAGTAAACCAACTCCAAAACAGTTTTTAAGGCAATATTTCTCCGTTTTGGAATATTTAAAAAAATAGAAAAATAAGTAGCAGTCCGGGAAGGACACAAGGGTGGAGGGCGCGCCCTACCCCCTGGGCGCGCCCCCTACCTCGTGGGCACCTCGTGTGCCTTCCGGACTCCGTTTTCTTTATACGATACGTATTTTGGCCGGTAAAAATTCATTATATAACCTCCCGAAGGTTTTGACCACTGTATCATGCAATTGTCCTCTGTTTTTGTTTTGAGTTGTTGCTGCTGCAGATTAGAGCAAGATGTCTTCTCAAGAGTCAGTCGGGGGGAGTCGGCTGTCTCATCCGGCATCGGAACCAAGGGCAAACATCGACGCTGACCACTTTGGGCCAGCAACGGAGGAAGAGATGGAGGCTGACTTGATGAGGGTAGATGCCATGGAGGATCAAGAAGTCACTTCTCGCTTTCGAGCTGGGTTCATGATGGGAGAACTACAAAGTTCATCCATTCCAAACTCAGTTATCCCTTCCAATGTCAGATTTCTTTCTTATGAAAATATGAAGAGGAGTGTCGCTTGTTCCCCCGCAGCTATGCAACAACCTTGGGTGCAAGGAGCTTTAGCCGTCACAGGAAAGCTTCGTAAGGAAATAATGACCTCAAACAGTAAGTCAATAAGCTCGAGGAGGAGAATCGTATCCTGAGAGGAATCATCGCCAAGAATATTACACCATCAACAAAGAAGGAGACGTAATCACATGGGTATGGGCACTCCCCTTAGCAACTGCCAAGCATGGGGGAGGTGCCCTGGTATCGTATCACCATCACACTCCTATCTTTACCGTTTTTCTTAGTTCGATCCTATTAGTAGTATCTTGATCTAGTAGAATAAAGTTTATGGCATGATCTAGTTTTGAGTTTGATTTATGATCTCTCTATGTAATCGAGTCTGTGAGCTATATAATAAAGATTAGTGTTGAGTCAAGGGCTTGATTGTTTTGCCATGATCTCGAGTGAATAAAAGAAAGAGAAAATAATAAAAAGAAACAAAGAGATCATATTGATCTTATCGAGAGTAATGACTTCACATAGAAAGAGTATGATGATTAAAAGATTGTTGGGAGTTGACAAACATAGCTTTAGTCATTGTTGCAATTAATAGGAAGTAATAAGGAAAGAGAGGTTACACATATAAATATATTATCATGGACATCTTTTATGATTGGGAGCACTCATTAAAATATGACATGCTAAAGAGTTGACGTTGGACAAGGAAGACAACGTAATGGGTTATGTTTTCTTATATCTGAGATAAAGTATATTGTCATGGATCATCCAACATATTGAGCTTGCCTTCCCCCCCTCATGCTAGCCAAATTCTGAGCACCAAGTAGAAATACTACTTGTGCTTCCAAGAACCCTTAAACCAGTTTTGCCATGAGAGTCCACCATACCTACCTATGGATTGAGTAAGATCCTTCAAGTAAGTTGTCATCGGTGCAAGCAATAAAAAATTGCTCTCTAAATATGTATGATTGATTGGTATGGGGGAAATAAGCTTTATACGATCTTGTGACGTGAAATAAATAAATGTGACGGACTGCATAATAAAGGTTCATATCACAAGTGGCAATATAAAGTGACATTCTTTCGCATTAAGATTTTGTGCATCCAACCGTAAAAGCGCATGGCAACCTCTGCTTCCCTCTGCGAAGGGCCTATCTTTTACTATTATCCTCTACCTTATGCAAGAGTCACGGTGATCTTCACCTTTCCTTTTTTACATTTTATCCTTTGGCAAGCATAGTGTGTTGGAAAGATCCTGATAGATATATCTAATTGGATGTAGGGGAGCATGAGTTATTATTGTTGACATTACCCTTGAGGTAAAAGGTTGGAGGCGAAACTATAAGCCCCTGTCTTTCTCTGTGTCCGGCTAAAACTCCATAACCACAAGTATCGCGTGAGTGTTAGCAATTATGAAAGACTAAATGATAGTTGAGTATGTGGACTTGCTAAAAAGCTTTGACATAGACTCTTTCTGATGTTATGATAAATTGCAATCGCTTCAATGATTGAGATTATAGTTTGTTAGTTCTCAATAAAGTTTCTGATCCGTACTTTTGCATTGTGAATAGATTATTACTTGAGCATAAGAAATCATATGAAAATATTCATCTATGTTGCTGTTATGAGAATAATCATGATGCCTTCATGTCCGTATTTTATTTTTATCGACACCTCTACCTCTAAACATGGGGACATATTTATCGTTATCTGCTTCCGCTTGAGGACAAGCGAGGTCTAAGCTTGGGGGAGTTGATACATCCATTTTGCATCATGCTTTTATATCGATATTTATTGCATTATGTACTTTTATTACACGTTATGTCACAATACTTATGCCTATTCTCTCTTATTTTACAAGGTTTACGTAAGGAGGGAGAATGCCGGCAGCTGGAAAAGGAGAAAATATTAGAGACCTATTCTGCACAACTCCAAAAGTCTTGAAACTCCACGAAAGACATTTTTGGAAATAATAAAAAATATTGAGCGGAAGAAGTACACCAGAGGGGGACCCACCTGGCCACGAGGGTGGGGGTGCACCCTACCCCCCAGGGCGCCCCCTGCCTTGTGGGCCCCCTGTTGGCTCTCCGATGGCCACATCTTCTGCTATATGACGTCTTTCGTCAAGGGAAAAATCATAAGCAACCTTTCGGGACGAAACTCCGCCGCCACGAGGCAGAACCTTGGCGGAACCAATCTAGGGCTCCGGCAGAGCTGTTCTGCCGGGGACACTTCCCTCCCGGAGGGGGAAATCATCGCCATCGTCATCACCAACGCTCCTCTCATCGGGAGAGGGCAATCTCCATCAACATCTTCACCAGCACCATCTCCTCTCAAAACCCTAGTTCATCTCTTGTATCCAATTCTTGTCTCCGAGTCCAGGATTGGTACTAGTAGGTTGCTAGTAGTGTTGATTACTTCTTGTGGTTGATGCTAGTTGGTTTATTTGGTGGAAGATCATATGTTCAGATCCTATATGCATATTAATACACCTCTGATTATGAACACGAATATGCTTTATGAGTAGTTACGTTTTTTCCTGAGGACATGGGAGAAGTCTTGCTATTAGTAGTCATGTGAATTTGGTATTCATTTGATATTTTGATGATATGTATGTTGTCTAGCCTCTAGTGGTGTTATGTGAACGTCGACTACATAACACTTCACCATTATTTGGGACTAGAGGAAGGCATTGGGAAGTAATAAATAGATGATGGGTTGCTAGAGTGACAGAAGCTTAAACCCTAGTTTATGCGTTGCTTCGTAAGGGGCTGATTTGGATCCATATGTTTCATGCTATGGTTAGGTTTACCTTAATACTTTTGTTGTAGTTGCGGATGCTTGCAATAAAGGTTAATCATAAGTGGGATGCTTGTTCAAGTAAGAACAGCACCCAAGCACTGGTCCACCCACATATCAAATTATCAAAGTACCAAACGCGAATCATATGAATGTGATGAAAACTAGCTTGACGATATTCCCATGTGTCCTCGGGAGCGCTTTTCTCTATATAAGAGTTTGTCTAGGCTTGTCCTTTTCTATAAAAAGGACTGGGCCACCTTGCTGCACTTTATTTACTTTTGTTACTTGTTGCTCGTTATAAATTATCCTATCACAAAACTATCTATTACAACTTATTTCAGTACTTGCAGAGAATACCTTGCTAAAAACCGCTTATCATTTCCTTTTGCTCCTCGTTGGGTTCGACACTCTTACTTATCGAAAGGACTACGATAGATCCCCTATACTTGTGGGTCATCAGTGGAGCGCCGGAAAAGGCCCCAAGATGGGATCTCATGGGTACAGAAGGTTGCGGCGGTGGAAATAGGGTTTCGTGGTGCCCTCGGATGTTTTTAGGGTATATGAGTATATATAGGCGAAAGAAGTAGGTCGGTGGAGCCACGAGGGGCATACGAGGGTGGGGCCATGCCTACCCTCCCTGGGCGCGACTCCCTGCCTCGTGGCTTCCTCGTTTCTTTCTTGACCTCCACTCCAAGTCTCCTGGATTGCGTTTGTTCCAAAAATAACTCTCCTGAAGGTTTCATTTCCGTTTGGACTCCGTTTGATATTCCTTTTCTGCGAAACACTGAAATAGGCAAAAAAAACAGCAATTTGAACTGGGCCTTCTGTTAGTAGGTTAGTCCCAAAAATAATATAAAAGTGCATAGTAAAGCCCATTAAACATCCAAAACAAATAATGTAATAGCATGGAACAATAAAAAATTATAGATACGTTGGAGACGTATCAAGCATCCCCAAGCTTAATTCCTGCTTGTCCTCGAGTAGGTAAATGATAAAAACAGAATTTTTGATGTGGAATGCTACCTAGCATAATTCTCAATGTAATTTACTTTATTGTGGCATGAATGTTCAGATCCGAAAGATTCAAGACAAAAGTTTAATATTGACATAAAAATAATAATACTTCAAGCATACTAACTAAGCAATCATGTCTTCTCAAAATAACATGGCCAATGAAAGTTATCCCTACAAAATCATATAGTCTGGCTATGCTCTATTTTCATCACACAAAGTATTTAATCATGCACAAGCCCGATGACAAGGCAAGCAATTGTTTCATACTTTTGATGTTGTCAAACTTTTTCAATCTTCACGCAATACATGAGCGTGAGCCATGGACATATCACTATATGTGGAATAGAATGGTGGTTCTGGACAAGACATAAAGGAGAAGATAGTCTCACATCAACTAGGCGTATCAACGGGCTATGAAGATGCCCATTAATAGATATCAATGTGAGTTAGTAGGGATTGCCATGCAACGGATGCACTAGAGCTATAAGTGTATGAAAGCTCAACAAAAGAAACTAAGTGGGTGTGCATCCAACTCGCTTGCTCACGAAGACCTAGGGCATTTTGAGGAAGCCCATCATTGCAATATACAAGCTGAGTTCTATAATGTAGAATTCCCACTAGTATATGAAAGTGACAACATAGGAGACTATCTATCATGAAGATCATGGTGCTACTTTGAAGCACAAGTGTGGTAAAAGGATAGTAACATTGTCCCTTCTCTCTTTTTCTCTCATTTTTTTATTTTTTTTGTTTGGGCCTTTTTCTCTTTTTTATGTGGCCTCTTTTTTTTTCGTCCGGAGTCTCATCCCGACTTGTGGGGAATCATAGTCTCCATCATCCTTTCCTCACTTGGGGCAATGCTCTAATAATTATGATCATCACACTTTAATTTACTTACAACTCAAAATTACAACTTAATACTTGGAACAAAATATGACTCTATGTGAATGCCTCCGGCGGTGTACCGGGATATGCAATGAATCAAGAGTGACATGTATGAAAGAATTATAAAGGTGGCTTTGCCACAAATACGATGGCAACTACATGATCATGCAAAGCAATATGACAATGATGGAACATGTCAAACGGTGGTAAGTTGCATGGCAATATATCTCGGAATGGCTATGGAAATGCCATAATAGGTAGGTATGGTGGCTGTTTTGAGGAAGGTATATGGTGGGTGTATGATACAGGCGAATGGTGTGCGGCATTCACTACAAAAAAAGACACATCCGTGACATTTTGGGCCAAACGAATTTTTTTTCTGTCATACATATGACACTTTTATGACGATAATTGTGACAAAACCTGGTATCATCATAGATGTGGTGGGCTCCTACTTCTATGACAAAAATTCATGACAGAAAATGGGCTTTTCGTCCTGGGCGGGCCGGAGACGCAGCTGCATGACATTCTTTGGGCCGTCCATGACGGAAAAACCGTGTTAGAAGCGAGGGGAGGAAAATTTCGGGAGTTGCGATTCACGGTGGGAGGTCGGGCGGAGCGATCGCTGCGTTTCTCTTATACGTCGCTGCTGCGTGTGTGTAGGCGTTAGCTCGATCAAGCCGAAGCGAGGCGTTGGGCTCTAACGAACCCGAGCGATTGCCTGCGAGCTACGTTCTATCAACCCGAGCGATCGATCGATGGATGTTAATCGAACCCGATGGAGCGATTCTTCGCTCTCGCCGCTAATCAAGCCTATCGATGCTGCCTCTGGGATGAACAGTGAGCTTTGCGGGAGGGGGGGGTGGATGAACAGTGGGCGGTGGCGTTGCCTCTGGATGAACAGGAACTCGTGGTGTGGAGGGCTGGATGAACAGTAGACGATGGAGGGGTGGCCGTGGAGGGGTGGTTGAACAGGACCCCGTGGTGTGGAGGGCTGGATGAACAGTAGACGGTGGAGGGGTGCCCGTGGAGAGGGGTGGTTGAACAGTAGCCGGTGGAGTAGCGCGGTGGAGGCTGGATGAACAGGAGCCCGTGGAGGCCGGAGGAGGTCGACGAGAGCCCGTGGAGGCCGGAGGAGGTCGACGGTGGAGATGAACAGATCCGTGGAGTCCTGCTTTTGCGATCGCCACACCCCCCCTGCTTCGACCGTGGCGCCCAACACAAGTCCGCTTAAATGCTTTTTGCGGCACGCAACACCCTCCCGATCAACAGGACCCCGCTTCGACCGTGAGGAGGTCCGCTTCTCCGCTTTTGCGGTATGCCACAACCCTCCCGATCAACAGGACCCTGCTTCGACCGTAGGAGGTCCGCTTCTCCATTTTGCGGTGCGCCAGCCCGTCCAGATCAACAGACCCGTTTGAACGTGGTCGGTCGAACACAAGGCCGCTTCTCTGTTGCGGATACGCCAGCCTTGTTTCCATCGCCTGTTCCGTCCAAGCCCTCCCGATGAACACGACCATGCATTCTGTTCCGACCCAGCCGGTTGGCTCCCCATGAACACGACGACGACGCTGTTTCTCCGTTCCGACCCAGCCATGTACGTATGCGCGAGTAGGCGTTCGAGACCCTGCCCGTATGTACGTACATGGCCATATTTTTTTCTTGCACCCTCGCCGCTGTACGTACGTGTACATGCTACGTGCGCGCCTCTACTACGACACGTGCGCGCCTCTACATCGACCAGTATGTATGTACACGTTCGCGACCAGAAATGACAACGCTACGTACGCTTCGACCAGGTGGGTCCCGACTGTCAGGCACTTCCTTGCGTGCGAAGATGTAACTGGTGGGTCCCAGCAGTCAAGGGGGCTAATTGTTTTGGTTTTTTTTTGCCCGGACGCACTTCCTTGCGTGCGAAGATGTAGCTGGTGGGTCCCAGCAGTCAGGGGGAAACGTTTTTTTCGTGAAATACAGTGGCCCGTCCGGTGGGTCCCAGCTGTCAGGTGGAGGAATCATTATTTTCCGCGTAATAAGGAGGCACTTCCTTGCTGCGGCCGTGGACCCAACTGTCAGCCTCTCCACGTACAGTCCACGTCCAATGGAAGTCATTCCTTGACCGTGTTGACCACGCTGCGCTGAGAGCACCAGGGCGGTGGACGACGGCGAGGCCTGGGAAGGGGACGACGGGGAGCCGGGGAAGACGCGGCAATGGAAGCCCGCGGAGAGGAGTACGAGGGTTCACCGTTCGGCTGCGGTGTGAGGCTGTCGCCGCCAGAGGGCCCGGCCAGCCGTGGGAATAGTAGGGGCGGTGAGGCCTCCGCGGCAAAGACAACCGCCACGGGAGGCAGGAGCATGCGGTACGACCGGCGCTGCTTTGGGCGGCTGGAGCAAGAACACCAGGGGTTGAAGAAGCACTACGGCCGTTGGATGGCCATCGTACGGTCACTGGAGCTAGAATCGTTCATATTGACTAAAGTTGACAAAGGCCCCCGTCCCAGTCAACTTAGTAGGCCCACAAGTCAGCCTCCCACCATGGTGGGTCCTAGCTAGCAGGGGGAGTATTCATTTTTTTTGTGCGTAATAAGGAGGCACTTCCGGTGGGTTCGAGATGACAGCGCGGGGAATTTTTTTTCGCGAAATACGCTGGCCCGTCCGGTGGGTCCCAGCAGTTAGGGGGGAAACGGTTTTTCGCGAAATAAGGTGGCCCGTCAGGTGGGTCCCTGCTGTCAGGTGGAGGAATAATTATTTTGCGAGTAATAAGGAGGCACTTCCTTGCGGCCGCCTGGACCCAGCCGTCAGCCTCTCCACGTACACTACTCTTCCGATGGAAGTCGGTCGTTGACCATGTTGACCACGCCACCGAGAGCACCAGGCGGTGAGGTGCGGACGACGGCGAGGCCTAGGAAGGGGACGACACGGAGCCGGGAAGACGCGCAGTGGTAGCCCGCGGAGAGGAGTACAAGGGTTCATCGGTTGCTTTCTTTGCCGCCGCAGAATAACAGGGGTGTGGGTGAGTAGAGGATGGCCTGCCAGCGGTGGGAGTAGTACGGGCGGTGAGGCCTCCAGCGGCTTCACACCGCCACGGGAGGCGAGAGCATCGCACACGACCAGCGCTGGTTTGGGCGGTCAAGGCGAGAAGATCGAGATCAAGAAGCACGATTGACATTAGATTGACATGTGGGTGAGTAGAGGGATGGCTAGAACAGCAGGTGTGGCCGTGTGGGTGAGTAGAGGGATGGCTAGGCCAGCGATGGGAGTACGGTGGGGCGGTGAGGCCTGCGCGGCAGCATAGCCGGCCGCAGGGAGGAGGGAGCAGACAGTCCCGTCGGCGCTTGTTTGAGCGGCTGGAGCAGGAAGAGCAGAGATTGAAGAAGCACGACGGCCGTTGGATGGACATCGTACGGTCAATGGAGCTAGAATCGTTCATATTGACTAAGTTGACAAAGCCCTCCGTCCCCGTCAACTTAGTAGGCCCACAAGTCAGCCTCCCACCATGGTGGGTCCCAGCTAGCAGGGGGAGTATTCATTTTTCTGTGCGTAATAAGGAGGCACTTCCGGTGGGTCCGAGCTGGCAGTGGGGGGAACTTTTTTTCGCGAAATATGGTGGTCCGTCCGGTGGGTCCCAGCAGTCAGGGGCAAACGATTTTTTCGTGAAATACGGTGGCCCGTCCGGTGGGTCACAGCAGTCAGGGGGGAAACGTTTTTTCCGCGAAATACTGGTGGCCCGTCTGGTGGGTCCCTGCTGTCAGGTGGAGGAATAATTATTTTGCGCGTAATAAGGAGGCACTTCCTTGCGGCTGCCATGGACCCAGTTGTCAGCCTATCCACGTACAGTACTCTTCCGATGGAAGTCGGTCGTTGACCACATTGACCACGCCGCGCCGAGAGCACCAGGGCGGTGGACGACGGCGAGGCCTAGGAAGGGGACGACACGGAGCCGAGGAAGACGCGGCAGTGGATGCCCACGCAGAGAGGAGTACGAGGGTTCACTGGTTCGGCTGTGGTGTGAGGCTGCCGTCGCCGCAGAATAATAGGGGGAGTGGGTGAGTGGAGGGATGGCCTGGCCAGCAGTGGGAGTAGTATGGGGACGGTGAGGCCTCCGCGGCAGCACAGCCGGCCACGGGAGGCAGGAGCATGCGGCACGACCGGCGCTGCTTTGGGCGGCTGGGGCAAGAAGACCAGAGGTTGAAGAAGCACTACGGCCGTCGGATGGACATCGTTGACCACGCCGCGCCGAGAGCACCAGGGCGGTGGACGACGGCGAGGCCTACGAAGGGAATGACAGGGAGCCGGCGAAGACACGGCAGTGGCTGCCCACGCGGTGGAGAGTACGAGGGTTGACTTGTTCGGCTGCCGTCACCGGAAAATAACAGGAGGTGTGGGTGAGTAGAGGGATAGACAGGCCAGGGATGCGAGTATGATGGGGCCGTGAGGCCTGCCCGCAGCACCGCCGCCACGGAGGCGGAGCAAAGCGTTCCGACGGTGCTTGGTTTGGGTGGTCAGGGGAAGATCGAGATCAAGAAGATGATTGCCGTTAGATTGACATCTAACGGTTTGACACTGGTAGAGTCGATTGTTGACTAAGTTTCTTTCTTAAGAAACCAGGTGTACGCATGAACTTAGTAGGCCCACAAGTCAGCCTCCAAATCTGTGGCAGACAACATAAAGCCCATTTGCTATTTTTTACAATTTGCAGCCCATTTGCTATTTTTTATAATTTGCAGCCCATTTGCTAATTCTTAAGTAATTTATTACAGCCCATTTTCTGCCCAGACCACGGTCAAAAGTGCAACCTTATTTTGCATATTTCGTGGAGTCCAAACTGGTGTAATCCCAAATGATAAACATTTTTTTAAGAACTTATTGATTTGCCAAAAAATCGTTTTGCTTTTGTAAGCAAATAAGACGTGGGACAATTGAGTTGATTTAAGGGAAAACCAGTGGTAAAAAAAATCAGCGCTGGGTGGGAAAAAACAATAAAAATAAGGATGTAATATGAAAAGGGAATTTTATGTGTTTTCAATATAATGATACGTGTATATGAACTAGTAAAACTATAGGTAGAGATTAGAAAACGGATGTAGGACATGCGTTTCAAGAGGAAAATAGAACTGGACTGTGTGTTTGATTCAAGAACAAAACTGCTCGGATGTTGTAAGACAAAATATAACTAACGCCGGGCGAGGCCAAGAGATACCGCTGGATCTTTGTGCCCGTTGTCATCATGGGTTGGGCCTGTTAAAAACAAAACCAACCCTGGTCAGTCTACAGCCCAGTTGAAACTTGCTCGACCTGAAAAAACAATATACGTGCTCAATAAACGAGAGAATTCTGCAAGCACGCATCGATAATCGGGGCGCAGCACGGATATTGTTTTGTTATCGTGATAATAAGTGCATGCACTTGTTTCGAAAAAACTGCAGAACTGGGAATTCGAACGGCGGGTGCTTATGCTACCCATCAGATAAAAATCAGGTGCTTGAGAATTCGTTTCGAAACAAATGATTCAGCTTTATATCCACGTCGACCCTCGGCATGATGGTTGGAAGCATATGCAAGTTAATACCAAAAGATCGTTAACAACAATACCAACTTGCGGACGACAAGGTAGTACAACTACCAATACCAAACTACTCCTGGCCCTAGTGTTTGTCTGGTAGAAAATCTTGCAGAGGACCAGCTCCCGCTCCTTCTCTTGCTCCAGGTCCCCGATGTGGTACTAGTGCATCACCCAGTTGGTCCTCTGCTGGTCGAAGTTCTTGTTGGTGTGCAGCACCAGAACCTTTTTTGCTGCTCGTCTGCCGGCCGTTGACCATCACAGGCAAGGTATTGCCGGTCTTGTGCCACATCGCGTGTGTGCCGCACTCGATCAGATCTTGCGACGCGTCCACGTGCCCCTTTGAACGCCTCTAGAATTGCCTTTGAAGAAATGCTTCCTTAGGCCACTCAAGTGATACCTGCAGATTGTGGAATACAGGTTTTAGTGTACCTAGTTGGCATTTTTATAACATCTTTGGCATGTTGCAGACACTTGTTTCACTTTGTATTAACTGTCAAATTGTAATTGTTTCACCAGGCCTGCGTCTAAAAAGAAAAATAGAGCTATAAACAAAGGAATATGTTTGTGCAAGTAGATGGCCGATCGGTGTCTTACCTGGAAGTTTCTCAGGTTGGGTGTAGCATATGTCGTGCTCGCTGTCGATGGTTGGTATGAACAAATCGATGAGAGACTGAAATCTCGCGTTGTCAACACTCACTTTGGCCTCAAGGTGCTCGATCAGCTCCTGATCCGTGGGATCGAACTTGACGCCAGCCGGCAGCACCGGCCAATCCTTCTTCGACTTTCATCGGTAATTCCAGTTATATGGTACTCAATGTATGACCAATCAACTGTTTTAAGTGAATGATGAAAGATTTTGACAGAGTAAAAACTCGCGCATCTTCGACAGTTGTACGAGAGTAATTGCCATGCCGTTTTGCAAGGGCGCTTGTAAAAACTCTAAACTATATTCTCCTCTTATTTAATGGATGAGGCAAATCTTTTGCCTCCATTTCTAAAAAAAAGATTTCGACAGATAAGTGGTACTCCAAATCTGAAGTCCGGAATACTCGAACACGCTGCCGGGATTCTTGTGTCACCTCACACGCAGCGTGTTGTCATGTCAATTCAATGTGTGGACATGATGAATAATTTGACCGACGTATACTAGTACTGCTACTTTACTACTTACTAGTCGTATTTAGTGTCACAATTTATACATAGATTTAACTAACAAGTACGCACTTGAAGCCTAACTGATATATATGTATATATATGGCTTCTGCACAGCATCTCCATCATCATTATCAGTACATCCTACGCAGGTGAGTTAGGATGCACTTGATCCCAGGAAGGTATCTATCCTTCAAACCAGAGGAGTGCTTCAAACTAACAACAATACATAATATCCAACAAAAGAGGGTCGTACACAGCAGCAGAATACATGGCTCGGTCTAGATATCAGCACGAATCAATTTGTGCATATTTGATGTTGGCATGAACCACATCGCCGCATGTCGGGTTTGCAAAAGCCATCCATCGCATGGAAGCTTGATGCCTTTCACACATCAAGATTACCCGCAACAAGCTGTGTCGATTTAATCTCTGGATATGGTGATTCATGAAACCCATGGTATGATGTGTAAACACAGCCCCCTCGCAAATGGAAGTTGCATAGCACAGTAATCATCGCCGGTGATATGATCGATGATTGGTTGGATGATCGGATAATTGAGCCCGAGGAACAAGGAGTGGTTGTCGAGGCTATAAACCCGCCTCCAGTTGAATACGCCTGGCCCAATGGAGTTGGGATCTTTCTCGAACACGAAGCAGCCATAGCCATCAATGTCACGAATGCCCCACGCATTGTACTGCATGTGGTTTGATGTAATTGTTTGGTCAATTTGGTATGTGCGAATGAGCATCAAATGACCGCCGTCAGCTGAACGAGCGATAAACCAGCACCCATCGGCTGGTATGATTCCAGTGTCCCGAATCATGAAGGCCAGCGATTTATGCGCTCTGCTGCAACAATTCAAATTGGAGACCAAAAGGACAAAAATAAACAATCATGTTCGAGTATGTGTGAATTAAGATTATTATAACAAAGACACATATCATAGACAGAGAATTGCAATGCCGTGGTCATAATCATACCCCAAGTTAAAAAATAAGCCAATGGCTTTCATATTCTAGCAACATGTCATGGTTCAAACATCATGTAACAATGAGAGGAAAACAGCTATGACATCGCCTACTCATATTCTACCATAGCACTTACTACTACTATTCTCATATCAACTCTAAGCAATAACATGCGTTGTTATAAAAATCTAGTAAACGAGAGTAACATATAGCAATCTTGATGTTATGCTCATAATATGTATTCTAACAATCGTTAGATGCCAATTGTTCTCATATCAACTCTAACAATAACATGTGTGGTCATAAAAATCTAGGAAATGAGAGGAACATATAGCAATGATGTGGTTATAGACATGCTATGCATTCTAAATTTGTAACAAATGAACAGGCAGTCATATTCATAAGGTAAAGATGTGATGAGATAGAACAATTACACGATGATAGATTCCACCAAGATATGCAGCCAATCTGTGCGTCGATCACAGTAAACGATGCCATCATGCACTATAGCATCGTATGTAAATGTTGCCTCAACAGATTGATGATGAGCCATAACCATGTATGGCGACCGGATTCCGATAGACTAATCCCATGTTGAACAAGGCAATGAGCTTGTAATCCATGTAGTCTTCGATGGTGTGGGCACTTCGCAGATTACAACTTTCGCAAATGAGGTCGAGCCAAAAGCTTGACGTGTCTCGTGCGTAGTAGGCGGGAGTTTCCGCGGGCGCGAGGCTCGATGTCGGCGGTATCCAACGATGGAAGGGTGATCTCTCGCTGGGTGTAGATATCCACGAGACGCCACGGACTACCGTGTGGTGGATGAGGACGATCTCAGTTATTTTCATGCCCGCCCAAAGAGTGGTCGCGCATGAAGGACAGTGGACGGTAGTGGTAGCATGTCGAGGGGCACCACGGCAACCTCCGTAGGATCGCAAGTCGGTGTCCGGGCCACCTGCGAGGATCGGGCATCGCAAGCAGGGTGTCTTGAAAAGAGTCGGCCGGTTGCGCATTTAGTAGACGGTACAAAGACACCGAGCATGTGGCCGACGGACGGTGCCGAGTAGGTCCATACGACTACAGATCTGCTCCAAGAGAACATCGGGAGGGAATTCCAATCGCGGCTCAAGCGTGTCGGTCGGTTCTGCCATTGGGGTTTTGGTGCCCGCGAGCCAGCGGGAAGTGGATTCAAGCGGCGAAGAAGAAGCTTCTCCTCGTGTGGTCGAAAGCAAAGGAGCGGGGGATATGGTACGCGAGCTACCAAGGAAGATGGCGCGGGCGGCGAAAGCAAAGGAGCGGGGTAAATGGTGTGCGGCCGACGATGGGGAAGAGAGGAGGAAGAAGAGTGGAAGACGGGAAGAAAGTGCATTAAATTTCAATTCTACTAGTACTACTACCAGATATAGGCACCGCCCTCCGAGTGTAAATAGTTACACCGATGACATGTGGGTCTACCACAAGAGGGCCCATATGTCGCTTAATGGAGGACACAGTGTGTAGGCGATTTATGAAGCGTGTTTCATCGGAAAACATGATGGCAGATCTTGGGTAAGGCTGATTTAGTAACACCAACATGCTGGTTCAGCTTATTAATTACGTGTCCCATCTGCTGCAGCGTGTATTGTCACTTCACCGCGAAGACTAGTTGAATAGTTCTCTCTAACCGAGATGGGGAATGATGGATCGCGAGGATTACCTTTCTACAAGATCCCTATGCCTCTACGCCACTTCACTCATTTTGCTCCGCACCTAGTCACTTGTTGAAATCAGAGAAAGACAAATACTCCATATTTGGGAACAGAGGGAGGCTTTTACTCTGTACTGGAGTATTTGGGAACAGAGGGAGTATCACCATATTGAGGGGACAGAGGAAGTTTGAAATATGAACATGTCAATGGGAGGGAGTAAGCCCCATGCATGCATGCATGCATGCATGCAACATGCAACACTCACACGTACTCCACATGGATGCACGCAACACTCACGCACCCCACGCGACACACAGCACACGACGCAACACACACGCTCACGCTCAAGTGCTCAACCTACTCCCTACGTCCGTGAAAGACTGTACATTTAGAGATTTACACATTGACCAGGGTATAATTAACGCCCAAAAGTAGCAGAGTTATGTGTGCATGCGACCATTGAGATAAGAAGATTAAATGAAGGCCATTGCATGCTGTAATTATGATAGACATGTAGCCTATACCTACAGCACAAGTTGGTGCATTAGTCAATCAATATCGATTTAGATTAAAGGCTAAATGCATTGAAGTGTAGATGTACATCATGTACTACTACACTTTTGTTTTATAGCCGATGTACACTCTTTGTTGGAAGGCCGAGGAGGACACGTGCATGCACTCACATACACAGCCAGGGCGGTTCGGGCGCAAGGGTTGGACTCGTGTGGCGCTGCGAAAAGTTTTGTTTAACTGATTTCTTTGCTCGCCAACCGATGGTGGGACCCGTAAACCAGGTGACAATTTAACCAGTCAACAAAGTGCCACGTCGACTATGTGGCCGGTCAGTAGGGTGCAATACGGTGCTCTACGATGAGCTAGTGATCGTATAATCGACGCAAAACTATATATAGTGACCGTAAAGAGCGATTGTTACATACGTTGACCGCCAGTGTATTTTTCTCGTTTCAAATTAAGCCATATTAATCGGAAAGGACGCAGTATGGACTACTACTAGTACTAGTACTGCTTTGATGTGTCCCGTCAACTCGCCGAACGAGGAGAAGCTTGCTTACTATGCCTCTCCTCGCCCACGCCGCTGTGGTTCGCAGGACGAGGAGAGGGTTTTGACTACAGCGCCTCTCCTCTTCCTCTCCCTCGCCCTCGCCCTCTCCCTCGTGGTGGACGTGCAGCAGTTCAATCGGTGTCAGATTGCCAGACGCATATTGTACTGTAGTATCATCATTGTTGGACCTTCCGAAGAGGCGAAGAGGCAAGTGCAAGGTTCACACGAGTACGAACTATTGAACCTCCCGAAGAGGCAAAGAGCCAAGCGCAAGGTTTTATAGGAGTTGTCGTCCTAGTAGGAGTGTACTACAACTATAGCGAACGATGCTACTGTATGATGCTGCCACGTCACGTATATCCAAAGCTGTGCCACCTTTTTTTCTCAAAGAGCATGTTGGAGCCCGTGCAACAACCACACAAGTTGCACATACACATAACACATTTACTAGTAATAAATTCTAAAGGACAAATGCCAATATGCCACACAAGTTCATCTCCAATTCATGTGATAAATTTGTGCATGACTAGTCTACATATATTCACAACGCTACTGCTCACAATTACCGTACTCCACTTACACGCTATAGATGGGCTACATGCATGTCCTCCTCCGTGTTCCAGTCCCTGTGTTCTTCATGGATGGCACGATCCATAGCGGTGGGCAACGGAATCATTGTTGCAGCTTTCTAGTCCGGTTCCACACGATGGAGACTCATCCAAGCTGAAGCGGCATAAATCAGGATAGCGTGTCCCAAAGATGTCGTTCATCCGGTGGTGCGCAATGAAGACACAACCATGCTTCATGAACGGCAGGCCTTCCGTGTCGTGCATGGAAGGTGGCATCCGCTTCACAATGGGGTAGCTGTCCCGATGAAAAGCAAGTACTTCCAAGAGTGTTCCTCGGCACCCACGTAGCATCACGGGGTCGAACTCGGCGCCGCTCATCGGTACACGCGCATCCCAGATCTGGACACATGGTGACGTACATAGTCAAGGTCCATGCATAATAATGTTGTGCTCAAATATGGCGGTCAGAATACTGTGCAGCAAATAGTACTACTCCGTATAGAGGAAGTAAAATAACCGCTTATTATATATAGCCACTCTTGGCTACATGGATGAGATAGTAAGACATGGAAAACAAAATGGTGGCAGCTAGTGGGTTCAAGTCTTCAAGGGCCCAGCTAGCTATACGCGTCCTCCAAGGTAAAAGTACTCCTACTAGTAGTACTAAGTATACTACTAGTACAACAATGAAAGAGAAGGCGAGAGGGTTAAAAATGGAATACCCGGGTAGATGGTGACGGTCCGATCGTGGTAGATTGTGTGACCATGTTGCACATCGCTGGTACCATGGGTAACGATCGCTAAGATAGTTGATCCCAATATGCCAAAGTCAGCTACAAGGTTCCGTGTTAGACCGAATCGCGGATGCAAATGCACATCCAGGATCGGCGATCTTATTTTGATCGGGGATGACCGGTCCTGCAAAATAATGGAGTACCGTTAGGGATGCAAATGATGGTTTGTGCATTCCGCTTGTAATCTCCCGCATCAGTAGGATGGCAACCAGATGAAACAAGTCCCCGGCTTGTCACCGCGAAGATGCGGCCTAGATGGCGCACGGCGCCTTCAAACGTAGGGTACAAATCTGCCGCCGCCAACATGCGCCACCTCTCTGCCATCTGCGTCTTGCATTGATGGCAATCCTTATGTCGAACACCGCGATGAGATAGTAATCGCCATAACCGTGTCGCTTTGTTGGCGGGTCCGCAATTGCTATCTTCTTCAATCTCATGTAGGCATCATCATACGATTCAAGCCCAGCCATCCGGAAGGCCGATCCCAATGGTGGAGAAGGGTCTCACCGGAACGGCCGCACCGCTGTGGATGTTGTGCAAAATGATGGTGGTATCCGGCCGGAGGTATGCAAGCCAATCTTTGTTGGCACCGACCCAGACCTATATATAAGACGGTGGGCAGCGGAGAAATTACGGGATGGAAATGGAATAACTAAGTACTACATGATCAAACTCCATTACTAACCTGCTCATCGGACAAAATCCGACTACCTCTCAACGTCGGCAACTCTATCGGAGTGAACGTGCAACCATGGCCAGGGAGCGGTGGACTGTTCGAAGGATTGTCCCATAGAAGAACCTTCTCCTCGAGGATGCATGGAAGACCAACAAGCATGGCCTTTTCCCAACCCTGTTTAAGCAGCGTCTTGAAAAAGTTGGTGCAGGAAGCACCGAGTCTTGCAGCGGTGAGGACGTCGGAGCGGCGTGCGATTTCTCCCAGAGGATCGTCGTCCAAGGTCTCCCAGCCCCGACGAGGAGGAGAACCGCCTGGCGAATCCATGGGAGCAGCGACGAACTGCCTTCTCTTCGGGGGGAGGGGAACTGGCGAGGAGGAGATAAGAGCATAGTAACCGCAGGGCCTCGTCCCTTCCAACTGTAGATCGCTCTCAAAAAGGGGTGAGGCTATTATTTACTACTAGTACTAGCATTATGGAACGTTATGGGATTGCATTATACTGTAAATAATAGCACTAGTAAGAAATTTTGGCACTAGGTAGTAGTTTTTGGCGTGGATTAAGAAATTTTGGTATGTTTTTTTTGCCATTTTTTACACGCCAACTAGTGTCAAAAACGCCTTACATTATGTGATTTGAGGACGTACTTGCATCAGAAAGCAGTACCAGTACTACTTTTCTCAACTTCGAGTATTAGTGCGATGTATTGTACTTCTAGTCTAGTCTAGTATAGTGCACCAGTTTTGAACTCTTGAATCTCAGGGCCAAGGAGCTATAGTTGGAAGTGGAGGGTACTACTGTTCTCTAGAACCATCGCTGTACTATCAATGCAGGGGAAGTACACCTGCGTAGTGGCCTAGTGGATACTCTCGGTGCTATATTCAGCCGCTCCTCTCACGTAGGAGTAGCTGGCCTACTCAGACGCTCCTCTCACGCACACACTAGCAGCCTATTTATCAACGACGGTTACTGCGGTCTGCGGGGGCAGAACATTTGAGTTATTTGATACAGCGAGACTAGGCTTTTCGCTTCCATTTGTGATGGATCTCGTCGAACTTTGTTAGTAGTTCCTTCTTTATGAATGAGATGAAGCAAAGATTTTGCCTCCATTTCAAAAAAAAACATGTCAAGAGGAATTTCTTTTATAGTAGAGCCGATAATGGAGTGAAGTCCATGCGTGCAACGCCACAAGCTACAGAGTACTAGTAGTACATCACTTTACATAGAGTATAGAGCCATATTGCACAGTTCCCAATGCCTCGCCAGGCTTTTCCGGCTCCTCGGGCTTAATTAGGAGGCACTAGTTTAAATATGCTACTACTAGCTGATGAGGAAGCTGCAAGCGAGGTGCGGCTAGGGCGAGCACGCGAGCCACGGGATGCTGGGAAGGAAAACCCGTTCACGTGGCTAGGCTGTCCAGTGCACCCAGATTGTGGGGCCGCACGTCCGTTTGACTTCAAAACTCAAACTACCTGTGTAAAATATTGGCTCGCAGTGAAGTGTAGTACTAGTACTATTTTTAAAAAAAGGCCGCCGTGCGTTCGGCCAGGATCGAACCCACAAAACGAGGTATACACTCCTGCGACCACTAGTAGTACTCGTTGGAGTACAACGCGACCTAGAATCGCCTTTTGTCGCTAGTAGTACGTACATTGTTCCTTACAAGAAACCCCTAAGGCTGGTCATAGTGGGGAGTAACTTAGACTAGTAACATGCATATGTTACTAGTCTATGTTACTACCTCTATAGTGGGTAATAACATATGTGTAGTGTCATGCATCATCTTATTTATTACTTTATAGACTCATTTTGCATTGGGAACCGCTATATGATGGTAACATATTGTGTTACTCCATTTGTATCTCTCTTTATTAATTACCTGACACATCATCTTTTTTGCTTATGTGGCATGTATGTTACTATCTATGTTACTCCCACTATGACCAGCCTAATAATGCAAGAAACCACTAAAATGCCAAGAAACTACTACCACTTGCATACGTGGCAGACTTAAGATAAGACTACCTTATCAACCATTGTACATGCTCTTACCAACCAAAATCCTCGAGTGACCTCCTACCTCCGGCCCGTCCACCTAGTCATCCTCGGCCATGGGACGCAGCTACCGCCACGCAGCAAGGCGAGGTCAAACCGCCGCGGCGGTGCGGAGCCCATGTTGCGGCAGCCCGGATGCCAGCTCCGTCCGGCGCTCGTGGCCGCTAGCTAGCCAAGATAGCTCCGTCCAGCTGCTTGTCTGCAAGGTTTGCTAGCTAGATTGGCACGGCAGCGCGGTGGCTTGCTCGCGCGCGCCGCGCTCACGCCAGCCATCTGGCTCGAGCGAAGGCCAGCGCGGAGGCTTGCTCGCTCATGAGTCACGCTCGGGCCAGCCTACCAACCCGTGCGGAGGCCAGCGCGGCGTCCGGCTCGTCCGGCGGAGCGGCGGCCAACTCGCTCATCACCGGCGCCACCGATGAACACGCATCAGTACTGTTTGAAGTAATGTTCAGGAAAAATAATGATTTGAGGGGGAATAACAGGATAGAAGGTTAGATGTGGGTCCCTCATGTCAACGGTCAAACAAAATGTGTTGGTTTAAGCTGCCTCACAAGACGGACGTGTGGGCCAACCCAGTCATAAATGGGTTTAAACGAACCTAATCGGTAGGAGTACTAGGTAGTAGTAGTTTTTTGGCGTGGATTAAGAAATTTTGGGTATGTTTTTGCTATTTTTGTACAATAGATTCTTCCTAGGGCTGGTTGAAAGTGGTAGTTTTTGTTAAATACTCTACATATTGTAAGTAGGAGTGAAAGTTAAGCTTTGGAAGCCAATAAACAAGGCTAGTTACATAGTGCATATGTGTACATGATTGAAAGTAAATATCAACCATGAGTGACTAATATCTTGATGGAAAACTCGAAACTACGGAATACTAGAAAAAAATACATGGTTGGAAATACTAGCAATGTTCATGTCCATTTCAACGAATCATAATTAGAATAATACTTATTCACAAACTTGGTACAAAACACCCCAATTTTGATATACATATGTATATTATGTTTCAATTATAATATATTCCTTGGGCTGTTTTGGTGAGGTCAGGGAGGGATGTGGTTGGTTTAAGATACTAATTATGGGTTTTTCTGCAAATTGGTAGACAAGTGGGATGTTGGTGAGAAAAGGCAACAACTTACCTCACAATCGTTAGATGTAGATCTAATGGTCGAGACGACGGATGGCGCATACACCAAAGATCACCAACTTAGTCTTGTGTAGGAGTACTAGCAAGATCCGTGCATTAATGGAACATCAAGATGCATTTTTTATAAAACACTTGTTGTGATTGACCCTTGCGGAGTAATCCCATGTGTAAAACTAATGATATCTCGAGAAATATGAGATAAGGTGAAGAGGAGTTGGGTGTGGTGGTGGTTGGTGGTCTGACCGAGCGGAGGCATGGGGATTGACGACGCCGGCAGCGGCCACTAGGCCAGTTTGTTCCAGAGGCTTCCTTTCTTAATTGCTCAACAATGAGGTTTGTTGGAGATAAGGATGAACGAGGGAAGGCCTTGTCTGCAAATGTGGAGAGGGGTGCGGTATCTTTTAGTTTAATTTCCATCCGCCGATATAGATCGACGGTCTATATTGCAAGATGGCACACGTACCATCATCACCAACTCGGTTTTTTATAAAAGAAGAAATATAAGTATGGAGATACAAACGTATTATCGATACTTGCTTCCGTAAACTAGCATCTACATTCTATTCAACGCCTCGGCATGTGGGGCCTTAGCACAATGACTTCTCGACTGTGTAAAACAAAGATTTTCCGTCACGACAAGGAGGGGGTGACGGCGCGCGCTTTTTGGCTTGCTCTAGTCCTAGTAGTCATACTAGGTGGTCTAAGCACGTAGATTTATTCTTTTCACGCCTCGTGTTCGCCAGATTGCCACGATCGTTGATGAGTAGACGGTAAGTTATTCATTGTTGAGCGTGTTTGCGAGAGAGAGAGAGAGAGAGAGAGAGAGAGAGTGCGTGTGCGATATGTTAGAGACTGAGGCAATGATAACAGATTCTTTGTGTCTATGTGTGTGGAGGATAGAGAGACATGTACATGGGGCTTTGTGTTGTGTAACGTGGACACACATATACATAATTAGAGAGTGAGTGTGTGAGATACACATGCGGACATGGGGAGAGATGAGGATCCAGATAAATGGGTGTTTGTGCGTGTCTGTGTGTGTTTGTGCATGCGTTTGTGTGTGACAGGGAGAGAGTGTATGTGGAGTAGAGAGACCACTGATGATGTAAACCTAGTATAAGGGAAGAGGGAATGGTGTGACATGTGTAGTAGCGAGATAGCACGGGTGCGGGGCGGGGGAGCAGACTATTTGGAAGAGACATCGAGTGTGTGTGGGGAGAGGGTGTGAGAGCGAGAGAGAGAGAGAGAGCTGAGAGAGAGAGAGAGAGAGAGAGAGAGAGAGAGAGAGAGAGAGAGAGAGAGAGAGAGAGAGAGAGAGAGAGAGAGAGAGAGAGAGAGAGAGAGAGAGAGAGAGGGGCGAGAGAGGGTCGTTTGTGTCCATAAATGGCGATAGATAGGGAGACAATGTTGATGTTGTCCAAATTGGCCTATGAACGGAGACGCAGGGAAGCGAGTCATCGTGTGTGTGATAGGGACTTCATGAGAGATCTAGAATAGATGGTGTAGAGAACAATGTGCGAAATCAAGAACGATTATACATTAGGGAGCTATGCAAAGAGTCACGACATATATGTATACAGGGAAGGAGCTAGGGCGGGTCCGCATGTGGGAGAGATAGAAAGAGGAGAGTGGTGCACAAGGAGACAAAGTGTGCTTGTTTGCAGTGGGGTGTTGTGTGAGGTGAGTGCGCGAGAACCACATAACTAGGGAGATAGACATTTGGGGGCGACGTGTTGTGTGTATGGGAAATATACACTCTACATAGTGCGTGTGCTTGGGTAAGAGAGATAGCGGGAGACCTAGAGAGTGAGGGAAGAGATGTGTGCATGCCCGGGAGACAAAGTGATAGAGACCTATGTTGGGGTCCGGACTTTACAAGAGAGAGGGGTGTTAATGTGCTCGTGTGTTGGTGTTTGGGGAGAGAACGACTTCTCTATGTGTGTGTGTGTGTGTGTGTGGTGGTGGTGTGACTTCAGATAAAGAGTGAGGTGTCTATATTTGAGGGACTTTAGTGTAATTGAGATATTGTGCACTCATGGTTGATCAATTTGTTTCACAGTTTGTACTATGAGATAACGATACTTTTGAACATGCGTGATATACCTTGATGTACCAGAATTACAAACCTAAGATTGGAATTTTGGAATTCGACTCCATCATTAGCTTTTGTAATTCATTTAAACGGAGGTACATTTTTTAAGCCGGAATTTCATGATTTCAAATTCATATATCAAACCAAGAGATATACACATACAGGCATGTTCAAACTTTACAATCATTCACTTTATTCATACACATACACATTTTTGCTTTTGTCATCATATTTAGGATAAACACATTTGGAATTTCATTTGAATTGGACCGTATGATGGTATTTGCTTGTAGTAGCTCAATGATCCATATTTGAATTGAATGGACAATCTAAGTTTCGAGTTGGAGACATTGATTTTCAAAACTTGCACATTTTTTGTGTGCAAAACAAACAAATTGTCGGCCATGATATCATAGTCGGTCGTACAAGAGTAGAATACTTATAATTTTAGGCGCCAAAAGCTTTCAAACTTCCCGCTCACATTGAAATATCACGTGCCTGAAAGTTTAGCCCTGCAATATTCTTGTTTTACCCCTGCCACATGAACGGAAAAGGGCTGCTTTGGTAACTCCATTGTTTTCCCCTCTTTGCCCCCAACATTCTTCCCCAGAGCCCCTCCCCTTCCCCTCCCCGAACCCCCAACCACGGCAAGCCGCTGAATCTAGTCCTCCGCCGCGGCGGTGGACCTCACACCCCGCCGGATCTACCTTCCGCACCTTAGAACCCCCAACTGCCAACTCACCACTTCACCGAGCCGCTTCAAGAATCGGGCTTGTCCACCGCCTGCATCTCCTTGACCGCCATCATGGTCCACCGCACCGGATCTGCTTAACCGGCGCCTCGTCCACCACAACGTAGGCCCTTCATCGACTCCTAGTCCGCCTTCGCTGGCCCTTCATACAAGCCCTCGTCCTCGCAACAGATCCGCCTCACCGAAAGCACTCAGCATAACGCGCCACCAAGCCTTCGCCCATCGCACCGACCCGCTCCACGGACGCCATATTCAACTCCACCGCCCTGCTTTACCGACGCCGCAGCCTCATCAGGTTATTTCGATTTGTACTCCTTCGTTTTTCTCTTTATCGTGCAACTGTTCACTTACCACGATGAGCTTTTTTGTATGTCGACAGCGCCGCAATCAGTAGCACCGAGCCGCTTCAAAGAATGGTGACAACCGCCCAAACTCAACCGCAACATGAGCACCATCGACGATCCTTAGCTATCAAGTATGACAACGATACCCATACGCCGCCAAGAATCAGGTACTATCATCCAACGGCCGGCGCCTACGTTCACTTTCCTAGCATAAGCACCGCACCTTTGAATTTCTTCAGGCATCATTCAGTTTTTCATGAGACGCGTTATTCGCTTGCACCAGAGGGCCATACTTCTAGCAAAGGAACATGTTACATGTGCTAAATTACATACCAAAGCACATATAGTTAATATGCTTTAGTTTTGTTCGATGCCACCTGTTGGTTCCATCGACCGGTTAATGTTCTCTATGCTTAATTACACATCAGCAAACTAGCATGTGGTTCCGCTGCTTTTTGTTTGTTTTACCCTACATTTTCTCGATGCTAGCTATTACATCACTGCTCCGAGCCTCTGCTCATTACTTGTTTGTGTGTTCTTGATCTTCCAAAGTTGCATGACTAATTTGATGCTTCTATTAATTATGGAGCTGCCAACCCCATCAAGCAAAATATTTGTTCTTTTGGGGCGGCACCTCTAACAAGCATAAAAATAGAGGGAAGCAGATATATTGTCGTGTATGCACACACCCTTTTTTCATTAGTTTAGATGAACCATTGATGATCAATTCGACCAAGTGCATGCGATTAAAATTAATTTTACCTAAATAGATGGTGCGAATAAACTACAACAACTAGATTTGCAACCACGGGATGTTGACGATATTTTCAAAGAACATTGCAACAGCAGCTAGGCTTCACAAAGAACATATGGTAAGCCAATGTGTTTTAGTACATGTGAAATGTAATGCGAGTGGGCTGCTTTCTTGGCTTGTGCCTCAATGTGTAATCCTACCGAATTACAAATAGTTCAGTTGTTCCGCTTTGTTGTATTGCTTGATTTGAATGCTTGTTTGTTGTTACGCTATACCTGAGTTGGCTAATATGTCAGCAAAGGTTCGCTGTACTATCGTAAAGAAATGCATGCCTATTTCATTTGAGTCCTTAACTTTTCCTCTCAACTTCATCACAAGACTGTCTTCGTAGTTTATATGAGGCCACACTGTTAAGTGCTTTCTCGATTATTTCAACTGCATAGATGCCTTGGCAACTTAAATATAGTGGTTGTACACTCCTTTCAACTAGGGATGTCAATCGGGTCCCGCTTAATCCCGATTAAAGTCCACTAGTGGTATGATAGTTCAAAAGAGTTTTTGTTTTTGAGGAAAATGAACTAGGAGGTAGCAAAACTAACTAGATGGGACTAGCGGATGTCATTTATTTTGCCACTTACATCCCTAGTTTCATCTTACCATTTTAATTTCTTTTCGGCTGATGCTGCTTCGAACCATTCAAATATAGTTTGCCATGCTCGGCAATAATTCGCCTGTCGTTTACCATGTAAGCTTACTGCCTGGATCATACGATAACTATCTCTTACTTATGTCCAGCGGAAACCTTTCAGATGCCGCTCACACTAGGACACAATGTACAACCCTGAATCTATTTGTGGAAGCAAGGCGCCATCCATGTTACCAGATGGTAGCAGTTCAGAGGCAACACCGCCGAGAGCAGTTTGAGCACGATATTATAGTGCTTGAGGCTCTACTAGAGGCGTAAAGAGATGGTGTGGCTGCCATGAATGAGGTAATCTTTATCTTGAGGCTGGAAATTACAGAATTAGCGGCACGCATTATGCAAGCAACCCAAGAATTGGAGGAAGTAAGAATGTTGCATTTGAAGACGGAGGAGGTCCTGCTGTTTCGCTATCCAAGCCCAAGGTAATCCCGGTTCTTCTTTAGATACCAGTTGAAATTGTCATTAGATTATTGTACTTGCATGTTGTGTCATGTCTCTGAATGGATTATGTTGCAAGACCCCTATGTTGTCCGAATTCCATGTTGTCCATGTGTTGTAATGATCCGAATTTTTAGGCGAGGTAATCCTCAAGACTTGTATGATTGACATAAGGTGAATTGTTTTTCGTGTGAGCATATTGTATTGATGAAATAACTGTTTGAATCAGAGTGTATCCAACCTATCAATTCAAGATCACGGCATTTCTAAATCATAATCATATATAAAGGTGGAATAAATATTTGTTGTGGTGTTGAAGAAATAAATAACAAAACGTATAATTATCTGTGGATATTCGTAATCGAATACAAATTGATTTGAATTTAGTTTGCCAGTCCTGTGGCAAACGTGAATGCTAATTCTCCCAAGTTTTGAACGGCGGCTAAACACCCACTATAATTTGTGGGCTGCCCAAGCAAGTGTTTGCAAGATGGAAATTACTGTCTACCCCGACATCGAGTACATCCTTATCGACCGGATTTACACCGATGTCGATAGGGGTAGACTAGTAACTTCAATCGACGTGACACGACGGCCTCTGAGCCCATTCGAGACACGGGGCGCCAAATGTGGGCGGCAAAACACATTTGATTCAAGCTCGTCCAAAGACATGTGTCTCTTCCTCCATTTCCCATTCATACACGGTGGGTGGCAAAACAAACTCTCCTCCTCCGAAATCGATGTAGGCTAATATTTTAAATAGGGGCAGATGTGTAACTTCCATCAGACGTGACACAACCGCCCTACCTGTCAGCCCCGTTCATACACCATGGGCGCCAACCGTGGGCGGCAAAACACCCTCTCCTCGCCTGAAATAGTTACCGCAAATATTTGGGAGATGCGAGATTACCGTCCTATCCCCAACCGACGCGATGTCCGAATTTTAAACGGGGATAAGTTCAGAACTTTCCCCATTTCGAGAAGCGCCCCAAAGTTTGAGATCCCCCTCCCTCCATTTCCCCATTCATACACCGTCGGCGGCACGACAACCTCTCCGATCGCGCCAGCCTCCTCCGTCCGCCACCCCATCCTCCACCTTGCCGGAGCCGCTACCCCTACCTCGTCGCCCATCGCAAGAGATGGACGCTCTCATCCACGACGCTGACCAGATCCTTTCATCGCCTCCTCTCGCTTCATCGGCGCCGTCGTCCACCTTGTCGCTTGCCGCCCCTCGACCGCCTCGCCCATGGCAACAGGATATATCCCCGACCCGTTGTCTGCCGCCTAAAGTCTTCTTCCCGCCGCCGACAGCCATCGCACCCGCAACACCCTCAACGACAAGATAGGCCTACACGGTGTCGCAAGAGAGGTGGTACTCTTCCATATGTGCTTAAGTTATTGATCTCACCCGAAAATAGATCGTAATTTGTTTATCGTACTTTTCTTGTCCGTACCAAATCGTAGTGGCTAGTTGAAAGCAAACATTGGTTGCGAAGTAGCTTTGTCCGGTTTGCACCTTCAGATCCGCCATGGCACGGGCACTATACTCGTAAAGCTTATGGTTTCCCCTTTATATTCACTACCATCATCGTAGGTGCTTCGTGTCGTGCTAGCACTGCTCCTCAAGACCTCAACCCAAAGCTTACGTGTTGAATACGAATCTGATATGATGCTCATATCACTAAAACAGAGAACGCTTAATTGGTCACCTAATGTTCCTATATTCGCTTCAAAAGCATGTGCGCCACCCATCGGTCCAGCTAGTTTCACTTTCCTGATTTTTCTCTTGATGCTTAGGGTTTTCCCTTTATCTACTCTACTATGATTTGCGAGGTGCTTTCGTCAGACTAGCATTACTCCACCCTTCAAGCTAAACAACACAACACTCGAATTCAAAAGCTTAGTTGTTCAAATATGATTGTGATATGATACTGATATTAGTTAACCGACACATTTAATTGGTTAGCTAAAGGTCCCACTTGAGTTTCCAAATGCATGTCGCGACATATAGAGAGACAGCATAATTGCATTTCTTTGTCACTTGTTGACCGTACTTTCTTGTCCATACCAAATCGTAGTTGTTATTTCAAAGCAAACATCGGTTGCTAACTACCCTTTATGCGGTTTGCAGCTTTAGATCTGCCATCTCACTGCCACGGTCAACACTGTACTCATCATGCTTATGTTTTCCCCATTTTATGATGACCACAATAAGCCTACGTGGTTCGTGTCGTAATAGCACTGCTCCACCCATCGAGCTAAACAAGCTTAGTTGTACAAATTCATATCTGATATTATTGTTGATATTAGTAAAACTGAGAGATGTTTAATTGGTGAGCTAAATGTTCCTACTTTAGTTTCAAAATGCATGTGAGCCACATATGGAGAGACCGGAAAGAATAGTATTTCTCTGCGCCTCGTTCATCATGGGTGGCCAACCGACATTGTATTGAAAGACTTGTAATATCTTCAATCTGCTTGCTCTTCCGCTTCTTCTTTAAGATGATACTCTTCTCTTGCGTCGATCGTCAGTCGAGTTGTTCTCCTTAGTATATTTTGAATCACAGTCAGTCGACTTGTTCTTCTTTACTATATGTTGAAGCTATCATCTGCGAAGTGTCATCACTTCGAGCTCTCTCATATTTTTAGTAGGCCACATTATATTAATGCACACAACAAATTACAGCATGCATGGCATCTTTTAAAAGAATTACAGAGATAGCACAAAGGGGTTTACAGGAGGCAGATTGGATTAGAATCACTTCGCATTACAAAGAAAATCTCACTTGTTTTTATGTTTTCATGCATGTCATATATTGAACATTATCAAAATGAATATGAGAATGGGCGACGAGAGGAATATTATGAACGATCCATTGGCTAACAAACTTGGCATGGTGGAGGATGGCCTATCTTATTCACCCATCAAGGTGCTTGCTCTAGCTTTGCAAAGTTGTATTGGTCGCATATATTTTGCATCCGACCTCTTGCATTACTTCTACTTTGTTACACCATCTTCTTAGTTTAAGCATCATATATGATTATATGCCATACCTATCCATTTTCTCAGTACCTATTCCATGTGTCGTCACACTATCTTTTTCCAAATAAATGTTGTTCTTTCGTAATAGATGTCCAAAAGGAAGAGGGTGAGTGCAGATCCTCAAGGAGTACAAACTATGTATTTGGAAAAGGTAGTGATACCTGTTAAATCAGATAGATCAGCAGCCACGTAAAACACAGCCCAACTGCACCACACTTTACCCCTACTCCAAAGGGCCAAACCCCTATTAGAACTGCTGGGAGCCCAGCCTCAGTAATCGTCTATGATATCAATTCAAAATTTGAACTCCTAAATTTCTGCTTGTGCCTTACCTTCTCTCTTGTATGAAAACTAATTTCAGATGAATCTCATTGCTCAAAGGATCATACGATCTCAAAACAATAATGGGCTCTGCATTGCTCTCGTCAAGACTCTCTCCTTTTTGCCTTGTAACGCTGTACTTAATTAATTGCTATTTGATTATGTATCATCACCGCACTGAGCTTCATTATCCTCTGTTTCTTCCAATATTATTTGATCTATATTTACTCTTTGCAAAATGTAGAATAATGGCAACGCTTATAAAGAATTTTCTTTGGGGAATTTATTGAATTATCCTTCCATCAACATGGAGAAGGGCTTTGTCCAGCCCGTGTTAACATGTAATGTAAGTTCATCCTTCTCAAGCCTTCAAACTTTGTTCTAGTATAGATTTGGATAGGCATCATTTCCTCCACTCGCTGTTTGCTTTGTTGTTTACATCTGATTGATGTTTGCAACAACTACCAGCTTCAAATTGTAGTTGTAAAAACATGTTCCTTATGCGTAATGATCCATTTATTTGCTTATATAATTGTGAAACCTGTTACGTGTCTCCTTGTTTCTCTTTCGAGTCGTATTCTTACGCCAGTGAACTTTAGGGAAGATAGTGAGCCAAACCATCTTGTGGACAGCGAGATGATCCCAAGGTCATGTCTTGATGAAGACAGTGAGTTGAAGCTACTCACCAGCAGGTGTGAGACAACCTTTGTGCAGTCGCTGCCTCGATCAGTCCGACTTCTTCAGTCTCAACTTAAAGCGGAAAGGCTTGCTTCAGCTCAGCTCCGACTTGAAGTCAAAGATGCAATGAAGATGTCAAAGGACTGCCGTGCGCACCATCAAGCCTTAAATCTAGTGTTGATGCATCTATCGTTGACACAATTGAGGTCTACTCAGCTTCTTCAGCTGTTTGGGGGCCCTTCTGCCGTGCCTAGTGCCTTCGAAGTGCTCTCGCTTTGTATATTCTTTTGTCGGCGCTTATTTGCATTGGTGGCGAACTTTGATGCCCAAAGGGATGTAATATGTGATAGCCGTGATAGCCTAGCGTAAGTTGCTTGCTTATTTATTTCCTTGTTGTCTTGTTTATTTGTTTGCTTGTAGTCATTGCAGTTCTTTTTCCGTGGTTAGCTAGTGGCTGCAATAACCTATTTTTAAAACTAGGCTACAATAATCATGGGCTAATATTTATCAGTAGTGACACTTTGGGCCTCCTACGGGTCAGAGAAAGCGAGGGCCTTCTACGGGCCGTAGAAACAATGGGCCTTCTAAGGGCCAGAGAAACAATGGGCTTTCTACGGTCGATCATCAATGGGCCTTATACAGCAAGATGATAACATGGGCCAATAACAGGCGCATTATGGCCATAAACGGGCTAGAGTTGGAATCGTCTGCTCATGGGCCGACCATAACGGGCCATCAATAGGCCGTATTTCATGACGCTATGAAAACGGTCCAACGATTAACGGACCACAAACGGGCCGATCAGAACCACGGGCTGAATTTGGCCCACAAGCATAAAATGACAAGAACGGGCCGTAAGTAAACGAATCGCCGAAATGAGCCCAAGAATAAATGGGCTCGAGAAGGCCGAAAGATAACATGGGCTGGAAACGGCCCAACGGAATAACGGGCCATTAATGGGTATAAAGTGATACACTTTGTTCATTACGGGCCGCCACCACGGTCGTTAATAGGCCAAGAGTTACATAGGGCCTCATATGGGCCGAAGACGCCATGGGCCATACATGGGCCGGCGAAAACGGGCTAGAATCATATTGGGTGGCCCAGATGACGCTACTGGGCCTAATTCGGATAGGGCGTAACGGGCCTTGGGTTAGCGGGCTGCAAATGGGCTATATGCGATCAGGCCGTTAACAGGCTTTCCATGGGCCGGCCCGCCACATTTTGACCAAGTCAAACGGGCCGGCCTTTTCATGGGAATGGGCCTCTGTTGGGTCGTGCCACGTGTCGACGTATCATAGGCGCCTTCCGTCCAATGAGTGGATGACATCTGTCCCAACGATGAGCGGACACGTGTTTCCTCCAGCCAATGATGATTTTACACGTGGAAAATCCCCATTGGTCGGGGCTGTTAACGGGTTATCGGATCCAAAACCCGACCCGATAGCTTAACGGCGTTCCGTTACGGTGGATGCCACGTGTCGGTCACCCTTGACGAAAAGCACTTCGGACGCGATTTATCGTCATGGAAGTGGACACTTCGTGATGATAATTTTGGTAATGTCATCGAACACTTCTACGACAAAGACAGTATGACTATCTTGATTCTGTCATAAATTTGTCATGGATGCACATGCATGACAAAAAATGCGACCTACTGTGACAAACACGTATCATCACGGAAGTGTATTTTTTTGTAGTGATTAGAGAGGCTAGCAATGGTGGAAGGGTGAGAGTGTGTGTAATCCATGGACTCAACATTAGTCATAAAGAACTCACGTACTTATTGCAAAAATCTATTAGTTATCGAAATGAAGTACTACGCGTATGCTCCTAGGGGGATAGATTGGTAGGAAAATACCATCGCTTGTCCCTAACCGCCACTCATAAGGAAGACAATCAATAAATAAATCACGCTCCGACTTCATCACATAACGGTTCACCATACGTGCATGCTACGGGAATCACAAACTTTAGAACAAGTATTTCTCAAATTCACAACTACTCAACTAGCATGACTCTAATATCACCATCTTCATATCTCAAAACAATTATCAAGTATCAAACTTCTCATAGTATTCGATGCACTTTATATGATAGTTTTTATTATACCTATCTTGGATGTTCATCATATTCGGACTAATTTTATAGCCAAAGCAAACTACCATGCTGTTCTAAAAGACTCTCAAAATAATATAAGTGAAGCATGAGAGATCAATTATTTCTATAAAATAAAACCATCACCGTGCTCTAAAAAGATATAAGCGAAGCACTAGAGCAAAATTATCTAGCTCAAAAGATATAAGTGAAGCACATAGAGTATTCTAATAAATTCCGATTCATGTGTGTCTCTACCAAAAGGTGTGTACATCAAGGATGATTGTGGTAAACTAAAAAGCAAAGACTCAAATCATACTAGGCGCTCCAAGCAAAACACATATCATGTGGTGAATAAAAATATAGCCTCAAGTAAAGTTACCGATAGACGAAGACGAAAGAGGGGATGCCTTCCGGGGCATCCCCAAGCTTAGGATTTTGGTTGTACTTGAATTTTACCTTGGGGTGCCTTGTACATCCCCAAGCTTAGGCTCTTGCCATTCCATATTCCATAATCCATCAAATCTTTACCCAAAACTTGAAAACTTCACAACACGAAACTCAACAGAAAATCTCATGAGCTCCGTTAGTATAAGAAAACAAATCACCACCATAAGGTACTGTAATGAACTCATTCTTTATTTATGTTGGTGTTAAACCTACTGTATTCCAACTTATCTATGGTTCATACCCTCCGATACTACTCATAGATTCATCAAAATAAGCAAATAACACACGAAAAACAGAATCTGCCAAAAACAGAACAGTCTGTAGTAATCTGTATCAAATGCAAACTTTCTGTAACTCACAAATTCTACCAAAATAGGAAGACCTAAATAATTTGTTTGTTGATCTAATTCAATTGGAATTAGTATTTTATCACGTTCTGGTGATTTTTAACAATTGTTTTCGTGAGCAGAAAGTTTCTGACTTTTTTAGCAAGATCAAATAACTATCATCCAAGAAGATCCTATAGGTTTTACTTGGCACAAACACTAATTAAAACATAAAACCACATCTAAAAAGAGGCTATATCAATTATTTATTACTAAACAGAAATAAAAAGCAAGAAACAAAAATAAAATTGGGTTGCCTCCCAACAAGAGCTATCGTTTAACGCCCCTAGCTAGGCATAAAATTTCAACGATGCTCACACGAAAGATAAGAATTGATGCACAAAGAGAGCATCATATAGCATATGAAAAACACATCTAAGTCTAACATACTTCCTATGCATAGGCATTTTGTAAGAAAACAAATTTTCAAGGAAAGCAAAAACTAGCATATGCAAGGAAGAAGAAAGGGACGATAGCATTCTCAACATGAAGAGAGGTAATTTAGTAACATGAAAATTCCTACAACCATATTTTCCTCTCTCATAATAATTACATGTAGGATCATAAGCAAATTCAACAACATAGCTATCACATAAAATTTTCTCAACACGATCCACATGCATGCAAAGTTGACACTCTTCCAAAATAGTGGGATAATCATTAACTAAAGTCATGACCTCTCCAAACCTACTTTTATCAAAAATACCATAAGATTGAACATTCTCCAAATATGTGGGATCTAAAGTTGACACTCTTCCAAACCCACTTTCAATATTATTGCAAACACTATTATCAATCTCATATTCATCATGGGGCTTAAATAAATTTTCAAGATCATAAGAAGAGTCACCCCAATCATAATCATTGCAACAAGTAATAGACATAGCAAAACTAGCATCCCTAAGATTAGGGTTTTGAAAATTATTAGCACAATTGACATCAATAGAATTTATAGTAAAATCATTGCAATCATGCTTTTTATTCAAGGAGCTATCGTGAATCTCTTCATAAATTTCTTCATCGCAATTTTCAGATTTACGAATTTCAAGCAAAACCTCATAAAGATAATCTAGTGCACTCAAATCACTAGAAATTGGTTCATCATAATTGGATCTCTTAAAAAGATTAGAAAGGGGATGAGGATCCATAAACTTTTAGCAAGCGAAGATGCAAGCAAAGAGAAGGCACATGGTAACACGAGATCGAACGGAAGGAGGGCGAATAAAACGGCAAAGGTGAAGTGGGGGAGAGGAAAACGAGAGGCAAATGGCAAATAATGTAATGCGAGGGATAAGAGTTTGTGATGGGTACTTGGTATGTCTCGACTTGACTTGGTGTAAACCTCCCCGGAAACGGTGCCAGAAATCCTTCTTGCTACCTCTTGAGCATGCGTTGGTTTTCCCTTGAAGAGGAAAGGGTGATGCAGCAAAGTAGCGTAAGTATTTCCCTCAGTTTTGAGAACCAAGGTATCAATCCAGTAGGAGGTTACACACAAGTCGCCTCGTACCTACACAAATAAATAAGAACCTTGCAACCAATGCGATAAAGGGGCTATCAATCCCTTCACGACCACTTGCAAAAGTGAGATCTAATAGAGATAATAAGATAATTATTTTTGGTATTTTTATGATATAGATTGGAAAGTAAAGATTGCAAAATAAAAGACGGAAGGAATAGTAAATTGATAGGAAGATAATATGATGAAAGATAGACCCGGGGGCCATAGGTTTCACTAGTGGCTTTTCTCAAGATAGCATAATTTACGGTGGGTGAACGAATTACTGTCGAGCAATTGATAGAAAAGCGCATAGTTATGAGAATATCTAGGCATGATCATGTATATAGGCATCACGTCCACGACAAGTAGACCAAAACGGTTCTGCATTTACTACTATTACTCCACACATCGACCGCTATCCAGCATGCATCTAGAGTATTAAGTTCATAAGAACAGAGTAACGCGTTAGGCAAGATGAAATGATGTAGAGGGATAAACTCAAGCAATATGATATAAGCCCCATCTTTTTATCCTTGATGGCAACAATACAATACATTCCTTGTTGCCCCTGCTGTCACTGGGAAAGGACACCGCAAGATTGAACCCAAAGCTAAGCACTTCTCCCATTGCAAGAAAGATCAATCTAGTAGGTCAAACCAAACCGATAATTAGAAGAGACTTGCAAAGATAATTAAATCATGCATAAAAGAATTCAGAGAAGATTCAAATATTATTCATAGATAATCTTGATCATAAACCCACAATTCATCGGATCTCGACAAACACACCACAAAAAGAATTACATCGAATAGATCTTCAAGAAGATCGAGGAGAACTTTGTATTGAGATCCAAAGAGAGAGAATAAGCCATCTAGCTAATAACTATGGACCCGAAAGTCTGTGGTAAACTACTCACACATCATCGGAGAGGCTATGGTGTTGATGTAGAAGCCCTCCGTTATCGATTCCCCCTCCGGCGGAGCGTCGGAAAAGGCCCCAAGATGGGATCTCACGGGTACAGAAGGTTGCGGCGGTGGAAATAGGGTTTCGTGGTGCCCTCAGATGTTTTCAAGGTATATGAGTATATATAGGCAAAATAAGTAGGTCGGTGGAGCCACGAGGGGCCCACGAGGGTCGGGGGCACGCCTCCCTGCCTCGTGGCTTCCTCGTTTCTTTCTTGACCTCCACTCCAAGTCTCCTGGATTGCGTTTGTTGCAAAAATAACTCTCCCAAAGGTTTCATTCCGTTTGGACTCCATTTGATATTCCTTTTCTGCGAAACACTAAAATAGGCAAAAAATAGCAATTTGCACTGGGCCTTCGGTTAATAGGTTAGTCCCAAAAATAATATAAAAGTGCACAGTAAAGCCCATTAAACATCCAAAACAGATAATATAATAGCATGGAACAATCAAAAATTATAGATACGTTGGAGACGTATCAGGCGGCGCCCCCCTTTCCTTCTCCCTCTCTCCTCCTTCCTTCCTCTCCTACTCCAACTAGGGAAAGGGGGGAATCCTACTCCCGGTGGGAGTAGGACCCCCCTTGGGGCGCGCCATGAGAGGGCCGGCCCTCCCCCTCCTCCACTCCTTTATATACGGGGGAGGGGGGCACCCCATAGACACACAAGTTGATTGTTTAGCCGTGTGCGGTGCCCCCCTCCACAGATTTCCAGCTCGGACATATCGTTGTAGTGCTTAGGCGAAGCCCTGCGTCAGTAACTTCATCATCACCGTCATCACGCCGTCGTGCTGACGAAGCTCTCCCTCGCCACTCAGTTGGATCTAGAGTTCGGGGGACGTCGCCGAGCTGAACGTGTGCAGATCGCTGAGGTGCCGTACTTTCCGTACTAGGATCGGTCGGATCGTGAAGACGTACGACTACATCAACCACGTTGTCATAATGCTTCCGCTTTCGGTCTACGAGGGTACGTAGACAACACTCTCCCCTCTCATTGCTATGCATCACCTAGATGGATCTTGCATGTGCGTAGGAATTTTTTTGAAATTACTGCGTTCCCCAACAATGATCAACATAGTGATGTTCACCATTGAAAACTACTCCATCTCACGTGATGATCGGACATGGTTTAGTTGATTTGGATCATGTGATCACTTAGATGATTTGAGAGATGTCTATCTAAGTGGGAGTTCTTAAGTAATATGATTAATTGAACTTTAATTTATCATGAACTTAGTACCTGATAATATTTTGCATGTCTATGTTGTTGTAGATCAATGGCCTGTGCTACTGTTCCTTTGAATTTTAATGCGTTCCTAGAGAAATCTAAGTTGAAAGATGATGGTAGCAACTACAAAGACTGGGTCCGTAACTTGAGGATTATCCTCATTGCTGCACAGAAGAATTACGTCCTGGAAGCACCACTAGGTGCCAGGCCTGCTGCAGATGCTGCTGATGACGTTAAGAACGTCTGGCAGAGTAAAGTTGATGACTACTTGATAGTTCAGTGTGCCATGCTTTAGGGCTTAGAACCGGGACTTCAACGATGTTTTGAACATCATGGAGCATATGAGATGTTCCAGGAGTTGAAGTTAATATTTCAAGCAAATGCCCGGATTGAGAGATATGAAGTCTCCAGTAAGTTCTGCAGCTGCAAAATGGCGGAGAATAGTTATGTCAGTGAACATATACTCAGAATGTCTGGGTACCACAATCACTTGACTCAACTGGGAGTTAATCTTCCTGATGATAGTGTCATTGATAGAGTTCTTCAATCACTGCCACCAAGCTACAAAAGCTTCGTGATGAACTATAATATGCAAGGGATGGATAAGACAATTCCCGAGCTCTTCGCAATGCTAAAGGCTGCGGAGGTAGAAATCAAGAAGGAGCATCAAGTGTTGATGGTCAACAAGACCACCAATTTCAAGCAAAAGGGTAAAGGGAAGAAGGGGAACTTCAAGAAGAACGGCAAGCAAGTTGCTGCTCAAGTGAAGAAGCCCAAGTCCGGACCTAAGCCCGAGACCGAGTGCTTCTCTTGCAAAGGATTGGTCATTTGGGCGGAATTGCCCCAAGTATTTGACGGATAAGAAGGATGGCAAAGTGAAAGGTATATTTGATATACATGTTATTGATGTGTACTTAACTAATGCTCGCAGTAGCGCCTGGGTATTTGATATTGGTTCTGTTGCTCATATTTGCAACTCGAAACAGGGGCTCCGGATTAAGCAAAGATTGTCTAAGGACGAGGTGACGATGCGCGTGGGAAATGGTTCCAAAGTCGATGTGATCGCCGTCGGCACGCTACCTCTACATTTACCTTCGGGATTAGTTTTAAACCTAAACAATTGTTATTTGGTGCCAGCGTTAAGCATGAACATTATATATGGATCTTGTTTGATGTGAGACGGTTATTAATTTAAAACTGAGAATAATGGTTGTTCTATTTATATGAGTAATATCTTTTATGGTCATGCACCCTTGAAGAGTGGTCTATTTTTATTGAAGCTCGATAGTAGTGATACACATATTCATAATATTGAAGCCAAAAGATGCAGAGTTGATAATGATAGTGCAACTTATTTGTGGCACTGCCGTTTGGGTCATATCAGTGTAAAGCGCATGAAGAAAGTCCATACTGATGGACTTTTGGAATCACTTGATTATGAATCACTTGGTACTTGCGAACCATGCCTCATGGGCAAGATGACTAAAAATCCGTTCTCCAGAACAATGGAGCGAGCAACAGATTTGTTGGGAATAATACATACTGATGTATGCGGTCCAATGAATATTGAGGCTCGTGGCGGGTATCGTTATTTTCTGACCTTCACAGATGATTTAAGCAGATATGGGTATATCTACTTAATGAAGCATAAGTCTGAAACATTTGAAAAGTTCAAAGAATTTCAGAGTGAAGTGGAAAATCATCGTAACAAGAAAATAAAGTTTCTGCGATCTGGTCGTGGAGGAGAATATTTGAGTTACGAGTTTGGTCTTCATTTGAAACAATATGGAATAGTTTCGCAACTCACGCCACCCGGAACACCACTGCATAATGGTGTGTCCGAACGTCGTAACCGCACTTTATTAGATATGGTGCGATCTATGATGTCTCTTACCGATTTACCATTATCGTTTTGGGGTTATGCATTAGAGACAACTGCATTCACGTTAAATAGGGCATCATCCAAATCCGTTGAGACGACACCATATGAACTGTGGTTTAGCAAGAAACCTAAGTCGTCGTTTCTTAAAGTTTAGGGCTGCGATGCTTATGTGAAAAAGCTTCAACTTGATAAGCTCGAACCCAAATCGGAGATATGTATCTCCATAGGATACCCAAAGGAGACTATTGGGTACACCTTCTATCACATATCCGAAGGCAAGATATTCGTTGCTAAGAATGGATCCTTTCTAGAGAAGGAGTTTCTCTTGAAAGAAGTGAGTGGGAGGAAAGTATAACTTGATGAGGTAAATTGTACCTTCTCCCGAATTGGAAAGTAGTTCATCACATAAACCAGTTCCAGTGATTCCTACACCAATTAGTGAGGAAGCTAATGATGATGATCATAAAACTTCAGTTCAAGTTACTACTGAACCTCGTAGGTCAACCAGAGTAAGATCCGCACCAGAGTGGTACGGTAATCCTGTTCTGGAGGTCATGTTACTCGACCATGAAGAACCTACGAACTATGAGGAAGCGATGATGAGCCCAGATTCCGTGAAATGGCTTAAGGCCATGAAATCTGAGAAGGGATCCATGTATGAGAACAAAGTATGGACTTTGGTGGACTTGCCTGATGATCGGCAATCCATTAAGAATAAATGGATCTTCAAGAGGAAGACGGAAGCTGATGGTAGTGTTACTATCTACAAAGCTCGAATTGTCGCAAAAGGTTTTCGACAAGTTGAAGGTGTTGACTACGATGAGTTTTTCTCACTCGTATCGATGCTTAAGTCGGTCCGATTCATGTTAGCAATTGCCGCATTTATGAAATCTTGCAAATGGATATCAAAATTACATTCCTTAATGGATTTATTAAAGAAGAGTTGTATATGATGCAACCAGAAGGTTTTGTCAATCCTAAAGGTGCTAACAAAATGTGCAAGCTCCAGCATCCATCTATGGACTGGTGCAAGCATCTCGGAGTTGGAATATACGCTTTGATGAGTTGATCAAAGCATATAGTTTATACAGACTTGCGGTAAAGCCTGTATTTACAAGAAAGTGAGTGGGAGCACTATAGCCTTTCTGATAAGTATATGTGAATGACATATTGTTGATCGGAAATGATGTAGAATTTTCTGGAAAGCATAAAGGAGTGTTTTAAAGGAGTTTTTCAAAGAAAGACCTCGGTGAAGCTGCTTACATATTGAGCATCAAGATCTATAGATCAAGACGCTTGATAAGACTTTTCAATGAGTAGATACCTTGACAAGATTTTTGAAGTAGTTCAAAATGGAACAATCAAAGAAGGAGTTCTTGCCTATATTGCAAGGTGTAAAGTTGAGTAAGACTCAAAACACGACCACGACAGAAAATAGAAAGATAATGAAAGTCATTCCCTATGCCTCAGCCATAGGTTCTATAAAGTATGCTATGCTGTGTACCAAACCTTTTGTGTACCCTGCCATGAGTTTGGCAAGGGAGTACGATATTGATCTAGGAGTGGATCACTTGAAAGCGGTCAAAATTATCCTTAGAAGACTAAGGAGATATTTCTCGGTTATGCGGGTGATAAGGAGTTCGTCGTAAAGAGTTACGCCGATGCAAGCTTTTACACCGATCCGGATGACTCTGAGTCTCAATTTGGATAAATATTGAAAGTTGGAGCAATTAGCTAGAGTATCTCCATGCAGAGCATTGTAGACATAGAAAATTTGCAAAATACATACGGCTCTGAATGTGACAGATCCGTTGACTAAACTTCTCTCACAAGCAAAACATGATCACACCTTAGTACTCTTTGGGTGTTAATCACATAACAATGTGAACTAGATTATTGACTCTAGTAAACCCTTTGAGTGTTAGTCACATGACGATGTGAACTATGGGTGTTAATCACATGGTGATGTGAACTATTGGTGTTAAATCACATGGCGATGTGAACTAGATTATTGACTCTAGTGCAAGTGGGAGACTGAAGGAAATATGCCCTAGATGCAATAATAAAGTTGTTATTTATATTTCCTTATATCATGATAAATGTTTATTATTCATGCTAGAATTGTATTAACCGTAAACTTAGTACATGTGTGAATACATAGACAAACAAAGTGTCCCTAGTATGCCTCTACTTGACTAGCTCGTTAATCAAAGATGATTAAGTTTCCTAGCCATAGACATGTGTTGTCATTTGATGAACGGGATCACATCATTATAGAATAATGTGATGGACAAGACCCATCCGTTAACTTAGCATAAATGATCGTTTAGTTTGTTTCTATTGCTTTCTTCATGACTTATACATGTTCCTCTGACTATGAGATTATGCAACTCCCGAATACCGGAGAAACTCCTTGTGTGCTATCAAACATCACAACGTAACTGGGTGATTATAAAGATGCTCTACAGGTGTCTCCAAAGGTGTTTGTTGGGTTGGCATAGATCAAGATTAGGATTTGTCACTCTGTGTATCAGAGAGGTATCTCTGGGCCCTCTCGGTAACGCACATCACTATAAGCCTTGCAAGCAATGTGACTAATGAGTTAGTTGCGGGATGATGCATTACGGAACGAGTAAAGAGACTTGCCGGTAACGAGATTGAACTAGGTATGATGATACCGACGATCGAATCTTGGGCAAGTACCATACCGATGATAAAGGGAACAACGTATGTTGTTATGCGGTTTGACCGATAAAGATCTTCGTAGAATATGTAGGAGCCAATATGAGGATCCAGGTTCCGCTATTGGTTATTGACCAGAGATGTGTCTCGGTCATGTCTACATAGTTCTCGAACCCGTAGGGCCCGCACGCTTAACGTTCGATGACAATTTGTACTATGAGTTATGTGATTTTATGTACCGAAGGTTGTTCGGAGTCCCGGATGAGATCACGGACATGACGAGGACTCTCGAAATGGTCGAGACGTAAAGATCGATATATTGGAAGGCTATATTCGGACATCGGAAATGTTCCGAGTGATTCGGGTATTTTTTGGAGTACCGGAGAGTTACGGGAATTCGCCGGGGGAAGTAGTGTGCCTTAATGGGCCATACAGGAAAGGAGAGAAGGGCCTCAAGGGGTGGCCACGCCCCCCATGGCAAGTCCGAATTGGACTAGGGAGGGGGCGGCACCCCCCTCTCTTTCCTTCTCCGTCTCCTACTCCTTCCCTCTCTCCCCTCTTGGAAAAGGAAGGGGACTCCAACTAGGATTGGGTATCCTAGTTGGACTCCTCCTATAGGCGCGTCCCTCCTAGGCCGACCTCCTCCTCCTTCCTCCTTTATATACGTGGCCAAGGGGGCACCCCAAGACAGACAAGTTGATCTTTTAGCCGTGTGCGGTGCCCCCCTCCACAGTTTCACACCTCGGTCATATCATCGTAGTGCTTAAGCGAAGCCCTGCGCCGGTAACTTCATCATCACCGTCACCACGCCGTCGTGCTGGCGTAACTCTCCCTCGACCTCAGCTGGATCAAGAGTTTGAGGGACGTCACCGAGCTGAACGTGTGCAGATCACGGAGGTGCCATGCGTTCGGTACTTGATCGGTTGGATCGCGAAGATGTTCGACTACATCAACCGCGTTACTAAACGCTTCCGCTTTCGGTCTACGAGGGTATGTGGACACACTCTCCACGCTCGTTGCTATGCTTCTCCTAGATAGATTTTGCGTGATCTTAGGCAAAATTTTTGAAATACTACGTTCCCAACACGCAAAGGCAGACCCCGCAAACCGAACCCGTATAAAAGGATACTCGCGGAATATGTTCTTTTACAGATCGGCTTTGCGGGGTCTGGTCTGGCGCCGCTCCCGCCGGCCCGCAAATCCAAAATTTGCACCTCAATTTGACACAAGATAATATATTTCTTTGCTTTTTCAACAACATTGGATACATAGGACATCACCAAATCTTTGCTAGAATAGCAAGACTAAAGAAAACAACAACCACAATTATGCATTTTAGAAGATTTCCAGGTTCCGTAACTGCTCCCACTAGTTGGACCAATATCTTCTCCATGCATTCATTGTTGATCTGCTGATTCTTGATTTTGCATTCTTCATTCTTCTTCTTTAGTACTAAAGAAGTAGACATTGCTTCCCCTCTAGTTACGCATGCAGCTACTTCATTACCTTCGATTCTACTAAGGAGTGCACGGACGTCTATTAAGTTTCTTTCTATCAATAAATCAATGTATTCGCCTTCCCAAACCCAAAATGAGCATCCATCTTCCTACACACATGATGATGTTCGAAATGAGCTATCGCAATTGAACCAAAGAATGCGTAGCCAAAGCCGAATGAAAACAACACCTACCCTGTCGTTTTCGCATTTGAAGAACAACCATCCGGGGTGCTTCCGCGTGTCCAAAGTTAGCCGCAGCACTGTCCGCGTGCAGTCGTCGCTGTATGAGCGGCATCGTCGAGCCGCAGAGCCGCTGCGCGAGCGCCGAGCCCGGCGGCCGGCCGGCCGAATCCATGCCGGCAAACCGTCGGCGGCGGCAACATGACGAACCTGTACCTGCATGCGGCGATGGGACTTTGTCGAGGCTGCGTGAGGTGGCTCCCGACCATTCCATCGCTTGGCGCAGCCATCGGTGGCCGGAAAAGCCAAATCCGGCTGCCTGCGACGAAGGGCCGCAGATCTGCAAATTTCCGGCCCGCCGACACAGGGCAACCTCGTGCATGTGGCGGCCTTTCGGCGTGATCCTGCAGGCTACTTTCGCCGGAATCATGGACGGCGGCCCGGCGGCGGGGCGAGGGGAGGTGGTAGGTGGGGAAAAGCGCGGGCTGAAATGTCCTCCCCACCAACCGCTCCCGCTATACGCAGGGCACCGACGGGCCGGGGGGACCGCGTATTCGCGGGTTGGGGTCAAGATTTTGCCGTGCCCCTCAAAAAAATTTACGGGTCGGCCGCGTTTGAGGGGTTTGTTCGGGCGGGATTTTTCGCACCGACCCGTGTTTTGGCGGTTATTTTGCAGGTCGGGGCTTTTTACGGGGTCTACTAGAGATGCTCTTAATGCAAGTAAACTAAGTTGAACGGAGACCTAAGACTAGACAACCGTAAAAAGAACAACAAAAGAGAAAAGTAAAAGAAGAAAATATTGACAATAACTTAGATATTCTTTTTTGCGGGGTAAAGGGAGTTTATTGCATAGATATAGAGTTACAGTCGAGAGGCCACAAATCTTCGATACATGATGGAACCGAGCCAAGCCAAACAGTCGTGGCACGCTCGGTGCGGTTATACTTAGCTAATCGATCGGCAACTCTATTTTGAAGTTTACTAATTTTTTGAGGAAAAAACTCCCTAGTACCTAAAAGGGCCTTGACATCAACTTAGATATAACATAGTTATGTCACATCTAGATGGATTTAGACACACCCTTTGACTTAACGGTAGAATTTTGGTATTTCTATTGGACTGTAATATCCAAGGAACGTCAGATCTAGGATCCAGGGAACTACCTTTCTCCCCATGCGGATTTGGTAGAGCGAACCATTATGTTGGCTTGAAGGAATCCCAGCCCCAGGCACTCTAAGTCTTAGGTCTCCCGGAGCTATGCGTGGTTTGTACCGATTTCTATTAGGAATCATCTACAAGGAGTGGCTATTGGGCCTGCCCAATGCTGTAGCAGAGTAAGAGTTTTTTTCCTGTTCTTTTTTTGAAAGATTGCCCACTGTTTGACGCACGTTTTTTTCTGCTTTTTTTTCTTTTCTTTTCTATTTGTTTGCTTTGGTTTTCTATGTTTTTTTCTTTGGTTTTCACTGATTTTCTTCGGGTTCTTTACTTTCCTTTTTTTTCAACGTATATCTACTTTTCATATACTTACAGAATATTTTTCATACATGCTTAAGATTTTTCAAATACATTATTAAACTTTTTAAATATATATTGTGATCCCTACTTTTTCATACATATTGTAATTTTTTGTATAGATCTAGAATTTTTAATATATGTTCAACATTTTTAGATGCATGATTAATCCTTTTATTCAAATACTTGTTTTGAAAAAAATCAAATACATGGTTAACCATTTTTTATGATAATTTTTTTAATACGTCCCAAACATTTCTTTTGATTGGTACGGAATTTTTTTTCAATTACATAACATTTCTTTACATTGTATACTTTTTTTAAAAGAATATATCACGTTCATTTATGGAAAACGTGAATATTTTTGAAATGTCACATACATTTCTAAGTGGTATAAACATTTTAAAAATATGTTGTCTCGTACTATCAAGTTGTGCACCGTCTAACTCGGAGAAGGGCAAGCCTCCCGGCTTCTACACGTCATCGATGCACACGTTTAGAAAGATTAGAAGAAGTTTCAAGTCTAGACACATCCGCTTCACAAAAATATGAGGCAATCCATTGATCTCGCCACAACCAACATCTCCATCATCTGCTAATAGCTTATTGCAGGGGTGCTGATTACCCTTGGGTAAATTGACACAAGACCGAATGAATCATATGGTACCTAAAACAACGTTTGCAGAAAAGGATTGCCGCTCATACCTCCATGTTACAGGTTCAACGAAAAGGCCAATCGTTAGATTATCACCTAGCTTTGACCGAACATCGTTAATAAGGCACGAGGCGTGTACGTCAACGCTGCTTGGACCAGTCGAGGAGATTGATAATGATTTTCGCCTAAAGAGAATGCATGTTGCTCCTTGATCCTCAATGTAGTTGTTCACAAACTTTTGTCAACTTGTGCCCCTGCACTAGATGGCTCCGTGAGCATCATCGACGAACCATTGAATCCTATAAGAACACTTTGCCTGTGTCAGGATGACGAGAGAGGTTTGATGTCCCAAAGTAGCTGCGTCGACCTAGTTGTTGATGTTGGGACACCACATCATGCATTGGCACGAACTCGGTCGCATCTAAGATGCTATTCGATCAATTGGCCTCCTGGTGGTTCCCATGGCTATAATTTCACAATAGTTACTCGTGTCATTGCCGAAACCTAATGAAAACACATTGATGCCCGACAAGTGATAGGGGCACACATGATCTAAGCACGATGTCCTTGGCATAAAAGGTCCATCCATATATCTTCCGTCGAGACGATCAGGGTCAGTTCTTGGGAGCTTCAGCGGTGACTGTTCAGGGCCAAGTTGAGCCGGGGATTTTGGAAGCTATGGCTTTCAACGAAGGTCTTGCACTGTCATCTAATCTTTACACTAGAAGGATACCTGTGGCAACCGATTGTGAAGCAACTGTAAAGCACCTGAAGAGCCCATATTTGGGAACCAGCTCAACTGTTATTCAAGACATAAAGAAGAAGTTTGAAGATTTTGAAGCTATCATTTTTTAGCATGAGAAGAGAGAGATGAATTGGGAGGCTCCTGATATTGCTAGAGCGTGTACAACTTTAGAGTTGCTTTACCCGCAAAAGAAAAAAAAACTTTAGAGTCACCGCTGGACTCGAGAAAGCCTTTCTATCAGGAGGGCGCGTCGTCCATGTCACAGCACAAAGCCCGTCATTTTTCTCCGCATTTTTCACAGCAGAGAACAAGCCCAAAGGTTGTTCTTTACCGCGCCGCCCCTCTCAACCAGCCCAACCCCCAAACGGCCGACGCAGGCCTGCCAGCCCGCGCCACCCTCCACTCGGTGCGCGACAGCCAGTACACAGACAGGCAGTGTTGTTCTGAGCTCCTCCGGAAACCTCGCCACCCACAGTCTCGCTCGAGCACAAATACAAGCTTGGAAAAGGAAAAATCTCCGATGGCTCCGTCCGCTTCGCACGCCGGCGCCGCGCTGGTGCGCCTCCCTCCCCGCCCCGCGCCGAGCTCCCTGCCACAGCAAGGTGCGCCAGCTTCCGCCTCTCACTTTCGGATCCAGTGAAAATGCAAGTACGAGAGCTAAAACCCTAGCCCTGCTCAAGGTTTTGGCCGCACCGGAGCCTCGCTGCTGGCCGTACGTGCGACCAAGGACTCGGACGGGTTCAGGCCTCTGGTCTCCGAGAAGCCCGAGTGGCCGGCGCCGCCGCCGGCGAAGCGGGAGGGGCTGGATGGTTTCGGCCGGGAGGCGAGCAATGGGGAGGAAGACGGGCTGGTGCAGGGCGAGCTGGCTCCGTGGAGCGTTCTCAACCAGCTCGGCGTCGAGGTGAGCGCGTCCACCCGCCTTGGTACTTTAACCGATTTGAATTCAAGGAGTCTGTCTTGCTCAAGGTTTCAGTGTGTTTGTTTAGCATATAGATTGGGGCTGATTGCCTCGGTGTTCAGATGAGTTCCAGGATGCACCTGATTTGTTCCACATTCAGAAAACAAGCAAGTCGCCATTGCCATCTTTGGTTTATGGTGGTGAATGTGCAGGGAGTTTGATATTGAGTAACGGTAGTTTAAACAGATTTGGTAGAGCACGGTTACCTGAAATTACCCAAATTTCAGGTAATTTTCAGCCCTCGATTTGCACAGCGATTTGTGCGATTCTTCGTCCCGTCGGGTGGCCGAGGAGAGAATGGGTGAACTTGCTGAAGAGGTTGTTAGAGTTGTGAGGCAGAGCTGACTGGTGGCCTTGCTGGAGAGGTCTTCTGAGTGGAGTTTGGGGTTCACTGGCACCCGAGATGCACTCATGCTCTCTGTGCTTAGTGGGAAGGCCAGTGGGGGTCGCGCACCGGCCTCGGGCGATGGGCTGATGTCGGAGAGTGGGTTGACGAGAAGGGATGGACAGTGGTGGTGACAGCGGCGACCATGGGAGAGGGGGGCATTTACAGTCGGGAGAGAAAGCGTTAGGTGTGGCGGAGATGCGTATGTTGAGATGGATGTGTGGCCACACGAGGAAGGATCGAATCCGGAATGATGATATACGAGATCGAGTTAGGGTAGCACCAATTGAAGAGAATCTTGTTCAACATCGTCTGAGATGGTTTGGGCATATTCACCGCAGGCCTCCAGAAGCTCCAGTGCATACCGGACGGCTAAAGCGTACGGAGAATGTCAAGAGAGGTCGGTGTAGACCGAATTTGACATGGGAGGAGTCCGTAAAGAGAGATCTGAAGGATTGGAGTATCACCTAAGAACTAGCTATGGACAGGGGTGCGTGGAAGCTTGGTATCCATGTGCACGAACCATGAGTTGGTCGCAAGATCCTATGGGTTTCACCTCTAGCCTACCCCAACTTGTTTGGGACTAAAGGCTTTGTTGTTGTTGTTGTGTCAATGGAGAGAAAGCAGTTAACGAAATTTCAGTCGCATGTGCACTAGGAGGTTCCTTAGTTAGTTAGTTATAATAGTAGGTACTTGATCTAAGTTTTTTGCCGGCTCCGAAAGTGAATGCTCAGAGAGTGATTGTCTTTTCTTTACTTTTATAGAGATGCAAATGTGTGATGGCAGTCTGTTTGCCTTCTCCTCTTGCTCTTTACATGTGGGACCATCAGAAAGTTTTAGCAAAACCCATATACACATGCAGAGATCCCAATAACTGTCCTCCAAATTCAGAATTCAAATCGTGGGCGTTTGTTGCATCCGCTGCCAAAGTCTATCCTATTGAAGTAGTTCTGCTGATGTACAACTGATTTCTCTGTGCTTTTATTTTTTCATAGAAGCACATATGCGTCTAAGCAAAGAAAAACTATCTGTTGAAGTACATATATCTCTAAAGGAAAACACTTTATGATACTGTTTTGCCTTCATAATTACATTAAGCTACTTTCTGGATCTTACGTAATGAAAATGTACTAGTCTTTTCAGTTCAGTTCATACAGCCGTAATTTTGATAAATGAGATTGAGTGATTATTTTACATTCACTAGGACGGTATAATTTTTGGGAACTCTCTTGTTCTTAAATCCCATTAAATTTCTTTCAGGGCTGCTCTTGCTGTGAAAAATGCTATTTTGTGCTATTCTGTGCACTGGTTGCGATAATGCAATTTTAATGGACTAACTCTGTGAACTGTCTTATGTAGTTGGATTCTGACAGTTCATATACTGCTCTAGTCTATGGGTCCTCCGCCATTGTTGCTATTTGGATATCATCAATAGTGGTTTCTGCACTTGAATCAGTCCCTGTGGTATGTTTATCTCTGTTTCTCACACTCTTGTCACGTCCTGGTCCCAATGCATGCACTGGAGAATAGGGATTATTGTTTACATCATACTATGTATCTGGTTTGAAAACTGGCTAGCTTTGGACCTGCCGCCATTTATTTCTAGATATCAATTGGAATAGGAAAAATGAAAATTAGACTTCCATGACTTGTTTATGACACTTGAAATAGCATGATACGACAAAAAGGTAAGAATTACCAATCAAAAGTTTGTTTTGGAGAAAGCATATAGCTAAAAAGGGAGAATACTCCCTGAATCGCAAAATATATGTCTTTGGTCCTAGGACTTTATTTAGTTTGACCAAGTTTATATACAAATAAATATCGATATCTGTGATACCAAATAAATACTCCCTCCGGTCCTTTTTACTCTGCACATTGGATTTGCCGAAAGTCAAACTTTGCTAAGTTTGACCAAATTTATATTAGAAATTATTAGCATCTATAATATCTGATAAATATAATATGAAAATATATTCCAAGATGAATCTAATGATATTGGTGTTGTTATGTGAATGTCTATAATTTTTTATATAAACTTGGTCAAAGTTGGATGAGATTGACTTCGGACAAACCTAATATGCAGAGTAAAAAGGACCGGAGGGAGTACACTATTGATGTATACTTCATGTTGTATCTATTGGTATTGTAGACGTGTATATTTTTTCTATAAATTTGATCAAACTTAAGAGAGTTTGGCTTAGGACAAAATAAATAGGACTCACATTTTGGGAAGGAAGGAGTAGTTCGTGAATCTCTAAATAAGTTCTAAAATAACCTAGGAAACGCATACGGAAATTTGTGAATCTCACTCAACAACTGTACCAACTCACACTCAACGCGTACGGAAATTTGTGAATCTTTAAATAAGTTCTAAAATACCCTGATCACACTCAACAACTGTAGCAGCTCTAGAAACACCCCCTTCTTTAAATAAGTTCTAAAATAACCTAGGAATCGCGTACGGAAATTTGGGAATCTCACAATATGACTGTACATGGGCAGGTTCCTCAGGTGATGGAAGTGGTTGGCCTCGGCTTCACGGTTTGGTTCACCTCGCGGTACCTGATATTTAAGGTGATTAGCGTGCCCAGTTTGAATTTTGAATCGATAAATACCAACACCGGGCTGATGTCTGTACACCTCCGATGATGCAGGAAAACAGGGACGAGCTGATCACGAGAATCGGCTCCATCAAGAGGCAGGTGCTCGGGTCTCGTGACGACTGACTGATCAATTTTCCAGCGGTCCGTTGTAGTCCTAGTGAAAAAGAGGTCGCACCAAAAAAGTGTTCTGAATAATTAGTACACTAGTACTTCATTTCAGGCCTTCCTTCAGATTGTGGTTGCTTCTGAATTAGTTATACATAATCCTGTCATTTGACTATCGCGCCTTTCTGCCACTCGGTCGGAATAAAGTGTAGGGGCAAATGCCGTCCTGCGGAGCTCTTTGCATTGCATGGGGCCTGCTGGGGCGGCTAATTATTCAAGTCATCCATCGTTGAGTGCAAACGCCATCTCCGTCGTAGGGTTCCAGTTGCAATCAGAGAGTTTTAAACTTGATTGTCACTCTCTTTCCGTGCCCTACTTTGGTTGGTGTTTGTTATGTTGTCCCTCGGCCAGCCAGGTTGTTGGTCGTCGCTGCAATGAGAATCGCCGCCCCGCCCCCTGGGAAACAGTTCCTTTCTCTTGCTCTCGCTGTCGAAAACAATTCTTGATTTTCCTGGGTTTAGCCACGGCGCGCATTCGTGACGATCGCCTGGATCGAACGAGCAGCGGCCTCGTGTTTTGTCTCGCGAGGCCGCAGAAGAAAGGTAAGGTCAACCAACTGAGCAGCTCGGTGTCAAGCTGTCAATCGTTCTGAACACTGAAGCGTTTTGACCCATCACAGCGCAAAGGAGGCAATCGCTTTCCTAAAAGGCGCTTAGTTGGCCTCTCTCTCTAGTAGTCTATCATGGTCGGAAGGGGGCGATCGCTTTCCTAAATGGCCATTAGCGCTGAGCATGAGGCAGGGATCGGCTGGGGGTTTTGCCCTGTGGCTGTGGGGGCGAGGCGGCTATTACACAAGCGACCAGGCAGCAAGGCGGAGGAGGGTCGTCCTGATGATTAATCTATTGATCGTCAGATTGGTACGGACAACAACAAAGATGAAGATGAGAGAAATTAGCCTACCGACCGGGACAATAACTCGGCCAGTGTTATGGATTCAGTGCATTCTACTCCTACTACCGGTCAAGATAGAGCAAGGAATGGTCATCTGTTCAATCAATCAACGAGATAAAAAGGCTCATGGGACTTCTCGAGATAGATCATAACCGTGAAGATAGATGAGATTTCAAGATAGATAGACCTACCAGCAAAATAGGCTTGGCACCGGCGGGGACACCCTACTGGCTGCAAGAGGGACCTGGATTTGTATCGTGTTTTTGTGTTAGCTGACTGCTATCCAAAAAAAAAAAAGAAAAACGCACACCCGATGGCAGCAAGGTTTGGATGAAGGATGAAAAGCACAACGCCGCAGGTGCGTGCAACGCATGCCATGAGAACCACGAGACCCATCACAGAACCAAACTAGAGGTCTACGACGGCCTTTCAGTTTCAAGGTCTTCAACAACAGAGATGCAAAGCCACACGCAGCGAAAGTGAATCGCAATTGCTTTCCCCATCGCCGGAACAAAGAATCGCTCTCTCTCTCTCTCTCTCGATCAAAAAAAAAAAATCGCTCTCTCCGTCAGCCCCCTAGAGAACGTCGCCTTCCGTGGCAGAAAGCAACCGATTTCCTTCCAGAAATGCACAGCGCAAGGCTGCACGGCCCAATTTCATCATCAGAGAAGAAAACACACATCGCATTCCCGTTTCCAGCACGCGGACGCGAACACGCACGCAAATATCACCCGCAACACTTCTGTCGCGGTTTTTGTCCCCTCACGGAAAGATCCCCCTCGACCCCACACCCACCATCGGCCTCTCGCCGTCCGTTCAGATCTTTCCGCCCCCGGCCGGCGAGGCCACACCGCCGCACCTCTCACACGTGCCGCCGCGAGCGCGGGGAGGGACGGCCGCGTCCACCCGCCCCGACGCTGACCTGTGGGCCATGGCTGCGTCCGCCCGGCCGCGGTGACGTGGTAGGTGCCTTCGTCTTCCCCCAGATAAAGCCAAGCCCAGCGACGCCAACAACTCCTCCTCGTGGACTCCTCCCCAAAACTAAACCCTCCCCCACCCCCACCCTCTTCCCTCTTCGGAGTTGGATGCGCCGCCCGTGACCAGCGAGCCGCCGCCAGAGCCAGCCCACCGCGACCACCGGCGGAGATGGCGTCCATCTCCGGCGCGGCGGCGCCGCCCTCCTCCTCCTCCGCGTGCCGGCTGCGGCTGCGGAGGCAGCTCCTCATGCGCCCCTCCCACCTCCGCCTCCGCGCGCCCCATTCCATCGCGGACCTCTCCCGCTCCTCCTCCTCCTCCTCCTCCCACGCCCCGGCCCCGCCGCTCGCGTCCAGGGCGCCGGCCCAGGGCGGCGGCGCGGTCGAGAAGGACCCGATCAAGCTCTGGGACCGCTACGTCGAGTGGCTCTACCAGCACAAGCAGCTGGGCCTCTTCGTCGACGTCAGCCGGATGGGCTTCACCGACGACTTCCTCCTGCAGATGGAGCCGCTCATGCAGCGGGCCTTCGTCGCCATGGGGGAGCTCGAGAAGGGCGCCATCGCCAACCCCGACGAGGGCCGCATGGTCGGACACTACTGGCTCCGCGACCCCGGCCTCGCCCCCAACTCCTTCCTCCGCACCAAGATCGAGAAGACCGTCGACCACATCCTCGCCTTCTCCCAGGACATCGTCTCTGGCAAGGTCAGCGCATTTCACTGCATTTTATTTTTCATACTGTTGAATTGAATTGTTGCTACTCCTGAGGTCTGAGGAGTATAGGACTGATAAAGGAGGATGCGAGTTTGTGATGCAATGGTATCACTCTTGTGTATTTATATCTCTGCCATGATTAAAGCTTAATTTTAGGGGTGGGTTGAGGCAATGCAATTGCTTATGGTCAGTCAGAGAAAGAGTGCCAGTGGTAGCTAGCTTTAGTTGTCTAGCAAGGCACCTGGAAGCATTCTGGACGAAATTATCAGAAGAAGTTGACCATACAGGTTTTTGCTGTACAATTGTATTGCTGTGATATGCCACCCATGAGGAAGTCTTGAGTATGTTGTGTGTGTAATAAGCATGCTCTGTCATTGTAATACACATAACGCAAGCACACTCACAGTTTGGAGATTGGCTTGCTTGTATTTTAGGGAATGTGCATCATACAAGATATGGGTGCCGATTATGTTAAGCTTATTCAGGCTTTTCGTACCTTCACTTTTAATCATTAGTTCACTACAAGCTCTTACAAGCCAGTTTTGCTATAAAAATGCAGATTAAACCTCCGTCATCTCAGGCTGGTCGTTTTACTCAAATACTCTCTATAGGAATTGGAGGGTCATCTTTGGGGCCTCAATTTGTTTCCGAGGCACTTGCTCCTGATAACCCCCCATTGAAGGTATTGTCCCGAGTCCTTTAATCTGCGCAATGTACCTTGATTGCTTTTTTCCATTCTGTGTATTTAGGTGTGTTTCAAGCACTATAAGCATTACCTTTTTTTCTGCTTGATATCAGATACGATTTATTGACAACACCGACCCTGCTGGAATTGATCATCAAATTGCTCAACTAGGGGAGGAACTTAAATCTACTCTTGTAATTGTAATCTCTAAGGTACGTATATAGTTCCTACATTTCCTTATTATGCCCCTCTTTCCCAATTGCTATTAGATACTTGTTCGCATCACATGCTTGTTTATACGTACAGAGTGGTGGTACACCTGAAACCCGGAATGGTCTACTAGAAGTACAAAAAGCCTTCAGAGATGCTGGACTGGATTTTTCAAAACAGGTTTTGACCTCAGTTCTTTTTTCCCCTTTTGCATGTTAATTCATATATTGAAATGGCAAGTGCTGTACGTTGGGCTAATCTTTAACTGCAACCAGTGAATATTACTCTGGACTGTTAATTTATTATAGATGCTGATGCCATCCTATCAGGGTTGTGAGGTATACTGAAATGATTTGTCTCATGTTTCATGTACAGACTAGTGACAAGGAGAGAATCTGTATGAACTGCCCTGGATCCAGTTCTTACCGCGTTTGTAGTATTTTAGTTGTGTCGTATAACTCGATTCTCTATGGATTCGATGCATCAATACATAATTTTGTGGTCATTGTCAATGCTCAATAAGTAAGCATTCATGTTGATAATACAATTGATTTTTCTAAACCAGTGTGAAAACTGTGCATAAGACACAACAACAACAACTAAGCCTTTAGTCCCAAACAAGTTGGGGTAGGTTAGAGCTGAAACCCATAAGATCTCGAAACCAAATCATGGTTCTGGCACGTGGATAGCTAACTCCCACGCACCCCTGTCCATGGCTAGTTCTTTGGTGATATTCCATTCCTTCAGATCTCTCGTTACGGACTCCTCCCATGTCAAGTTTGGTCTACCACGACCTCTCTTTGACATTATCAGCACACTTTAACGATCCGTTATACACTGGAGCTTCTGGAGGCCTGCGCTGTATATACCCAAACCATCTCAGACGATGTTGGACAAGCTTCTCTTCAATTGGTGCTACCCCAACTCTCTCATGTTTATCATCATTCTGGACCCAATCATTTCTTGTGCGGCCACATATCCAACTCAACATGCGCATCTCCGCTACACCTAACTGTTGAACATGTCGCCTTTTAGTCGGCCAACACTCAGCGTCATACAACATTGCGGGTCGAATCGCCGTCCTATAGAACCTGCCTTTTAGCTTTTGTGGCACTCTCTTGTCACAAAGAACGCCAGTGCATAAGACAATCATACAATTTTTTAAGACGGAAACAGATTGCCCACAGCCTTATTGTTATACAACTAATATTTGATGACACATCTGTTTTGCAGGGTGTTGCAATCACTCAAGAAAATTCTCTATTAGATAACACTGCCAGAATAGAGGGATGGTTAGATCGATTTCCTATGTTTGACTGGGTTGGTGGTAGAACATCAGAATTGTCAGCGGTGGGGTTACTTCCAGCTGCATTACAGGTCAGTGCCTTGCCTTCCACTTTCCCGTATTGCAGAGAAGCGGACTTCCATGAAATTCCAGATTAACATGAGTGGTTTTTGCCACTTACCAGGGTATCGATGTCAAGGAAATGCTAGTTGGTGCAGCACTAATGGATGAGGAGACCAGGAACACTGTGGTATGGTATTTTTGATGTATAGACTAGTTTGGTCATATGATATGACTATGGAGAATGTCTCAAATATTGCTTTGCACTTATCCAGGTTAAGGAAAATCCAGCAGCATTACTTGCGTTATCTTGGTATTGGGCTACAGATGGAATAGGCAGTAAGGTTTGTGGCCTCCTTCGTTACAATTTTTGTCGAGGTTTCTGATTTCAGTATTTTGCTTACTAGTGACTTTATCCCTTTTCCAGGATATGGTTGTACTTCCTTACAAGGATAGTCTGCTACTTTTGAGTAGATATCTACAACAACTTGTCATGGAATCTCTTGGGAAAGAATATGACCTTGACGGCAATCGGGTATGTATCCGTGCTTCTCTACCCCCAGTACCTGATGTTCTGTATCTACACTACCAGCTGCCAGATTTTGTGCTCAGTTGTGTGCTTTGTTAAGCATATAAATTTTTAATGGCAGGTTAATCAAGGGCTAACTGTATATGGTAACAAAGGAAGCACAGACCAACATGCGTAAGTTCACACTTATTTTTTTACATTACTCGCTTTGGTTAAAGTGCAACTTTTACTGAACTGTCTATGGTCGCAGCTACATTCAACAGCTAAGAGAAGGGGTGCACAACTTCTTCGTTACTTTTATCGAGGTTTTGCGTGACAGGCCTCCCGGTCATGATTGGGAGCTTGAACCTGGAGTCACATGTGGTGACTACTTGTTTGGGATGTTGCAGGTTTGTCTTCAGAGTTCAGATTTTAAGAGATAGAATTATGTTAATTTGTGCACTAGTACGATGATTAATGACAGAGGAACCTATACCTCGCAGGGTACACGTTCTGCTCTTTATTCTAATGACCGAGAGTCCATCTCCGTTACTGTGGAAGAAGTAACTCCCAGAGCTGTTGGAGCACTGGTTGCACTCTATGAACGTGCAGTTGGAATTTATGCTTCTTTAGTAAACATCAATGCATATCATCAGCCTGGTACTATACTCAAGATGCACTATTATTGCTCAGGATCCATAACTTATTGTTGTTATTCTTATCATTATATATGATGTATGATGCAGGTGTCGAGGCAGGGAAAAAAGCAGCAGGAGAGGTATTGGCCCTTCAGAAAAGGGTGCTGACTGTTCTGAATGAGGCCAGGTATGAAATCTCTTACTCCCTCTGTATCAAAATATAAGACGTTTTTTGACAGGGAGTATTACATTTTTTGTTCTTTGATGAAGCTGTACTTGTTTTGCGTAGTATTCCATGCAATGTTTAGATTACATAGTATGCATGCCCTCTGTTACCTGCTGAATGTGAAAATGTTTAGAATAATCTAGATTTCAGAAATTCTTCATGGATTATGATCGACAGTTACATGCCACCAGATAGCAAGACTGCTGCTTGAACAGGCGGACTTGAAAATCCACCTATAGACACTTTACGCCCAATCATTCCGGATAACGCTTGCATCCTCTGCCTTACCACGGCTGCTGGCATAGAGTTAGCTGATGCTTATTCCTCAGATACCATCATTGTTTCTTCTCCGAGAAAAGAAGTTGATGACCCGTAGGCCTTCCACCTCCACACAGCATTGCTCCATCAGGCTTTCGCCCATTGCGGAAAATTCCCCACTGCTGCCTCCCATAGGAGTCAGTGCCGTTTCTCAGTCCTAGTGTGGCTGATCATCCTCTTGGACCAGCTACTGAACTACTTTGCGAGCCTTCACTGCCCCCTTCTGTAACTATCCTTCTTTCGTCCGTCCACGAGACAGTCAAAAGTAAGAGAGAAAGAGGCGGCTATAACGCAAGAGTCATGGCGGTTGTATGCCACAAGGTCCCTATAGACAAGGGAACAAGTGAATCATCGCTTTTGGGTGCAGGCAGCCCTCTACCATCCATCCCATTGCGTTCCTCTCGTAGAGTACTGTACTGTCTCAGACCAGATACGTCTAAAGCTTAGGTGTGCTACATTTTCTGTTTATGGACTAAATTTGCTTACGCTCTGTTTGGATGTCTGTATTGTTGGGCTCTGTATTGAATTGACTGGAATACCAATTCGACAAGGAAATTGAAATGGCATGAATACGAATTCGCTTGTTTGGTTGTTTGCTGAATTAGCTATTGGAATTTCATGAGGTTTCATTACCAAGTCCTGTTTGGATGACAAAGTCTGGAATTGCATGTTCACGTCAGTATGAAGATTCTGAAGATGGAATGTGACAAATTTCAGCGCCATCTTGTTTGTATTTGCAACAAAAACATTACCAAAGTACGCTCACAAGCATAAAAAGAATACTTCGGGGAGCCATACTTGCTAGCTCTGCACGCTAATACTTGCTGCCGCTCCCGACCGCTGCTTGTCCTCTGTTGCTCGCCAATCCTGCTCGACACTGCTTGCTGCCGCTGCTCGCCACTCCTTGTCTATTTTGCTTCCCGCCCTGCAGAAGATCCACCGCCGCCGCTACGCCGCTCTCCGTCGGAGATGGGCCAACAACGATTCAGTCTTGCCGAGATGAGGTTGCCTCCGCCAAGAAAGCACTACGGGAGGGAGGGATAGGGTCGTGGTCGTGAGGGAGGAATCTGTCGCCACCACAGGATGGGGATGGGGACGCCCGAGATACAGGATGAGGTTGTGGTGGGCGCGCAGGCAGAGGAGGCAGGGACGGAATGGGGACGCGGAGGAGCTCCCTGCCAATTTCATTTTGGAGGCCAGCGAGTGCGAGGAACGAGGCGGCGGCGGAGCTCCCTGCTCCTCTCCTCCATGGACGGCGGGGGGCTCCTGGAGGACGGCGAGCGCAAGGGGCGAGGGCGGCGGCGGAGCTCCCTGCTCCTCTCTCCATGGGCTTCTTTTTTCTTATCAAGACGAACCGGTACGTTTTGCAGGGGCGAGCGTTTCCGAGCAAATCAGAGGGTTCGGGCTCGGTATTCAGGAGGGACGTGCACAAGTGAGAGGATTCAAGCTCTGTATTGATATCCATTTCCATCGGCCAATACAGAGGACATCCAAACAGCTGAATTGGAGGCTGCCAATACCAATTCCCAATTCAGAGGCTGAATACAGACATCCAAACGCAGTGTTATCATTTGCGACCGTTTTCCCGAAGGCCATCAGAACCATTGATGCACTTTGGCCCTAAGGGAGTCCTATTACAGATTTTGTTGACCCTGCTGAACCATTGACGCTGCAACCAAATGGTGCCCCACTCGGTTAAATTTGACTAACTCGCAGTCATGGTTTGCAATTCACCCTATGACAAGCATCTCTTATTGTTAGTTTCACTGCAATGTGCTTTCAATTTCAGCACATCACAGAATTCCAGGTTATTAGCAGAACTGCTGAAGACATGAAATATTGTTGACCTATGCCTGCACTTTGACTTCTTCTGGGGGTGCTTAGATTCCTGTTGGTCATATATGTTTCTTGTTCTCTTTCAGCTGCAAAGACCCTGCTGAACCATTGACCCTGGAGCAAATCGCAGATCGTTGCCATTGCCCTGAAGATGTAATTTCACCTTTCTCATGCCTTTTGTTTTTTGCCAACTTCTATTTTGCAATTTCTTAACTCGTGCATTATGTGTTTTATTTGCATCAGATCGAGATGATATACAAAATAATTCAGCATATGGCAGCCAACGATAGAGCACTTATAGCGGAAGGTAGCTGCGGTTCTCCTCGAAGCGTCAAGGTTTACCTTGGAGAATGCAATGTAGACGACCTATGATTACCCCCTCCATCTTTTGCGTTTGGATCTGTGTAAAATTGGGTGATCTCCTGGAATAAAAGGGACAACGCCAGTGGCTGGGCCATGTATGCTCCAGATGTGCCATTAGTTTCTTATTTGGTTGTGATGGCACGATTGTTCCTTGTGCTTTAGGGTACAGATTTTTGGTTTTAAGTGCCACCAGTTACAAAACAATGGAGATGTTACCGAGTTTCAATATCACCATTGTATTCTGTCAAGCTCCATTCGACACACATGTGGTAGTACAATTGTTTGCAATCAATTGAGCATATGCCTTTTCTGGCACGGAAATAAAAATATTCAAACTAAGTGGGTATATTCATTTGGTGCAGGTATCACAAAGTTTATTCTGGCACCAATGCAATGTTGTTGACATGAATGTCATATTTACATTTTGGGGATACATATGCTGAGCTTCAGTTGCTTCACGCGGCCAAATCAATGGCCTATTTACATTCGAGCAACAACATAATTTATTTAAATGGGCTTCCGAGCCTTCAATCAACAAACATAAACGCTAAGCCTCAATCCTTCAAGCATCCAAATAGACCTAAACTCTAGACCTCAATTCTTCAATCGGCAGTATGTCAACCACTCGGACATTTTCCAACCAATGTGGTATCCTTTACCTACATAAATGTAGCACGCCAGTAACAACAATCACCACCACCCATCACTCACAGGAACTTGGACACCACACGCCAGGACATCTGAATGGCTGTGCCTGCTGCCTTGAGAATTGCTTGGTTATTGTAGATGCTGTTACCATGAAAAATGTGCACTGCAATCAGATTACACAGGATATGTATTATGCATACATGCAGTACTTACAAACAAAATAAGGCTGTTAATCATTTATTATCTAGATGCAATTTTTAAGGGTGCGACTGTCCCTTGTCCGAACAGGTCCCATCCCCGATTGATGCCCCGAATTATGGCAATCTTACATAGGCCAGAACCAGTCTAGATTAGTTGACTCCATCAGATCTTAGAGGTGATCAATCATGCGGCTAACACATACTCCCTCCGTCCGGAAATACTTGTTGGAGAAATGGGTAAAAATGAATGTATTTAGAACTAAAATACATCTAGATACATCATTTTCCCTGACAAGTATTTTTAGACGGAGGGAGTATCACATATTTGCTCCCAGGGTTAATTAGTAGGAGCACTAGTGAAGACTAATAGAGCATAACCCCTCCAGGAGCATTTTGAAGCTTGCAGCAATTTGTAACCCACCACATTGGATGAGATTACCAAATGGATGACCGAGACAAACTCTGAAGACATAGCTGGCAGTACATTTGACTATGCTCATCACCAGCTCGTGTGCTTTGTGAAATGAAATTGGCCGCTGAGGATTGGACAGAAAACTACTCCTTCTGTTCCTAAATATTTGTCTTTTTAGAGATTTCAAATGGACTACCACATACGGACGTATATAGACATATTTTAGAGTGTAGATTCACTCATTTTGCTCCGTATGTAGTCACTTGCTGAAATCTCTAGAAAGAGAAATATTTAGGAACGGAGGGAGTACTTTGCAGTATTTTCCTCAGGAACTCAAGCTTAGTAACAAGCTATGCATGCAGGTTGGGTACGGATGAGGAAGGAGCTAAAGAACCTATCAACAATGATGCATCTATGCATCTACTTCTACTTCCCCTAACCCTAATGATGGTTCTAGTTCCACTAATGATGGAACAAATCCAAATGTGAAAACTAGTGCACCTAAGCACGACGATCATGGTATAATCCACCATTTTATATGGGCTGGTGGTAGTTCAAACGGTGGAGATAGTTCCAACAGTGGTTGGACTTCCTACTAGAATTCACCTACATTTCTCGAAAGTTCATGTCCAAGGTTAGTGAAATAACTTACCCAACAGCTGTGGCACCCCATGAAGCTACGTTATAAATGACTTTCGTCCCATCCCATGCCTTCCGAAGTTTGCCTTTTCTCTTCTCGGCTGAAAATGTCTTCTTAAGGGCTGGCAGAAGAGCGGTGATGAAGTTCAGCATGAGATCTTTCATTGAAATGATTCGAGTAATCATTCTGATGAACAAAGAAAAGAGAGAGCAAACCTTTTTGAAGTCGATCAGGAGATAATTCCTGTAGAACATGAGATATTCATGGATCAGATGTTAGATCAACTCACATACATGAAGAGAAACGACTCGGTAAAAAAACGACACGAGATATTATAGAGAAGAGCAGCACAAGTATATCAAGTCCGGAACATGGTGACTGGGGCATCTCTTATAAAGAGATATGTATGACACGGAAATGAACCAATTTTTCTCAAAATATCGATTATCATGTGGACAGACGTTAAATCAATGATTGTTTATTGCATCAAACCACATCATAAGGGAACAGGAACAAAGGTTTTGAGGTGATGATAGAATCACATTGAAGTGAAAATAGCAGGGCATTCCTACCTTGGTTTTTGTAAGTGTCGATAAGTATGTGGCTACAAAGAAAGCTATCCCTTCAGCTGCATCCTCTGGCTTAACAATAACATATCCATTGTCGTCATCATCTTCCCACACATCTCCCGCCTTTATCACATCCCATGATTTATCCAATTCAACTGTAGCAAAGAACATCGAATGAATTTAGAGTATCACAACTCTATTTCGAGAAAGGTAAAATAAAAAGATATGAGAAACACAACATTCCACTGCATGAGTTATTTAGGTGTCCATACTTAGATACATTGCAGGCACTACCAGCAGTAATAACAAGTGCATTCAGTAGAGGCATACCTGCACCGTTTTGACATACAGACTTTTGAATTTCATGGAACTCCTGAAGAAATTCTGGTGATTCAAACCTAGATTTAAGGAGATCAAAAACCTGCAAGGTGAAAGCAAGCCGTTCAGACTTCAGAGCGTTGGGACAGCTAACAGCTTCATAGCAACATTAACTACTATAATAAAAACTCTCCATGCTCTCCCTCATATCACCCGAGAAAATAAAATCAAAGTGACATGAGATTGTTCGACACACATTCTAAATGGGAAGAGTGGGGATAACATGCAAAATAGAAAAATGATTGCACGTGCTATACTGATCCTTGATCCTCACCCCCTGTTAACGGCAGTTATATTCCTAGTTTATGAATGCTAGGAAGATGTTTAGCCTAAACCATCACATTCCACTGTTCCACCATCACAGATGTCAACATCTTTACTTTGGATAACCTCACTGCATCTGATCCTGCTTCTAATAAAAGGGCATCTTCTCATGGTAGACTATCTGACTCCAGATGTTCACAACTAGTCCGCAGTCAGCACTCACCAAGCAGAGGAAGCACATACAAATATGAGAGCAGTAAGTATTGGAAGCACTTTTTAACTAGTTAGGGAAACAAAGGTACCCCCAATTCAGATCCAGATGGCTAACAACCGATCAAGTTAGTTCGACAAACCTGAAATAACGAGAAATTGGTTGAATTACCGCAATTGCTCAACAGTTACACGCCAGTTAATGCAATTCATTAATGCCTCATGGTCTGAATTTTTCAGGCTCGGAAGTCCCAAACCTCGCCGCGTCCGTACCTGGTCCGTCGCGCGGTCGGAGTCGCTCGCCATCGAAGCCACGGAGTCAGCGTCGTCGTCGTCGCCGTCCCCGTACTCGGGCGCCTCGGAGCCGGCGGCCGCGTCGGAGAGCGAGGCGCCGAGATCGGCGTCGCCCAGCCCGTCGAGCGTCTGGCGGAGCTCCTGCAGGAGCGCCTCCAGCCTCTGGCGCCGCAGACGGACCTTCGTCGGCGGCCGCCGCGGGGGCGGCGCCGCCGGCGAGGAGGTGGAGGGCTGCTCCATCGGGAGAAACCCTATCGCCGGAGGAGGAGGAGGAGGCGACGCCGGGCTGGGCTTTGCGTGGCGTCTTCTTTCTGCTAGTGATTGCTTTTGCTACATGGAAAAGACGAGACGTGGTGTTTCCGTGCGATGATTTGGATTATTAACCGGACAAGGTGTTTTTGCTCCTTTGGTTTCGTCTTCGACGGTGCTTCCTCCCTGCACACGTGTTTGCGTTTGCGGACGCTCGCCGTTCATGTTGCTTGCAAATTGCAAGATACAAGGGCGTTGACCCCACATGTCAATTTCGAGAGTCGAGACAAGCTACGTCTACAGAGCAAAGTCCACTTTTCAATCGTCACCCCTTAACCTCAATACCGATTATATAGCGAACCAATGTGTTTTTTTAGCATCAGTACAGACACAAGCGCTCATATACACGCGCATACACTCATCCCTATGAACACACACGCACATCCTACCCCTATGAGCATCTCCGAAAGATCGAAGCCAAGATATCATCTGAGATTTACGAAGTCACCGTAGGCGCCTCGTCGTCGACGGGAACGTCTCCTCCCACTGAAAGCGCATCGCCGGAAATACTAAAATAAATCCAGGAATAATGCGAACCAATGTGTGGTAGGATGGTTAGGAGGACAATGATATTCCCTGCCCATGAGAGCTACTCCCTCCGTTTGGAATTACTTGTCGCAGAAATGGATGTATCTAGACGTATTTTAGTTCTAGATACATCCATTTTCGAGACAAATAATTCTGAACGGAGGGAGTAAGTATCATATTTAACATTGATGCTAGCATTCTTTTGGATTTATTCTAGACTTCCAGTGATGTGCGTTCAGTGAGAGGATACATTCCCTTTGACTATAAAGACGTCTGGGCGATTTCGTCAATCTCAAGATGATGAGTCGGCTTAGGGTATCGGAAGTGCTCATATGAGTAGGTGTGTGTATATGTTTATATGGATGAATGTATATGCGTATGTATGAGCGTCTGGGTTTGTATTGTGTTTTAAAAAAACAACTCTAATATCGATTAGAAGTAGAACGACCCCTAAACTATCGAAACCATCTACTTTACCTAGATGGCCAAACCAACAGGAAGAAGTCGTTGCCCCGCAGCTTGCATGTTAGAATCGTTGTTGCTTTACTCCACAATGCTAAGTGAAGGTTCCACGCCCACTCGCCCGGAGTAACCGCTTCGCTCTAGGAAAAAGCGATCAGGGAGGCGAAAACCCCTTCCGTGTTCTGCCGGCGAGGCCATGGGGGTTCTCTGGCCCTCCGGTCGCTGTTCTGGCGACGGATGGACGAGGGAACTCCAGCTCTCTGCTCGGGCGTAGTGTGTTCCACGACGGCTTTTGGAATAAAAATTCCCCAATCTCAGCCCCATCTCGATGATTCCTTGGTGGTGAAATCGAGGGATCTGTGGGAACCTTATTCCGTCGTTTCCTTGATGCGATGGATCTGGTGATGTTTGTTGTCTCTATGGCGGATCTCATCTCGTGTGGTGCCATCTTTCTTTGGGGGATGTAACATCCCAAATTTTCCTATTTGGAATGTTTTACAATTATAGCTAAGCATCCTATGCATCCTGTTTGAATTTGATTGTCTTTTGAAGTTTCAGAGTTATTTGAGTTTGAATTTGAATTTCAAAACTTTGGCATGTGGGAAACAATTCAAAAACTAAGCCTGATAAATACTTGATCAAAAGTATGAGAGGAGCAAACATGACACTCCAAAAATATCGAGGAAACAATGCCAAAAGTTTTGGAATTCAAATCTGAATTTTATTTGAATTTGAAAAAATGGATTTTCATAAAGTTTGGATTTTGCCTTTGGAAAATGTTCAAATGAAAGGAATATTCCCCATCATTTTGGTATATATATACCCTATATAAAATATTTATAGTTTAGGTTTTATTTTTGTTTTTGTTTTAATTAAAAAATAAAGAAAACCCTTCTAGCGCCAAATAGGCCACCCCAGCCCAGCCAGCGCCACCTCACCCTCCGCACCCAGCTGGCCCAGCCAAGCCGGCCCACTGAGGCCAGCCAGTGAGCGAGCCACCCAGCCTCCACCGACCTACTCGCCCGCCTCGATTCCCTAGGCTTCACCGACCGACCAACCATCCCTCTCTCTCTCATCGACCCATGGGCCCCGCCTCTCCTTCCCCGCCCAAGCCACGCAGCTCACGGAGATCCACCGGATCCCAAGAATCCGGATCCCGACGCCCGATGCCCTTCCGATCATCCCGAGGCCCGGCTATAAAGCCGACCTCTCCGCACCCCATTCCCCTAGCCCCGCCGGACCCCTCTCCTCTCCTCCCGAGCTCACCGGAGCACCGAACCCCTCCCCGCCAAAGTCGCCGACGCCACCCTGGTCCACCCCGACCTCCCAACACCACCAAACCACCCCGACCCAGTGCGCGTCCCCGACGACTCGCCAAGCTCCCGACGCCCAGACGCCTCGGAGCACTCTCGCCGCCGCCGTCGCCGTCGAGTCCGTGAGTCCCGGCAGACCTCCCCCTGCTCGATCTTAGATCGACGGCTCGATTAAAGCCCCAAGGGGTATGTTTTATTAGAAAACCGGCCGGCCGAACGGTTTTTATTTTAGTTTAGGTTTTATTTGTTAGGCGGTTCGTTAGTTTAAACCCTAGCCCGTTTAGACTAAACTACGCACAGTACACAGCTTTAGGCCCATTAGGCCTTTTCTTTTATTTTGATTTTCTGTTTTAGCGAATTGTTTTAAATTTCAAAATGTATATCTTTTATTCTGTTTAATATTTTTGAGTGATTCTTTTTTGTTGGATTGCAAATTTTATGTAGTTTCTGAAAATATATATTTAGCTATGTTAAAAATATTTAAAATGCATTAATATTGTTTTAGTTAGAATAGCAAATCTGCTATAACTTTAGCTAGAAAAATTATTTTTGCATGATTCTTTTTGTCATCACTTTATTTTGACATTGCCAAACCCTAGAAATTAACTTTGGTATTTTAGGATTAATAAATAATTAATTTTAGACAGAATCCTATTAATCCTAATTAATTGACTAGTTCTGTTTTCCTAATTAATTAATTAGTAAATTAATTTATTTTTAACTTGTGATTAGTTATTCTAGGTTAGTTTCTGTCACTCCATTAGATGAACTTTTATTTATAATTAATAAAAGTTTTAAATTATTTTCTTAATAGAAATTGGATTAGGCCTAAAATGAGTTTTATAATAGCTTTTTAATTAATTCTTTTGCTCCAAATTGCTTAGTTAATCTTTTTCTGTTAAGTTAACCTAAAACCATGATTAGGTTATATTAGGAATTTTTGTTTTATAAAACTATTTTTGCTATTGTTTGGTGTAGGGAAAACTTTGAATTGGATTTCTTTGAGTTTTCCTTTTGATTTGGTTTTGATTGTTTTTGTTTGTGCTATGTTACTTTTGTTATCTTGTGTGATCCTCTTGCTTTATGCTTATTGTGCTATTGTTTGTCTCGGTAGAGTTTCCGGAGTGCGAAGCCTGCTACTACGACTCTTTAGCTTACGAGGATCATCAAGAAGGCAAGTTTTGATCATGTTATTTCTATACCTATGTTTTTGTGCATTAGTAGTTGTCACCACCCCACCATTGCATGCAGTAGTGAAATCTTGAAGTCATTAAACTTGAGTAGTATCATGTGGTAGGATGAACCAATCCCCTTGTTACCATGACCCCGGGACGTAGTAGTTATTTTGCTATGCTCGTAGACGGGATTTGGGATGAGTGAAATTCATAAGCAAGATGTGAGAGTCAATGATGATGACAACCCATGGACTACAATGATCAAGATGGACTTCGAAAAATCACTACTGGGTGGAGGACGGTTGACGGGCACCCTGGAGCACCCAGTGGTGGCCGGGATGCATGGAGAAGCGCCATGACATCCTGCGGAAAGCTTCACCCAGCCACGAAGAGAAGGATGGATGCCCCATGACCGAAGCTTACATGCAGCCGCAAGCCATTATGGGCTCGGCTGGGTTGACCCTAGTAGTGACGCTGGCTGGACGGTACTACGAGAAGTAGACGAACGGTAGGATTGGATGGGTACCGCAAAGGTCAAGAACTCTTTGGAAGACCTGTTTCATTCGTCCGTCTTCAAACACCATGAAGTGCGAAGACTTTAAAAGGAGGAATGATTCTTGCGGGAAAGTCGCAAACCTCTGCAGAGTGTTATAACCTAATCGATTAGCCGTGTCCCGATTCACGGACATTTGAGCCTCTGGACCTTGGAAGTATTCGGATATCTCAACACTTAAAGCTAATGAATTAATTTGAGGGTTTATGACTTAATAATAATTTGGGAACGAGATATTGGTTGGCGGAACCATCTCAATAACTACCAACAATTTGTAGTAATTTGCAAATAAGTCCACTGTAGTAGGATAAAATTGGCTTTACGCAAAATGATGAAACTTAGAGCTCCACACCAAAATGCATATAGAGTTAGTAAGTTTATTATTGTTATTCTTCATGACTTGCCGACTTATTCCAAAAGCTGACCTACATGGCTGCAACGTATTATGTTGCGTAGATATATTCGATCAGAGTGAGGCTACGCTCCGCTTGGCGATTGCCCTTTGGAGTCGGATGGACTCGCTTATCTTCGATGCTTCCAAAGCATTTATAGTTTATTTCTCATGAGTTGGCCTTGAGCCAATTTATTCCTTGTAATAAAGACTCTATATGAGAATCGATTAATGATATTCAGGTGGGATTGAACTTTGATTACTTTATCGATGTACTGTGAGTACCAGCATGATCTTGGGATGGTACAGACACAGAGATTTGACCGATTTTGGGTCAGGTCGCTACAGGGGAAGATGAAGGTCCATGAACAAGGTTGAAGGCTTGTGGGTGGCAGTTCCGGTGTTTTGCCTTCATGCAACGAATCTGGGTTTCGAGGAGCACGGGGATGATCCCCGGTGCAAACGCCACAACGACAATGACATTGCCGGCGACATGCCTTTTCTTCGGCTCACAAAGCCTTTATGGGCGATGGCGTTTCTTCATCTCTGAAGACGGCAAGTGTCAATGATTGCGATTGCAGAAATGTGTTCCAGTGGAGTTTTCTTGCAAATGCTTGTGGACATGCGTCCTCTCTCTTTTTTTATCGTGTTTTTCGCGATTTCGTGTTGTAATTTGACATCTGTTTAATGGTATATGAAATTTCTCAAAAAAATGCAGAGTGAAGGTGATTTTGGCATACATGGCAGGATTTGATCAAATTGATCGATACACAACAACTATGGTCAGGGCGCTGAAGGAAATATGCCCTAGAGGCAATAATAAAGTTGTTATTTATATTTCCTTATATCATGATAAATGTTTATTATTCATGGTAGAATTGTATTAACCGGAAACTTGATACATGTGTGAATACATAGACAAAACAGAGTGTCTCTAGTATGCCTCTACTTGACTAGCTCGTCAATCAAAGATGGTTAAGTTTCCTAGCCATAGACATGTGTTGTCATTTGATGAACGGGATCACATCATTAGAGAATAATGTGATGGACAAGACCCATCCATTAGCTTAGCATAATAATCGTTTAGTTTTATTGCTATTGCTTTCTTCATGACTTATACATGTTCCTCTGACTATGAGATTATGCAACTCCCGAATACCGGAGGAACGCCTTGTGTGCTATCAAACGTCACAACATAACTGGGTGATTATAAATATGCTCTACAGGTGTCTCCGAAGGTGTTTGTTGGGTTGGCATAGATCAAGATTATGATTTGTCACTCCGTGTATCGGAGAGGTATCTCTGGGCCCTCTCGGTAATGCACATCACTATAAGCCTTGCAAGCAATGTGATTAAATGAGTTAGTTGCGGGATGATGCATTACAGAACGAGTAAAGAGACTTGCTAGTAACGAGATTGAACTAGGTATGATGATACCAACGATCGAATCTCGGGCAAGTAACATACCGATGACAAAGGGAACAACATATGTTGTTATGCAGTTTGACCGATAAAGATCTTTGTAGAATATGTAGGAGCCAATATGAGCATCCAGGTTCCGCTATTGGTTATTGACCGGAGATGTGTCTCGGTCATGTCTGCATAGTTCTCGAACTCGTAGGGTTCGCACGCTTAACGTTCGATGACGATTTGTATTATAAGTTATGTGATTTGATGACCGAAGTTTGTTCGGAGTCCCGGATGAGACCACAGACATGAAGAGGAGTCTTAAAATGGTCGAGAGGTAAAGATTCATATATAGGACGATGGTATTTGGACACCGGAAGTGTTCCGGGTGATACCGGGTCACCGGAAGTGGTTCCGGGCAACCCCCGTCAAAGATATGGGCTTAATGGGCTGCTACCTCTTGAGCGCTGCCTTGGATTTCCCCGAAGAGGAGAGGATGATGCAGCAAAGTAGAGTAAGTATTTCCCTCAGTTTTTGAGAACCAAGGTATCAATCCAGTAGGAGGCCACGCACAAGTCCCTCGTACCTGCACAAAATGATAACTACTCGCAACCAACGCGATTAGGGGTTGTCAATCCCTTCACGGTCACTTACGAGAGTGAGATCTGATAGAGATGATAGATAATATTTTTGGTACTTTTGGTATAGAGATGCAAAATGAAAAGTAAAAGGCAAAGTAAAAATAAAGCAAGTATTAAAGTGATGGAGATTGATATGATGAGAATAGACCCGGGGGCCATAGGTTTCACTAGTGGCTTCTCTCAAGAGCATAAGTATTCTACGGTGGGTGAACAAATTACTATTGAGCAATTGACAGAATTGAGCATAGTTATGACTATATCTAGGTATGATCATGTATATAGGCATCACGTCCGAGACAAGTAGACCAAACGATTCGCATCTACTACTATTACTCCACTCATCGACCGCTATCCAAAGATGCATCTAGAGTATTAAGTTAAAACAGAGTAACACCTTAAGCAAGATGACATGATGTAGAGGAATAAATTCATGCAATATGATAAAAACCCCATCTTGTTATCCTCGATGGCAATAATACAATACGTGCCTTGCAACCCTTTCTGTCACTGGGTAAGGACACCGCAAGATTGAACCCAAAGGCTATGCACTTCTCCCATTGCAAGAACCACCAATCTAGTTGGCCAAACCAAACGGATAATTCGAAGAGACTTGCAAAGATAACCAATCATACATAAAAGAATTCAGAGAAGATTCAAATATTATTCATAGATAAGCTGGATCATAAACCCATAATTCATCGGTCTCAACAAACACACCGCAAAAAGAAGATTACATCGAATAGATCTCCACGATAGAGGGGGAGAACATTGTATTGAGATCCAAAAAGAGAGAAGAAGCCATCTAGCTACTAGCTATGGACCCGAAGGTCTGAAGTAAACTACTCACACTTCATCGGAGAGGCTATGGTGATGATGTAGAAGCCCTCCGTGGTGGATGCCCCCCCGTGAGCTCGAACAGGCCCCAAGATGGGATCTTGTGGATACAGGAAGTTGCGGCGGTGAAATTAGGTTTTGGCTCTGTTCGATCGCTTGGGGCACGAGGTATATATAGGAGGAAGGAGTACGTCGGTGGAGCAACAGGGGCCCACGAGGCGGGCGCGCCCTAGGGGCGCCCCACCTCGTGACCGCCTCTTGTTCCTTGGCGAGGGTCCAAGTCTCTGGATCACGTTCGATGAGAAAATCACGTTCGAAGGTTTCATTCCGCTTGGACTCCGTTTGATATTCCGCTTTCTTGAAACATCAAATAGGCAAAAACAGCAATTCGGCTGGGCCTCCGGTTAATTGGTTAGTCCCAAAATAATATAAAAGTGGAAAATAAAGTCCAATATAGTCCAAAACAGTAGATAAAGTAGCATGGAGCAATAAAAATTATAGATACGTTGGAGACGATCGGGCATCCCCAAGCTTAATTCTTGCTCGTCCTCGAGTAGGTAAATGATAAAAGAGAATTTTTGATGCGAAGTGATACTTTGGCATAATTTCAATGTAAATCTTCTTAATTGTGGTATGAATATTCAGATCCGAAAGATTCAAGACAAAAGTTCATATTGACATAAAATAATAATACTTCAAGCATACTAACTAAGCAATTATGTCTTCTCAAAATAACATGGCCAAAGAAAGTTATACCTACAAAATCATATAGTCCTGCTATGCTCCATCTTCCCACACAAAATATTTAAATCATGCACAACCCCGATGACAAGCCAAGCAATTGTTTCATACTTTAACATTTTCAAAACTTTTTCAATCTTCACGCAATACATGAGCATGAGCCATGGAATAGAATGGTGGTTGTGGAGAAGACAAAAGGAGGGAAGATAGTCTCACATCAACTAGGCGTATCAACGGGCTATGGAGATGCCCATCAATAGATATCAATGTGAGTGAGTAGGGATTTCCATGCAACGGATGCACTGGAGCTATAAGTATATGAAAGCTCAACAAAAGAAACTAAGTGGGTGTGCATCCAACTCGCTTGCTCATGAAGACCTAGGGCATTTGATGAAGCCCATCATTGGAATATACAAGCCAAGTTCTATAATGAAAAATTCCCACCAGTATACGAAAGTGACAAAATGAGAGACTCTCTATCATGAAGATCTTGGTGCTACTTTGAAGCACAAGTGTGGTAAAAGGATAGTAACGTTGTCCCTTCTCTCTTTTTCTCTCATTTTTTATTTGGGCCTTTTCTTTTTTTGGCCTCTTTTTTTTCTTTCATTTTTTTTTCGCCCGGAGTCTTATTCCGACTTGTGGGGGAATCATAGTCTCCATCATCCTTTCCTCACTGGGACAATGCTCTAATAAATGATGATCATCACACTTTTATTTTTCTTACAACTCAACAATTACAACTCGATTCTTAGAACAAAATATGACTCTATATGAATTCCTCCGGCGGTGTACCGGGATATGCAATGATTCATGAGTGACATGTATGAAAGAATTATGAAAGGTGGCTTTGCCACAAATACGATGCCAACTACATGATCATGCTAGCAATACAACAATGATGGAGTGTGTCATAATAAACGGAACGGTGGAAAGTTGCATGGTAATATATCTCGGAATGGCTATGGAAATGCCATGATAGGTAGGTATGGTGGCTGTTTTGAGGAAGATATATGGTGGGTGTATGATATCGGCGAAAAGTGCGCGGTATTAGAGAGGCTAGCAATGGTGGAAGGATGGGAAAAGTGCGTATAATCCATGGACTCAACATTAGTCATAAAGAACTCATATACTTATTGCAAAAATCTAGAAGTTATCAAAGCAAAGTATTACATGCATGCTCCTAGGGGGATATATTGGTAGGAAAATACCATCGCTCGTCCCTGACCGTCACTCATAAGGAAGACAATCAATAAATAAATCATGCTCTGAGTTCATCACATAACGATTCACCATACGTGCATGCTACGGGAATCACAAACTTCAACACAAGTATTCTTTAAATTCACAACTACTCAACTAGCATGACTCTAATATTATCTCCTCCATATCTCAAAACAATTATAAAGCATCAAACTTATCTTAGTATTCAACGCACTCAAAAGAAAGTTTCACATATCTTGAATACCAAGTATATTAATATTAAGCAAATTACCATGCTATTAACGACTCTCAAAATAATCTAAGTGAAGCATGAGAGATCAATAATTTCTTTAAAACAAATCCACCACCGTGCTCTAAAAGATCTAAGTGAAGCACTAGAGCAAAAATTATCACGCTCAAAAGATATAAGTGAAGCACTATGAGCAAAACTATCAAGCTCAAAAGATATAAGTGAAGCACATAGAGTATTCTATCAAATTCCAATTCATGTATGTCTCTCTCAAAAGGTGTGTACAGCAAGGATGATTGTGGTAAACTAACAAGCAAAGACGCAAATAATACAAGATGCTCCAAGCAAAACACATATCATGTGGTGAATAAAAATATAGCTCCAAGTAAATTACCGATGGAAGTAGACGAAAGAGGGGATGCCTTCCGGGGCATCCCCAAGCTTTGACTTTTTGGTGTCCTTGGATTATCTTGGGGGTTCCATGGGCATCCCCAAGCTTAGGCTCTTGCCACTCCTTGTTCCATAATCCATCAATAGAATTCACCCAAAACTTGAAAACTTCACAACACAAAACTCAATAGAAATCTCGTGAGCTCCGTTAGAGAAATAAAACAAAATACTACTTTAAGGTACTGTAATGAACTAATTCTTTATTTATATTGGTGTTAAACCTACTGTATTCCAACTTCACTATGGATTATAAACTATTTTACTAGCCATAGATTCATCAAAATAAGCAAACAACACACGATAAACAGAATCTGTCAAAAACAGAACAGTCTGTAGTAATCTGTAACTAACGCAAAATTCTGGAACACCAACAAATCTACAAAAATTATACGACCTAGAAAATTTGTTTATTGATCAGCAGCAATTAGAATCAGTATTTTATCACGTTCTGGTGATTTTTAATAATTCGGGCACTGAGCGCAAAGTTTCTGGAAATTACAGCAAGATCAAATAACTATTATCCAAGAAGATCCAATATGTCTAGCTTGGCACAAACACTAATTAAAACATAAAACCACATCTAAACAGAGGCTAGATGGATTATTTATTCATAAACAGAAGCAAAAACAAAAAACTAAAAATAAAATTGGGTTGCCTCCCAACAAGCGCTATCGTTTAACGCCCCTAGCTAGGCATAAAAGCAATGATAGATCTAGGTATTGCCATCTTTGGTAGGCAATCCATAAGTGGCTCTCATGATAGATTCATATGGTAATTTTATTTTCTTTCTAGGAAAGTGTTCCATGCCTTTCTTTAATGGAAATTGGAATCTAATATTCCCTTCCTTCATATCAATAATTGCACCAATCGTTCTAAGGAAAGGTCTACCAAGAATAATAGGACATGAAGGATTGCAATCTATATCAAGAACAATAAAATCTACGGGCACATAATTCCTATTTGCAACAATAAGAACATCATTAATTCTTCCCATAGGTTTTTTTAATAGTGGAATCCGCAAAATGCAAGTTTAGAGAGCAATCATCAAAGTCACGGAAATCTAGCAAATCACACAAAGTTTTGGGGATAGTGGAGACACTAGCACCCAAATCACACAAAGCATGAAACTCATAATCTTTGATTTTAATTTTAATAGTAGGTTCCCACTCATCATAGAGCTTTCTAGGGATAGAGACTTTCAACTCAAGTTTTTCTTCATAAGATTGCATCAAGGCATCAACAATGTGTTCGGTAAAGGCCTTATTTTGACTATAAGCATGAGGAGAATTTAGCACGGATTGCAACAAGGAAATACAATCAATTAAAGAGCAATTTTCATAATTAAATTCCTTGAGATCCAATATAGTGGGTTTAGCAACATCTAGGTTTTTATTTCTTTCAATCCCACTTTTATCAATTTCATCATCAAGATCTAAAACTCCGAATTCTTAGAACGCCTTCTAGGTAAAGGAAGATCATATTCAGTTTCATCAAGATTCATATTGCAAAACAAAGATTTAATAGGGACACATCAATAACTTTTAGATCTTCATCTTGATTTTCATAGGAATTAGAAGAACACGCTTTAGTAAAGGCATCTTTGGAAGCACGCATCCTAACGGTTCTTTCTTTGCACTCATCAATGGAAATTCTCATAGATTTGAGAGACTCATTGATATCATGCTTAGGAGGAATAGATCTAAGCTTTAAAGAATCAACCTCAAGAGAAATTCTATCAACGTTCCTAGCCAAATCATCAACTTTAAGCAATTTCTCTTCAAGCAAAGCATTAAAATTCTTTTGTGAATTCATAAACTCTTTAACACTACTATCAAATTCAGAGGGTATCTTATTAAAATTTCCATAAGAGTTGTTGTAGGAATTTCCATAATTATTAGAAGGATTACTAGGATAAGGCCTAGGATTAAAATTCCCTCCATACGCGTTGTTACCAAAATTATTCCTACCAACAAAATTCACATCCATAGATTCATTATTATTCTCAATCAAGGTAGACAAAGGCATATCATTAGGATCAGAAGAAACACTCTTAGTAGCAAATAATTTCGTAAGTTCATCCATCTTTCCACTCAAAACATTAATTTCTTCTATCGCATGCACTTTTTTGTTAGTAGATCTTTCGGTATGCCATTGAGAATAATTAACCATAATATTATCTAGGAGTTTAGTAGCATCTCCTAAAGTGATTTCCATAAAAGTGCCTCCCGCGGCCGAATCTAAAAGATTTCTAGAAGCAAAATTCAATCCGGCATAATTTTTTTGTATAATCATCCACAAGTTCAAACCATGAGTAGGACAATTATGTATCATTAATTTCATTCTCTCCCAAGCTTGTGCAACATGTTCATGATCAAGTTGCTTAAAATTCATAATATCGTTCCTAAGAGAAATAATCTTAGCGGGAGGAAAACACTTAGAGATAAAAGCATCTTTGCACTTGTTCCAAGAATCAATACTATTTTTAGGCAAAGATGAAAATCATGCTTTAGCACGATCTCTAAGCGAAAAAGGAAATAGCTTCAATTTAACGACATCATTATCGACATCTTTTTTCTTTTGCATATCACATAAATCAACGAAGCTATTCAGATGAGTAGCGACATCTTCACTAGGAAGGCCGGCGAATTGACCTTTCATAACAAGATTCAACAAATCAGTATTGATTTCACAAGATTCAGTATTGGCAAGAGGAGCAATTGGAGTGCTAAGGAAATCATTATTATTGGTATTGGTGAAGTCACACAATTTAGTAGCATCTTGAGCCATCGCGACAAACAAGCAATCCAACACACGAGCAAACAAGCGGACGAGGAAAAAGGCAACGGGAAAAAGAGGAGGAGATTGGGAAAGAGAGGGCGAATAAAACGGCAAGGGTGAAGTGGGGGAGAGGAAAACGAGAGGCAAATGGCCAATAATGTAATGCGAGAGATAGGGATTGTGATGGGTACTTGGTATGTTGACTTTTGCGTAGACTCCCCGGCAACGGCGCCAGAAATTCTTCTTGCTACCTCTTGAACACTGCGTTGGATTTCCCCGAATAGGAGAGGATGATGCAGCAAAGTAGCGGAAGTATTTCCCTCAGTTTTTTAGAACCAAGGTATCAATCCAGTAGGAGGCCACGCACAAGTCCCTTGTACCTGCACAAAATGATAGCTACTCGCAACCAACGCGATTAGGGGTTGTCAATCCCCTCACGGTCACTTACTTACGAGTGAGATCTGATAGAGATGATAGATAATATTTTTTGTATTTTTGGTATAGAGATGCAAAGTGAAAAGTAAAAGGCAAAGTAAAAACAAAGCAAGTATTAAAGTGATGGAGATTGATATGATGATAATAGACCCGGGGGCCATAGGTTTCACTAGTGGCTTCTCTCAAGAGCATAAGTATTCTACGGTGGGTGAACAAATTACTGTTGAGCAATTGACAGAATTGAGCATAGTTATGAGTATATCTAGGTATGATCATGTATATAGGCATCATGTCTTAGACAAGTACACCGAAACGATTCTGCATCTACTACTATTACTCCACTCATCGACCGCTATCCATCATGCATCTAGAGTATTAAGTTAAAAACAGAGTAACGCCTTAAGCAAGATGACATGATGTAGAGGAATAAATCCATGCAATATGATAAATACCCCATCTTGTTATCCTCGATGGCAACAATACAACACGTGCCTTGCAACCCTTTTTGTCACTGGGTAAGGACACCGCAAGATTGAACCCAAAGCTATGCACTTCTCCCATTGCAAGAACTACCAATCTAGTTGGCCAAACCAAACGGATAATTCGAAGAGACTTGCAAAGATAACCAATCATACATAAAAGACTTCACAGAAGATTCAAATATTATTCATAGATAAGCTGGATCATAAACCCACAATTCATCGGTCTCAACAAACACACAGCAAAAAGAAGATTACATCGAATAGATCTCCACGAGAGAGGGGGAGAACATTGTATTGAGATCCAAAAAGAGAGAAGAAGCCATCTAGCTACTAGCTATGGACCCGAAGGTCTGAAGTAAACTACTCACGCTTCATTGGAGAGGCTATGGTGATGATGTAGAAACCCTCCGTGGTGGATCCCCCTCCGGCGGAGCTCCGGAACAGGCCCCAAGATGGGATATCGTGGATACAGGAAGTTGCGGTGGTGGAATTAGGTTTTTGGCTCCTGTTCTGATCGTTTGGGGGCACGTAGGTATATATAGGAGGAAGGAGTGCGTCGGTGGAGCAACAGGGGACCACGAGGGGGGGGCGCCTAGGGGCGCCCCACCTCGTGACCGCCTCTGTTGTTCCTTGGCGAGGGTCCAAGTCTCCGGATCACGCTCGTGAGAAAATCACGCCCCAAGGTTTCATTCCATTTGGACTCCGTTTGATATTCCGCTTTCTTGAAACACTCAAATAGGCAAAAACAACAATTCGGGCTGGGCCTCCGGTTAATAGGTTAGTCCCAAAAATAATATAAAAGTGGAAAATAAAGCCCAATATAGTCCAAAACAGTAGATAAAGTAACATGGAGCAATAAAAAATTATAGATACGTTGGAGACGTATCATGGGCCAAGTAAGGGAACGCACCAGCCCACAAGGTGCTGGTGCGCCCCCTATAGGGCCAGCCACATGGGGAGAAAGGGAAAGGAGAGGAGGAAAAGGAAAGTATGAAGTAGGACTCCTACTTCCTTTCCCTCCCCCATCCTTCCTTTCCGCCTTGTACAAATATGGTAAGGGGGGGCGCGAATTGGACTAGGGGCCCAAGTAGGATTCCTCCTACTTGGGCGCGCCCTAGGTTGCCTCCCTCCCTCTCCCTTCTTTATATACGTGGGGAGGGCACTCCTAGAAGACACATCAATTGTTCCTAGCCGTGTGCGGTGCCCCCCTCTACAGTTACACACCTCGATCATATCGTCGTAGTGCTTAGGCGAAGCCCCGCGCCGGTAACTTCATCATCACCGTCGCCACGCCGTCGTGCTGATGGAACTCTCCCTCGACCTCAATTGGATCAAGAGCTCGAGGGACGTCATCGAGCTAAACGTGTGCTGAACACAGAGGTGCCATACATTCGGTACTTGGATCAGTTGGATTGCGAAGACGTTCGACTACATCAACAGCGTTACTTAAGGCTTCCGCTTTTGGTCTACGAGGGTACGTGGACACTCTCTCCCCGCTCATTGCTATGCTTCTCCTAGATAGATCTTGCGTGATCGTAGGATTTTTTTTGAAATACTACATTCCCCAACAGTGGCATCCGAGCCAGGTCTATGCGTAGATGTTATATGCACGAGTAGAACACAATGAGTTGTGGGCGATAATAGTCATACTACTTACCAGCAATGTCTTACTTTGATTCGGCGGTATTGTTGGATGAAGCGGCCCGAACCGACATTACATGACCACGTTCATGAGACTGGTTCTACCGACGTGCTTCGCACACAGGTGGCTAGCGGGTGTCAGCTTCTCCAACTTTAGTTGAATCGAGTTTGACTACGCCCGGTCCTTGTTGAAGGTTAAAACAACACACTTAATGAAAAATTGTTGTGGTTTTGATGCGTAGGTAAGAAGGGTTCTTGCTAGAAGCCCGTAGCAGCCACGTAAAACTTGCAACAACAAAGTAGAGGACGTCTAACTTGTTTTTGCAGGGCTTGATGTGTTGTGATATGGTCAAGACGTGATGATATATAAATTGTTGTATGACATGATCATGTTTTGTAAAAGTTATCGGCAACTGGCAGGAGCCTTATGGTTGTGGCTTTTTTGTATGAAATGCAATCGCCATGTAATTGCTTTACTTTATCACTAAGCGGTAGCGATAGTCGTAGAAGCAATAGTTGGCGAGACGACAACGATGCTACGATGAAGATCAAGGTGTCAAGCCGGTGACGATGGTGATCATGACGGTGCTTTGGAGATGGAGATCAAAGGCACAAGATGATGATGGTCATATCATATCACTTATTTTGATTGCATGTGATGTTTATCCTTTATGCATCTTATTTTGCCTAGGACGGCGGTATCATTATAAGATGATCTCTCACTAAATTTCAAGGTATAAGTGTTCTCCCTGAGTATGCACCGTTGCTACAGTTCGTCGTGTCGAGACACCACGTGATGATCGGGTGTGATAAGCTCTACGTTCACATACAAAGGGTGCCAGCCAGTTCTGCACAAGCAGAATACTCGGGTTAAACTTGAAGAGCCTAGCATATGCAGATATGGCCTTGGAACACTGAGACCGAGAGGTTGAGCATGAATCATATAGTAGATATGATCAACATAGTGATGTTCACCATTGAAAGCTACTCCATCACACGTGATGATCGAACATGGTTTAGTTGATATGGATCACGTGATCATTTAGATGACTAGAGGGATGTCTATCTAAGTGGGAGTTCTTAAGTAATATGATTAATTGAACTTTAATTTATCATGAACTTAGTCTTGATAGTATTTGCAAACTTGTTGTATATCAATAGCTCGCGATGTAGCTCCCCGTTTATTTTTGATATGTTCCTAGAGAAAAATAAGTTGAAAGATGATAGTAGCAATTATGCAGACTTGGTCCGTGATTTGAGGATTATCCTCATTGCTGCATAGAAGAATTATATCCTTGATGCACCGCTAGGTGACAGACCTATTGCAGGAGCAGATGCAGACGTTATGAACGTTTGACAATGCTCGGTATGATGACTACTTGATATTTTAGTGCACCATGCTTTACGGCCTAGAACCGGGACTTCAAAAACGTTTTGAATGCCACAGAGCATATGAGATGTTACAAGAGATGAAATTGGTATTTTTAGACTCTGCCCATGTTAAGAGGTATGAGACCTCTGACAAGTACTTTGCCTACAAGATGGAGGAGAATAGCTCAGCTAGTGAGCATGTATTCAGAATGTCTGGGTACTACAATTGCTTGAATCAAGTGGGAGTTAATCTTCCAAATAAGATAGTGATTGGCAGAGTTCTCTAGTCACTATCACCAAGTTACTAGAACCTCGTGATGAACTATAATATGCAAGGGATGAACAAGACAATTCCCGAGCTCTTCGCAATGCTAAAAGGCTGCGGAGGTAGAAATCAAGAAAAAAGTATCAAGTGTTGATGGTTAATAAGACCACTAGTTTCAAGAAAAAGGGCAAAGGGAAGAAGGGGAACTTCAAGAAGAATAGCAAGCAAGTTGCTGCTCCCGGGAAGAAGCCCAAGTCTGGACCTAAGCCTGAAACTGAGTGCTTCTACTGCAAAGGAAATGGTCACTGGAAGCGGAACTACCCCAAACATTTGGCGGATAAGAAGGATGGCAAAGTGAACAAAGGTATATTTGATATACAGATTATTGATGTGTGCTTTACTAGTGTTCATAGTAACCCCTAGGTATTTGATACCGGTTCAGTTGCTAACATTAGTAACTCGAAACAGGAGTTGCAAAATGAACAGAGACTAGTTAAGGGCAAGGTGACGATGTGTGTTGGAAATGATTCCAAGGTTGATAAGATCACCATCGCACACTCTTTTACCTTCGGGATTAGTGTTCAACCTAAAATAAATGTTGTTTGGTGTTTGCGTTGAGCATGAATATGATTATATCATGTTTATTGCAATACGGTTATTCATTTAAGTCAAAGAATAATTGTTGTTCTGTTTACATGAACAAAACCTTCTATGGTAATACACTTAATATAAATGGTTTATTGAATCTCGATCGTAGTGATACACATATTCATAATATTGATGCCAAAAAATGCAAAGTTTGATGATGATAATGCAACATAATTGTGGCACTGCCGTTTAGGTCATATTGGTGTAAAGCGCATGAAGAAACTCCATGCGGATGGACTTTTGGAATCACTTGATTATGAATCATTTGATGCTTGCGAACCATGCCTTATGGGCAAGATGACTAAGACTCCGTTCTCCGGAACAATGGAGCGAGCCACTGACTTATTGGAAATAATACATATCGAAGTATGCGATCCGATAAGTGTTGAGGCTCACGGCGGGTATCGTTATTTTCTGACCTTCATAGATGATTTAAGCAGATATGAGTATATCTACTTAATGAAACATAAGTCTGAAACATTTGAAAAGTTCAAAGAATTTCAGAGTGAAGTAGAAAATCATTGTAACAAGAAAATAAAGTCTACGATCTGATCGCAGAGGCGAATATTTGAGTTACGAGTTTGGCCTTCAATTAAAACAATGTGGAATAGTTTCACAAACTCATGCCACCTGGAACACCACAGCATAATGGTGTGTCCGAACATCGTAACCGTACTTTATTAGATATGGCGCGATCTATGATGTCTCTTATCAATTTACCACTATCATTTTGGGGTTATGCATTAGAGACAGATGAATTCACGTTATATAGGGCACTGTCTAAATCCATTGAGACAACATAGTATGAACTGTGGTTTAGCAAGAAACCTAAGCGGTCATTTCTTACAGTTTGGGGTTGCGATGCTTATGTGAAAAAGTTTTAGCCCGATAAGCTCAAACCCAAATAGGAGAAGTGCGTCTTCATAGGATACCCAAAAGTAACTGTTGGGTACACCTTCTATCACAGATCCGAGGGCAAGATATTTGTTGCTAAGAATGGATCCTTTCTAGAGGAGTTTCTCTCGAAAGAAGTGAGTGGGAGCAAAGTAGAACTTGATGAGGTAATTGTACCTTCAACCGAATTGGAAAGTAGTTCATCACAAAAATCAGTTCCAGTGATTCCTACACCAATTAGTGAGGAAGCTAATGATGATGATCATGAAACTTCAGATCAAGTTACTACAAACCTCGTAGGTCAACCAGAGTACCGTCCGCACCAGAGTGGTGTGGTAATCCTGTTCTGGAAGTCATGTTACTAGACCATGACGAACCTACAAACTATAAGGAAGCAATGATGAGCCCAGATTCCGCAAAATGGCTTGAGGCCATGAAATCTGAGATGGGATCCATGTATGAGAACAAAGTATGGACTTTGGTTGACTTGCCCGATGATCGGCAAGCCATTGAGTATAAATGGATCTTTCAAGAGGAAGGCGGACGCTGTTAGTAGTGTTACTATCTGCAAAGCTCAAATTGTCGAAAAAGGTTTTCGACAAGTTCAAGGTGTTGACTATGATGAGATTTTCTCACTCGTATCGATACTTAAAAGTCTATCTGAATCATGTTAGCAATTGCCGCATTTTATGAAATTTGGCAAATGGATGTCAAAACTGCATTCCTTAATGGATTTATTAAAGAATAGTTGTACATGATGCAACCAGAAGGTTTTGTCAATCCTAAATATGCTAACAAAGTGTGCAAGCTGCAGCGATCCATCTATGGACTGGTGCAAGCATCTCGGAGTTGGAATATACGCTTTGATAGTGTGATCAAAGCATATGGTTTTATACAGACTTTTGGAGAAGCCTGTATTTACAAGAAAGTGAGTGGGAGGTCTGTAGCATTTCTGATATTATATGTGGATGACATATTGTTGATCGGACATGATGTAGAATTTTCTAGAAAACATAAAGGAGTGTTTGAAAGGAGTTTTTCAAAGAAAGACCTCGGTGAAGCTACTTACATATTGAGCATCAAGATCTATAGTGATAGATCAAGACGCTTAATAAGTTTTTTCAATGAGTACATACCTTGACAAGTTTCTGAAGTAGTTCAAAATGGAACAGTAAAATAAGGAGTTCTTGCCTGTGTTTGCAAGGTGTAAAGTTGAGTAAGACTCAAAGCCCGACCACGGTAGAAGATAGAGAGATAATGAAAGTCATTCCCTATGCCTCAACCGTAGGTTCTATAAAGTATGCCATGCTGTGTACCAGACCTATTGTATACCCTGCCCTGAGTTTGGCAAGGGAGTACAATAGTGATCTAGGAGTAGATCACTGAACATTGGTCAAAATTATCCTTAGAGGACTAAGGAAATATTTCTCGGTTATGGAGGTGATAAAGAGTTCATCGTAAAGAGTTACGTCGATGCAAGCTTTGACACCGATCTTGATGACTCTGAGTCCCGATCTGGATATATATTGAAAGTGGGAGCATTTAGCTAGAGTAGCTCCATGCAGAGCATTGTAGACATAGAAATTTGCAAAATACATATGGCAAACCCATTGACTAAACCTCTCTCACAAGCAAAACATGATCACACCTTAGTACTCTTTGGGTGTTAATCACATGGCGATGTGAACTAGATTATTGACTCTAGTAAGCCCTTTGGGTATCGGTCACATGGCGATGTGAACTATAGAGTGTTAAATCACATGACGATGTGAACTATTGGTGTTAAATCACATGGCGATGTGAACTAGATTATTGACTCTAGTGCAAGTGGGAGACTGAAGGAAATATGCCCTAGAGGCAATAATAAAGTTGTTATTTATATTTCCTTATATCATGATAAATGTTTATTATTCATGCTAGAATTGTATTAACCGGAAACTTGATACATGTGTGAATACATAGACAAAACAGAGTGTCCCTAGTATGCCTCTACTTGACTAGCTCGTTAATCAAAGATGTTTAAGTTTCCTAGCCATAGACATGTGTTATCATTTGATGAACGGGATCACATCATTAGAGAATGATGTGATGGACAAGACCCATCCGTTAGCTTAGCATAATGATCGTTTAGTTTTATTGCTATTGCTTTGTTCATGACTTATACATGTTCCTCTGACTATGAGATTATGTAACTCCCGAATACCGGAGGAACACCTTGTGTGCTATCAAATGTCACAACATAAATGAGTGATTATAAAGATGCTCTACAGGTATCTCCAAAGGTGTTTGTTGGGTTGGCATAGATCAATATTAGGATTTGTCACTCCGTGTATCGGAGAGGTATCTCTGGGCCCTCTCGGTAATGCACATCACTATAAGCCTTGCAAGCAATGTGACTAAATGAGTTAGTTGCGGGATGATGCATTACAGAACGAGTAAAGAGACTTGACGGTAATGGGATTGAACTAGGTATGATGATACCGACGATCGAATCTCGGTCAAGTAACATACCGATGACAAAGGGAACAGCATATGTTTTTATGCGGTTTAACCGACAAAAATCTTCGTAGAATATGTAGGAGCCAATATGAGCATCCAGGTTCCTGAAGGAAATATGCCCTAGAGGCAATAATAAAGTTGTTATTTATATTTCCTTATATCATGATAAATGTTTATTATTCATGCTAGAATTGTATTAATTGGAAACTTAGTACATGTGTGAATACATAAACAAACAAAGTGTCACTAGTGTGCCTCTACTTGACTAGCTCGTGGAATCAAAGATGGTTAAGTTTCCTAGCCATAGACATGAGTTGTCATTTGATTAACGGGATCACATCATTAGAGAATGATGTGATTGACTTGACCCATTCCGTTAGCTTAGCACTTGATCATTTAGTTTGTTGCTATTGCTTTCTTCATGACTTATACATGTTCCTATGACTATGAGATTATGCAACTCCCGAATACCGGACGAACACTTTGTGTGCTATCAAACGTCACAACATAACTGGGTGATTATAAAGATGCTCTACAGGTGTCTCCGATGGTGTTTGTTGAGTTGGCTTAGATCGAGATTAGGATTTGTCACTCCGATTGTCGGAGAGGTATCTACGGGCCCTCTCGGTAATGCACATCACTATAAGCCTTGCAAGCAATGGGACTAATGAGTTAGTTGCGGGATGATGCATTACTGAACGAGTAAAGAGACTTGTCGGTAATGAGATTGAACTAGGTATTGAGATACCGACGATCGAATCTCGGGCAAGTAACATACCGATGACTAAGGGAACAACATATGTTGTTATGCGGTTTGACCGATAAAGATCTTCGTAGAATATGTAGGAGCCAATATGAGCATCCAAGTTCCGCTATTGGTTATTGACCGGAGATGAGTCTCGGTCATGTCTACATAGTTCTCGAACCCGTAGGGTCCGCACGCTTAACGTTCGGTGACGATCGGTATTATGAGTTTATGTGTTTTGATGTACCGAAGATAGTTCGGAGTCCCGAATGTGATCACAAACATGACGGGGAGTCTTGAAATGATCGATACATAAAGATTGATATATTGGACGGCTATGTTCGGACACCAGAAGTGTTTCGGGAGGTTTCGATAAAACGGAGTCTTTGGAGGGTTATCGAACCCCCCCGAAAGTTATTGGGCCCTTAGTGGGCTTTAGGGAGAGAGAGGCAGCAGCCAGAGGTGGCGCCCCAAGGGAGTCCGACTGACTAGGGAGGGGCGCCCTCTTCCTCTCCCTTCCCCTCTCCTTCCTTCCCTGTCCTAGTAGGACTAGGAAAGGAGGAATCCTTCTCCTACTAGGAGGAGGATTCCTCCCCCCTTGGCGCGCCCTCTAGGGCCGACCGGCCTCGTCCTCCCCTCCTTTATATACGGGTGAGGGGGGCACCCCATAGGCACATAAGTTGATTGTTTAGCCGTGTTCGGTGCCCCCCTCCACAGATTTCCACCTCGGCCATATCGTTGTAGTGCTTAGGCGAAGCCCATGCGTCGGTAACTTCATCATCACCGTCATCACGCCGTCGTGCTGACGAAGCTCTCCCTCGACACCCAGCTGGATCTAGAGTTCGTGGGACGTCATCGAGCTGAACGTGTGCAGATCGCGGAGGTGCCGTACTTTCAGTACTAGGATCGGTCGCATCGTGAAGACGTACGACTACGTCAACCGCGTTGTCATAACGCTTCCGCTTTCGGTCTAGGAGAGTACATGGACAACACTCTCCCCTCTCGTTGCTATGCATCACCTAGATGGATCTTGCGTGTGCGTAGGATTTTTTTTGAAATTACTATGTCCCCCAACAGTGGTATCAGAGCCAGATCTATGCGTAGATGTTATATGCACAATTAGAATACAAAGAGTTGTGGGCGATAATAGTCATACTGCTTACCAGCATGTCATACTTTGATTCGGCGGTATTGTTAGTTGAAGCGGCCCGGACCGACATTACGCGTACGCTTACGTGAGACTGGTTCTACCGACGTGCTTTGCACACAGGTGGCTGGCGGGTGTCAGTTTCTCCGACTTTAGTTGAATCGAGTGTGGCTATGCTCCGTCCTTGTTGAAGGTTAAAACAGCACACTTGACGAAAAATCGTTGTGGTTTTGATGCGTAGGTAAGAACGGTTCTTGCTCAGCCCGTAGCAGCCACGTAAAACTTGCAACAACAAAGTAGAGGACGTCTAACTTGTTTTTGCAGGGCATGTTGTGATGTGATATGGTCAAGACATGATGCTAAATTTTATTGTATGATATGATCATGTTTTGTAACAGAGTTATCGGCAACTGGCAGGAGCCATATGGTTGTCGCTTTATTGTATGCAATGCAATCGCCCTGTAATTGTTTTTACTTTATCACTAAGCGGTAGCGATAGTCGTAGAAGCAATAGTTGGAGAGACGACAACGATGCTACGATGGTGATCATGACGGTGCTTTGGAGATGGAGATCAAAGGCACAAGATGATGATGGCCATATCATATCACTTATATTGATTGCATGTGATGTTTATCCTTTATGCATCTTATTTTGCTTAGTTCGACGGTTGCATTATAAGATGATATCTCACTAAATTTCAAGGTACAAGTGTTCTCCTTGAGTATGCACCGTTGCGAAAGTTCGTCGTGCCGAGACACCACATGATGATCGGGTGTGATAAGCTCTACATTCACATACAACGGGTGCAAGCCAGTTTTGCACACGCAAAATACTCGGGTTAAACTTGATGAGCCTATCATATGCAGATATGGCCTCGGAACACTGAGACCGAAAGGTCGAGCGTGAATCATATAGTAGATATGATCAACATAGTGATGTTCACCATTGAGAACTACTCCATCTCACGTGATGATCGGACATGGTTTAGTTGATTTGGATCACGTGATCTTACATTAGTGGGAGTTGTAAAGTAATATGATTAATTGAACTTTAATTTATCATGAACTTAGTACCTGATAGTATTTTGCCTGTCGATGTTGTTGTAGATCAATGTCCCGTGCTACTGTTCCTTTGAATTTTTAATGTGTTCCTAGAGAAAGCTAAGTTGAAAGATGATGGTAGAAACTACACGGACTGGGTCCTAACTTGAGGATTATACTCATTGCTGCATAGAAAAATTACGTCCTGGAAGCACCGCTAGGTGCAAGACCCGCTGCAGGAGCAACGCCGGACGTTATGAACGCCTGGCAGAGCGAATCCGATGACTACTCGATAGTTCAGTGTGCCATGTTTTGCGGCTTAGAACCGGGACTTCAATGACGTTTTGAACATCATGGAGCATATGAGATGTTCCAGGAGTTGAAGTTAATATTTCAAGCAAATGCCCAGATTGAGAGATATGAAGTCTCCAATAAGTTCTATAGCTGCAAAATGGAGGAGAATAGTTCTGTCAGTGAGCATATACTCAAAATGTCTGGGTATCATAATCACTTGACTCATCTGGGAGTTAATCTTCCGGTTGATAGTGTCATTGACAGAGTTCTTCAATCACTGCCACCAAGCTACAAAAGCTTCATGATGAACTATAACATGCAAGGGATGGATAAGACGATTCCCTAGCTCTTCGCAATGCTAAAGGCTGCGGAGGTAGAAATCAAGAAGGAGCATCAAGTGTTGATGGTCAACAAGACCACCCGTTTCAAGAAAAAGGGTAAAGGAAAGAAGGGGAACTTCAAGAAGAATGGCAAGCAAGTTGCTGCTCAAGTGAAGAAGCCCAAGTCTGGACCTAAGCCTGAGACTGAGTGCTTCTACTACAAAGGGACTGGTCACTGGAAGCAGAACTGCTCCAAGTATTTGGCAGATAAGAAGGATGGCAAGGTGAACAAAGGTATATGTGATATACATGTTATTGATGCGTACCTTACTAATGTTCGCAGTAGTGCCTGGGTATTTGATACTAGTTCTGTTGCTAATATTTGCAAGTCAAAACAGGGACTACGGATTAAGCGAAGATTGGCTAAGGACAAGGTGACGATGCGCGTGGGAAATGGTTCCAAAGTCTATGTGATCGCCGTCGGCACGCTACCTCTACATCTACCATCGGGATTAGTTTTAGACCTGAATAATTGTTATTTGGTGCCAGCGTTAAGCATGAACATTATATCTGGATCTTGTTCGATGCGAGACGGTTATTCATTTAAATCCGAGAATAATGGTTGTTCTATTTATATGAGTAATTTAGATATATTAAAACTGAGCACCCTCCCAGCCCTCTCAGGCCATCAGGGTTTTTAGCCGTCAGATCTCAGTTTCTGGTCATTTTTAGCCGTCTGATGACTTGTCTAAACACGTAATTAATCGCGTGGGCTAGCTGTCCTAGGGAGGCTACTCCGGTGAAAAAATCGGCCATCCCTGGTTGATTGGGCCAGACAGGCCTTTTTGCAGTGGTTGGGGCAAGCACGACCCATCGGGAAAACACAGAAGATGTGCGACATCTTCTCTTCCCCGTCATTGTTGGTCCTCCTCCCGCAAGCCACTCCTATGCGTGGCGGCTAGGGTTAGCAATGATGAGTGGCTAGACGGATCGAGGCGGGATGGAGGTAGCAGCTGATGCGATAGGGAGATACAGAGGAGCGGTGTCCATCCAATCCTCCTGATGCGAGGTGCACGCTTGGAACGGAGGTGCCAGGTCGAGGCATGGAAGTCGATGCGTGCAGTGGGACTGACCGTAGGAGCGAGATCTTGGTCGCCGCCATTCTCTGCGGCCGCTACCCCTCGCGGCACCGTCCTTGTAGCACACGCACCACTGTCTCAGCTTGTCTTCCTTGCTCCACCAATTCATAACTTGTTGAAGACTCTCCGCCGCCGTTGTCTACAGTCTGACACGATCCACTGCTCGGGCCGACAGCCATGGAGGAGTACATGGCGAGCATGAAGGTCCTCTGTACGTTTCGTCTTGCGGTCCTAGATACCCCATTCAACCCCATTCTTCCCTGATCTATTTGTACCTCTGTTTGGTGTTTTAGGCACTGAGCTACAGGCAAAACATGTGAGAAACGAGTCCAGGCAGCATGCCAAAGGTGAGGGCACACATCATCTGTGCCGCAAGGCCCAATATCTTCTCTAATCCAATTCACCCAACAAACATCAAACCAATGTGTGGCATTTATAATTTATCCCCTCCCTCTATTCCTTGATGTGGGTAGAGCTTCCCATTGGGTTCGTTTTCTTGTATATAAACATGATTCACATAGCTTGGATATGCAGCTGCTTGCATATACAACAAGGAATATTATCAGGGAACTTTTGTGGCCAAAGCGTATGATTCTCTTTAGGTGGTTCGAGCACCACTGAGTGTGATTACTTCTCAACTTCCTATGCCCATGTAATGTGACTTAAGCATCTACAAGTAATTTATTTGTTTTCATTATTATATATTTGATTACATGTCTGTTGGGCATTTGGCTTTTTGATTGCTTGTAGAACCAATTGAGACATCGATGGAAAATTTCAAGGATTATATTAAGGTATACACCTGACTTAGTGAACATTTCTTATATTCATGCTGAATTCTCGTGTTTTATGATGGGGGTTTTATATGTAGTTCTGTGATTACATTATGCAAACATGTATTGGTTGCCAATATCATTAGCTCTCCACACAAACAACTAACATTGGTAGTACACTTATATGAAATAACACCAACGATGCATTTTGGTTTGTCATAACAAGTGCTAGCTGCTAGCTGGTTCCAATGGATGTTAATTTTATTGTAAACTCAAATATCAACCTGATCGACCAGCATGGTCCTCATGACATTAATTTTTATCACCTTTTTCTAATACTCTAAAGATTTTTTTACTAAAGGAGGAAAAGTACATATTGTACTATGGCAAGTTCACACTCCTTGAAGCAACCATTTCTACATCATCATCTTGCATGCGTGATGCCCTGATTTTCTTATAACTGCCAGGCATTTAGGAACTAAGGAATTTCCTAATTGACATAATCTACATTGCGTGTGCAATGCAAAAATATCATGTCCCCAAAAATCTCACAAGTTTGCAGGTATGCCATTTCTAATCAACAATTATGCTCTCCCACTTCTGTCATGCTCTTCTCTTGTTATATGCAATATATGATATTACTATTGATATTTTGTGTCATTAATTGAATTTTTACCGATGGACATATGCAGGAAGATTGAAGTGAAAAGAACTGATGCATGTCTCTTGGCCATGAAGAGAAATATTTTGAGTCCTAGACCGGAGGAGCCAAAGTCTCCGAGGCAACCGTGATAGAAGTTGATCTCGAGATGATGCTTGCTGTGAAGGTTAGTTTGGCTCTTTCTTTGTCTTTATCTTAGAAATTGCAAAAATATTGTGGTCATTTTTTTTCCGACTTCGTCCAATTTGAAAGCAACACATAAGTTATAGTCTCGCCTATATTGTTATGCTAAGATGGCTACATGCAGCCATGACCTCTTTTGGTGTCATACATATTTGCACGAACCTCCTATCGCAGTACTGAACTTTAAGGCCTCAGAGCGTATACATGACCTTTGGTTTTGGTGACTTATCTTACAGCTACAATAGACAAATTTTCACTACTATATGTTTCGTTGTATGATCATCCCAAGAAGAAGTAACTATTTTGAGTGCTAATCCAGAAGCTTAATTTTGTTAGTATCCTTAAATTCCAAACCCATATTCTATTGAACTTCCATGTTTCATGCTGCACATATTTATAGAAATTCCTATGATCCAACCGGAAAAGTAGATGGGCATGGCAATGTTGTGGTGTTTCTCTCATCTGCTATTTGCCCTGCAAGGTTACTATGTTTGTCTCAAATAAGCAAGCAAATTTATAATATTTATTTGAGCTTATAAGATTTTCTCATGCCAGTTTTCTGTTGATTCATACAATGGTTGATTCAGACCTCATCTGATACAAGAGAGCTGATGCCAAGGAAAGTTAATAAACCAACTAACAACATAAACATTTATGCATACAACCCTCGGTATAAATGTGAATTATGATTTCGTCAACTAACAAATGGTTCAAGATAAGGAGATCAGGTTTTATGGTTTGAAATATACAAAAATATTGATTACAAATTTGCAATTGAATAATCATGTTTGTTATTACTTCTATGTGGAGATTAGTCTGATATCATTGATCAGAGGTGCAAACATACACGATTCTTGTTGTAAAGCAGTGTACGATGAAGACTTAGATTCGACAATTATGTGATATGTAGTGTGCTATGCAAAACACATAGCTTCGGACCCAACTTCTTTGGTTGAATTAATCCTCACAATGGGGTTTCCACTTTAATTTATAATTCTTGTGCTTCCTGCATATTCATGTTTTAGGTTACTGCTTAATGAAGGATATTTGTTGCTCCTATGTTCATAACCCAGTGGTGGCTATAAATCAAAGTGAGCTACAGACGGACACACGCAATTGTAAGAAAGTAAAATAGCACTGTCGGTCAATAGAGTGCCTGCTTAGTATCTTTCTGCCATGGTTTACTACTTACTACCGATTGGAGAATCTCTTATTTCAAAATGCAAAGGAAACATGCATTAAACAATTTATTTTAGTATATTTTATCTTTCTCTATAATTTATCATGGGCGTCGGTGTCTCTCATGGAGTGAGGTACCACTGAAGAACAACCAGACCAGATTGGTGGTCAACGACAGAGGCATGGCCTAATGATATGCCTAGGTGTAATCCCTTCTAGAATTTATTACATGCCATAATGCATTGATTTCTTTAGATAATAAATGTCGCCAAAAAATCTGAAATATTTGAACCGTCTATATTTATTTTTATTTTCTCAAATATTCCTAATATCTTTCGTCGATATATTTATTTGTAAATGTCTTGACATAAGCCTTTTTGGGAGAGCTTTTTAGGAGCCAAGAGGAGAACACGATCAATCACAGAACATGTATCCACCAATAAGACCCAATTTAAATCTTCTACACTTGATGCAACAACTTGGACCAACAACTCGATTAGACCTAAGAACCTCAATGCACTATTTTTTAATGATCAACTGGACCGGATTTCTCTTTTCAGTTCCATTATTCTACAAAATGGAGGAGGAAAGCACAAGCACAAAGAAATAAACAACAAGTCAATTAGACCTAAGAATATAAAAAGTGAATTTTAAGATCAATTGGACCATATTTCCCTCATGACTTGCATATTCTTTCTCTACAAAGTGGGGGAGGCAAGAACAAGCACACAAAAAGCATGATACATCAAAGCATTGCAAACAAATGTAAAAAGTTACTTTATACCCCTAACAACTAAGAGTCAAATAGACGGGCGCAGCAACGCGCGCCATCAACGATCTAGTATCTTTTATGGTCATGCACACTTGAAGAGTGGTCTATGTTTGTTGAATCTCGATAGTAGTGAGACACATATTCACTATATTGAAGCCAAAAGATGCAGAGTTGATAATGATAGTGCAACTTATTTGTGGCACTGCCGTTTAGGTCATATTGGTGTAAAGCGCATGAATGATAACCCACAAGTATAGGGGATCAATTGTAGCCTCTTTCGATAAGTAAGAGTGTCGAACACAACGAGGAGCTAAAGGTAGAACAAATATTCCCTCAAGTTCTATCGACCACCGATACAACTCTACGCACGCTTAACGTTCGCTTTACCTAGAACAAGTATGAAACTAGAAGTACTTTGTAGGTGTAATGGGATAGGTTTGCAAGAATATAAAGAGCACGTAAATAAAAACTAGGGGCTGTTTAGGTAAAGAAGCAATAAAGCTAGTATAGCGAGTGCGGAAAAGTGGTGGTAGGAGTTGCGAAATTGTCCCTAAGCAATTGACTACTTTACTAGACCAATAGCAAGTTTTATGTGGGAGAGGCCACTGCTAGCATGTCATCCCTGACTTGGAATTCTATGCACTTAAGATTGGAACTATTAGCAAGCATCCGCAACTACTAACGTTCATTAAGGTAAAACCCAACCATAGCATTAAGATATAATGGTCCCCCTTCAATCCCGTATGCATCAATTTCTATGCTAGGTTGAAGCTTCTATCACTCTTGCCCTCCAATACATAGTCCTATCAACATACAACTAACCCTATGGTGTGATCCACGCACGCGCTCATATGATGGGCACCAAAGGACGGCAACATAACCACAAGAAAATTAAACCAATCACAACAATTCACCAATTACCGATAGGACAACGAAAATCTACTCAGACATCATAGGATGGCAACACATCATTGGATAATAATATGAAGCATAAAGCACCATGTTCAAGTAGAGGGTACATCGGGTTGCAGGAGTGTGGACCACCGTAGATAGATGGGGGAAGGTGATGAAGATGCTGGTGAAGATGACAGAGGTGTTGGTATAGATTGCGGTGACGATGATGGCCCCGGCGGCATTCCGGCGTCACCGGGAGAGAGGGGGAGAGGGGCCCCTCCTTCTTCTTCTTCCTTGACCTTAGATGGGATAAGGGTTTCCCCTCTGGTCCTTGGCTTCCATGGCATGTGAGGCGCGAGGGGCCCTCCGAGGTTGGATCTGTCTCTCCGTCTCTCTCTGGTTCTGCATTCCCTGATTCTGGCCTTTCACCGTTTCTTATATTCCTGGAGATCCGTAACTCCGATTGGGCTGGAGTTTGGACACGATTTTTATCTGGATATTGGCTTTCTTGCGGCGAAAGAAGGGCACCAACTGTCTTACGGGGTGGCCACGAGGGTCAGGGGCGCGTCCCCTGCCTCGTGGCCCCCTCGGGCATCGTCTCGCATTGATTCTTCTTCCCAAAAATCACATATATTCCAAAAAAATCTCCGTCATTTTTTATCCCATTTAGACTCCGCTTGATATGGATTTTCTGCGAAACAAAAAACATGCAACAAACGAGAACGACCTCGAGCAATCGGATCAATATGTTAGTCCCAAAATAGTATAAAAGTTGCCAAAAGTATATGAAAGTTGCATAATATTGGCATGGAATAATCAAAAATTATAGATACGAGGGAGACATATCAATGAAGAATCATTACTATGTAATCTAGACTCCATGGGTGTTAGAATCATTACTATGTAATCTGGATTATTGACTCTAGTGCAAGTGGGAGACTGAAGGAAATATGCCCTAGAGGCAATAATAAAGTTGTTATTTATATTTCCTCATATCATGATAAATGTTTATTATTCATGCTAGAATTGTATTAACCGGAAACTTAGTACATGTGTGAATACATAGACAAATAGAGTGTCCCTAGTATGCCTCTACTTGACTAGCTCATTAATCAAAGATGGTTAAGTTTCCTAGCCACAGACATGAGTTGTCATTTGATGAACGGGATCACATCATTAGAGAATGATGTGATGGACAAGACCCATCTGTTAGCTTAGCACTATGATCGTTTAGTTTATTGCTATTGCTTTCTTCATGACTTATACATGTTCCTATGACTATGAGATTATGCAACTCCCGAATACCGGCGGAACACTTACTGTGCTATCAAACGTCACAACATAACTGGGTGATTATAAAGATGCTCTACAGGTGTCTCCGATGGTGTTTGTTGAGTTGGCTGATACGTCTCCAACGTATCTATAATTTCTTATTACTTCATGCTATATTATATTATGTTTTGGATGATTAATGGGCTTTGTTATACACTTTATATTATTTTTGGAACTAACCTATTAAGCGGAGGCCCAGCCCAAATTGCCGTTTTCTTGCCTATTTAAGAGTTTGGATGAAAAAGAATATCAAACGGAGTCCAAATGGAATGAAACCTTCGGGAACGTGATTTTCGGAACAAACGTGATCCAGAGGACTTGGAGTCTACGTCAAGAAATTAACCAGGAGAGCACGAGGCAGGGGGGCGCTGTTGGAAATATGCCCTAGAGGCAATAATAAAAGGATTATTATTATATTTCCTTGTTCATGATAATTGTCTTTTATTCATGCTATAATTGTATTATCCGGAAATCGTAATACACGTGTGAATACATAGACTACAACATGTCCCTAGTGAGCCTCTAGTTGACTAGCTCGTTGATCAATAGATAGTCATGATTTCCTGACTATGGACATTGGATGTCATTCATAACGAGATCACATCATTAGGAGAATGATGTGATGGACAAGACCCAATCCTAAGCATAGCACAAGATCGTGTAGTTCGTTTGCTAGAGCTTTTCCAATGTCAAGTATCCTTTCCTTAGACCATGAGATCGTGTAACTCCCGGATACCGTAGGAGTGCTTTCGGTGTACCAAACGTCACAACGTAACTGGGTGATTATAAAGGTGCACTACAAGTATCTTCGAAAGTGTCTGTTGGGTTGTCACAGATCGAGACTGGGATTTGTCACTCCGTATTACGGAGAGGTATCACTGGGCCCACTCGGTAATGCATCATCATAATGAGCTCAAAGTGACCAAGTGTTTGGTCACGGGATCATGCATTACAAGATCTGAGTAAAGTGACTTTCCGGTAACGAGATTGAACGAGGTATTGGGATACCGACGATCGAATCTCGGGCAAGTAACATACCGATAGACAAAGGGAATTGTATACGGGGTTGCTTGAATCCTCGACATCGTGGTTCATCCGATGAGATCATCGAGGAGCATGTGGGGGCCAACATGGGTATCCAGATCCCGCTGTTGGTTATTGACCGGAGAGCCGTCTCGGTCATGTCTGCATGTCTCCCGAACCCGTAGGGTCTACACACTTAAGGTTCGGTGACGCTAGGGTTGTATGAATATAAGTATGCAGCAAACTGAAAGTTGTTCGGAGTCCCGGATGAGATCTCGGACGTCACGAGGAGTTCTGGAATGGTCCGGAGGTAAAGAATTATATATGGGAAGTCAAGTTTCGGCCATCAGGAAAGTTTCGGAGTCCTCCGGTATTGTACCGGGACCATCGGAAGGGTCCCGGGGGTCCACCGGGTGGGGCCACCTATCCGGAGGGCCCCATGGGCTGAAGTGGGAGGAACCAGCCTGGTGGGCTGGTGCGCCTGGCCCCTCTGCGCCTAGGGTTGGGAACCCTAGGGGGGCGCCCACTTGCCTTGGGGCACTCCACCCCTTGGCCGCCGCCCCCTAGGAGATCCCATCTCCCGGGCCGGGCGCCCACAGGGACCCTATATAGAGGGGGGGAGGCAGCCGCACCTTGCACCTAGCGCCTCCCTTCCCCTTGCTACACCTCCTCCTCCCGTGAGTCGCTTGGCGAAGCCTGCCGAACCTCTTGCATCCACCACCACGCCTGTCGTGCTGCTGGATCTTCATCAACATCTCCCTCCTCCTTGCTGGATCAAGGTGCGGAGACGCGTCATCCGCTCCGTCGTGTGTTGAACGCGAGGTGCTGTCCGTTCGGCACTTGGTCATCGGTGATTTGGATCACGGCGAGTACGACTCCCTCAACCCCGTTCTCTTGAACGCTTCGCCGCGATCTACAAAGCTATGTAGATGCACTCCTATCACTCGTTGCTAGATGAACTCATAGATGGATCTTGGTGAAACCATAGGAAATTTTTATTTTCTCGCAACGTTCCCCAACAAAGGCATCATGAGCTAGGTCTATGTGTAGTTCTCTATTGCACGAGTAGAACACAAATCTGTTGTGGGCGTAGATGTTGTCAACTTTCTTGCCGCTACTAGTCTTATTTTGCTTCAGCGGTATTGTGGGATGAAGCGGCCGGACCGACCTTACATGTACGCTTACGTGAGACAGGTTCCACCGATCGACATGCACTAGTTGCATAAGGTGGCTAGCGGTGTCTGCTCTCCCACTTTAGTTGGAGAGGATTCGACTAAAAGGGTCCTTATGAAGGGTAAATAGAAGTTGACAAATCACGTTGTGGCTTTTTCGTAGGTAAGAAAACGTTCTTGCTAGAACCCTATTGCAGCCACGTAAAAGATGCAACAACAATTAGAGGACGTCTAACTTGTTTTTGCAGCAATTGCCTTGTGATGTGATATGGCCAAAAGTTGTGATGAATGATGAATGATATATTGTGATGTATGAGATCATGTTCTTGTAATAGGAATCACGACTTGCATGTCGATGAGTATGACAACCGGCAGGAGCCATAGGAGTTGTCTTAATTATTGTATGACTTGCGTGTCATTGATTCAACGCCATGCATTTACTTTGCTTTATTGCTAAACCGTTAGCTATAGTAGTAGAAGTAATAGTTGGCGAGCAACTTCATGGAGACACGATGATGGAGATCATGGTGTCATGCCGGTGACAAGATGATCATGGAGCCCCGAAGATGGAGATCAAAGGAGCTATATGATATTGGCCATATCATGTCACTACTATATAGTTGCATGTGATGTTTATTATGTTTATGCATCTTGTTTACTTAGAACGACGGTAGTAAATAAGATGATCCCTTATAATAATTTCAAGAAAGTGTTCTCCTAACTGTGCGCCGTTGCTAAAGTTCGTCATTTGAAGCACCACGTGATGATCGGTGTGATAGATTCCTCGTTCACATACAACGGTGTAAGACAGTTTTACACATGCAAAACACTTAGGTTAACTTGACGAGCCTAGCATGTACAGACATGGCCTCGAACACAAGAGACCGAAGGTCGAACATGAGTCGTATGGAAGATACGATCAACATGGAGATGTTCATCGATGATGACTAGTCCGTCTCATGTGATGATCGGACACGGCCTAGTCGACTCGGATCATGTAACACTTAGATGACTAGAGGGATGTCAAATCTGGTGGGAGTTCATTAAATAATTTGATTAGATGAACTTAATTATCATGAACATTAGTCTAAAATCTTTGCAAAAATCTCTTGTAGATCAAATGGCCAACGCTCATGTCAACATGAACTTCAACGCTTCCTAGAGAAACCAAGCTGAAAGATGATGGCAGCAACTATTCGGACTGGGTCCGAATCGAGGATCATCCTCATAGCAGCCAAGAAACAATATGTCCTAGAAGCACCGCTAGGTGAAGCACCCATCCCGAGAACCAAGACGTTATGAACGCTTGGCAGTCACATCTTGATGATTACTCCCTCGCTCAAGCGGCATGCTTTACAGCTTAGAACCGGGCTCCAAAAGCGTTTTGAGCAACACGGAGCATATGAGATGTTTGAGGAGCTGAAAATGGTTTTCCAAGCTCATGCCCGGTCGAGAGATATGAGGTCTCCGACAAGTTCTATAGTTGTAAGATGGACAAAAATAGTTCATTAGTGAGCACATACTCAAAATGTCCGGTTGCACAACCGCTTTGTCCCAACTGGACATTAACCTCCTGGACGAGGCGGTCATTGACAGAATCCTTGATCGCTCCCACCGAGCTACAAGAGCTTTGTGATGAACTACAATATGTAGGGGATGGTGAAAACTATTCTGAAGTATTTTCAATGTGAAGTCAGCAGAGGTAGAAATCAAGAAAGAACATCAAGTGTTGATGGTCAATAAAACCACTAAGTTCAAGAAGGGCAAGGGTAAGAAGAACTTCAAGAAGGACGGCAAGGATGTTGCCGCACCCGTAAGCCAGCTTGCCGGAAGAAGTCAAAGAATGGACCCAAGCCGAGACTGAGTGCTTTTATTGCAAAGGAAGGGTCATTTGAAGCGGAACTGCCCCAAATACTTAGCGCACAAGAAGGCCGGCAACACTAAAGGTATATTTGATATACATGTAATTGATGTGTACCTTACCATTACTCGTAGTAACTCCTGGGTATTTGATACGGTGCCGTTGCTCATATTTGTAACTCACAACAGAGCTGCGGAATAAACGGAGATCGGCGAAGGGCGAGGTGACGATCTTGCGCGGGAATGGTTCCAAGGTCGATGTGATCGCCGTCGGCACGCTACCTCTACATTTACCTACGGGATTAGTTTTAAACCTCAATAATTGTTATTTAGTGCCAAGTTTGAGCATGAACATTGTATCAGGATCTCGTTTAATACGAGATGGCTACTCATTTAAATCCGAGAATAATGGTTGTTCTATTTATATGAGAGATATGTTTTATGGTCATGCTCCGATGGTCAATGGTTTATTCTTAATGAATCTCGAACGTAATGTTACACATATTCATACTGTGAATACCCAAAGATGTAAAGTTGATAACGATAGTCCCACATACTTGTGGCACTGCCGCCTTGGTCACATTGGTGTCAAGCGCATGAAGAAGCTCCATGCTGATGGACTTTTAGAGTCTCTCGATTATGAATCATTTGACACATGCAAACCATGCCTTATGGGCAAAATGACCAAGACTCCGTTCTCCGGAACAATGGAGCGAGCAACCAACTTATTGGAAATCATACATACCGATGTGTGCAGTCCAATGAGCGTTGAGGCTCGCGGAGGATATCGTTATGTTCTCTTTCTCACTGATGACTTGAGTAGATATGGGTATGTCTACTTGATGAAACACAAGTCTGAGACCTTTGAAAAGTTCAAGGAATTTCAGAATGAGGTAGAGAATCAACGTGACCGAAAAATAAAGTTCTTACGATCAGATCGTGGAGGAGAATATTTAAGTCACGAATTTGGTACACACTTAAGGAAATGTGGAATCGTTTCACAACTCACGCCGCTGAACACCTCAACAGAACGGTGTGTCCGAACGTAATCGCACTCTATTGGATATGATGCGATCTATGATGTCTCTTACTGATTTACCACTATCATTTTGGGGATACGCTCTAGAGACAGCTACATTTACTTTAAATAGGACACCGCCTAAATCCGTTGAGATGACACCGTATGAATTATGGTTTGGGAAGAAACCTAAGCTGTCGTTTCTAAAAGTTTGGGGATGCGATGCTTATGTCAAGAAACTTCAACCTGAAAAGCTCGAACCCAAGTCGGAAAATGCGTCTTCATAGGATACCCTAAGGAAACCATTGGGTATACCTTCTACCTTAGATCCGAAGGCAAGATCTTTGTTGCCAAGAACGGATCCTTTCTGGAAAAAGAGTTTCTCTCGAAAGGAGTAAGTGGGAGGAAAGTAGAACTCGATGAAGTACTACCTCTTGAACCGGAAAGTAGTGCAGCTCAGGAAAATGTTCATGTGGTGCCTACACCGACTGGACAGGAAATTAATGATGATGATCAAGGTACTTCGGATCAAGTTGCTACTGAACTTCGTAGGTCCACAAGGACACGTTCCACACCAGAGTGGTATGGCAACCCTATCCTGGAAATGATGTTGTTGGACAACGGTGAACCTTCAAACTATGAAGAAGCGATGGCGGGCCCAGATTCCAACAAATGGCTTGAAGCCATGCAATCCGAGATAGGATCCATGTATGAAAACAAAGTATGGACTTTGACAGACTTGCCCGATGATCGGCGACCGATAGAAAACAAATGGATCTTTAAGAAGAAGACGGACGCGGATGGTAATGTTACCATCTATAAAGCTCGACTTGTCGCTAAGGGTTATCGGCAAGTTCAAGGGGTTGACTACGATGAGACTTTCTCTCCCGTAGCGAAGCTGAAGTCCGTCTGAATCATGTTAGCAATTGCCGCATACTATGATTATGAGATATGGCAAATGGACGTCAAAACGGCATTCCTTAACGGCTATCTTAAGGAAGAACTGTATATGATGCAGCCGAAAGGTTTTGTCGACCCTAAGAATGCTAACAAGGTATGCAAGCTCCAGCGATCCATTTATGGGCTGGTGCAAGCATCTCGGAGTTGGAACATTCGCTTTGATGAGATGATCAAAGCGTTTGGGTTTATGCAAACTTATGGAGAAGCCTGCGTTTACAAGAAAGTGAGTGGGAGCTCTGTAGCATTTCTCATATTATATGTAGATGACATACTTTTGATGGGAAATGATATAGAACTTTTGGACAACATTAAGGCCTACTTGAATAAGAGTTTTTCAATGAAGGACCTTGGAGAAGCTGCTTACATATTAGGCATCAAGATCTATAGGGATAGATCGAGATGCCTCATAGGTCTTTAACAAAGCACATACATTGATAAGATATTGAAGAAGTTCAAAATGGATCAGTCCAAGAAAGGGTTCTTGCTTGTATTACAAGGTGTGAAATTGAGCTCGGCTCAATGTCTGACCACGGCAGAAGATATAGAAGAGATGAGTGTCATCCCCTATGCATCAGCCATAGGATCTATCATGTATGCCATGCTATGTACCAGACCTGATGTAAACCTTGCCATAAGTTTGGTAGGAAGGTACCAAAGTAATCCCGGCAAGGAACACCGGACAGCGGTCAAGAATATCCTGAAGTACCGAAAAGGACTAAGGACATGTTTCGTTTATGGAGGTGACGAAGAGCTCGTCGTAAGGGTTACGTCGACGCTAGCTTCGACACGATCTGATGACTCTAAGTCACAAACCGGATCGTGTATGTGTTGAATGGTGGAGCGATGGTGGTGCAGCTGCAAGCAAAGCGTCGTGGCGGGATCTACATGTGAAGCGGAGTACATGGCAGCCTCAGAGGCAGCGCATGAAGCAATTTGGGTGAAGGAGTTCATCACTGACCTAGGAGTCATACCCAATGCATCGGGGCCGATCAAACTCTTCTGTGACAACACTGGAGCCATTGCACTTGCCAAGGAGCCCAGGTTTCACAAGAAGAACAGGCACATCAAGCGTCGCTTCAACTCCATTCGTGAAAATGTTCAAGATGGAGACATAGAAATTTGCAAAGTGCATACGGATCTGAATGTCGCAGATCCGTTGACTAAACCTCTTCCTCGAGCAAAACATGATCAACACCAGAACTCTATGGGTGTTCGATTCATCACAATGTAACTAGATTATTGACTCTAGTGCAAGTGGGAGACTGTTGGAAATATGCCCTAGAGGCAATAATAAAAGGATTATTATTATATTTCCTTGTTCATGATAATTGTCTTTTATTCATGCTATAATTGTATTATCCGGAAATCGTAATACACGTGTGAATACATAGACTACAACATGTCCCTAGTGAGCCTCTAGTTGACTAGCTCGTTGATCAATAGATAGTCATGATTTCCTGACTATGGACATTGGATGTCATTGATAACGGGATCACATCATTAGGAGAATGATGTGATGGACAAGACCCAATCCTAAGCACAGCACAAGATCGTGTAGTTCGTTTGCTAGAGCTTTTCCAATGTCAAGTATCCTTTCCTTAGACCATGAGATCGTGTAACTCCGGATACCGTAGGAGTGCTTTGGGTGTACCAAACGCCACAACGTGGCGGGTGACTATAAAGGTGCACTACGGTATCTCCGAAAGTGTCATTGGGTTGTCACGGATCGAGATGAGATTTGTCACTCCGTATTACGGAGAGGTATCACTGGGCCCACTCGGTAATGCATCATCATAATGAGCTCAAAGTGACCAAGTGTTTGGTCACGGGATCATGCATTACGGTACGAGTAAAGAGACTTGCCGGTAACGAGATTGAACGAGGTATTGGGATACCGACGATCGAATCTCGGGCAAGTAACATACCGATTGATAAAGGGAATTGTATACGAGGTTGCTTGAATCCTCGACATCGTGGTTCATCCGATGAGATCATCAAGGAGCATGTGGGAGCCAACATGGGTATCCAGATCCCGCTATTGGTTATTGACCTGAGAGCCGTCTCGGTCATGTCTGCATGTCTCCCGAACCCGTAGGGTCTACACACTTAAGGTTTGGTGACGCTAGGGTTGTATGAATATAAGTATGCAACAAACTGAAAGTTGTTCGGAGTCCCGTATGAGATCCCGGACGTCACGAGGAGTTTCGAAATGGTCCGGAGGTAAAGAATTATATATGGGAAGTCGAGTTTCGGCCATCGGGAAAGTTTCGGGGTCCACCGGTATTGTACCGGGACCACCGGAAGGGTCCCGGGGGTCCACCGGGTGGGGCCACCTCCCGGAGGGCCCCATGGGCTGAAGTGGGAGGGGAACCAGCCCCTGGTGGGCTGGTGCGCCCCCCCTGGGCCCCCCTTTACGCCTAGGGTTGGGAACCCTAGGGGAGGGGGCGCCTCCACTTGCCCTGGGGGGCACTCCACCCCCTTGGCCGCCGCCCCCCCTAGGAGATCCCATCTCCTGGGGCCCGCCCCTGGGACCCTATATATAGAGGGGGAGGAGGGCAGCCGCACCCTTGCACCTAGCGCCTCCCTTCCCCCTTGCTACACCTCCTCCTCCCGTAGTCGCTTGGCGAAGCCTGCCGAACTCTCACAGCATCCACCACCACACTTTGTCGTCTGCTTGGATCTTCATCAACATCTCCCTCCTCCTTGCTGGATCAAGGTGCGGGAGACGTCATCCGCTCCGTATGTGTGTTGAATGCGGAGGTGCTGTCCGTTCGACACTTGGTCATCGGTGATTTGGATCACGACGAGTACGACTCCCTCAACCCCGTTCTCTTGAACGCTTCCGCTCGCGATCTACAAAGGTATGTAGATGCACCCCTATCACTCGTTGCTAGATGAACTCATAGATGGATCTTGGTGAAACCGTAGGAATTTTTTTATTTTTTGCAACGTTCCCCAACAGGCGCGCCTACCCCCCTGGGCGCACCCTCCACCCTCGTGGGGCCCATGTTGCTCCACCGATGTACTTCTTCCTCCTATATACACCTACGTACCCCCAAACCAACAGAAGCATCCACGAAAACCTAATTCCACCGCCACAACCTTTTGTACCCGTGAGATCCCATCTTGGGGCCTTTTCCGGCGTCCTGCCGGAGGGGGCATTGATCACGGAGGGCTTCTACATCAACACCATAGCCTCTCCGATGATGTGTGAGTAGTTTACCTCAGACCTTCGGGTCCATAGTTATTATCTAGATGGCTTCTTCTCTCTTTGGATCTCAATACAAAGTTCTCCATGATTCTCGTGGAGATCTATTCGATGTAATCTTCTTTTGCGGTGTGTTTGTTGAGACCGATGAATTGTGGGTTTATGATCAAGTTTATCTATGAACAATATTTGAATCTTCTCTAAATTATTTTATGTATGATTGGTTATCTTTGCAAGTCTCTTCGAATTATCAGTTTGGTTTGGCCTACTAGATTGATCTTTCTTGCAATGGGAGAAGTGCTTAGCTTTGGGTTCAATCTTGCGGTGTCCTTTCCCAGTGACAGCAAGGGCAGCAAGGCACGTATTGTATTGTTGCCATCGAGGATAACAAGATGGAGTTTATTTCATATTGCATGAGTTTATCCCTCTACATCATGTCATCTTACTTAAAGCATTACTCTGTTCTTTTGAACTTAATACTCTAGATGCATGCTGGATAGCGGTCGATGTGTGGAGTAATAGTAGTAGATGCAGTCAGGAGTCGTTTTACTTGTCACAGACGTGATGCCTATATACATGATCATGCCTAGATATTCTCATAACTATGCTCAATTCTATCAATTGCTCAACAGTAATTTGTTCACCCACCATATTACTTATGCTCTTGAGAGAAGCCACTAGTGAAACCTATGGCCCCCGGGTCTATTTTTGTCACATCCTAGCTAGTCCATGCATTAGTGTGTGCATCATGTTTAACTTTCATTTGAAATTTGAAATGGGGAAGACAGAAACCCCAGAACCCCTTTTTAATCCAACTAGGGTTTACTGAAATTATTTTCAATGAACCTGAAATGCCCTTTTAAAATGCTCATCACCTTTGCTTTGGTTCAGAGCCTCTGCCAAAAGTGGTGCACAATTTTCTAGGTCATCCTAAGGTCTTTGAATTAAATCATAAGTATTTGAGTTTGGGCATTAAAATTATATAAAATATTGCAAATGCCCAAATAATCCCAAACAAAAATGTTCCATGTTGGAAATATTCCAATAAGGACCAGGTGCAGTTTGGTGAATTTTGGAGCTGTTTAAGTATTTTTTTTAAAAAATACACAAAGTTACAGAAAATAGAAAAAAGAAACAGAATGGAAAAACTTACAGGCGCCACCCAACCGGTCCACTGCCGCCCAGCCCAAATTGTCAAGGCCAGCGAGCTGCTTGGCTTTGGCCAGCAGAGTGGCGGTGGTGCTCGACGGCGAGCACCGCATGCGTGCCACGCAGCTGGTCGCCGCCTCGCCGCTTCCCTCACCGAGCTGCGACGCGAAGCGCTCCCATTCTCTCCCCCCCGAACCCTCAGACACCTCTCCTCCTCCCCAGCTCCTCCCCTTCGCGCTCCCACGCCATGGCCGACGCCACCGCAGCCGCACCATCGCCGTAGCCGTGCTCTCCGTCGTCCTCGCGCCTCCCCGTCGTGTCTAGGAGCTCCGCCGCCCTCCTCTTCCTCGAGCTAGCCGAGCCCCGAGCGCTCGCGTGGCCCGAGTCCTCTGCACCAACCTCGCCCGACCCCGCCGTCGCCGGAGATCCCCTTCGACGTCGCCGCCGCACCAGCCCGTCCCCGACCGCACCGAGTGTTTCCTCGAGTTCCCCGTGAGCTTAGCTACCTCCCCCTCCTTTCCTCTCTCGCTCCCGAGCCGTGTAGCGACCGCACGGAGCTCAACCGCACGCGCCGCCGCGGAGCTCGTCGCCGACGTGCTCCCGGCCATCCACCGGTCACCTCTCGGTGTCCATCATGCTCACCGCACCGTGTAGCATCTAACCCACCACTCCACGCACCTCACCGCACACCGTAGCCTCGAGTTCGTCTTCATCCGAACTCCGGCGGCCGCCTAGGTCGTCGCCGGCGCCGTTTCCGGCCACCCCGAGCTCAACCAACACCACCAAGAGCTGCGGCTTGCTCCCAGCCACCCGTAGACACCCTCCGCGGCTCATTTGGTTGCCGAAACGGCCAAATCCACTCTCGCCGCCGCATCTGGCTCGCCGGCGGCTAAACGCCGGTGTAGTTGGCGCTGACTTTAACCACGGGTGGGCCCTGGTTGACTCCCCTGAGTCCATGACAGGTGGGGCCCAGCCCTGTTAACTAATCAGGATTAGTTTTAATTAATATTTAGCTAAACTAATTATGCTAACATGCGGGACCCACCAATCAGGTTTGACCTGGACGTCCCCGTTGACCCCTGATGTCATCCTGACGCATTGCTGACGCAGTAAATAAATTACTGGAATTATTCTGTTATAGGAAATTCCAGAATATAGTTCAAACTTCAAAAATTCATAGAAATTAATCTGTAACTCCAAATGCAAAGATTTATATATGAAAAATGATCAGAAAAATCCATTCTATCCATTGGTACAGGTTTCATGCATGATAGAACAAGTTAACCTTGCTGTTTAAGCAGATTAAGATAATGCACCTTTAGGGCTATTTTAAATGAGCTAACATTTGAATCTTTGATTCAAATGAGTTCATCCCCTTTTGTTCCAGCTTGCATTAGGCCAACACACATTCATATTGCCATGTCATAGCATGCATCATATTGTTGCATATTGCCATGTGTGTTTATTTTCGGTATGTCTTTCGTGATAGGTTCTGCCTCCGAGGATAATCCCGAATATCCATCTAAAGGGCAGTATCCTACGACCACTACATCAGGCAAGCAACCCATTGATTATTCCGATACAAACCCATGTTCTCGCTTCTGCTCTTGTTTTACTGCATTAAGACAACGCGATTCAAACTGTTGTGTGCTGCGGTAGTTGAACCCACTTCCTTTGCATGACCTGTCATTGCCACGGTAACTAGATGAAACCCACTAGTATGTGTAGGAGTTGATTGAGCCATGTTTGTGATTCCTACCATGCTATGCTTGCTATGCTTAGAGTTGTGTCAGGTCTGGCTCATCGGGATGATTAACTGGAGTGAAAGGTTGTGTCGGGTTCGAGAGTGAAAGTGTTGAACACGTTTTGGTAAAGGTATCGATGAGAGGCCATGTAGGAGTACATGGTGGGTTGTTTCATTGAAGCCGTCCCTAAGAACTGAGATCTGTGTGTGTGATTTAAGACTTAGCTACTACCATGCATTGGGATCCTTAATTGACCCTCTTGACTTATTAACCACTCTTGTCCTCGGTCCGAGTTGCAAGTAGTTTCGTGTTTGTAGCATCTTTGGGGCCGCACGCAACACTGACCTTAGGGGTGGGTTGTGTTGCGGTAGGCACGTGGTCCAGTGTACCGATTCGCCTGTTTGGTGTCTCGGAACCCTGCACACATCGTTCGGGGCCGTTAGTGGAAACCTCGGCGGACTCCCTGCGGATGGAACCCGAATAGGCGATAAACCTGGACTCGGAACTCGTGTGTTTAGTCAGGTCGTGGCCGACACCCACGTTGGGCTTCCGCTTGAAGGATGCCGAGTACATGTCGTGTAAACGGCGGTAAGTGGTGAGCGTGTGTGAAGAAGTACACCCTGCAGGTATAAACTATTCGAATAGCGCGTCCATGTAAAGGACTACTTGGTCACCTATACAGTTCATAGACAAGTAAATGGATACTACTAAAAGCCTCAAGATAAGTGTGAGTGCCGCGGATGGCCCTCTCGTGGGTTGAAGAGAGAGGATCCACGATGGAGTATTGTGATGGTGATTAGTGGACTCGTGTGCGACAAATGCTTTTCAAGTGGTCTCACGTAGGATAGTTTTAGCCAAGAGTCAAAGATGGCTTGCTGCAAATAACTCCACCACCTTCTTGAGAATGTGCATGTATGATAGGATTCTGTTGTAAGACTTGCTGAGTACCTCCGTACTCATGTTTGCTTAATTAATGTTTTCAGACGACAACACTGCCCCCTCCGATGGGTTTTATGTAGACCTTGACATCGACAAGTGAACTAGCCACCCAGGTGGTGATCCAAGGCTTGTGAAGGGCCACTGTAGATAGAAGGGCTTCGACAAGCTTTCTTTCTTTCTAGAGTCTGTACTCAGACTAGTTTGCTTCCGCATGTGCTTGTATGTTTGTATGACTTGAGCGTTGGGTCATGTGACCCCTACCTGTATGGATATGTTATGTATGGCTCCTCGGAGCCTCTTAAATAAAGTACTTTGAGTTGTTGAGTTTTGTTGTGATGCCATGTTGTATGTACTCATATCGGGCATATTGCGTGTATGATTGAAATGCTTGGTATGAGTGGGATCCGACAAACTAGTTGTTTATCCTAGGCAGCCTCTCATATGGGGAAATGTAGTCTCGTGCTTCGAGCGATAGTAGTCCGCTACAGCCCGGTTCACCGAGTCCTGCTAGCCCAGACTACTGCTTGGACACTTGACTGGCCGGCATGTGTTTCACTTCGTTCCTATGTCCGTCCTTCGGGAAATGTCACGCGGTGATATTCGAGTCCTGCCTAGCTTTGCTACAGCCGGGATACCGAGTCCTGTTAGCCAGTGCTACAGCCCGAATCCATACGTTGATGACCGACATGCTCGATGTGATTCATGTATGCCTGTCCCCATGGGTTAGCGCCACTTTGGGTTCACGACTAGCCATGTCGGCCCGGGTTCTTTGTTATGTGGATGCTAGCGACACTATCATATACGTGAGCCAAAAGGCGCAAATGGTCCCGGGCCATGGTAAGGCGACACCCGTGGGAATACCGTGCGTGAGGCCGCAAAGTGATATGAGGTGTTACCGGCTAGGTCGATGTGACTTGGAATCGGGGTCCTGACAATTTTCCATCATATTAATCTTCCAACACTTAGCTATTTTTATTGTCTTTTATTTTACTTTGCATGTTTATTATAAAAATACCAAAAATATTATCTTATCATATCTATCAGATCTCACTTTCGTAAGTGACCGTGAAGGGATTGACAACCCCTTTATTGCGTTGGTTGCAAGGTTTTTATTTGTTTGTGTAGGTGCGAGGGACTTGAGCGCGGCCTCCTACTGGATTGATACCTTGGTTCTAAAAAACTGAGGGAAATACTTACGCTACTTTCCTGCATCACTCTTTCCTTTTCAAGGGAAAACCAACGCAGTGCTCAAGAGGTAGCAAGAAGGATTTCTGGCGCCGTTGCCGGGGAGGCTTACGCGAAGTCATGTCAAGATTTGACTCCCGACAACGAGCCATTTCTGGCGCCGTTGCCGGGGAGTCTAGGCAAGAGTCAACATACCAAGTACCCATCACAAACTATTATCTCCCGCATTACATTATTTGCTATTTGCCTCTCGTTTTCCTCTCCCCCACTTCACCCTTGTCGTTTTATTCGCCCTCTCTTTTTCTGTTCGCCTCTTTTTCGCTTGCTTCCTGTTTGCTCGTGTGTTGGATCGCTTGCTTGTCATGATGGCTCAAGATAATACCAAATTGTGTGACTTTACCAATACCAACAATAATGATTTTCTTAGCACTCCGATTGCTCCTCTTGCCAATACCGAATCTTGTGAAATTAATGCTGCTTTGTTGAATCTTGTCATGAAAGATCAATTTGCCGGCCTTCCTAGTGAAGATTCCGCTACCCATCTAAATAGCTTCATTGATTTGTGATATATGCAAAATAAGAAAGATGTGGACAATGATATTGTTAAATTGAAGCTATTTCCTTTTTCGCTTAGAGATCGTGCTAAAGCTTGGTTTTCGTCTTTGCCTAAAAATAGTATTGATTCTTGGAATAAGTGCAAAGATGCTTTTATCTCTAAGTATTTTCCTCCTGCTAAGATCATCTCTTTTAGAAATGATATTATGAATTTTAAGCAACTTGATCATGAACACGTTGCACAAGCTTGGGAGAGGATGAAATTAATGATACACAATTACTCTACACATGGTTTAAATTTGTGGATGATTATACAAAAAAATTATGCCGGATTGAACTTTGCTTCTAGAAATCTTTTAGATTCGACCGCGAGAGGCACTTTTATGGAAATCACTTTAGGAGAAGCTACTAAACTCCTAGATAATATTATGGTTAATTATTCTCAATGGCACACTGAAAGATCTACTAGTAAAAAAGTGCATATCGATAGAAGAAATTAATGTTTTGAGTGGAAAGATGGATGAACTTATGAAATTATTTACTAATAAAAGTGTTTCTTCTGATCCTAATGATATGCCCTTGTCTACTTTGATTGAAAATAATAATGAATCAATGGATGTGAATTTTGTTGGTAGGAATAATTTTGGTAACAACGCGTATAGAGGAAACTTTAATCCTAGGCCGTATCCTACTAATCCCTCTAATAAATATGGTAATTCCTACAACAATTCTTATTGAAATTTTAATAAGATGCCCTCTGAATTTGAGACTAGTGTTAAATAATTTATGAATTCTCAAAAGAATTTTAATGCTTTGCTTGAAGAAAAGTTGCCTAAGATTGATGAATTGGTTAGGAACGTTGATAGAATTTCTCTTGATGTTGATTCCTTGAAACTTAGATCTATCCCACCTAATCATGATATCAATGAGTCTCTAAAAGCCATGATAATTTCCATTGATGAGTGCAAAGAAAGAACCGCTAGGTTGCGTGCTAAGAAAGATTGCTTTGTGAAGGCGTGTTCTTCTAAATTTTATGAAAGTAAAGATGAAGATCTAAAAGTTATTGATGTGTCCCCTATTAAATCTTTGTTTTCCAATATGAATCTTGATAATGATGGGACTGAATATGATCCACCTTTACCTAGAAGGCGTTCCAAAAATTCAGAGTTTTTAGATATTGATGCTAAAATTGATAAAAGCGAGATTGAAGAAGTTAAAACTTTAGATATCAATGAACCCACTATTTTGGATTTCAAGGAATTTAATTATGATAATTGCTCTTTGATAGATTGTATTTCCTTGTTGCAATCCGTGCTAAATTTTCCACATGCTTATAGTCAACATAAAGCTTTTACTAAACATATCGTTGATGCTTTGATGCAATCTTATGAAGAAAAACTTGAGTTGGAAGTTTCTATCCCTAGAAAACTTTATGATGAGTGAGAACCTAATATTAAGATTAAAATTAAAGATCATGAATGCTACGCTTTGTGTGATTTGGGCGCTAGTGTTTCCACGATTCCAAAAACTTCATGCGATTTGCTAGGTTTCCGTGATTTTGATGATTGTTCTTTAAACTTACACCTTGCGGATTCCACTATTAAAAAACCTATGGGAAGAATTAATGATGTTCTTATTGTTGCAAATAGGAATTATGTACCCGTAGATTTTATTGTTCTTGATATAGATTGCAATCCTTCATGTCCTATTATTCTTGGTAGACCTTTCCTTAGAACGATTGGTGCAATTACTGATATGAAGGAAGGGAATATTAGATTCCAATTTCCATTAAGGAAAGGCATGGAACACTTCCCTAGAAATAAGAATAAATTACCTTATTAATCTATTATGAGATCCACTTATGCATTGCCTACCAAAGATGGCAATACCTAGATCTATCCTTGCTTTTATGCCTAGCTAGGGGCGTTAAACGATAGCGCTTGTTGGGAGGCAACCCAATTTTATTTTTAGTTTTTTGCTTTTTACTTCTGTTTAGGAATAAATCTTTGATCTAGCCTCTGGTTAGGTTTGTTTTTATGTTTTAATTAGTGTTTGTGCCAAGTTAAACCTATATGATATTCTTGGATGATAGTTATTTGATCTTGCTGAAAATTCCAGAAACTTTCTTTTCATGAAAACAATTGTTACAAATTACCAGAACGTGACAAAATATTGATTCCAATTTCTTCTGATCAATAAACAAATTTTCTAGGTCTTCCTATTTTGGCTGAATTTTTTGAGTTCCATAAGTTTGCGTTAGTTACAGATTACTACAGATTGTTCTGTTTTTGACAGATTCTGTTTTTCGTGTGTTGTTTGCTTATTTTGATGAATCTATGGCTAATAAAATAGTTTATAAACTATATATAAGTTGGAATACAGTAGGTTTAAAACCAATATAAATAAATAATGAGTTCATTACAGTACCTTGAAGTGGTGTTTTGTTTTCTTTCGCTAACGGAGCTCACGAGATTTTCTGTTAAGTTTTGTGTTGTGAAGTTTTCATGTTTTGGGTAAAAGATTTGATGGATTATGAAACAAGGAGTGGCAAGAGCCTAAGATTGGGGATTCCCATGGCACCCCAAGATAATATAAGGACACCAAGAAGCCAAAGCTTGGGGATGCCCCGGAAGGCATCCCCTCTTTCGTCTACTTCCATCGGTAACTTTACTTGGAGCTATATTTTTATTCACCACATGATATGTGTTTCGCTTGGAGCGTCTTGTATGATTTGAGTCTTTGCTTTTTAGTTTACCAAAATCATATTTTCTGTACACACCTTTTGAGAGAGACACACATGATTCAGAATTTGCTAGAATACTCTATGCGCTTTGCTTATATCTTTTGAGCTATATAGTTTTTTGCTCTAGTGCTTCACATATATCTTTTAGAGCACGGCGGTGTTTTTTTTATAGAAACTATTATTCTCTCATGCTTCACTTATATTATTTTGAAGTCTTAAATAGCATGGTAATTTGCTTAAATTGGGAAATTAATCCTAATATGTTAGGTAATCAAGACTAGTAAAAAACTTTCTTATGAGTGTGTTGAATACTAAGAGAAGTTTGATGCTTGATGATTGTTTTGTGATATGGAGGTAGTGATATTAAAGTTGTGCTAGTTGAGTAGTTGTGAAATTGAAAAATACTTGTGTTGAAGTTTGCAAGTCCCGTAGCATGCACGTATGGTAAACGTTATGTAACAAATTTGAAACATGAGGTGTTCTTTGATTGTCTTCCTTATGAGTGGTGGTCGGGGACGAGCGATGGTCTTTTCCTACCAATCTATCCCCCTAGGAGCATGCGCGTAGTGCTTGGTTTTTGATGACTTGTAGATTTTTGCAATAAGTATGTGAGTTCTTTATGACTAATGTTGAGTCCATGGATTATACACACTCTTACCCTTCCATCATTGCTAGCCTCTTGATGCACTGCATTGCCCTTTCTCACATTGAGAGTTGGTGCAAACTTCGCCGGTGCATCCAAACCCGTGATATGATACGCTCTGTCACACATAAACCTCCTTATATCTTCCTCAAAACAGCCACATACCTACCTATTATGGCATTGCCATAGCCATTCTGAGATATATTGCCATGCAACTTTCCACCGTTCCGTTCATCATGACACGTTCATCATTGTCATATTGCGATGCATGATCATGTAGTTGACATCGTATTTGTGGCAAAGCCACCTTTCATAATTTTTCATACATGTCACTCTTGATTCATTGCCTATCCCGGTATACCGCCGGAGGCATTCATATAGAGTCATACTTTGTTCTAGTATCGAGTTGTAACCATTGAGTTGTAAATAAATAGAAGTGTGATGATCATCATTCATAGAGCATTGTCCCAATAAAAAAAAGAGAAAGAAAGGCCAAAAAAAGGGAAGCCCCAAAAAAGGGAAAATAAAAAGGGACAATGCTACTATCCTTTTTTCCACACTTGTGCTTCAAAGTAGCACCATGATCTTCATGATAGAGAGTCTCTTGTTTTGTCACATTCATATACTAGTGGGAATTTTTCATTATAGAACTTGGCTTGTATATTCCAACAATGCGCTTCCTCAAATGCCCTAGGTCTTCATGAGCAAGCAAGTTGGATGCACACCCACTTAGTTTCTTTTGTTGAGCTTTCATGCATTTATAGCTCTAGTGCATCTATTGCATGGCAATCCCTACTCCTTGCATTAACATCAACCGATGGGCATCTCCATAGCCCGTTGATTAGCCGCGTTGATGTGAGACTTTCTCCTTTTTTGTCTTCTCCACATAACCCCCATCATTATATTCTATTCCACCCATAGTGCTATATCCATGGCTCACACTCATGTATTGCGTGAAGGTTGAAAAAGTTTGAGATTACTAAAGTATGAAACAATTGCTTGGCTTGCCATCGGGGTTGTGCATGATGAGAGCATTTTTGTGTGACGAAAATGGAGCATGAATAAACTATATGATTTTGTAGGGATGAACTTTCTTTGGCCATGTTATTTTGAGAAGACATAATTGCTTAGTTAGTATGCTTGAAGTATTGTTACTTTTATGTCAATATTAAACTTTTATCTTGAATCTTTCGGATCTGAATATTCATACCACAATTAAGAGGGTTACATTAAAAAAGTATGCCAAGTAGCATTCCGCATCAAAAATTCTGTTTTTATCATTTACCTACTCGAGGACGAGCAGGAATTAAGCTTGGTGATGCTTGATACGTCTCCAACGTATCTATAATTTTTGATTGCTTCATGCTATATTATATTTTGTTTTGGATGATTAATGGGCTTTGTTATACACTTTTATATTATTTTTGGGACTAACCTATTAACGGAGGCCCATCCCAAATTGTTGTTTTTTTGCCTATTTCAGAGTTCCGCAGAAAAAGAATATCAAACGGAGTCCAAACGGAATGAAACCTTCGGGAACGTGATTTTCAGAACAAACGTGATCCAGAGGACTTGGAGTCTACATCAAGAAATCAACCAGGAGAGCACGAGGCAGGGGGCGCGCCCTCCACCCTTGTGGGGCCCACGTTGCTGTAACGCCCCGGATTCGATGCGCCAGGTGTTTGCCAGTTATTCGTCGTCCTTGCCATGTCATTTGCTTGCGTGTTGCACTTTGCCATGTCATCATCTGCATTTCATATCATGTCATCATGTGCATTTCATTTTGCATACGTGTTCGTCTCATGCATCCGAGCATTTTCCCCGTTGTCCGTTTTCCAATCCGGCACTCCTATGTCTCCCGGCGCCCCCTTTTATCTCTTTTCATGTGCGAGTGTTAAACGGACTCGGAATGGACCGAGGTTTGCCATGCGTCCTTGGTATAGCACCAGTAGACCGCCTGTCAAGTTTCGTGCCATTTGGAGGTCGTTTGGTACTCCAACGGTTAACCGGGTAACAGCAAAGGCCTCTTTTATCTTGCAGCCCAACACCCCTTCCAAAGTGGCCCAAAACCCAGCAAACTCCCCTCCATGCTCTCGGTCGTTCGATCACGATCGCGTGGCCGAAAACCGCACCTCATTTGGACTCTCCTAGCTCCCTCTACCTATAAATATGTGCTCCCCCCCGGATTTTCGCGCAGATGAAACCCTAGATTTTCCCCTCCCCGCCACCGGACACGTCCGCCGCCGCCGGACGAAATCGCGCCGCCGCCCTCGGCCAACCGCGAGGCGCCACGTCGCCTGCCCAGCGCCTCCACCGCCGCCCGCGACGGCTCAGCGGCCGCCCGCCCCAGGCGTCGGCCGCCGCCGCCAAGCCCAAGGCCTCCGGGCCCGTCGCCTGCCGCCCGTCCGCCCGCCGCCGCGGCTTTTCCCGCTGGCTGCCGCCAGTTCCGCCTGCGCCCTCGCCGCCTCCGCCCGCCACCGAGCCCGCCGCCCGCGCCTCCTCTTGAAGCCCGCCGCCCTCGGCCGCCGGAGACGAGCTCCGCCGCCCAGCGCCAGCGCGCGGTCGCCCCACCTCCGCCGGTGCCAGATCCGGTGAGGGGCCGGCTGGATCCGGCTCCCCCGTGCTCCGGCGATGTCCCCGGCGAGATCCGCCGCCTCCCTCTGCCGTTGACTTTTCTGCGAGGTGAAAACTGCTAAGTCCCCGAAACTGCAGTAATTTTCATGCCATGTTCATGCCATCATATCTCTGCATCTGTAGCTCCGTTTCGTGCGTGTAATATGTCAAATTGTTCGTCTCGACGAGTACATCATTTCATCTCATTGCATCATTTTCATTTGAGCTCATCTTGTTGCCCTAAATGCTGTTGGAAGAGGGCTATGTGATGTTAGTTTCAGATTCTTATCAGTACATGCAATTTTGTCATTTTTGCCATGATTGATGTGTGCATCCTATGAACTTGAGTCCTACATGTGTTTTGTAATATGCCATGCCATCTTTGCAGGGGTGTATGCCATGTATTTTTGTGATCAATGTGGTGACTAGCACAAGCATGCAAACTAGGCTTCATGATGTTGCTGATTTCAGCCCCTGTTATGCTGATATTTTTATGCCATGTTTACTTGATGCTACCGAGAGATCCATGCTTATTTTGAGATACTTCATTAAGGATGTTTTGAACATATGGTTATTCTCTATCCATCCATGCCCTTTTTTGCAATTATGGAGTGCCATAGCTTTAGTCAATCGAGCTCTACTTTTGATACAAAATTTTGCCAAGGTTCTTGTAGTTGATCCGTGTATTCTATGATGTTGTTCTTGCCATGTATAGTTTCTATGTCATGTCTTCTTACTGTTGGTTGCCTTGCCATGCCATGTATTACTCTGTGGTGAGTGGTTCAAGCTCACCAACATGCCTACTTATTATTGTTCCTGCCATGTATTAATCTGTAATATAACTTGCTATGTTTACATGGGTGCCATCATATTTTCTGATCATTTTTGGCTCATGGTCAGTAAAGGACATTTGATCTATGCAATTAGTAGTTTCATGCCATGCCTTTGTTTGCCATGATAAGTTCCTGTAGCATGTTGTTTGATAGCTCTAAACATTGCAACCTGATGTTGTTTCTGCAAAGTCTGAAACTGTTATTATTTGCAATCTTGCCATGTGTGTTTGAGCATGTTCTAGTGATTTCTGGAGATAGCTCAGTGTTCATGTTTTGTCATTCTTTACCTGTACATCATGCCCATGCCTTTTGTTTTCATTTTGTGGTAATGTAGCATGTTGTTTTGATGCTTGCAATATGCCTAGTTGCTGTTTTGGACAGATTGTTGTTATGACTTTTATAGGGTGTATGTGTTGAACCGTTGCTCCGTTTTGAGTGTGCCCTATATGAAACTTGCTTGATTTTGCATGTAGTTTCATATTATCATGTTTCATCCTTGTTTTGAGGTGTTTGCTTGATGTTTGCATGCATTTTGCATCAATGCCATGTTTAACTTGTTTTGCTCATATCTTCTAGGCCGTAGCTCCAAATCTAATGAACTTTATATGTAACTTGACTAGAATTTCGTGTAGATCATCGTGGTGCATCTTAACTTGCTGTTTAACAACTTGAACATAAGATTTATTCAGATCTGGACCAATTTTTAAATTTGCATATGAGGACTTACCGGAATTGTTATATGTTGTTCCCGGCCTCATTTAAACTTGCTTTGATGTGTTGCTCTTGTATGCATCATCTCTTGCCATGAGTAGCTTCATGTAGCTTTGCCATGCATCATGCTTGTCGTGCATCATGTCTTGTTTATGTGTGGTGTGTTTACTATATTGTGTGCTTCTTCTTGTTAGTTCCTGTTTCGTTGCGATCGTGAGGATTCGTTCGTCTACGCTTGGTTCGTCTTCGTGGCTTCATCTTCTTCATGGACTCGTTCTTCTTCCTTGCGGGATTTCAGGCAAGATGACCGCTACCCTGGATCTCACTACTATCATTGCTATGCTAGTTGTTTCGTTCTATCGCTATGATGCGCTACCTATCACTTGTTCCTCAAGCCTCCCAAATTGCCATGTCAGCCTCTAACCTTTTTGCACCCTTCCTAGCAAACCGTTGTTTGGCTATGTTACCGCTTTGCTCAGCCCCTCTGATAGCGTTGTTAGTTGCAGGTGAAGATGAAGTTTGTCCCTTGTTGGAACATGGAGATGTTGTTCCTTGTTGGAACATGTTTACTTGTTGGGATATCACAATATATCTTATTTAATTAATGCATCTATATATTTGGTAAAGGGTGGAAGGCTCGGCCTTATGCCTGGTGTTTTGTTCCACTCTTGCCGCCCTAGTTTCGTCATATCGGTATTATGTTCCCGGATTTTTGCGTCCCTAACGCGGTCGGGTGATTTATGGGACCCCTTGACAGTTCGCTTTGAATAAGACTTTTCCAAAAAGGCCCAACATTGGTTTTACCATTTGCCTCACCTATGCCCTTTTTCCCTTGGGTTTCGGGCCCGAGGGTCATTTTATTTAGCCCCCCGGCCGTGCTCCTCGAGTGTTGATCCGAAACGGCAGATCATGGGGCCACCACGGGCAACTCGAGGGCTGGTTTTACTCATAGGCTGACCTATCCGGTGTGCCCTGAGAACGAGGTACGTGCGACTCCTATCGGGATTTGTCGGCACGTCGGGCGGCTTTGCTGGTCTTGTTTTATTGTTGTCGAAATGTCTTGTAGCCGGATTCCGAGACTGATCGGGTCTTCCCGGGAGAAGGAATATCCTTCGTTGATCGCGAGAGCTTATCATGGGCTAAGTTGGGACACCCTGCAGGTATAAACTTTCGAGAGCCGTGCCGCGGTTATGTGGCAGATGGGAATTTGTTAATATCCGTTGTAGTAAACTTGAAGCAAACTCTTCTAAAATACACCAACCGTAGCGTAATCGTGAGTGTCTCTTTTCGGGTTGATCGAGAGGAGAACACGGTTTCGGGTTATGTCGGACGTAAGTAGGAGTTCGGATCACTTCTTGATCATTACTAGTTGACCGTTCCTTTGTTTCTCTTCTCGCTCTCATTTGCGTATGTTAGCCACCATATATGCTTAGTTGCTGCTGCAACCTCACCACTTTACCCTTCCTTTCCCATTAAGCTTTGCTAGTCTTGATACCCATGGTAATGGGATTGCTGAGTCCTCGTGGCTCACAGATTACTACACCACCAGTTGCAGGTACAGGTTTATGCGATGATCATGACGCGAGAGTGATGCTTGCTTGCGTTGAATTTCTTCTTCTGCTTCTTCTTCGATCAGGGGATAGGTTCCAGGTCGGCAGCCTGGGCTAGTAGGGTGGATGTCGTTTGAGCTTCTATTTATGTTTCATCCATAGTCGGATGTCGATCTTGTATATGATGTTGATGTATTCTTGGGGCGTTTGTGCCTATGTATGTATCCCCATCTATTATGTAATGTTGATGTAATGATATCCACCTTGCAAAAGCGTTTCAATATGCGGGTCTATCCTTGGTGGGACCGTCGAGTTCCTTTTGGATAGGGTCGCATATTGGGCATGACAAGTTGGTATCAGAGCCTCGACCGACCCTAGGAGCCCCCCTTGATTGATCGTGTAGTTTGGCCGTTGTCGAGTCTAGAATAAAACTTTTTCAGAGTCTAGTTATATCGGAGAGTAGGAATTCTTTTTACTCCTCAGCCCCTTCGTCGCTCTGGTCAGGAATCTTGACGTAGGTGTTTTGAACTACTCCTCTTCCCTTTCAAACTTTCTTTAGGATCACGCAGTTGGTTTTCCAATCGTTGGCCCTCAGCTCTTTTCATCCGGTGCATTTCTCGTCAAGTCGACTCGACCATCTTCATCTTTGCCAAGTTCAATCCTCAGTTCTTCCTCCGGCGTCGTTGTTTTTCCTTGTCCGAAGTTGTCCTTGTTTTTCCCACCCGCCCTCCCTTCTTCCTCTCAGAACCGGAGTCCGCTATTGAGTATCCTTCTACTCGTGCGAAGTCTTTGCTTTCTTTCCTCAATGATTTCAACTTGTGTTTTCTCTTCAAGATATTCGTCGATTTCCCCCTCCAAGTTGCCTTTGTTTTTCCCGCCCTCCCACCCTTTTTCTTCCCGGAGTTGAGTCTGTTTCGACCATCAATTTCATTCGTGTGGAGCCTCTTCAATCTTCCCTCAATTGTTTCAACCGGTGAATTCTCGTTTTGTACGACATTCTTCATCTCTTTTCTTCTCCGGTGGACTCAATTCAAGTTTTGAGGTTGATCATATTCTTTTCCTCGAAGTGTTTTTCCTGCTCGTTCTCCTCTTGCCAGTTTATCCTTCCGGAGTGATGAGGACATCTCAGGAGACTCGTCTGTGTTTGAATTAATTCGAGGTTGTCACCTCATTCAAATATTTCAATTGTTCCGGTGCATCATCTATCTCTTCAATATCCTTTTCAATGGTGTTTTTCTTTTAGTGGGCCCTAACCCACAGGTCTTTCCCAGGATCTTACCTGACTCTTTTAATTATTCCAGAGCCATTCTTAATTCTTTTCGAAGTTTGAAGTAAGAATGAATTTCATCAGTCAGATGCCATCTCCAAGATCGCTTTTAAATTCTTTTCATCTCGGGTTATACCTTTCCTCTTTTTCATTATTCAGGAGTTTCTCAACAATTTTGGTGGAGTTTCTCGTCGTCTTTCTCAGCTTTGAAGATCGAAGAAGAGTTTCTCCTAAATCTTGTCTGTCCTCCCGAAGATTCGTGGTTCTAGCTTCATATCATCCTCTCGAATTATTTCATTTGTCAGATATTATTTTTCTCAACCATCCGGAGTTTGTCAGCAGTTGTTTTTTCGGAGGCCATCGTTCCAGAAGAATTCTTCATCCTCGCATTCCAGTTATCATTCTCTAATTATCCCGGTGTTTCGTCAAGTGTTCTTTAATCAGCTCATGATCTCTTTGTTCTTTTGCATCTAAATCCCCTCTAGCATATTGGTTCTTCTAATTCTTCCCGGTGATTCATTCTCTTTCATCAGTCATTTTCCAAATTCTTACGGTGGTTCGTTCAAGATTCTTTTCCTTGATTATCATTTTAATTCATTCGTTCTTTCCAATCCTACCGGTGGTTCATGAAGACCTTCTCAAGTTTGCGTTATGTCACTTCTCAATCCTTTTTCAAGAAGAATAAGTAGTATGCAAATCCATTGCTTCTCATCAATTTAATTGGTGGAGGATAAGCATACAATAAATCTTATTCTTATTTCATCCAAGTGAGTAATCCTTTTCTTCGGAGTTTGTTCTTAATGAATAAATTCTACTTCCAAGTGTTTTCATCTTTTCTTTTCCGGAGTTCAAATTTCCTCGGCCATCTCGTCGGAACCTCCATCTAAATCATCGCAAGGCTCATCTTATTCTTTCGTCCTTCATTCTATCTCACCATCCTTTTGTTACCGGAGTTCTTCATGGTGGTTCTTCATGATTTAATTCTTTCTTCAAGAGTTTCATCAATATTTTGGTGGAATTCAAATATCTTTTCTTCTTGCATCTCTAAGTGTAATTAATTCTCCGTATTCTTTAGAGTTGGAGTTTTGCATTTCTTTGTTCTTCTCAGATATTCAAATCCACTCAACCCTCCTTCTAAATTCTTTTCATTCCATTCTTCAATTCTTCCGGAGGCTTTGCGTTGTTTATCCCGTCAAGTGTCATCCCATCTTGTGAAGCTCGTGTTCTATTCCTCCATGTTTTAGCCGGAGTGCTGCCTAAATCCTTTCAGTCTTATCCGTTTGTTTTCTCATTCTAACCACTCCGGTTAGAACGAGTGGTTTCATAATCTATCTGATTCCGTGAGCTTTCGATTCTCGTCATTTTTGTCATTCCCCTCTTCTTCTCGACTGCTCTCGATTCTTTGCTTCTTCTCTTGAGTTCTTGTTTCACCTCATCCCTTTTCCCTTCCGTCTCGGTCATAAGATCTCGGGACGAGATCTCTTGTTAGTGGAGGAGTGTTGTAACGCCCCGGATTCGATGCGCCAGGTGTTTGCCAGTTATTCGTCGTCCTTGCCATGTCATTTGCTTGCGTGTTGCACTTTGCCATGTCATCATCTGCATTTCATATCATGTCATCATGTGCATTTCATTTTGCATACGTGTTCGTCTCATGCATCCGAGCATTTTCCCCATTGTCTGTTTTCCAATCCGGCACTCCTATGTCTCCCGGCGCCCCCTTTTACCTCTTTTCATGTGCGAGTGTTAAACGGTCTCGGAATGGACCGAGGTTTTGCCATGCGGCCTTGGTATAGCACCGGTAGACCGCCTGTCAAGTTTCGTGCCATTCGGAGGTCGTTTGGTACTCCAACGATTAACCGGATAACCGCAAAGGCCTCTTTTATCTTGCAGCCCAACACCCCTTCCAAAGTGGCCCAAAACCCAGCAAACTCCCCTCCATGCTCTCGGTCGTTCGATCACGATCGCGTGGCCGAAAACCGCACCTCATTTGGACTCTCCTAGCTCTCTCTACCTATAAATATGTGCTCCCCCCCCCCCGGATTTTCGCGCAGATGAAACCCTAGATTTTCGCCTCCCCGCCACCGGACACGTCCGCCGCCGCCGGACGAAATCGCGCTGCCGCCCTCGGCCAACACGGGCGCCAAGTCTCCTGCCCAAGCGCCTCCACGCGCCGCACGCACGCGACGTTCCCGCAGCCGGCCAGCGAGCCTGGTCGGCCGCCGCCATGACGCGCCCCGCGCCTCCTGGCCCTGTCTGCTCGCTGGCCCGTCCGCCCGCCGCGGTGCCTCCCGCCGCCTCGCCCGGCGCGCCTCTCCGCCGCCACCTTCGCGGTGCCCAGCGCGCCCGCGCTGGCCTCCCCTCCTCCGATCGCCGCCCGTCGCCCGCGCCTCCGGCCAGTGCCCCGCGCGCCGCGCATCCGCCGCGCCGCCGCCCGGTTCCGCCTGCGCCCTCGCCGCCTCCCGCCCGCCACTGAGCCCGCCGCCCGCGCCTCCTCTTCTTCGAAGGCCGCCGCCCTCGGCCGGAGACGAGCTCCGCCGCCGCCACGCCAAGCGCCGTCGCCCCACCTCCGCCAAGCGCCAGATCCGGTGAGGGCGGCGGATCCGGCTCCCCCGTGCTCCGGCGATGTCCCCGGCGAGATCCGCCGCCTCCCTCCGCCGTTGACTTTTCTGCGAGGTGAAAACTGCTAAGTCCCTGAAACTGCAGTAATTTTCATGCCATGTTCATGTCATCATATCTCTGCATCCGTAGCTCCGTTTCATGCGTGTAATATGTCAAATTGTTCGCCTCGACGAGTACATCATTTCATCTCATTGCATCATTTTCATTTGAGCTCATCTTGTTGCCCGAAATGCTGTTGAAAGAGGGCTATGTGATGTTAGTTTCAGATTCTTATCAGTACATGCAATTTTGTAATTTTTGCCATGATTGATGTGTTTCATGCCATGCCTTTGTTTGCCATGATAAGTTCCTGTAGCATGTTGTTTGATAGCTCTAAACATTGCAACCTGATGTTGTTTCTGCAAAGTCTGAAACTGTTATTATTTGCAATCTTGCCATGTGTGTTTGAGCATGTTCTAGTGATTTCTGGAGATAGCTCAGTGTTCATGTTTTTTCATTCTTTACCTGTACATCATGCCCATGCCTTTTGTTTTCATATTGTGGTAATGTAGCATGTTGTTTTGATGCTTGCAATATGCCTAGTTGCTGTTTTGAACAGATTGTTGTTATGACTTGTATAGGGTGTATGTGTTGGACCGTTGCTCCGTTTTGAGTGTGCCCTATATGAAACTTGCTTGATTTTGCATGTAGTTTCATATTATCATGTTCCATCATTGTTTTGAGGTGTTTGCTTGATGTTTGCATGCATTTTGCATCAATGCCATGTTTAACTTGTTTTGCTCATATCTTCTAGGCCGTAGCTCCAAATCTAATGAACTTTATATGTAACTTGACTAGAATTTCGTGTAGATCATCGTGGTGCATCTTAAATTGCTGTTTAACAACTCGAAAATAAGATTTATTCAGATCTGGACCAATTTCGAAATTTGCATATGAGGACTTACCGGAATTGTTATATGTTGTTCCCGGCCTCATTTAAACTTGCTTTGATGTGTTGCTCTTGTATGCATCATCTCTTGCCATGAGTAGCTTCATGTAGCTTTGCCATGCATCATGCTTGTCGTGCATCATGTCTTGTTTATGTGTGGTGTGTTTACTATGTTGTGTGCTTCTTCTTGTTAGTTCCTGTTTCGTTGCGATCGTGAGGATTCGCTCGTCACGCTTGGTTAAATCTTCGTGGCTTCATCTTATTCATGGAATCGTTCTTTTCCTTCGTGATTTCAGGCAAGATGACCGCTACCTGGATCTCACTACTATCATTGCTATGCTAGTTGTTTCGTTCTATCGCTATGATGCGCTACCTATCACTTGTTCCTCAAGCCTCCCAAATTGCCATGTCAGCCTCTAACCTTTTTGCACCCTTCCTAGCAAACCGTTGCTTGGCTATGTTACCGCTTTGCTCAGCCCCTCTGATAGCGTTGTTAGTTGCAGGTGAAGATGAAGTTTGTCCCTTATTGGAACATGGAGATGTTGTTCCTTGTTGGAACATGTTTACTTGTTGGGATATCACAATATATCTTATTTAATTAATGCATCTATATATTTGGTAAAGGGTGGAAGGCTCGGCCTTATGCCTGGTGTTTTGTTCCACTCTTGCCGCCCTAGTTTCCGTCATATCGGTATTATGTTCCCGGATTTTTGCGTCCCTAACGCGGTCGGGTGATTTAAGGACCCCTTGACAGTTCGCTTTGAGTAAGACTTTTCCAGAAGGCCCAACATTGGTTTTACCATTTGCCTCACCTATGCCCTTTTTCCCTTGGGTTTCGGAGCCCGAGGGTCATCTTTATTTAGCCCCGGGCGGTGCTCCTTCGAGTGTTGGTCCAAACGGCAGATCATGGGCCACCACGGGCAACTCGAGGGCTGGTTTTACTCGTAGGCTGACCTATCCGGTGTGCCACGAGAACGAGGTACGTCGACTCCTATCGGGATTTGTCGGCACATCGGGCGGCTTTGCTGGTCTTGTTTTATTGCTGTCGAAATGTCTTGTAGCCGGATTCCGAGACTGATCGGGTCTTCCGGGAGAAGGAATATCCTTCGTTGATCGCGAGAGCTTATCATGGGCTAAGTTGGGACACCCTGCAGGTATAAACTTTCGAGAGCCGTGCCCGTGGTTATGTGGCGATGGGAATTTGTTAATATCCGGTTGTAGTAAACTTGAAGCAAACTCTTCTAAAATACACCAACCGTGTGCGCGTACTGTGAGTGTCTCTTTTCGGGGTTGATAGAGAGGAGAACACGGTTTCGGGTTATGTCTAACGTAAGTAGGAGTTCAGGATCACTTCTTGATCATTACTAGTTGACGACCGCCTTTGTTTCTCTCTTCTCGCTCTCATTTGCGTATGTTAGCCACCATATATGCTTAGTCGCTGCTGCAACCTCACCACTTTACCCTTCCTTTCCCATTAAGCTTTGCTAGTCTTGATACCCATGGTAATGGGATTGCTGAGTCCTCGTGGCTCACAGATTACTACACCACCAGTTGCAGGTACAGGTTTATGCGATGATCATGACGCGAGAGCGATGCTTGCTTGCGTTGAATTTCTTCTTCTGCTTCTTCTTCAATCAGGGGATAGGTTCCAGGTCGGCAGCCTGGGCTAGCAGGGTGGATGTCGTTTGAGCTTCTGTTTATGTTTCATCCGTAGTAGGATGTTGATCTTGTATATGATGTTGATGTATTCTTGGGGCGTTTGTGCCTTATGTATGTATCCCCATCTATTATGTAATGTTGATGTAATGATATCCACCTTGCAAAAGCGTTTCAATATGCGGGTCTATCCTTGGTGGGACCATCGAGTTCCTTTTGGATAGGGTCGCATATTGGGCGTGACAGTTGCTCCACCGACGTACTTCTTCCTCCTATATATACCTACGTACCCCCAAACCAACAGAAGCATCCATGAAAACCTAATTCCACCACCGCAACCTTCTGTACCCGTGAGATCCCATCTTGGGGCCTTTTCTGGCGTCCTGCCGGAGGGGGAATTGATTACGGAGGGCTTCTACATCAACACCATAGCCTCTCCGATGATGTGTGAGTAGTTTACCTCAGACCTTCGGGTCCACAGTTATTAGCTAGATGGCTTCTTCTCTCTCTTTGGATCTCAATACAAAGTTCTCCACGATTCTCGTGGAGATCTATTCGATGTAATCTTCTTTTGCGGTGTGTTTGTTGAGACCGGTGAATTGTGGGTTTATGATCAAGTTTATCTATGAAGAATATTTGAATCTTCTCTGAATTCTTCTATGTATGATTGGTTATCTTTGCAAGTCTCTTTGAATTATCAGTTTGGTTTGGCCTACTAGATTGATCTTTCTTGCAATGGGAGAAGTGCTTAGCTTTGGGTTCAATCTTGCGGTGTCCTTTCCCAGTGACGGCAGGGGCATCAAGGCACGTATTGTATTGTTGCCATCGAGGATAACAAGATGGGGTTTATTTCATATTGCATGAGTTTATCCCTCTACATCATCTCATCTTACTTAAAGCATTACTCTATTCTTTTGAACTTAATACTCTAGATGCATGCTGGATAGGGGTCGATGTGTGGAGTAATAGTAGTAGATGCAGGCAGGAGTCGGTCTACTTGTCACGGACGTGATGCCTATATACATGATCATACCTAGATATTCTCATAACTATGCTCAATTCTATAATTTGCTCAATAGTAATTTGTTCACCCACCATAATACTTATGCTCTTGAGAGAAGCCACTAGTGAAACCTATGGCCCCCGGGTATATTTTCCATCATATTAATCTTCCAACACTTAGCTATTTTTATTGCCTTTTATTTTACTTTGCACCTTTATTATAGAAATACCAAAAATATTATCTTATCATATCTATCAGATCTCACTTTCGTAAGTGACCGTGAAGGGATTGACAACCCCTTTATTGTGTTGGTTGCGAGGTTTTAATTTGTTTGTGTAGGTGCGAGGGACTTTACCGTGGCCTCCTACTGGATTGATACCTTGGTTCTCAAAAACTGAGGGAAATACTTACGCTACTTTACTGCATCACCCTTTCCTCTTCAAGGGAAAACCAACGCAGTGCTCAAGAGGTAGCATTGGCATAGATCGAGATTAGGATTTGTCACTCCGATTGTCGGAGAGGTATCTCTGGGCCCTCTCGGTAATGCACATCACTATAAGCCTTGCAAGCAATGTAACTAATGAGTTAGTTGCGGGATGATGCATTACGGAACGAGTAAAGAGACTTGCCGGTAACGAGATTGAACTAGGTATGGTGATACCGACGATCGAATCTCGGGCAAGTAACACGATGGAAAGGGAACAACGTATGTTGTTATGCAGTTTGACCGATAAAGATCTTCGTAGAATATGTAGGAGCCAATATGAGCATCCAGGTTCCGCTATTGGTTATTGACCGGAGATGTGTCTCGGTCATGTCTACATAGTTCTCGAACCCGTAGGGTCCGCACGCTTAACGTTCGATGACTATTCGTATTATGAGTTTATGTGTTTTGATGTACCGAAGGTTGTTCGGAGTCCCGCATGAGATCACGGACATGACGAGGAGTCTCGAAATGGTCGAGACATAAATATTGATATATTGGAAGGTTATATTCGGACACCGGAATGGTTCCGAAGTGTATCGGGTATTTTCCGGAGTACCGGGAGGTTACCGGAACCCCCCGGGGGATTAATGGGCCACAATGGGCCTTAGTGGAGAAGAGAGAGGGCCAGCCAGAGGTGGCGCGCGCCTCCCCTTGCCCAGTCCGAATTGGACAAGGGGAAGGGGGCACCCCCTTCCTTCCTTCTCTTCTCTCCTCTTTCCCTTCTTCTCCTTCTTGGAATAGGAAAGGGGGAAACCTACTCCTACTAGGAGTAGGAATCCCCCCTTGGGCGCGCCCCTTGTGGCCGGCCCTCCTCCTCCTCCCCTCCTTTATATATAGGGGAGGGGGGCACCCCATAGACACACAAGTTGATCTTTAGCCGTGTGTGGTGCCCCCCTCCACAGTTTTCCACCTCAGTCATATTGACGTAGTGCTTAGGCGAAGCCCTGCGTCAGTAACTTCATCATCACCTTCACCATGCCGTCGTGCTGATGAAACTCTCCCTCGGCCTCAGCTAGATCTAGAGTTAGAGGGACGTCACCGAGCTGAACGTGTGCAGATCGCGGAGGTGCCGTGCGTTCGATACTTGATCGGTTGGATCGCGAAGACGTTCGACTACATCAACTGTGTTACTAAACTCTTCCGCTTTCGGTCTATGAGGGTACGTGGACACACTCACACCGCTCGTTGCTATGCTTCTCCTAGATAGATCTTGCGAGATCGTAGGATATTTTTTTGAAATACTACGTTCCCCAGCAACCGGAAGTATTCCGGGTGATACCGGGTCACCGGAAGTGGTTCCGGGCAACCCCGGGTAAAGGTATGGGCTTAATGGGCCAAGTAAGGGAACACACCAGCCCACAAGGGGCTGGTGCGCCTCCTATAGGGCCAGCCACATGGGGAGAAAGGGAAAGGAGAGGAGAAAAAGGAAAGTATGAAGTAGGACTCCTACTTCCTTCCCCTCCCCCCTCCTTCCTTTCCCCCTTGTCCAAATATGGTAAGGGGGGGCGAATTGGACTAGGGGCCCAAGTAGGATTCCTCCTACTTGGGCGCACCCTAGGCTACCTCCCTCCCTCTCCCTCCTTTATATACGTGGGGAGGGCACCCTTACAAGACACATCAATTGTTCCTAGCCGTGTGCGGTGCCCCCTCCACAGTTACACACCTCGGTCATATCGTCGTAGTGCTTAGGCGAAGCCCCGCGCTGGTAACTTCATCATCACCATCGCCACGTGAAAGGATCGATATAGTTGACTAGAGGGGGTGGGGGTGAATAAGCAACTAACAATTTTTAGCTTTTCTTTACCAATTTATACTTTGCTTCAAAGTAGGTTGTCTAGATATGCAACTAGGTGAGCAACCTATATGATGCAACAACAACAAGCACACAAGCAAGCAAGAGATACAACACAAATAAGCTTGCACAAGTAAAGGCACGAGATAACCAAGAGTGGAGCCGGTGAAGACGAGGATGTGTTACCGAAGTTCCTTCCCTTTGAGGGGAAGTACGTCTCCGTTGGAGCGGTGTGGAGGCACAATGCTCCCCAAGAAGCCACTAGGGCCACCAGATTCTCCTCACGCCTCACACAATGCGAGATGCCGTGATTCCACTATTGGTGCCCTTGGAGGCGGCGACCGAACCTTTACAAACAAGGTTGGGGCAATCTCCACAACTTAATTGGAGGCTCCCAACGACACCACGAAGCTTCACCACAATGGACTATGGCTCTGCGGTGACCTCAACCATCTAGGATGCTCAAACACCCAAGAGTAACAAGATCCACAAGGGATTAGTGGGGGGAATCAAATTTCTCTTGGTGGAAGTGTAGATCGGGGCCTTCTCAACCAATCCCGAGCAAATCAACAAGTTTGATTGGCTAGGGAGAGAGATCGGGCGAAAATGGAGCTTGGAGCAACAATGAAGCTTAGGGTTGGAAGAGGTGGTGAACTAGAGGAAGAAGACACACCTTATATAGTGGAGAACCAAATCCAACCGTTATCCACTGAACCAACCCTCGACCTGCGGTACTACCGCCCCTGACAAGCGGTACTACCGCAAGGCCACACGGTACTACCGCGAGTGACCGCGGTACTACCGCTGCTACGGCAGGAACTAGGTCAGGCCTGAAGCACAGAGGCCGAGGGCGGTACTACCGCTCCCCCTTGCGGTACTACCGCAAGGCAGGAATGGCCTAGCCGGGGAAGGGCGTAGATGAATAAAAATACATCCGTGCCTACTTCCGCTGAAAATCAATCGATGCAAAAATCTGACACGGTACTACCGCACATTGCATGCGGTACTACCGCACAGGGAGCGGATGTAAAAAAATTACATCCGCCCCTACTTCCGCTCATGTAACTGTGGCAGACCAGGACTGACGGTACTACCACGCGCATGGGGCGGTACTACTGCGTAGGACGCGGACGTAAAAAATTACGTCCGCCCCTACAGCCGCACGAGCAGCTGAGTGCAGTGCGAGGCCACGCGTAGTACGGCCAGAGGAGCGGTACTACATGGCGCCTATGGTACTACCGCAAAGGCGTGCGGTACTACCGCAGGGGCCTACGGTACTACCGCTCCATAGAGCAGTACTACTGCATGCCCCAGAACAGCAACACTTAGGAAACCTTCTTTTTGCATAGAAATGAGGTAAACGGAGAAAGCTCCAAAGTGCAAGGGGAAAGGTGGTGTAGAGGAAGAAAACGTGTACGTGATGATTCCACCCGAACCTTTCCGAAGCGGACCCCCTCTTAATAGTACGGCTTTCCTATGACTCAAATCCACCGAAAAAAACGTAGAAAAACGCCATCTTCAATTGTCTTCGAGGGGTACCAAATCGTCTTGTGCCTAGCGATGAAACGTCTGAGAAACTCAAAGAACACGATTAGTCCGCAAAAGCATTGTCATCAATCACCAAAACACCTTAGGGATAAATATGCCCTTACAATCTCCCTCTTTTTGGTGGATTGATGACAATATGGGATTTGCACAAAGGGAAATTATATAGAGCATAGGCAAACCCCACATCTCTAAAATACAGACGGCCTCCCCCTAGATGTGTGCAAACTAGATAGGTGCTTTGGACTGCCCGGCACACATACTAGGATCAACACTCCCCCTATATTTTACAAACAAGGCATATCTTGCAATAAAAAGGCTAACACTAAGCAAGATAGCAAACAGGAGCATAACATAAATAGCACAATATATCATAAGCTCACTAAGATACGATAGAGTGCATATGTCTTGTACCATATGAAGGATAAGTCTCACAAGCGCAAACCAAACCAAAGAAAACGAGGTTCGACAGAACAAACGCAAACGAAGCAACACGATAAAACGACTCGCAAATCCTACACTCTCTTCCCCTTTGGCATCGAGACGCCAAAAAGGCAGAGAGGACACCTACACACAAGTGGTGGCTCAAGCGGAGTAATCACTCGCACGCTCCTCATCAGACTCGGCAGCGGGGACGATCTCCTCTATATCCTCCTCAGAATCAGACCACTTGAAGCCTTGCTTCGCCATCCATTCTGCCTCTGGGGTGATGTGCTTCTCTGATCCGCTGGATTCTGCCTCACCAAAGACCTTCATGATCTTCTTGTCGCGGCGGCGACTCTCCTTGGAAGCAACGTGGGTCCTGTACTGCCCCTTTGCCTGCATGCAGAACAGAGTCTTCATCTTGTCCTTCAGCTTCTTGGCCCACGAGGGCTCAGAGGGAAGAGGGGCAAACCCAGCAGCACGGTCCTCACCAGCATCCTCTGCCTCAGCCTCCTCCCCATCAACAGCCCTCTGAGCAGCAGTCGCCTCAGCACGAGTAGTAGTGTTGGCCCACTTGGGCTTGACACGGAGACTGATGAACTCATGACGAATCCAGTCTAGAGCAAGGAACTCATCACCGGAGAACAGCTTCTCCCAAGTCTTGAGATCAATGAAGCAGTACGGTCCATAGATGGGTACCTTGCGGTTGAACACCGCGAACCGAAGCTCACACCACATGATATGTGAGACATCAAGTGGTTGAGACTGAGACACACGCGCCTCCTCGCACAAGAGCATCATATCCACCAGATAGGCATGTACCTTGTCCTTGTCACCAATGCGAGGGAAAAGAGAGTTGCGGAAGATGCGATACATGATTTCCAGAAAAGGGTTCAGCACCCATGTCGTCTTGCCACTGGGAAGTGTCTTCGCAACATAATACTGCTGGAGCCTGTTCTTGCTGGCTGACTCAGGGTTGGCATGAGGGCGAACACCAACGGGTGTGTTGATCCCCTCATCAGGTACGTGGAGCAAATCCATGAAGTCCTTCCAGGTAGCAGTCAACTGACATCCATTGGTCATCCATGTCATTGATACGTCTCCAACGTATCTATAATTTATGAAGCATTCATGCTATTTTATTATCTGTTTTGAATGATTATGGGCTTTAATATACACTTTTATATTACTTTTGGGACTAACCTATTAACCGGAGGCCCAGCCCATATTGCTGTTTTATTGCCTGTTTCAGTATTTCGAGGAAAAGGAATATCAAACGGAATCCAAACGGAATGAAACCTTCGGCACCGTTATTTTTGGGAAGAATATCATCCTGGAGACTTGGAGTTCACGTCAGAAGATCCTCGAGGAGGCCAGGTGATAGGGGGGCGCCCCCTACTGGGCGCGACCCCCTGTCTTGTGGGCCCCTCAAGCACCTCCCGACCGACTTCTTTCGCCTATATATGCCTACGTACCCTAAAACCATCGAATATCAAGATATATCGGGAGTTCCGCCGCCGCAAGCCTCTGTGGCCACCAAAAACCTCCCGGAGCCCGCTTTGGCACCTGCCGAGGGGGAATCCATCACCGTGGCCATCTTCATCATCCCGGCGCTCTCCATGACAAGGAGGAGGGTTCACCCTCGGGCTGAGGGTATGTACCAAGAGCTATGTGTTTGATCTCTCTCTCTCTCTCTCTCTCTCTCTCTCTCTATCTATCTCTCTCTCTCTCTCTCTCTCTCGTGTCCTCTCTATGGCACGATCTTGATGTATCGCGAGCTTTGCTATTATAGTTGGATCTTATGATGTTTCTCCCCCTCTACTCTCTTGTGATGAATCGAGTTTCCCCTTTGAAGTTATCTTATCGGTTTGAGTCTTTACATTGAGAACACTTGATGTATGTCTTGCCGTGTTTATCTGTGGTGACAATGGGATATCATGTGCCACTTGATGTATGTTTTGGTGACCAACTTGCGGGTTTCGCTCATGAACCTATGCATAGGGGTTGGCACACGTTTTCTTGACTCTCCGGTAGAAACTTTGGGGCACTCTTTGAAGTACTTTGTGTTGGTTGGATGAATCTGAGATTGTGTGATGCATATAGTATAATCATGCCCACGGATACTTGAGGTGACAATGGAGTATCTAGGTGACATTAGGGTTTTGGTTGATTTGTGTCTTAAGGTGTTATTCTAGTACGAACTCTTTTATAGATCGATCCGAAAGAATAACTTTGAGGTGGTTTCGTACCCTACCATAATCTCTACGTTTGTTCTCCGCTATTAGTGGCTTTGGAGTGACTCTTTTTTGCATGTTGAGGGATTTTTATATGATCTATCTATGTTATTATTGTTTAGAGAACTTGCACTAGGGAAGTATGAACCCTAGGCCTTGTTTCCTACCATTGCAATACCGTTTACGCTCACTTTTATCATTAGTTACCTTGCTGTTTTTATTATTTCAGATTACAAAAACCTATATCTACTATCTATATTGCACTTGTATCACCATCTCTTCACCGAACTAGTTTACCTATACAATTTACCATTGTATTGGGTGTGTTGGGGACACAAGAGACTCTTTGTTATTTGGTTGCAGAGTTGTTTGAGAGAGACCATCTTCATCCTACGCCTCCTACGGATTGATAAACCTTAGGTCATCTACTTGAGGGAAATTTGCTACTGTCCTACAAACCTATGCACTTGCAGGCCCAACAACGTCTACAAGAAGAAGATTGTGTAGTAGACATCAAGCTCTTTTCTGGCACCGTTGTCGGGGAGGCTAGGTAAGCGGCACTCACTCACACCCCGTTAACTAAGCTCTTTTCTGGTGCCGTTGCCGGGGAGGTGAGTGCTTGAAGGTATATCTTTAGATCTTGCAATCGAATCTTTTTGTTTCTTGTTTTATCACTAGTTTAGTTTATAAAAGAAAATTACAAAAAAATGGAGTTAAGTTTGTCTCATACGCTTCGTCTTTTTAATATCTTTCGTGAGTATGATGGAAAGGAAAATTGTGATCAAGTGCTAGAAGAAGAATGCTTTAAAATGCTTGGTACTAAATCTTTGAATGATGAGCATGATTGCAATGTTCTTAGTATAAACTCCTTGAATATCCATAGTACTAATGATGATTGCTCTAGTCATGATGAAAATATCTCTCATAAGCATGTCAACTTTTGTGGAGTGCATGTTTGCATTAACACACCAAATAAAGAAGATATATATTGCAAGAGGCATAAGTATTTAGAAACTAAGAAGTTGCAAGAAAGGCTAGATAAGAGTGCAGAGAATTTAAGATATCTTTCCCGTTGTGAATTTTGCAATAAACAAGATCATTTACATCTCCAATGCAAATTGTTTCATGATCGGGTCGTGTCCAAAAATTGTGATGATTTGATCTCCCTTTCTCATTACAATGAACTTAGATTGCTTTTGGGTTGTGAAGAGTTGAAACGTTTAACTAAGCCTATTCCAAAATTTAATCTTGAGCATTTCCTTGATATTGATCTAGAAAAGATTTATATGTTTTGTGCGCAGAATTGCATTGAAAATCCTTATATTGCCAATTACCTAAAGAAAAGAAAGCAAATAGAAGACGATGAGAATACTAATGAAAGGGAAGAGACTTCCCAATATCCTCCTATTATTTCTTATGATGAATTAGGTAACAAGGAGGAGCTTTCTATTCAACCAATCTAATCAATAAGGAGCTCAAAGAGGAAGGTTGAACCTACACATAATGTGAAAAATAAAAGGAAAAGAAGGGGAAACAAAGGTAAAAAGGTATCCCTTCCAAATGATGTTGCACCTACTACTCATTGTGATGATGATAATTGCTTTACTATTGGTGCTCTCCATATTTTTAATGATGAGAGTGATTATGCTTATGATATGAAAGAGCCCAAGCTTGGGGAAGCTATGTTTGATGAGGATGAAATATTTGAGAATATATTTGCTGAAATTAATGTTTATCCCAAGCTTGGGGATGCTATGTTTAATGAAGATGATATTTTTAGCATCCCAAGTTTTGATATGCAAAGTTGTTATGATGATAGCATGCCTCCTACCTATGATGATTATATTGATGAAAGTGGGTTCGGAAGAGTGTCAACTTTAGGAAGTAGTGATCCCACTATTTTGGAGGATGTTGAATTTTATTGTGATGAATATGAAAGTGGATTTGGAAGAGTGTCAACTTTATTTAGTGATTCCACTATCTTGGGAGAGGTTTCAATCGATTATGATGAGAACGAAGTTGCTACTTATGATGATTATTGTGATGAAACTTATGCTATAAAAAGTAGTGATGATTATATTTGCAAATCTTGTCATGATTATGATTACCCTTTTTCTGAACATTACTCTTTTAATGTGGAAACAATTTTTAGTGTTCAAGTCTCTTATGATACTCCCACTATTCCGAATGAGAAAATTTTTGCTTATGTGGAGAGTAGTAAATTTTCTATGCTTGTAGATCATGAAAAGAATGCTTTAGGTTCTGGTTATATTGTTTAGTTCATTCATTATGCTACTAAAAATTATTATGAGGGAGGAACATATGCTTGTAGGAATTGCAATAATGTCAAGTTTCCTCTCTATGTGCTTAAATTTTTGAAGTTATGCTTGTTTTGTCTTCCTATGCTTGTTGATTATTGTTCCCATAAGTTGTTTGCTCACAAAATCCCTATGCATAGGAAGTGGGTTAGACTTAAATGTGCTAGTCATATTCTTCATGATGCTCTCTTTATGTTTCAGTTCTTATCTTTTATGTGAGCATCATTGAAATCATCATGCCTAGCTAGGGGCGTTAAACGATAGCACTTGTTGGGAGGCAACCCAATTTTATTTTAGTTTCTTACTTTTTAGTTATGTTTAGTAATAAATAATCCATCTAGCTTCTGGTTAGATGTGTTTTCATGTTTTAATTAGTGTTTGTGCCAAGTAGAACCTTTGGGAAGACTTGGGTGAAGTCTTTATGATCATGCTGTAAAAAACACTAACTTTAGCGCTCACGAGATTAGCTTCAACTTTTTACTGGAGAGTTCTATTTAGTTTATTCTTTTTTCAGATGATTACTAGACAAATTCCTCAGGTCCACCAATTTATTTTAGAATTTTTTGAGTTCCAAAAGTTTGCGTTAGTTACAGATTACTACAGACTGTTCTGTTTTTGACAGATTCTGTTTTCATTGTGTTGTTTGCTTATTTTGATGAATCTATGGCTAGTAAAATAGTTTATAAACCATAGAGAAGTTGTAATAAAATAGGTTTAACACCAATATAAATAAATAATGAGTTCATTACAGTACCTTGAAGTGGTGTTTTGTTTTCTTTCGCTAACGGAGCTCACGAGTTTTCTGTTAAGTTTTGTGTTGTGAAGTTTTCAAGTTTTGGGTAAAGATTCGATGGACTATGGAATAAGGAGTGGAAAGAGCCTAAGCTTGGGGATTCCCAAGGCACGCCAAGGTAATATTCAAGGACAACCAAGAGTTTAAGCTTGGGGATGCCCGGATGGCATCCCTCTTTAAATCTTCGCTCATCGGTAACTTTACTTGAGCTATATTTTAATTCACCACATGATATGTGTTTTGCTTGGAGCGTCATTTTCTCTTGTTAGTATTTCCTTGCTGTTATTTAGAATAATGTTCTGCATCTTTAGTTTCAATAAAAAAGTCAAGGATAGCCTTTGCCATGCTTATTTTGCTACTATACATGTTGCTGTTTGAAAACAGAAAGTTTACCGATGTTGCAAAAATTCCCTATAAAATTCAGAGCATGATATAATGTTGAAACTTTTTGCATAATGAGCTCTGATAAATTTACTACAGCGGGAATTTTATTTCATAATTTTTGGAGTTAGGGAAGTGTTGATACTCTTGCATTCTTTACAGACTGTACTGTTTTGGCAGATTGCTGTTATGTTTGCATTGTTTGCTTGTTTAATGATTCTATTTAAGGTTAGGGTTAAATATGCAGAGACATTTAGTATTCAGTGTTGAATAATAATTTTAGTGATTTGTCACAGTAGAAAATGATAAGGTTTTGCATTGGTTTATACTAACCTATCTCACGAGTTCTTGTTGAGTTTGGTGTGTATGAAGCTTTTGATAAAAAGAGAAACCATGATATGAGAGGAATTAGGGAGACACAAAAGTTCAAGCTTGGGGATGCCCAAGGCACCCAAATACAATATTTCAAGAAGTCTCAAGCATCTAAGCTTGGGGATGCCCCGGTAGGCATCCCACCTTTCTTCTTCAACAACTATCGGTTAGTATCGGTTGAGCCTAAGTTTTGCTTCTTCACATGAGTTGTGCTATCCTCGCAATGTCATTTTATTTTGTTTTGCTTGCTGTTTGAATACAATACCAAGATCTGAAATTCTTTTATGAGAGAGAGTCTTCACATAGTTGCATAATTATTTAGCTACTCATCGATCTTCACTTATATCTTTTTGGAGTAGTTTGTCATTTACTCGTGTTCTTCACTTATATCCTATGAGTAAATTGTTGAATGAGTTAATTGTCACAAATTTGAAATTATATATGCTTCATTTGCTTATCCCATGGGGAGTAATGACTTCACATCTAAGAAGTAAAGGTTGTAAATTTATTGAAGGTTAGCAAGCATTTTATTGGTCATTTGAACAATTCATGAAAGAATATTGAAGGAAGAGAGATTTCACATATAAATATACTATCGTAGACATCTTTTATGATTGGGAGCACTCATTAAGTATGACATGCTAAAGAGTTGATGTTGGACAAGGAAGACAGCGCAATGGTTTATGTTTTCCGACATCTCAGTTAAAGTATATTGTCATGGATCATTCAAACATGTTGAGCTTGCCTTTCTCCCTTTGCTAGCCTAAATATCTGTACTAAGCGGGAATACTGCTTGTGCATCCAATATCCTTAAACCCAGTTTTTGCCATGAGTGTCCACCATACCTACCTATATGCGGTATTTACTTGCCGTTCCAAGTAAATTTGCATGTGCCAAACTCTAAACCTTCAAATTATAATCTGTTTTGTATGCCCGAATTGCTCATGTAGCAACTAGAGGCTGTCACTGTCTTCCATGCTAGGTGGGTTATTCTCAAGAGGAGTGGACTCCGCTCCTCATTCACGAGAAAGTGGCGGTAACCGGGATGCCCAGTCCCATGATCAAAAAGATCAAAATCAAATCAAAATAATTGCAAACAAAACTCCCCCAGGTTTGATGTTAGTTGGAGGCACCCGTTGTTTCGGGCAAGCCATGGATTGATGATTGTTGGTGGAGGGGGAGTAAAAACTTTTACCATTCTATTTGGGAACCGCCTATAATGTATGTAGTATGGAAGATATTGGGAACTCTTGGTTGTTATGTTGACAATGAGATCATACCTCTCAAAATTATTTATCTCTATTTCAAAATCGAGCTCTGGCACCTGTGCAAATCACTGCTTCCCTCTGCGAAGGGCCTATCTTTTACTTTATGTCTTTTACTTCATGCAAGAGTCAAGGTGATCTTCACCTTTCCCTTTTTCATTTTATCCTTTGGCAAGCACTTTGTGTTGGGGTGATCCTAATATATATATCCAATTGGATGTAAGTTAGCATGAACTATTATTGTTGACATCACCCAAAGGTGAATACGTTTGGAGGCAACATTATAAGCCCCAATCTTTTTGTGTCTGATTAAAACTTCATAACCACAACTATTGCGTGATTGTTAGAAATTGTAGAAGACTATATGATAGTTGAGTATGTGAAGTTTGCTAAATCAAAGCTCTGACATAGACCCTTCCTAAAAATAGGATGAATTGCAATTGTTTGATGACTAAGAATGAAGTTTGCTAGTTTTCAAGAAAGTTTATGGTCTATGCTTTGACATGTTAATTGCTTGGTACTTTATCATGAGAAGTTTTATGAGATGAACTACTGTTATGACATATTATCATGCTAGGAAGGGTGATTGAAATTATCATTGATTAAACTTGTGCACCTTCTAGCATTCACACTTCATAAATTCTTTCTTTATCATTTACCTACTCGAGGACGGGTAGGAATTAAGCTTGGGGATGCTGATACGTCTCCAACGTATCTATAATTTATGAAGCATTCATGCTATTTTATTATCTGTTTTGAATGATTATGGGCTTTATTATACACTTTTATTACTATTGGGACTAACCTATTAACCGGAGGCCCAGCCCATATTGCCGTTTTATTGCCTGTTTCAGTATTTCGAGGAAAATGAATATCAAACGGAGTCCAAACAGAATGAAACCTTCGGCAACGTTATTTTTGGGAAGAATATCATCCTGGAGACTTGGAGTTCACGTCAGAAGATCCTCGAGGAGGCCAGGAGATAGGGGGCACCCCCCCTACTGGGCGCGGCCCCCTGACTCGTGGGACCCTCGAGCACCTCCCGACCGACTTCTTTCGCCTATATATGCCTACGTACCCTAAAACCATCGAATATAAAGATAGATCGGGAGTTCCGCAGCCGCAAGCCTCTGTAGCCACCAAAAACATCTCGGAAGCCCGTTCCGGCACCCTGCCGGAGGGGGAATCCATCACCGGTGGCCATCTTCATCATCCCGGCGCTCTCCATGACGAGGAGGGAGTAGTTCACCCTCGGGGCTGAGGGTATGTACCAGTAGCTATGTGTTTGATCTTTCTTTCTCTCTCTCTCTCTCTCTCTCTCTCTCTCGTGTCCTCTCTATGGCACGATCTTGATGTATCGCGAGCTTTGCTATTATAGTTGGATCTTATGATGTTTCTCCCCCTCTACTCTCTTGTGATGAATTGAGTTTCCCCTTTGAAGTTATCTTATCGATTTGAGTCTTTACTTTGAGAACACTTGATGTATGTCTTGCCGTGTTTATCTGTGGTGACAATGGGATATCACGTGCTACTTGATGTATGTTTTGGGTGACCAACTTGCGGGTTCCGCCCATGAACCTATGCATAGGGGTTGGCACACGTTTTCTTGACTCTCCGGTAGAAACTTTGGGGCACTCTTTGAAGTACTTTGTGTTGGTTGGATGAATCTGAGATTGTGTGATGCATATCGTATAATCATGCCCACGGATACTTGAGGTGACAATGGAGTATCTAGGTGACATTAGGGTTTTGGTTGATTTGTGTCTTAAGGTGTTATTCTAGTACGAACTCTTTTACAGATCGATCCGAAAGAATAACTTTGAGGTGGTTTCGTACCCTACCATAATCTCTACATTTGTTCTCCGCTATTAGTGGCTTTGGAGTGACTCTTTGTTGCATGTTGAGGGATTGTTATATGATCTATCTATGTTATTATTGTTGAGAGAACTTGCACTAGTGAAAGTATGAACCCCAGGCCTTGTTTCCTACCATTGCAATACCGTTTACGCTCACTTTTATCATTATTTACCTTGCTGTTTTTATTATTTCAGATTACAAAAACCTATATCTACTATCTATATTGCACTTGTATCACCATCTCTTCGCCGAACTAGTGCACCTATACAGTTTACCATTGTATTGGGTGTGTTGGGGACACAAGAGACTCTTTGTTATTTGATTGCAGGGTTGTTTGAGAGAAACCATCTTCATCCTACGCCTCCTACGGATTGATAAACCTTAGGTCATCCACTTGAGGGAAATTTGCTACTGTCCTACAAACCTGTGCACTTGCAGGCCCAAGAACGTCTACAAGAAGAAGGTTGTGTAGTAGACATCAGTCATCCTTCGATCCTCCCCAGAGTGAAAGTGAACTAAGGCAAAGAACTGGCAAATAATCTCAGGGTCATAGTCCAGGTGGAAGGAGATCACATGTTCAATGCCAAACTGCTCCACCAAGTCCAGAGCCTCTCGAAAGTAAGCACGGTGCTTGTCTTGCCTCATGTGATTCATGTCAATCCACTTGACATCCACATAGGTGTTTTGCTTGGCCTTGATCACATCCGGGTAGATGAGAGCTTGCTGCTTGGTCCAAAACAGGTCATTGCCTCTGAAGATAGCACAGGCATTCACATACGGGTTGATCTGCCTTCGAGGGATAAACTCAGAAAGAGGTATCTCTTCCATGCCCTTTGGGGGTTCCTTGTACTTGCTAGCGGAGGACTTGACATTGTGCTTGGGGGCACTGGAGCCCTCTGGAGCTTCATCTTGATTGCGCAGACGCTTGGAGCCAGTGTCACGACCGAGATTGGAATGGCGAGCAGGAGCACCGGAGCCACCACCTAAGACACAAAGAAAAAAGCACACACAAAAAGCAAGAAGAATCAATGCAAAGACCTCAGCAAGACAAGGGAAACAAGTAGAAAGCATACGTGGTAATTGCCAAGAAGAAGATTGGACAACAACGGTAGTACTGCCAGTTCGCGCGGTACTAAAATTTTAGTACCGCTCCTAGTCGCGGTAGTACCGCGTGAAGGCACGGTAGTATTGGGGCTCGGAGCGGTAGTAGGACCTTAGTACCATGGCTCGTGCGGTAGTACCGCACCTGACGAGCGGTAGTACCGCACGGCGTCAGATCCGAACCACTTTGAATCTGAGAACAACCGCGAAAATGAGGCGGTACTACGGTTGATCAAATCTACCACGGGACAACATATCAAGTATAATTTCTGCGCAACACTACTCTCCTACATCCTACTCTTGCATAGATTTGTCCTAAAATCTCAAGAACACATGCATCTCCCCAAAAAACCTAGAGGCAAAGGAACGAACAAAAGAGAGAGGGATTTGGGGAGAAACCTTGTTCCATGGCAAGAGGAAGTGGTGGGGAACGATCCCACCGGTCGGAATCCGAGAAGAGCGGCCGGAGACTGAGATCCGGCGAGGGTCTCCGGCGCCGTTCTTGAGCAAGAGAGAGAGAGAGGCAGCGGGGAGAGAAACAGACGAATGGGTATGGGGGAGTTGGAACTCCCCCTGCCCGGGTCTTAACCCCCACGCGCACTCGTCAGCGCGGTAGTACCGCATCTCATCGCGGTAGTACCGCTCGGGCGGAAGTACCGCACCGAAGCGGTAGTACCGCCCCCCCAGGCGGCAGTAAAAAATTACTGCCGCGCTGGGTGCGGAAGTACTGTGCGCTCCATATGCGGTAGTACCATGGCAGGCCGCGGTAGTACCATGAGCTCAAGAAGATGCATGTTTCAGACGAAAGAGAACGGGCCTTTGCAAGGAAACTTCAAGCGAAAAAGACACCACAAGAACACGCACAACACAAAGAAGGAAAAGCAAGAGACAACAAGGACGAACCACGAGACACAACCTCTCCAAGGAGAGGGCGGTGGCCGGAGCCACCTATGTTTGAGTCAATTGGTGTGGCACCGCGAAGAATTATCCTTGGGCCCATGACCAAAGCTCGTCTTTGAAGCACAGGTACCATCAAGAATGGCTAATGTGAAAGAGTTGATCAATTTATGCATAATGGGGGGAGGGAGAGTTCATTGAGAGAACAACACTCCCCCTATGTCCATGCCTACATCTAAACTAGACAACAAGTTGAGTAGGGTGGGGTGTGCAAGGGTTCAAGCAACATTGCTCGAATCAATGATATTTAGCTCATGCCTTAACTCACGAAATCTTGCTTCATCCAAAGGCTTCGTGAAAATATCTGCAAGGTTATCATGAGTATTGACATAGTTGAGCTCAATCTTCCCTCGCCTAATGTGATCCTGGATGAAGTGATACCGAATCTCAATATGCTTCGTCTTGAAGTGTTGCACCGGGTTGAGAGAAATCTTGATGGCACTTTCATTATCACACCAAAGAGGCACTTTGTCACAAGTGACACCGTAATCAAAGTTTGCCTCATCCAAAGAAGTTGTGCACAACAACTGCCGGCGGCCACATACTCCGCTTCGGTGGACGAGAGAGACACACAACTTTGCTTCTTGGAAGACCAACTCACCAAAGAGCAGCCAAGAAATTGGCACCCTCTGGAAGTGGACTTCCTATCCACTTTGTCTCCCGCCCAATCGGAGTCCGAATACCCTACAAGCTTGAAGTTTTCTCCTCGTGGGTACCATAAGCCAAAGTTTGGGGTATGAGCCAAATATCGAAAGATCCGCTTGACCGCCACAAAGTGGCTTTCCTTAGGTGCGGCTTGAAACCGTGCACAAATTCCCACACTCAACATGATATCCGGTCTAGATGCACAAAGGTAAAGCAAGGATCCAATCATGGAATGATATACCTTTTGATCCACCGCTTTACCATTGGGATCAATGTCAAGTTGGCACTTGGTGGGCATTGGAGTGGAAGCCGTCTTGACATCACTTAGCTTGAATCTCTTGAGCATGTATTAAGTGTATTTGGCTTGGTTGATGAAGGTTCCTTCTCTTCTTTGCTTCACTTCGAACCCGAGAAAGAACTTCAACTCTCCCATGGAAGGCATCTTGAACTTTGAGGTCATGAGAGCGGCAAATTCTTCATTGAAAGCTTTGTTAGGGGAACCAAAGATAATATCATCAACATATAGTTGGCACACAAACAACTCCCCTTTGACCTTCTTAGTAAAAAGAGTGGGGTCGATTAGCCCAACTTCAAATACACGGTCTTGTAACAACTCGGTAAGGTGGTCATACCACACACGTGGGGCTTGTTTAAGGCCATAGAGTGCCTTATCGAGTTGGTACACATGATTGGGAAAGTAGGGATCCTCAAACCCGGGGGGTTGCTTGACATATACCAACTCATTAATAGGACCATTGAGGAAAGCACTTTTCACATCCGTTTGTTGCAACTTAAAGTTGTGATGAGAAGCATAAGCAATCAACAAATGAATGGATTCAAGGCGAGCAACGGGAGCAAAGGTTTCACCGTAGTCGATACCCTCGACTTGGGAGTAACCTTGTGCCACCAACCTTGCCTTGTTGTGAACGATGGTCCCATGAGCATCTTGCTTGTTCTTGAATATCCACTTGGTTCCAATGACATCGTGGTTCCCCGTTGGCCTTGGCACCAATCTCCACACCTTGTTGTACTCGAAGTTGTTGAGTTCTTCATGCATGGCATTAAGCCAACCCGGATCTTTGAGTGCCTCATATACCTTTTGGGGTTCAACACAAGAGACAAACGCGTGATGTTCACAATAGTTTGCCAATTGTCTACGAGTGCTTACCCCCTTTTGAATGCTTCCAAGCACATTCTTGATAATATGACACTTGGTAGAGAGCTTGGATGCAATCTTGGCCGCACGACGCTCCAATTCCTCCTCGGAGGTGAGTTAAGGAGCGGTCACTTGATCATCTTGAGCGCCATCTTGAGCTCGTTCTTGAGCTTGAGCTTGCTTTGATCTTGAACTTGCTCGGAGGAGAGAACTTGACCTTGGGCATCACATGGTGACTCAACACCGTCTTGAGGTTGATCTTGCCCTTGGTCATGTTCATGAGGTTGAGGGCCTTCACTTTGTTCTTGAGCGTCATGGGCCTTGGGTTGGTGATGGCTCCACTTGAGTGGAGCATTGTCCTTCTCCTTCGGCCACAAGGGGTTCCTCAATGGGTAGGATAAACCCAACTCCCATTCTTCTTATGGCTTGAGGAGGAATTTCATCACCTACATCACAAGTGCCACTTTGCTCCACTTGGGAGCCGTTATTCTCATCATACTCCACGTTACATGTCTCCTCAATAAGTCCCGTGGACTTACAGAGGACACGGTAAGCATGAGAGTTTGTAGCATAACCAACAAATATGCCCTCATAAGCTCTAGCTTCAAATTTAGACAAACGAACACCTTTCTTGAGAATGAAACACTTACACCCGAACACCCGAAAGTACTTGAGGTTGGGCTTGTTACCAGTGAGTATCTCATATGGAGTATTGTTCAAGCCCTTGCGGAGGTAGAGCCGATTGGATGCATGACACGCGGTGTTGATGGCTTCGGCCCAAAAGTTGTATGGAGACTTGAACTCCGCCTTCATGGTCCTTGCCGCATCCATCAACGTCCGGTTCTTCCTCTCCGCTACACCATTTTGTTGAGGGGTGTATGGTGCGGAATATTGATGCTTGATCCCCTCATCACTAAGAAACCCATCCAAGGTGTAGTTCTTGAACTCGGTGCCGTTGTAGCTTCTTATAGTCAAGATCTTTGCATTGTGTTGACGTTGGGCTTCATTCGCAAAGTCAATGACGGTTTGTTGGGTCTCGCTCTTCCTCTTGAAGAAATATACCCATGTGTATATTGAATAGTCATCCACAATCACCAAGCAATACTTTCTACCCCAAGACTATCAAAGGATGGAGGCCCAAAGAGATCCAAATGAAGGAGCTCCAAAGGCCTCTTCGAGTAAATGATAGTCGTGGAAGGGTGAGCCTTCTCATGTAGCTTTCCTTCGATACAAGCACTGCAAGCACGATCTTTAGCAAAACTAACATTTGTTAGTCCACGAACATGGTCCCCCTTGAGAAGACTTTGCAAAGATCTCATATTGACATGGGCTAAACGGCGATGCCAAAGCCATTCCACGTCAACTTTAGCCATTAGGCATGTCGCGGTCTTAGTGGGTCGCTCCGAAAAGTTAACCACATATAGACCATTCTCGACATGCCCAACAAAGGCTACTTTAAGAGTCTTGCTCCACAAAAGGGCCACGGTATCAATATCAAAGAAGGTGGCAAAGCCCATGATTGCAAGTTGACGAACGGAAAGTAAATTGTATGCAAGGGACTCAACAAGCATGACCTTCTCGATCGTGAGATCATGAGAAATGACAACCTTGCCGAGTCCCAATAACTTAGAAGATGAGGCATCACCCCACTCGACGTTGGTGGGCATAGATGGAATCTTGTGCGCGTCCACCACCAAGTCCTTGCTTCTGGTCATATTATTTGTAGCTCCACTATCGAGCAACCAAGACCCCCCACCGGAAGCAAACACCTACAAGAGATCAATGCTTGGTTTTAGGTACCCATTTTGTAATGGGTCCTTTGATGTTAGTGACAAGGGTCTTCGGAACCCAAATAGACCATTCAATATACTCATGATGAGAACCAACAAATTTGGCATAAACATGCCCATCACTAGCACGACACAAAACATAAGAAGGGTTAAAGTCGCCGGCTTTGTTGGAAGGGGTGGCATTGCCTTTCTTGACACCACCACCCTTCACATTGCTCTTCTTCTCCTTGGAAGCACCCTCTCCCTCCTTCACAAAGGTTTGTTTGAGAGGGGGAGGTCGTTTGGTTTTGTCATTCTTCTTCTTCTTCTTGGGCATGGGTGCGAACCCAATCCCTTCCTTGGCCACAACTTCCTTTTGATTGCTCAAAAGGTCGTTGAGGTTCTTCTCACCTTGAATGCACGACACAAGGCCTTTCTCAAGTTGCTCTTTCAACTTAGATTCTCCTCAACAAGATGCACATGCTCACAACAAGGGTTAGTAGCATTTGCATTATCAATTAACACCATATGAGGAAATGTGGCTTTCTCCTTGGTTAGCTTTACTTGGAGTTGATCATGAGACTCCTTGAGGCTAGCATGAGAAACCTTCAAGACTTTGTGAGCCTTGTCAAGTATGTCAAACTCCTCTTTGAGTCTAGCAAGATCAACCCCAAGCTTGGCTTTCTCGGAATTGAGCACACGAGAAAAAACAGAGAATGATCAAGATCTTTCTTTAATTTAGCATGATCATCGTTGTGTGACTCCTCAAGAGCCAAACGAAGACCACACTCTTCTTCAAGAGCATTGGAAAGATCCGAAATCTCATCGGCACAGTCACGACTATGCCCCTCCATCTTAGAGATGGTATCTTCATGAGCCTCGATCATGTCATTGGCTTCACCAAGTTGTTCCAAGAGAGCAACGAAGTGCTTCTTGGGTTTACCTTTGAGTTTGTTCATAAAAGACTCAAACTCATTCTCCTCCACACCAGATCCCTCATTTTCATCAATGCAATCCGTCAAAGAAGGATGATTAATGATGGTAGTTTTGATGTTGGGGGTTACCTTGTTGGTGGCTTTAGCCATGAGGCACTTGGCGGTGATGCTCTCATTGGGTGAGTCGAAGAGTGACACCCGTGGAGTCGTCGCAATGGAAACCGAGGCCATGGCAACCGACTCACCATCTTCATCATCATCTTCATCCTCATTGTACTCTTCTTGTACCACCAATGCCTTGGGAGGAGTCTTCTTGGTGAAGTTGTTCTTGTTGGGGAAAGACTTGGCTTTGTCCTTTCGGATGAGCTTGCCACCATTGTCTTCCCTCTTCTCATAAGGGCACTCCGCAACAAAGTGGCTCACATTGCCACAATTATAGCAAGTCCTCACATGTTGCTTGACCCTTGCGCCACTTGAATTGTTCTTGTTGAAGTTGGGCCTTGAGTTCTTCTTGCTCCAAAATTGCCTTGAGGCAAGAGCCATGTGTTCATGATAGGCATACTTTGTGTCTTAGGGGTTGCTCTCCTCTTCTTCCTCTTCGTCCTCCTCCTCCACATTAACCTTGGCCTTTAGTGCAAGGTTGGGCTTCTTTACTCGTTAAGACCATAGCACCGCATTGTCGGCGGTCTTGTCCAAGATGCTCATAGCAACGAACTCATCCAACACTTCACTTGAGGACAAGGTGGGGAAATCCGGCCTTTGACGAATGACGGAGGACATGGCTTTGTGGTAAGGCATCATTGCCCTGATAAATTTGCGCTTGATCCAATTGTCATCCGTGTCTTTGCTTCCATGATATCAGAGTGAAACCGCGAGTATGGTTACCCTCCGATAAAGCTCACGAGGTTCTTCATCTTCTTTCATTGCAAACTCATCGGCTTCATCTTGCACCACTTCATAGTTTGAGCGTTGAATGCTTGCACTTCCCCGGTAGAGAGAAACAACTTGGTGCCAAGCATCTTTGGCCATGGAGTAGGGCCGGAGATGAGGAAGATCTTTGGGTGGAATGGCTTCTTGGATGATGAAGAGAGCATTCTCATTGAATTGATTGTCCACGGCTTCTCTAGGAGTGAAGTTGCTTCGGTCATGCGGATAGAACCCTTCTTCAATGATTCTTCAAAGATTAGTATTCACATGATTTAAATGACGCTTAAAGCGATAGACCCAAGAATCAATGTCCACATTCTTCTCAATCTTAGGGGCCGGGTCGGCATGATTCAAATGAGTGCAAGGAAGCGGTCCACCATAGACAAGTGGAGGTTCCACATGAGCAAAGATGACGGTGCCATTTTTACCACTAGAAGAAGGAGCTTTCTCGCTAGTAGCTTCCCCCTTATCGGAGGTAGCATCCGTCACCTTGTTAGCGGGATCACCCACTTTCAACGGTGCGGTGGAATGTTTAGGCCCTTCTATGAATTTATTAAACATGCTTTCGACCTCGGTCGTCATGGAGGTCTTCAATGTGTCCAAGGCCACATTGAATTCCTCACAAGAGACTGCGGTTCCACCATCGGTCGTAGACGAGAATGGATTCACACCGGAGTGCTCCTCCGCACCGTCTACGGTGTCAACCATACTCTTCGAACGACAAAGTCCTTAATAAAGAGATGAGGCTCGATACCAATTGAAAGGATCGATATAGTTGACTAGAGGGGGGGTGAATAGGCAACTAACAATTTTTAGCTTTTCTTTACCAATTTAAACTTTGCATCAAAGTAGGTTGTCTAGATATGCAACTAGGTGAGCAACCTATATGATGCAACAACAACAAGCACACAAGCAAGCAAGAGATATAACACAAATAAGCTTGCACAAGTAAAGGCACGAGATAACCAAGAGTGGAGCCGGTGAAGGCGAGGATCTGTTATCAAGTTCCTTCCCTTTGAGGGAAATCGTCTCCTTTGGAGGCGGTGTGGAGGCACAATGCTCCCCAAGAAGCCACTAGGGCCACCGTATTCTCCTCACGCCCTCACACAATGTGAGATGCCGTGATTCCACTATTGGTGCCCTTGGAGGCGGCGACCGAACCTTTACAAACAAGGTTGGGGCAATCTCCACAACTTAATTGGAGGCTCCCAACGACACCACCACCACAATGGACTATGGCTCCGCGGTGACCTCAACTGTCTAGGGTGCTCAAACACCCAAGAGTAACAAGATCCGCAAGAGATTAGTGGGGGTAATCAAATTTCTCTTGGTGGAAGTGTAGATCGGGGCCTTCTCAACCAATCCCGAGCAAATCAACAAGTTTGATAGGCTAGGGAGAGAGATCGGGCGAAAATGGACCTTGGAGCAACAATGAAGCTTAGGGTTGGAAGAGGTGGTGAACTAGAGGAAGAAGACACCCCTTATATAGTGGAGAACCAAATCCAACCGTTATCCACTTAACCAACCCGCGACCGGCGGTACTACCGCCCCTGACAAGCGGTACTACCGCAAGGCCACACGGTACTATCGCTGCTACGGCAGGAACTAGGTCAGGCACGAAGCACACGAGGTGAGGGCGGTCTTGCCAGCGCGTGCATTACTACAGCTCCCCTTGCGGTACTACCGCAAGGCAGGAATGGCCTAGCCGGGGAAGGGTGCGGATGAATAAAAATACATCCGTGCCTACTTCCGCTGAAAATCAATCGATGCAAAAGTCCGACACGGTACTACCGCACATGGCATGCGGTACTACCGCGTAGGGAGCGGATGTAAAAAAATTACATCCGCCCCTACTTCCGCTCATGTAACTATGCCTGACCAGGACTCATGGTACTATCGCGCGCATGGGGCGGTACTACCGCGTAGGGAGCGGCGTAAAAAATTACGTCCGCCCCTACAGCCGCACGAGCAGATGAGTCTGGTCTGAGGCCACGGTAGTACGGCTCCGTAGGAGCGGTACTACCACGGGCGCCTACTGTACTACCGCAAAGGCGTGCGGTACTACCGCAGGGGCCTGCGGTACTACCGCTCTGTAGAGCAGTACTACCGCATGCCCCAGAACATCAACACTTAGGAAACCTTCTTTTTGCATAGAAATGAGGTAAACGGAGAAAGCTCCAAAGTGCAAGGGGAAAGGTGGTGTAGAGGAAGAAAACGTGTACGTGATGATTCCACCCGAACCTTTCCGAAGCGGACCCCCTCTTAATAGTACCGCTTTCCTATGACTCAAATCCACCGAAAAGAAACGTAGAAAAACGCCGTCTTCAATAGTCTTCGAGGGGCACCATATCGTCTTGTGCCTAGCGATGAAACGTCTGAGAAACTCAAGGCACATGATTAGTCCGTAAAAGCATTGTCATCAATCACCAAAACACCTTAGGGATAAATATGCCCTTACACCACGCCGTCGTGCTGACGGAACTCTCCCTCGGCCTCAACTGGATCAAGAGCTCGAGGGACGTCATCGAACTGAACGTGTGCTGAACACGAAGGTGCCGTACGTTCGGTACTTGGATCGGTTGGATCGCGAAGACGTTCGACTACATCAACCACGTTACTTAACGCTTCCGCTTTCGATCTACGAGGGTACATGGACACACTCTCCCCGCTCGTTGCTATGCTTCTCCTAGATAGATCTTACGTGACCGTAGGGCTTTTTTTTGAAATACTACGTTCCCCAACAGGCGCCACATCACCGATCGACTTTAAGTCATGCCACCCCTCTCCCTTCTTTGTCTTCTCAATCGCCTCCCATGCCTTGCCCATCGCTGCTTGGAGAGACGCCGCAGCATACCCGAGAGCCACCCCTGCTTGCATCGCGTCATCTCCATCCTCCAGGCATGGTTGTTCGAGCGCTTCCTACACCCACTTATGTCTGTGTATCCGTCCTAGGCTCCCATTCGTGTCGCCGCTTTGTGTTGCTACATCCTATAGCCCTGCGTTTTTCATTGTGTATACCCAACAGGGATCATTGGGGAGTGGTTCGTTTGGTATCTGAGTGCTACCGCGCACATAACTCTTGCCCGCGTACCCGCCATGTCCAACCACAAGCACAAGCAGATGGAGCAGACATACACATATGCCCCGAGCACGCAAGGCCCTAGAGCACGTGGATGTAACACTAGCCCAAACTCGTGTCTCACAGGAACAAATGTCACCTTCCTCTTCCACTTCGACGTCACTTACCCTTCAACGGCATCCGGCCACGTCGTCTTCATCAACGTTCGCGCGACGAACATTGAATGTCCAACACGCGAAGCTTTTGCAAACACATCGGTGCGCGTAGAGGATGGCATGCACCGGCCAAATAGAATAGACCCGCTTGAAGTTCATGTTTTATCTTTTCATCCGTAAACAATTATACAAAATTGATCATGGCATATAAAATATCATTTCAACTCACAAAAAATATTTTTTTATAAAACCAAAATAATTATATCAGGCTGAGGAAAAATAATTTTCATCCAAAATAAAATTTATAAATTCATTTTATTTTATAAAGTCTATTTTGGGCCGTATAACATTCCCTAAAGATGATTTCAGGGTTCAAATAATGCCTGAAATATTTTCTGAAGTCCAAATAATATTCACATCATTTCTAGCTATTGTATTCTGAAGAAGTCACTCTATCTCCTCTCATGTTTGAATTGAAAACTGTTTGTTTGAACATTCTAAAATCCAAATAAAATTCCAAATGCATCCAATATCTAAATGAAGCACTCTGTGGAAGTCACTTTATCCCCACTCTTCTCAAATACTCAACTAAACATTCAACAGTTGAAATTCTACTCAAACTCTAACAAAAGGTGAAGGCATTTTTTAATTATTAACATTTCAAAATTAGTTTTCTTGGGATCTTATATTTTTTTGAGGAATTTTTGGGATGTTACATGGAGACTTCAAATCAGTACTGCTACCGGCCCAATCCAACCAACCGGGCAATCTCGGAAAGAATCAGGTCCTGTTCAGCACCCTCCTTTCTCAGACCCATCGCACTCCGCCGCTGTCCGCTCGCCCAAACCCCGCGCCGCACAGCCGCCACGGCCAGCAGCAGCAACACACCCGCCGCAAAACCCGCACCCGCCGGCCGCGAGGCCCGCCCATGTCTCCCTCCGCGCCGCCGGCTGCGCTCCGCCTCGCGAGCCCGCCCAAAGCTCTCCTCCCCGCGCTCTCACCGTCCTCCACTCGCTCCCCCCGCCTTTCCATGTCGACCCCCTCTCGTCCCCGCGCCACACCCCTCGCCGCGGCCGGCGGAGGCGGAGGCGGAGCGGCCCCTTCCCTCCTCGCCGCCGACCCGAGCCACCGCGACTCCGTCATCCTCGCCGCGCGCGGTGCCATGACGAACTGCCTCGGCGAGACCCACCTCGACCTCGTCGTCCCCGGGCTCCGCCTCGCCGCCAAGGGCAAGGTGAGCAAAGCGTCGACGTACCTGTTACGGGAGGTTCTCAAAGGTTCTGTGGAGTGACCGTTGATGTTTGATGGGCAGGTGAGGGATGTCTACGAGAGCGGGGAGCACCTGGTGCTGGTGACCACCGACCGTCAGAGCGCGTTCGACCGTGTCCTTGCCTCCATCCCATTCAAAGGGCAGGTATGCTCCTCAGCCGTTACCATCATATGTGAATGTTGATTAGCATAGGATTCTTCAGGTATGCTTCAAGCTTGCTATAGTAAAGTTGCTCTGTATGATGCAGGTTTTCTACTCATAATTCAAGTTTCAGATTAATCCCTCTTAAAGTAATGATGTTCCATTTTTGAAGTAATATAACAAGCTTGAAGCATTTGTTCATAGTCATGTCTACAGTTGATGCGCACAACGTTGTTAAGCTGCATGATGCATCATCTTATCTGTCCCTATGTACTGAAGTGCAGAACCTGAATGTATTAGAATCAGGACAAAGTCGCCACTGCTATAAGTTACTCTGTTGTGCTTGAACACAAATGTTGATTTCAGGTTCTTAACGAGACAAGCCTTTGGTGGTTCAATAGGACCAGTCACATCACTCCAAATGCAGTGGTCTCTAGTCCTGACAGGAATGTGACAATTGCCAAAAGGTGCTCAGTTTTTCCAGTTGAATTTGTTGGTGAGACCTAACTCATGCTGCATATCTTGCTTATTTCTTCTTCTAGTTTGCAATCTTACCAGGCATAATCTCGATGGAAGTGCTAAGCAATTAGTTTGTTTTCAGTGAGGGGATTCGTTACTGGAAGCACTGATACATCACTATGGACAGTTTATAACAAGGGCGTGAGGAATTACTGTGGAAATGCCATTCCTGATGGTATGCTAACCAATATTGATATGATATGGATGTCTCCTCCTTCTCTCTGAGTGGATTCCTTCTTACAGGCATGGTAAAGAATCAAAAGCTGCCAGCAAATATCCTCACGCCAACAACTAAAGCTGCTGATCATGATGTCCCTATCACTCCTGATGAGGTTTCTCCTTTTTTTTCCCTTCCTGAAATTCTGTCTCTTCCCATAGTCTAGAACATAGAGAAATGCATGTTGTAAGTATCAGATCTCCTCCAAACTAATACTAGTTTATAGAGGGAAAGTATTACTACATGATCTTAGATTATTTTCTATGATTGGCATAGAAATAATTAAAAGCTTAAAGACTCATCATTCTGTAAGAAGGTTGCTGCTAGTTATTGAAGTTTATCGTTCACTTGTTAATAGTGAATATATCTACTTTAGTGATATGTAGTGCATTACACCTTTTATTCTTTATTGAAGTGTTCCTGCTGAGACTACCTTCTGTCGTTACATTATTTTCCGTTGAAAGAACCCCTTATTTATGATGGTATTCTTCAGATAGTCAAGTCAGGACTGATGTCCAAGGATGACTTTGATGAGGCAAGAAGCAAAGCCTTAAGCTTATTTGAGTATGGACAGGTAACATTTTATGTCATCTCCTTTCTAGAAGCTCCCAGGTCCATGTTTAGGGCCCTCCCCAGTTGACTTCACTGACCATGTTTGACATATTGAGCTTGGAATACTTATCTTTCATTGCCAATGCATTCAGTTTTGATCCTTGTTGCTTGTCCTCTTAAGTTAATATGTGCCCATAGTTATTAATTTGTAAATATATCTACATGGAGGCACATATTTAATTGTTTTGAGACAATATAGTCCAGTGACTTGAGACCCTGTGCATGCTATTTTTATCCACTGCCCACCTATAGCCGTAGCTGATTGTTCTCTTCTTGCAGAAAGTGGCATTAGAGAATGGAGTAATTCTAGTTGACACAAAGTATGAGTTTGGAAAAACAGCTGATGGGACAGTTGTGTTGATTGATGAGGTTGTGTTTTCTGACTTACCCTTTCTTCTATGTGTTCAGTCTTTTTGCTATCCTTCCTATGCATGTAGCAAAATCCCATGAGGTTTCTCTCTTGTGTATAAGCATATACATGTTACAGTTCTTTCAGTGTAGACACTGAAGCTTTGGTATTTTTAATGTGTGATATATTCAACCTGTATGGCTAGACTTGAGATCTTTGCACTAAGTAACTAACTATACACATGGAAAAGATCCTGGAGACTTTACAGTGGCTGTATTCATTTTGTTGAGATATTTCCTGGGAAGTTGACTTTTTTCTTCTACAAAATCATGATGATATCCTCCTTTCCAATAAGCAGGTACACACACCTGACTCCAGCAGATATTGGATTGCTAATTCATATGAAGAGAGATTCAAATCTGGCCTTGAACCTGAAAACGTTGACAAGGTAACCTACAATTATTTGTAGACACAAACACTAAAGGGTGCACTTTACCCTCCCACGACTTTCCGCGTCAGTAATACTATCTATAATGGAAATGCTGAAAAGTTGATTATATTGTCATCAGGAGTTCTTAAGGCTGTGGTTTAAGAATAATTGCAATCCATATGAAGATAAGGTATCTAACTTTTTCTTCCCAGTCTGGCTGTCAACACTGCTTAAGCATGTTTTCCATACTGAGCCAGTTATCAATCCTAAATTAATCATGGAACTGAGTCAAAATTTTCCATTGCGTCTTATGCTTATTAATTATTCTGAAACACAGGTTCTACCAGAAGCTCCAGAAGAACTAGTTTCTGAGCTTGCTTGGCGGTATGATAGTTTCTGTAGCTTCCCCTTGTTTTCCATTTAAGGGCAATTTTTGAACCATCAGATTGTTTGTTCATCTCTATATATATGAAACAGAAGAAAGCACCATATCTTGTAGTAGTTTGCTAAACTGTTTCCATGAATATCCACTGCAGGTACATATTCCTGTTTGAAACAATTACAAACACAAAGTTTGAGATCCCAGAAACACAGGTATGTAGAGGACTGCTTTTATGCTTCTTTCTTAGTACTCCCTCCGTAACAAAATAAGTGTCTCAACTTTACTACTCCCTCCGTCCGAAAATACTTGTCGCAAAAATGGATAAAAATGGATGTATCTAGAACTAAAATACATCTAGATACATTCATTTCTCCGACAAGTATTTCCGGACGGAGGGAGTACAATTTTAGCACAAAGTTGTAGCAAAGTTGAGACACTTTTTTTGGGACGGAGGGAGTAGTAACCAAACACTTGAGCCTTGTTTTGTTAACTGCAGGAACCGATCCATGAAAGGATATCAAGGAACGTGGCACAAGCTTTACGGAATTTATAATTGCTAACACTGAAAAAAGCACTTGCTCGTGACAATAAGAGGTGCACTTCTGCTACTAAGATTCCCTGTAGTTGCTATGTGCACATGAGTTATGAGCTGACGAGCCCATTGAAGATTGGTTTTATTTTCGACGAGCAGGAATGCATATGCGTGGTTATGTAATATGGGACAGAGTAGAGATAAATAATTGAAAGTGGTCACTGTTTCTGTTTGGGGGTGAGGATCTGGTATGCCCCCACTGTTGACTTCCTCATGTTTGGAGTGCTGAAGAAGATAAATGCAACATGCAACCTTCTGTCTGCCTTGTGTAAAAGTTGCAGAGCTCGCCCCAATTTTTGTTTGCAGAATCAACCATTTGACTCTGTCTTGTGCAAAATCTTTTTGCTCCACACATTTCCCAAACTATTTGTGAAGATGATGTATCGTAGATCTTTGACCTCCCTGTGACAACTTGAGATAATAATGTATCTGTACTTTCAGATAACACTCTCATCTACCATTTCAGTCCACATCTCGCTGGTTATTTAAATTAAATTAAATTACTTCCGGAGGGAGTTTTGACTCCTTGGACAGCCAAGCACGACCCGGCAACCCAGATCTGGACTTCTTCTATAGTTCACGAGCAGAAGAGGGATCAACATCGAAGCAGCAAGCAGCACGGAGGTCCAACAATGGCGGAGAAGGGAGTGAAGGTATTCGGCATGTGGGCGAGCCCGATGGCCATCCGGGTGGAGTGGGCGCTCCGGCTCAAGGGCGTCGTGTACGAGTACGTCGACGAGGACCTCGCCAACAAGAGCGACGCACTGCTCCGCCACAACCCGGTGACCAAGAAGGTGCCGGTGCTGGTCCACGACGGCAAGCCGATCGCCGAGTCCACTGTCATCGTAGAGTACATCGACGAGGCGTGGAAGGACGGCTACCCCATCATGCCGGCCGACCCCTACGACCGGGCTCAGGCGAGGTTCTGGGCCAGGTTCGCCGAGGACAAGGTAAACGCATATGCTCTGTCTGTCCAGTAAAGCGCTCCTAGAGCTCTAATCAATGGCAGGACTGGGCCTGGTTTGTCTAGTGCAACGCCGCCATCTACCCGGTCTTCACGGCGACCGGCGAGGCGCAGCGCGAGGTGGTGCGCGAGGCCCAGCGGTGCCTGAAGACGCTGGAGAAGGCCCTGGAGGGGAAGAAGTTCTTCGGGGGCGACGCCGTCGGCTACCTCGACGTCGTGGTTGGGTGGTACGCGTATTGGCTGCCGATCATCGAGGAGGTCTCCGGCGCCAGCGTGGTCACCGACGAGGAGCTGCCTCTGATGAAGGCCTGGTTCGGCCGGTTCCTGGCCGTCGACGTGGTGAAGGAGACCCTGCCGCCGAGGGACAAGCTCCTGGCGCTCAACAAGGCTCGCCGCGAGCAGCTCCTCTCGGCGTAGAGCAGCATTGCTTCCAAGCCTCTTCCAGCTAGTACTTAAGATTCTGCCATGGATTATCCATGCTGGATAAATAAGCGGTGAGCATTTGCACATTGTGCAACAAATGTTTGGAGCTTCTTTCAGCCGCCTGCTTCACACTCCCAGTTTCCGTTATATAAACTTCACCCATGATGTTATATATACGGTGCAATATACACTGCCTACTTATTTCCTCGAATGTGAAAACAAAAATGACAAGGCAAATGTACATCAATTACTTATTATTTTTCGAATTGAGGAGCATGTCTCACAATTTCACTTCATCATGAAATTGATAAAACACAACAAATCGTGCCCAAAATGGTCCTGCTGTGCCAAAGCTACAGCGCTTATACAAGGCCGGAAGACCCTGGCCTATAAAAAGTGACGCAGCACCAAGATCATATAACCCCGTGGTCATCTAGCAGCTAAGGGCATGGCAACCCGCAAAAAACGTTCGCGGACACGGATGCGGGAGACAGCGCTACATCACTAACGGCAACTCGCAAAAAACCTTCAGCATCTGTTCACGGACACGGATGCGACAGACAACCATCCAACGTTAGTGCATACATTTCAAACCGCATTTTAAGAGCATCTAGAGCCGGACTTCGCAAATCCTGCCCCTCAAACGCCCGCGGATGCGCCCGAGCGCATCCGCAGGCACTGACCGGGCACCCCTCAAATAATGTAATCCACATCCGGACACCTCTATTATCATATCTCAGATCCATACAAACTCATCCGACTACGTCGATGTACACACATCGTTCGGCTACTCCATCACTACTAACTAAACATGCCATCAGACTATTAAAATTTGGCATGTTTGGCTATGGTGGAGTTCATCCACAGCTGCCCTTGCCCTTCCCTCAGCCCTTGCCGTCCTTCTCGCGGAAGTACCGGTCAAAGACGCAGTACGGATCGAGCCGGATCTGCTCATCGCCGGAGCTGTCCTCGCCGGAGCTGTCCGTCTTCTCCTCCTTTGGTGGTAGTCCGGCCATGGCACAGACCGCCTGATTCTGCTCTCGGGCGAGGGCACCCGTGTTCCTTCGCTGCCGTTTCTTCACAATGCGGGCGCGGATGGCTTCCTACTCTGCGGCCGCCCGCGCTGCCGCATGAGCCGCCTCCGCCGTCGCCATTTCCACCGTGATACGGGCCTTGGCGGCCCTTATCCTCTCCTTCCCACAGTGGGCCACCCGGTCCCGGTGGGACTCATAGTCTGTACGACCGGTGATGGGAAAGGAGAGGGATTCCAGTTGCCGGGACCGCGAGGATCCAGCCCTGGAGGACCCGAGCGCCCGGTGAGCCGACACTATGGAGCTGCAGTGGACAGACCAGTCCGTCGGCGGGTGCTGTCCTCTCGGAAGAGGCGGAGTGTAATGCGGACTGCCATTGCCTCATCCAACCTTCACGGGATGACACCCTAGTCGACAGATCTGGACTGATCGGAGTCCAATCCGCTGCCTGCCATGCCGGAAACCGCCGAAGGTGAGCTCGGGTGGCGGAGGGGAGTGAAGTGAAGTGGTTAGGGTTTGGTCCGGCGAGCGGGTGGGGACGAATATATGTGGGTCGGGTGGGTCGTGGCGGGCGTGCCCGGGCGCGCCCCATATCCGCACCATATTTGGGCTGGATATGAGGGGTGCCGATCAACCTGAGCGTTTGAGGCCTGTTTGAAGCGTCCGTATGGATCGAAAAATCGTGATCGGTTAGTGACCGGGCAGCCCGCCCGGGCCCACAAGCCTGGGGGTGCGTCCCCCAGGGCGCGCCTGGCAGGCTTGTCCCTCCCTCGTGACTCTTCAGGTCTTCTCCTGAAGATTTTAGGGTCCCTTCTGGTACAGAAAAAATTATCAAAAAGTTTCGTATCACTTGGACTCCGTTTGATACTGATTTTCTGAAAAGCCAAAAACAAGCAAAAAATAACAACTGACACTGGGCACTAGGTTAATAGGTTAGTCCCAAAAATTGATATATAATTACATATAATTGCATAATGAACATTCAAGATTGATACTATAATAACGTGAAACAATCAAAATTTATAGATACTTTGGAGACGTATCAATCGTTAGGGAAAAGCAAGCAAGTGGAGGCTTGAGAGAAGATTTTTCCTGTGGTTCGTCTATCCAACACAATAATGATGGAGGCTTCGAATTACAGATATTTTAGGATCACAGAGATCCCGGTTGCGAGGTCAATAGGGAATCCATGAAGGAACAACCAACCTATTCCACCATTGCTTACGACCACGAAGGTCTACCTCACTTGGGGGTAGATCTTCCTGAAGTAGGCGATCTATGGTGGAAAATACGAACTTCTTGGCTCCTTCACAGACCTAGCCGATCTAGTATGCGCACACCATTCAAAATTATGAGTTTGCTTGGTGTGGAATTGCTTGCTCTTGTGCTTCAAAAGACAACTCGTTTGCGTCACTCTCAAGATGGATATTTGGACCGAAGAGGTCGGGGTGATGAGCAAGGAGAGAGATTAAATATCAAATGGGTGGCTTGAAAGTTGAAGTAGAAAGAGCTTTGAACTTAGCTCTAGACAGTTCTCTCACAGAAAATTTGGACTATGTGACATTTAAACACTATTTTGCACAGTTCGGATCTACGAATGATCGGCTCGGAAGCTCCGAGCAAAACTAAAGGAGGCTACTCGAAGTAGCTCGGAGGGTCTGACCCAATAATCATTTGCAGGCTCCGACTGACCTACAACACAGCTGTGCACGCTTAAGTTATTATTCAGAATTTTCGATGAAGGATGGTTTGGCGAATCCAGTCAAGCCAAGAAGAGCAAACAAGTGCATCAGACAATCCAAGTACCGATGACATGGAGGCTCTGAGTGATTTAGGTTGAGCAATGACTATCCCTAGATTCCACATAGAAGTGGATCAGAAGCTCCGAGTAGTGTGAAGTCAGAGAGAGAGATAGCATAAAAAATGGGAGTCTTTTTTATCATTTTCAAGTTTGATCTTTAAGCACATACTATATGAGAAAGAAACTCAACTTAGCAACCTCGATCACCTTTTGATAGTATTGGGACTTCTATGGACTTAATGTGATTTTGGATCACTAAAATGTAAAAGCTAAGCCTTGAGTCTTGTCAACACTTGTCCGTTTTAAAGTAGGGATCACATATCACCAACCATTTCCCTTGTTACATCTTTTCGGGACGGCGACGCCCTCGGGTTTGAGGTTGGGGGGGGGCGTGCGGGCAGGCGGCGCCCGCGCCTCCCTCCCCCGGCTTTCCGTCTGTTCGCCTTGGGAGCCCTCCGCCGCCTTCTCCGAGTGTCACTACTCGGGAGGAGGTCATTGCCTTTGGTGGGATCCCCGACCTAGTCTCTGCGGGGCGACGGATGAGTTCTCGCCTCCAGGACCACCCGGAGGTTGATGACATGCAGCAGAGGTGCGCTATGAGGGCGGCCAAGCTTCGTGACATTGAGGTCACCACTGGTATGTCCGTCAACTTGTCCAATTCTATATTGCATTTTTCTAAGGATGAGATCTTAAATAATGCAAACCAATTAGGAGTTTCGCTAGGGAGTACTAATAGTGAAATTTCCAACTCGGTTAATGATCTCCTTGACTTGGAAGCGGAACACGCTTTAGAAACCATTCGAAACCTAGCAGCAGTAAGACCTATGAATGATGCTGAGATTGATGCGTTGGTGGTGGGAGTGCTCGATAATTTTTGTGCGGACCTTGCACCATCCACTACTGAATCCGAGGAGGACGAGGTTAGCCTAGAGGATGTAGTGAATATACCACCTGAGCCCGGTTATGAGGACCGGATGGAGGACCATAGTAAACCCAAGCATAAGTGGAAACGGAAGGTCTATCCTGCGTCCGTGGTTCGTAGGAGTGCTAGGATTCGGACGGCCAAAAAATTTCATGATGACATATGAAAGGAATCTTTTGGAATAGCAGATGTCTAATGGACTTGGCTAAAAGAAGGTTTCTTGCTGAGGCAACGCTGGAGCATCGATTAGATTTCATTGCTCTCTCGACTGGTAGGGATAATTTTGCGCCTCAGTTTCTTAACACGCTTTCCGGGGGTGTCGAGTTTGATTGGTATTGCCTTCCCCCGCGAGGAAGATCCGGTGGGATTCTGCTTGGAGTGAGATGCGACTCACTAGAAGTCCGAAGTGTAGTGATGGGTGACTTCACGGTTAAATTTCGAGTTAGGGTCTAAAGCTGATGGGTTTAACTGGGCTCTGGTGTCGGTTTATGGTGCCGCACAACCCGAGTTTAAGCCGGAGTTTTTGGCGGAATTGGTTCGAATTTGCGGTTCCGAGCAGCTCCCAATTCTGGTTGGGGGTGATTTCAACATCATTAGGAGGAGAGAGGAAAAGAATAACGATAATTTTGACGGCAGATGGTCGTTCATGTTTAACACCATCATTGAAAGCTTGGATCATAGAGAGATAGAGCTTTCTGGTCGAATATTTACCTGGGCCAACGCTTTGCCAAATCCGACATAAGAGAAGTTGGATCGAGTCCTTGCGAGCGTCGAGTGGGAACAGAAGTTCCCTCTCATAACGGTTCAGGCTCTCTCGCGCGGTATATCGGATCACACACCATTATTCGTGGACTCAGGCGAGCCAAACCACGTGGGAAACAAAAACACCTTTTCCTTCGAAAGTGCTTGGTTTGAACGAGAAGGCTTCCTGGATCTGATAGCCAGGGAATGGGCTAAAGATAGAGGAGGCAAGACTTCTGTCGAGCGGTGCAGAATAAGATTAGACATTTGAGAAGTTTCCTACGGGGATGGGCTAAACACCTTAGTGGGATTTATAAGATTGAAAAGGACAGGCTCCTTTCACTGATTCAGTCCCTCGATATTAAAGACGAATCCACAATTTTGTAACCTGCAGAGTTCCAGTTTAAGCTGGATGCGGAGATGAGGCTGAAATAACTTCTCCGCGAAGAAGAGTTGAAGTGGGTGTTGAGAGATAAAGTTCGTAGAGTGGTCCAGGGGGACGCAAACACTCAATTCTTTCATTTGATTGCTAATGGCAAACACAGAAAGAAGAGGATTTTCCAGCTCGAGCAAGATGAAGGAACGATTGTAGGGCAGGACAACCTGAAACTTTACATCCCCGAGTATTATAAGCAGTTATTTGGACCTCCGGAGGATAGTTGTGTGTCCCTCGACGAGTCCAGGATTGAGGATGTGCCTCAACTAACTGCTCATGATAATGATATTCTGGTTGCCCCTTTCTTGGAGAAGGAGGTTTTTGATGCTATAATGCAGATGAAAAACAATAAGGCTCCTGGGCCGGATGGATTCCCGGCGGAGTTTTACAAAATATGTTGGCATATTATTAAGGGGGATTTACTTCCAATGTTCCACGATCTTTTCTCTGGATGACTTCAGTTATTTCACTTAAATTTTGAAACGATAACACTGCTTCCTAAGAAGACAGATGCTCTTAGAATTGAGCAGTTCAGGCCCATCTGCCTTCTCAATGTTAGTTTCAAAATTTTTACCAAGGTTGGGACGAATCGGCTCACACAGATTGCGCATTCTGTGGTGCAGCATTCCCAAACTGCTTTCATGCCGGATAGAAACATCCTGGAAGGGGTGGTGGTCCTGCATGAAACGCTCCATGAAATCCACTCGAAGAAATTGGATGGAGTTATTTTTAAGGTGGATTTCGAGAAAGCGTACGATAAAGTAAAGTGGCCATTCCTACAACAGGCGTTGCGTATGAAAGGTTTCGATGAAGTCTGGCGACGCTAGGTTGAATCATATACGCAAAAAGGGAGTGTTGGAATTAAAGTGAATGACGAGATCGGTCATTACTTCCAGACACACAAGGGCCTAAGACAAGGGGATCCGATGTCCCCTATTTTGTTCAACATTGTAGTGGATATGTTGGCAATTTTGATAGGAAGGGCTAAGGAGGCTGGTCAAGTGGGGGGCCTTGTACCTCACCTCGTTGATGGAGGGGTGTCCATCCTCCAGTATGCCGATGATACAATCATCTTTATGGAGCATGACTTGGCAAAAGCGAGAAATATGAAGTTGGTGTTATGCTTATTTGAACAATTGACTGGGTTAAAGATTAACTTTCATAAAAGCAAATTGTTCTGTTTTGGTAGAGCCAATGATGAACAAGAGGCCTACAAGCAATTGTTTGGGTGTGATTTGGGGGCTTTGCCTTTCACATACTTAGGAATACCAATCCACCATCGTAAGCTGACTAACAGAGAATGGAAGTGCATCGAGGACCGATTTGAAAAGAAACTGAGTTGCTGGAAGGGCAAGCTCATGTCATACGGAGGCCGCTTAATTCTGATTAATTCGGTTCTCACGAGTATGCCTATGTTTCTTTTGTCTTTTTTCGAAGTCCCAGTTGGTGTTAGGAAAAGACTGGACTTTTATCGATCCCGATTCTTTTGGCAGGGTGATGAGCTAAAAAGAAAATACCGTTTAGCCAAATGGGATATCATCTGTAGACCGAAAGACCAAGAGGGTCTTGGGATTGAGAATCTTGAAGTCAAAAACAGATGTCTTCTCAGCAAGTGGTTGTGGAATTTATCTAGCGGAACTGACGCCACTTGGGCACAAATCCTTCGTAATAAGTATCTTCAAACCAAAACTTTGTCTCAGGTCACAGTAAGACTGACTGATTCACCCTTTTGGAAAGGGCTTATGAAAGTAAAGCTTTCCTTGTTTAATAGGACAAAGTTTATTGTTGGTGACGGAGCCAGTACGAGATTCTGGGAGGATACTTGGCTCGGAGAGGCACCCCTAGCCATCCAATACCCGTCGTTGTATCGTATTGTTCAACGACGTGAGGTTTTTGTTGCAACGGTTTTTCAATCAATCCCCCTTAATATTGAGTTCAGAAGGCCTTAGTGGGCAATCGTTGGGAAGAATTGTTACATCTAGTAAGGAGACTGATGGATATTCATGTTGGGGAACGTAGTAATTTCAAAATTTTTCCTACGCACACGCAAGATCATGGTGATGGCATAGCAACGAGAGGGGAGAGTGTATGTCCACGTACCCTCGTAGACCGTAAGCGAGCGTTATGACAACGCGGTTGATGTAGTCGTCGTCTTCACGATCCGACCGATCCAAGTACCGAGCGTCACGGCACCTCCGAGTTCAGCACACGTTCAGCTCGATGGCGATCCCGGACTCGATCCAGCAAAGTGTCGGGGATGAGTTCCGTCGACCGACGGCGTGGTGACAATGATGATGCTCTACGGCGCGCAGGCTTCGCCTAAACTCCGCGACGATATGACCGAGGTGGAATATGGTGGAGGGGGGCACCGCACACGGCTAAGGAACGATCACGTAGATCAACTTGTGTGTCATGGGGTGCCCCCTGCCCCCGTATATAAAGGAGCAAGGAGGAGGGGGCCGGCCAAGAGGAGGAGGCGCGCCCAAGGGGGGAGTCCTACTCCCACCGGGAGTAGGACTCCTCCTTTCCTAGTAGGAGTAGGAGAGAAGGAAGGGGAAAGGAGAAGGGAAGGAAGGAGGGGGCGCAGCCCCTCCCCCTAGTCCAATTCGGACTAGGCCTTGGGAAGCGCGCGCCTGCCCTAGGCAGCCCTCTCTCTTTCCCGTATGGCCCAATAAGGCCCAATACTTCTCCGGCGAATTCCGTAACTCTCCGGTACTCGAAAAATACCGAATCACTCGGAACCTTTCCAAGTCCGAATATAGTCGTCCAATATATCGATCTTTACGTCTCGACCATTTCGAGACTCCTCGTCATGTCCCTGATCTCATCCGGGACTCCGAACTCCTTCGGTACATCAAAACTCATAAACTCATAATATAACTGTCATCGAAACCTTAAGCGTGCGGACCCTACGGGTTCGAGAACTATGTAGACATGACCTAGAACTATTCTCGGTCAATAACCAATAGCGGAACCTGGATGCTCATATTGGCTCCTACATATTCTACGAAGATCTTTATCGGTCAAACCGCATAACAACATACGTTGTTCCCTTTGTCATCGGTATGTTACTTGCCCGAGATTTGATCGTCGGTATCCAATACCTAGTTCAATCTCGTTACTGGCAAGTCTCTTTACTCGTTTACGTAATGCATCATTCCGTAACTAACTCATTAGCTACATTGCTTGCAAGGCTTATAGTGATGTGCATTACCGAGAGGGCCCAGAGATACCTCTCCGACAATCGGAGTGATAAAACCTAATCTCGAAATCGCCAACCCAACATGTACCTTTGGAGACACCTGTAGTACTCCTTTATAATCACCCGATTCGTTGTGACGTTTGGTAGCACCAAAGTGTTCCTCCGTAAACGGAGTTGCATAATCTCATAGTTACAGGAACATGTATAAGTCATGAAGAAAGCAATAGCAATGTACTAAACGATCAAGTGCTAGGCTAACGAAATGGGTCATGTCAATTACATCATTCTCCTAATGATGTGATCTCATTAATCAAATAACAACACATGTCTATGGTTAGGAAACATAACCATCTTTGATTAATGAGCTAGTCAAGTAGAGGCATACTAGTGACTATATGTTTGTCTATGTATTCACACATGTATCATGTTTCCGGTTGATACAATTCTAGCATGAATAATAAACATTTATCATGATATAAGGAAATAAATAATAACTTTATTATTGCCTCTAGGGCATATTTCCTTCAATTCAGCTTTCCCAACAACCCGATAAATTACGCTGGAAGCTTACTAGGTCGGGAGAATTTACAGTAAAATCAATGTATGTTGATGTGATCAATCCAAACTCGATTCCAAGTTCCATACATGTGTGGGCTATCAAAGTTCCTTTAAAAATTAAAGTGTTTATGTGGTTTCTCCACAAACAAGTTATTTTAACCAAGGACAACTTGACAAAGCGTAATTGGACAGGACCTACTAGATGTAGTTTTTGTGATCGGAATGAAACGATTAAACACCTTTTTCTTGATTGCCCACTAGCTAAAATTTTATGGAGGACAGTCCATATTGCATTCAATATTTCTCCACTGAGTTCAGTCAACACGTTATTTGGAACGTGGCTTAACGGGGTAGAGCCCGGGTTAGCGCGACATATTTGTGTAGGAGTCTGCGCCTTGGTGTGGGCACTCTGGAGTTGCAGGAATGATTTGGTTTTTAACAGGACAACACACATTCATTTTTTGCAGGTTATCTTCAGAGCTACGTCGCTGATCCGTTCCTGGTCGCTACTCACTCCGACAGAGGCCAGGGAGCATTTGGTTACTGGATCTATCCGCTGGGAGACGGTAGCTCGGGATATCTTCAACCGGTTTGGATGGCGGTTATGTAATAGGATAGGCAATTAGTTTTCCTATCTCTTTTTAGCCAGCCGGTTGTGGCATCCTTCTTATGGCTAGTTTGTGTTTCTAGCCTTTTCTGGTTCTGTGTGAGCCTTTTTTCTCTTTTCACATTTGGAGACTTTCAGACCTTGTTCAAACTTATTTGTTTCGTTTAATAAGATGGCCGTATGCATCATGCTGATGCAGAAGCTGGGGAGACCCCCTTTTCAAAAAAATAATATGTTATATTAATGACCAAAATCCACCTGGGGGTTGAAGATGCACTTTTACACCCCCTGGCGCAACCGCTTCCGTGATTTAAAATATGGACATAAGTGTCCATTGACCATGACAACCACAATTCCTCCCTATACTATTTGTCTAATCCAATTCACATGCTGCACCGGGGAACCATTCATTAACAGAAAAACACACAAAAATCGATTTGATCTTATCATCAGATTTTTCAAGATCTACCGTAAAGAGTAATCACTATCCTTTCTCGTACTGATCTCATGCAAAGACTCATGAAGATCCCACCATCTAGATATATCTGCCTTTAATAAAGGTCGTTTGAACTGGAGCAACCACTTATGTGCCGGACTAATAGTTCTATTATTTACTATCTTAGTGATCCATTTAGAAATCACATCAAGCATATAGGCCTATACAATAATATTTTACTAGACATCGGTTTTTTGGCAACAAAGTAATGACGTAGTTCAATATAGAAATATTATATTGAATACATGCTTGTATGATCATCTAAGGGTCCAAATGCTCCATATTCAATGGTTTGTCAGAGTGTTGTGCCTTGGCTCGGATCTCTCCATATAAGTAGGAGACGAAGCCCCAAAGGGATAGCGCGAGGGCAACACCTTTGGTACCGTTGAATGGCTCATGGAAGAATAGGACAGCAAGCACCTCAGTCACTGGGATGAGCACGGTCATGATAACACCAGCGAGCAGCGCCGAGCCATAGAAGATGGCACCGATGGTGCCGAGGAAGAAGAACTGGTACACAATGGCCGAGGCGGCGAGCAGTAGGTAGTAGCCAATCTGGCCGAGCCCGAAATCCCGGGCTTCTCCTGGGATAGCCTGCATATGATTCACGTGTTAAAAAATATGTATCTTCATTGAAAATCATCAATCTTTTGTAATGAAGTACATGATATACTTGAACTTCTATCTCCTCTGAGAAAAAAAAAATCTAAGTCACAATCGGCTAAGATTTCAAGTCTTTAGTCTATTTTACAAATTTGTTGGTCTAAAAAATGTCCAGTGCGTAATACTTTGTACATCCAGAACAAAAAATGTATGTAATGTTTATTCCTAGAGCCTGAAGGATGCACAACTTTGCACATGCCACAAAATCAAATCAATGGTGCTCGGTACTACGTGAGTTGTGAAGTACTCCCTCAGTCCCATAAGAAAAAACAGTCAGCTGAGACTTAATAAAACTAAAAAGTAAATTGAAAAGAATAACTTGCACCACATGTTGATGAACTACGTGAGTTGTGAAGTACTATCAAGTAAGTGAGGTTAGGTCCTTTAAAAATCACACGCATAGGTCCATAAACTTGCAAAATCCAAGTTCTTTGCAAGAAAGCAAACACACCATCTTCCCCCCCTTGGTTGTACGCGTAGCTTTCCCCCATACATGTATATGTCCCATCCTTTTCGACGCCAAAACTCATCACTCTATGCTATGCAAAGCTACCACACGCAAAGGCGCTCTCGTATTTCCCAATCACGACATCATCTGTACACGGCTAGCGTTTTCCTATCCGAGAAAGACGTAATAAGTATGGACTAGTTGTCCAATGATTGGATTTTGCCGGATGAGCATAGCTATACGTACGTACAGTCTAGGACACGTCGCACAAGTTGCCAAGGCAAGGTTCAAATCTACATCACTGGCATTTATGGTTTCTGCGGTCGTTTCTAGGCACTTTCTTGCAGTGGCTGATTTTATTGGCGCTATGCGAATATTGGTACGTAGCGTCCTATCTTTCAGAAACGTGCTCCTTTGGGAAAGTGCTAAACTTCCGATCAACGAAGATCTACATTTCTTAGTGGGCCAAAATAGTTTACCATATCTGTGCAGTTTTTCGTCTCTGCTTTTTACCTAGTAGTCTTACAGTTGCATCACTTGGATGATGACACAAAGGAACTCCGTTCGTTCTGTTCATGCTATGTTGTACCTATCAGAAATGGTAACGTTGTTGTGAACAAGTTTGAAAATGGGCGATACACTTATTTTAGATCGGAGGAGTACTATTTACTAAAGTTAGTAGAGTTATAGTTGCTGTTACATGATTTTTTTTTTGCCGCTAGTTTTAGAAGCTTGGGGGCAGTCGGCGAAACTGGAAGCCAAGATGGGCTGGGATCGGAAAGGGTGGTGGCCACAGGGAGCCAACGTATGCTAGTGCCGGCAATGGTGCCTTCCCATGAAAGATGGTGCGAGTGATGCATGCAAGTCACGCGGTTCTGCTGCGAGCCGGTAGTTCAAGTTGTACTGCAGCAGCACTACAAGAAAGTGTATGTGGGGCTGTATAACAAGTTAACAACAGCAGCAGAAGAAGAGCTGCGGGCTGAAAAACTTACGTGGAAATCGTTGTCCACAAGCATCCCGATGGCGCTGAAGGCCGTGGCGGTGAACCCGATGACGATCTGCATCTCCATGACGAGGGTGTACGTGACGGCCGCGCCGGTCCTCGCCGCGTGCCTCGCTTGGCTGAGCTCCATGACGGGCAGCATGAGGCCGTAGAGCGCCGCGGCGCCGAGCGTCATGCCGAACCCGGCGTAGTACTGCGCCCGCGTCACCCCCGCGGGGCGGTCACCTCCGGCGTTCATGCCCAGCATGGCGGCGCCGACGCTGAGCAGCACCACGGCGTTCACGGAGAAGGCCGTGAACCGCTGGCGCACGAGCAGCAGCGCGAAGGCGGCCGTGAAGGCCAGCTGCGTGGAGATGAGGATGGAGGAGGTGGACACCGGGAGGTACGCCAGCCCGTAGGCGTAGAGGAGGTCGTCGAGGCCGGTCATGAGGCCGACGGCGACGGTCGCGGCCAGGAGGCGGGGCGACATGAGGAAGAGCGGCGCGACCGAGCCGCGGTCTTTGTGACTCCGGCGGCGGGAGAGGAAGGAGGCGCTGAGCGGCGCGAGCAGGAGCGGCCACCCGGCGGTCTGGAGCAGGCTGGAGAGCCACTTTCGCGTGCCGCCGTGGAGGAAGTAGGCGCGGAGGAGGAGCGGGCCGAACGCCGAGCCGACGACCATGAGGAGGAAGTTGATGACGAGGAGGGGGTTGTGGCGGAGCGGTTTAGCGGCGCTGCCAGGGAGCTGCTTGGCGCCGCCGTCCTTGCATGGTTGCGGCTGCGCGCGGCGCTGGGCTGTTGCTTCCACCTCCATGACCGAGGTGGCCGGCCGGCTGATCTCGATCGAGATTTGGGAGGGAGGGAAGTTACCCGGCTCCAAGCTAGGACGAGGGCGCGTGCACAGTGTGAGTACCCGTACGTGCGCTATATACTGCCGCGAGATGCAAAAGCGTTGGCATTCTCGGCGTGCCGTACGATACGATGTGTTTTTCTTCAAGAGGGATGGTGCGCGTTGTTCTAGAACAATCAACATGATAAGGTCCCTGAAGTAAAAAAGAAAAAGAAAAAACAAACAAACATGATAAGGTCCTAGCGCATCCGGTGCTCACCTGTGCCCTTGCGTGCACCCGGTACTCTGGATACCACAACGCTCTAATAAATCATGGAAAACTAGGGGGAGACTTGAATGCGATCTCAAGTTTAGGTGAGACCGAAGATCAACTTAAAAATAAATAAATCATATTTAGACATTTCGAAAACATCCGAAATTATTTGACAACATTCATGGGTGCTATGTCTACAACTCTGGAAAAATCAGCTCAAAACTTGATGTACATTTAGTGATTCGAAAAAGACAAATTTGAATGTGAATAGTAGAAAGTTTGAGTGAATAGTACTTTGACACAATCGACTTTGTCTCTTTTTTTATTCCTGTTAATGTAAGTCGAGTTAGGAACTGAAGCTTTTGAGGTTGTGCATCAAACATTGATGTGTGTTTACAAAAAAAATAAAGAATGTTTGAACATGTATTTGTTTTTCAAAAATATCAATCTCATTGATCTCACCTAATGTGAGATCTCATACAAGTCTCTCCCTAAAAAACTAGCTTAACACAGAGCGTGCATGCATTTTTTTGCGGGCGAAACACACATGTATTTGTCATGGACTAACAAATTATAGCCTAACCATGTCAAACTACTATTGTTATGCTCACATGTATTGTTGGAAAAGTTCTACCTAAACCTGGGTGCGTAATGCATTGCACCCATAATGAACAGTAAAATGTAAAACAACTACTGAAATCTAGTGTCGATAGTGACAATGGGCATTATTTATAGCCAATTTGTATACCTAAGTTCTTTTTTTGGGGGGGCTAGGTGCTCTGGTGTCTACCTCTGACTCCCTTGATACCGCATTTGTCTTGTCCCTATCCCAAAGCTCTAGTGTCTTTTCTAACGTTCTTTTCCTTTTCCCTTTTTGGGGTTTCATCCAATTTTCCCTGATTAACTAAGAATGTTAGGTTTTTTAGTCCGGTTTTCCTTATAAACTGGACTAACTCTCTTCTCCTTAATGAAATGCAGGAACCCCTGCCCTCGCATGAGGTTTCTCAAAAAAAAAAAAAAGATATTGACAATGGCCGTTTCCTATAGCCATTTTGAATTAGCCACTCTACAAAGTTAGGTTTGCCAATCTTATCTTTGGACCTATGTCTCAGAACTAACAAATTGAAATTCATGAACATTGTATACACCATTAATTTTAGTTTCTGTAGATATAGCTCTTGTGGGGTCTAGAACACCGACTACACGGAGAGCATGTCATGCCCACCACATGAAAATGATGATGGCTTTCCAAAGAGTATGACCCGGGATGAATAATAAATACGCAAATAATCCTCCACACTGTCAAAAAAGACCGGAGAAAATTGATACACATAAATACCCATGTATTCCATGTTTTTACAAATTTTCTGGTTGAGCACTACAAAAAACCAGTTCTCTAAGGACACAAAATTCCAATCATTATTATTTGTAGACATGGTCCAACTCATTTTGTTTCATGGAATTCTACAAGCACACCAAGGACTCAACATTTACGTGTATATTTTGTTAGGAAGTCTTGTCGTATTACCGGTTATTGTAGTTACTCCCACATATGATTATACAATAATAGAGTATGAAGCGCAACATAGAGTATGCAGAAAAATATATGAGTATGTACGTATATATATGCAAATTTGCTAACATACTTCTTCAAATGTACAAGTATGAAGGTTCATTAAAATATAAGAACTATGCACTTTGCAATTTTTGAATGTTGTTGGCTCTGTGTATCTTAGAACCATTATATGGTTATATATTAGTGATAAAGTGGTCCTCTGCATTTTTTATAGCTAAAGTAGTATATTCTCTATCATTGTGCGGTATATAATAAATTGTTGTAACTATACCCAAGTAGTACAATGTATATTTATATATTTAGAAATAACATAGAAAAATAAAGTTTTGCTCTCCGAGCACGTGCAACCGTTGTGCGCCTTTAAATTTTTGCACCATATGCTTGTTGGCCGTAGTATTTAATTATGCATTTGGGGACATTCAAAACTCATAGAAGAAACTGAGGTTTCTTTAGGGAACATGTGGTTCTATCACTCAGAATACATAGTGTTTACAATGGATGCATCAGGTGGTTCCATAAACCAGACACAATGACATGCGACCGAGGATAACACGCTCCTGCACAATATGATGAGCTTCAAAGTTAGAGTTGCGGCTTTTATGAAGGAGGACAAAATATGAGAACTCTAATCTTCTAACACCAATTTCGTTGAGGACATAACTATAAATGCATTTGTTGCCTTTCATGATGTCGCAGTTGATTCCTAGATAATCAGATGCAACATGTCCATGAGATTCATGTAGATCGGCAGCCAAGGCCGGAGCTTCTCGGCAAGCAACAACTTCCAGGGTCACCGGGTCTGTAATTCCTTGGGTAACAATGGTTGATGCTCCCAATTAATGGGCCAATCTGTCATGACATATAGTAGCTGCAGATCCCTTGTTCTCGGTCTTGGACACGACACCTTCCACATTTACCTTCACCGACTCCGGTCTTGGAGGAACCCACTTGCATTCTTCTCGTCTATGTGAAGTTGGAGGTGTCAAAACTCTCTTCTCTTGTGGATCGTCTTCCTTCAAATGGTCATCTCCTCACAGCCCGCATGAGGAGGATATCCCAACACTTGGATGGTGAATTTCCCGGTCATGCTTGCAAGATATAGATTTGGGAAGTAAACCACCTTCAAAATTAGGGAACTACTAGACTCCGTATTTTGCACAATTCTCCATGATTGCTAGCTAGTAGTGCTAGAATGCAAAGCTCCATGTGACGCAAACTCAAGTTCCCGTGTATTTGGGTGTTGTCAAGACGTACACCCAATTGGGTTTCCTTCAACCATTGCGCGAGCTCCACCAAAAGTTGTAGATCATGCATGTGATACATCCGCAAAGGCTTCTCGGAAGGCGGAAACAGGCCAGAGAATGTCGGGGCCACTTGGACACCCATTTATAAACACTTCATTTCCTTCTGCCGAAAGGATGAGTTATATCCAGCTTTGGATCTTCTTTCAAATTCTATACTTGTACCGCAATGGTAGATCCTCTTGAGGCTACCAGCCAGGCCTCGAACCTCGTTCTCATCAAAAAAGGTCTCTCATTGCGTTCTTCCCCACGCAATGCCTGGTGCCTATGTGTGCCTCTGTTGTGGGTAGATCCGGCTTTTGGGACCTTCTCGACCTTGAAAAGAAAGTCATAGCCCCCCCTAAGGCCGAGTTTTCTTCATCCTTGAGGTATTTGATTGTGCCATTAAGTGATCTCCTGACATCAAAGGCATACCGAAGTACTTCTCATTAAGTGATTTCTTATGAACTTGCAACATTCCCATGCTAAGATTACACACTTGGTTCTCTCAGTTTTTACTAAAGTGGATTGGAGATTTTTTTTCTCTGTTTATTCAGTGTCTTGAAACATTGCAGTAAGATTCAATACTTTGGAAATATATAAAACTGAGATTCGCGGCACTAAAAAGGACAAGCAATCAGAAAGTTCAACCTGGTGGTTCAGGACCATTTGGGTCGATCTGCCAATAAAGCATTACGTCAGCCCACCTTAAGAACCTAGTAACGAGACGCAAATACATAAAAACAGTGCAAAAGTTATATATCGCTCGTAGCAAGCACTACCACAACTTCGTCTACACTCGCTCCCACCCAGATCCTTCGATAACAGGTTCTTCCTTCCATTTCACCGTGTGTGATCGCTCACGATATCAATTTTTCCTTTTTCTTTCACCACGCTCGCTCCAGCTCAAACTGGTCTAAAAGCCGGATTTTTTTTCCTTTTCTTTCTTTCTTTCTAACCTTTTCGTCTATATTTATTTTTTTTACTTTTTTCATTTCCACATTTTTTCATTTTCTATTTTTATCTATATATATATATATTAAATTTTTCTTTCTAGCTATTTTACTTTTTCTTCTTATTTTCCTTTCCACTTTAATTTTTCTGTTCCATTTTTGTTACTTTCATAAAATAAATTTGTAAACTTTCTAATATATATATATATATATATATATATATATATATATATATATATATATATATATTATTTACATATTGTGAAATACACCTAGGACACTTTTAAAATAAACATTTAACCATTTTGGAAAACACAATACCTTTTTTTCTATGATGTTTTACATTTTTAATACACGATGAACATTTTCTTTGTAGACACTGAACATTTTAGAAGGCATGACAAATATTTTCAAATAATGTGAAACACTTCTCAAATACACATTGAATAATTTTCAAAACACAGGGTGAAAATTTGAATACACGAAAAGTATTTGTTAGGTAATTTTAAAATTTTAGTATAATTTTAAACATTTCTAATACAGTATGATCATTTTTAAATACATGTTTAAAATGGACGATGGACACTTTTTAGCTAATGTTGAGCATTTTTAATACATGATGAATATTTTTAAAACATATGATGAACATGTTTCTAAACAGTACTTTAAGAAAGATAAGTGAACATTTTTTTGAAAAGTGATGAACCCTCTAACAAAATAAATGAAGATTTAGTTTTTTATACATACGATTATTTTTCTAAGACATGTGTACTTTTATTATTTTATATTTAAAATTATTATAAATAATTTATTAAGATAAGCTGATTATAAAAAATGTGGTCATGCATCTTTAAAAATATCCGTATATTTCACCTTAGGAAACAGAGAAAAAGAGTAAAAAACAAAAGGTGAAATAAACAAGAAAAGAAAAACAAAAACGAGAATACAAGAGAAACTGCACTAGTAGGGCCGACCAATGAGAGCCGCATGTGAGCGATATGATTGGGCGATCGCTACATAACTACCCATAGTGAGAGTAAAATATGGTAACATCACACATATGTTGACAAAATAGATAATGTGACATGTAATTAATGAGAAAAGAGAGGTATGATGTAACATAATATGTTACTTGTACTATGAGTAACATTACACATACCAAAACAAGATGAGTTTATAAACTAATAAATGAAGTGTTGCATGACACCTCACATATGTTAATCTCCAATATAGATGTAGTAAATGGCGTTTTTGAAGGAAATATGCCCTAGAGGCAATAATAAAATTATTATTTATTTCTTCATATCATGATAAATGTTTATTATTCATGCTAGAATTGTATTAATCAGGAACATAATACATGTGTGAATACATAGACAAACATAGTGTCACTAGTATGCCTCTACTTGATTAGCTCGTTAATCAAAGATGGTTAAGTTTCCTAGCCATAGACATGAGTTGTCATTTGATTAACGGGATCACATCATTAGGAGAATGATGTGATTGACTTGACCCATTTCGTTAGCTTAGCACTTGACCGTTTAGTTTACTGCTATTGCTTTCTCCATAACTTATACATGTTCCTATGACTATGAGATTATGCAACTCCTGAATACCAGAGGAACACTTTGTGTGCTACCAAACGTCACAACGTAACTGGGTGATTATAAAGGTGCTCTACAGGTGTCTCCGATGGTACTTGTTGAGTTGGCATAGATCGAGATTAGGATTTTTCACTCCGATTGTCGGAGAGGTATCTCTGAGCCCTCTCGGTAATGCACATCACTATAAGCCTTGCAAGCAATGTGACTAATGAGTTAGTTGCGGGATGATGCATTACGGAACGAGTAAAGAGACTTGTCGGTAACGAGATTGAACTAGGTATTGAGATACCGACGATCGAATCTCGGGCAAGTAACATACCGATGACAAAGGGAACAACGTATGTTGTTATGCGGTTTGACCGATAAAGATCTTCATACAATATGTAGGAGCCAATATGAGTATCCAGGTTCCGCTATTGGTTATTGACCGGAGACGTGTCTCTATCATGTCTACATAGTTCTCGAATCCGTAGGGTCCACACACTTAACATTCGGTGACGATTTGTATTATGAGTTTATGTGATTTGATGACCGAAGGTAGTTCGGAGTCCCGGATGAGATCGGAGACATGACGAGGAGTCTCGAAATGGTCGAGACGTAAAGCTCGATATATTGGACGACTATATTCGGACATCAGAAAGGTTCCGAGTGATTCGGGTATTTTTCAGAGTACCAGAGAGTTATGAGAATTCGTATTGGGCCTTAATGGGCCATACAGGAAAGGAGAGAAAGGCCTCAAAGGGAGAGGGGGCGCCCCCTTCCTTCCTTCTCCTTCCCACTTCCCTTTTTCCTATTCCATGTGGGAGGTGGAATCCTACTAGGACTAGGGAGTCCTAGTAGGACTCCACACTTGGGCGCGCCCTATGAGGGCCGGCCTCCTCCTCCCTCCATCCTTTATATACGTGGCCAGGGGACACCCCATAGACACAACAGTTGATCATTGATCTTTTAGCCGTGTGCGGTGCCCCCTCCACAATAATCCACCTCGGTCATATCGTAGCGGTGCTTAGGCGAAGCCCTGCGTCGGTAACTTCATCAACACCGTCATCACACCGTCGTGCTGACGAAACTCCCCGGCGAAGCTCTACTGGATCGTGAGTTCACGGGATGTCTCCGAGCTGAACGTGTGCCGTCCGCGGAGGTGCCGTAACTTCGGTGCTGGATCGGTCGATCGTGAAGACGTATGACTACATCAACCGTGTTGTCATAACGCTTCCGCCTATGGTCTACGAGGGTACGTATACGACACACTCCCCTCTCGTTGCTATGCATCACCATGATCTTGCGTGTGCGTAGGATTTTTTTTGAAATTACTATGTTCCCCAACAGTGGCATCCGAGTCAGGTTTATGCGTAGATGTTATATGCACGTGTAGAACACAAGTGAGTTGTGGACGATACAAGTCATATTGCTTACCAGCATGTCATACTTTGTTTCGGCGGTATTGTTGGATGAAGCGGCCCGGACCGACATTACGCGTACGCTTACGCGAGACTGGTTCTACCGACGTGCTTCGCACACAGGTGGCTGGCGGTGTCGGTTTCTCAACTTTAGTTGAATCGAGTGTGGCTACTCCCGGTCCTTGTGAAGGTTAAAACAACACTAACTTGACGAAATATCGTTGTGGTTTTGATCCGTAGGTAAGAACGGTTCTTGCTCAGCCCGTAGCAGCCACGTAAAACTTGCAACAACAAAGTAGATGACGTCTAACTTGTTTTTGCAGGGCATGCTGTGATGTGATATGGTCAAGACATGATGCTAAATTTTATTGTATGAGATGATTATGTTTTGTAACCGAATTATCGGCAATTGGCAGGAGCCATATGGTTTTCGCTTTATTGTATGAAATGCAATCGCCATGTAATTGCTTTACTTTATCACTAAGCGGTAGCGATAGTCGTAGAAGCAATAGTTGGCGAGACGACAACGATGCTACGATGGAGATCAAGGTGTCGCGCCGGTGACAATGGTGATCATGACGGTGTTTTGGAGATGGAGATCAAAGGCACAAGATGATGATGTCCATATCATATCACTAATATTGATTGCATGTGATGTTTATATTTTATGCATCTTATTCTGCTTTGATTTACAGTAGTATTATAAGATGATCTCTCACTAAATTTCAAGGTACAAGTGTTCTCCCTGAGTATGCACCGTTGCCAAAGTTCGTCATGCCGAGACACCACGCGAAGATCGGGTGTGATAAGCTCTACGTTCATATACAACGGGTGCAAGCCAGTTTTGCACACGCAGAAATACTCGGGTTAAACTTGACGAGCCTAGCGTATGCAGATATGGCCTCAGAACACTGAGACCAAAAGGTCGAGCGTGAATCATATAGTAGCTATGATCAACATAGTGATGTTCACCATTAAAAACTACTCCATCTCACGTGATGATCGGACATGGTTTAGTTGATATGGATCACGTGACCACTTAGATGATTAGAGGGATGTCTATCTAAGTGGGAGTTCTTAAGTAATTTGATTAATTGAACTTTAATTTATCATGAACTTAGTCCTGGTAGTATTAGCATATCTATGTTGTAGATCAATAGCTCGCGTGTAGCTCCCCTGTTTTATTTTGATATGTTCCTAGAGAAAACTAAGTCGAAAGATGTTAGTAGCAATGATGCGGATTGGATCCGTGATCTGAGGATTATCCTCATTGCTGCACAGAAGAATTATGTCCTTAATGCACCGCTAGGTGACAGACCAATTGCAGGAGCAGATGCAGACGTTATGAACATTTGGCAAGCTCGATATGATGACTACTTGGTAGTTTAGTGCACCATGCTTTACGGCTTAGAATCAGGGCTTCAAGGACGTTTTGAACGCCACGGAGCATATGAGATGTTCCAAGAGTTGAAATTAGTATTTCAGACTCATGCCCATGTCGAAAGGTATTAGACCTTTGACAAGTACTTTGCCTACAAGATGGAGGAGAATTGCTCAGCTAGTGAGCATGTGCTCAGATTGTCTGAGTACTACAATCACTTGAATCAAGTGGGAGTTAATCTTCCAGATAAGATAGTGATTGACAGAGTTCTCTAGTCACTATCACCAAGTTACTAGAACTTCATGATGAACTATAATATGCAAGGGATAACGGAAACGATTCCAAGCTCTTCGTGATGCTAAAATCGACGAAGGTAGAAATCAAGAAAAGCATCAAGTGTTGATGATTGACAAGACCACTAGTTTCAAGAAAGGGGCAAAGGGAAGAAGGGAAACTTCAAGAAGAACGGCAAGCAAGTTGCTGCTCAAGTGAAGAAGCCCAAGTCTGGACCTAAGCCTGAGACTGAGTGCTTCTACTTCAAAGGGACTGGTCACTGGAAGCAGAACTACCCCAAGTATTTGGCGGATAAGAAGGATGGCAAAGTGAACAAAGGTATATTTGTTATACATGTTATTGATGTGTACTTTACTAGTGTTTATAGCAACCCCTCAAGATTTGATACTAGTTCGTTGCTAAGATTAGTAACTCAAACGGAGTTGCGAATGAACAGAGACTAGTTAAGGGTGAAGTGACGATGTGTGTTGGAAGTGGTTCCAAAATTGATATGATCATCATCGCACACTCCCTATACTTTCGGGATTAGTGTTGAACCTAAATAAATGTTATTTGGTGTTTGTGTTAAGCATGAATATGATTTGATCATGTTTATTGCAATACGGTTATTCATTTAAAGTCAGAGAATAATTGTTGTTCTGTTTACATGAATAAAACCTTCAATGGTCATACACCCAAGGTGAATGGTTTACTGAATCTCGATCATAGTGATACACATATTGAAGCCAAAAGATGCAAAGTTAATAATGATAGTGCAACTTATTTGTGGCACTGTCGTTTAGGTCATATTGGTGTAAAGCGCATGAAGAAACTCCATACTGATGGGATTTTGGAATCACTTGATTATGAATCACTTGATGCTTGCTGTCGGTGGGAAACGACACCTATGGGATCACTGGAATCCCTTCTACGGTTGCGGGGCGCGGGGATCGTGAGAAGAGCGGGACTAGCAGACAACATAAAGGGGATTTACCCAGGTTTGGGCTGCAAAGATGCGTAAAACCCTACGATCCTGCTTTGTTGGCTGTATTTAGAGTTCCTGAGCTCTTGAACTAGCTCTAGGTGCTGCTGGGTTCAAAAGAGCCGAATCCTTCTCCAGTGCGCCATGGGCCTCCTTTTATAGGTGAAAGGGGCTGCCACAGTGGCACATAGGAGGTGGAAAGTGCTACAGTGCTGTGAGCTTATCCTTGGTGTTACAGGACAAAGCGCATTTAATGCGAGGCTTAGGTGTCCCTTCGCTTTATCGGGGGCGGGAGCGAGGCCCGTCTCGTCCGTCGCCGCTCCTCCTTGCTTCGACAAGCGCCCTGGCCAGCGATGCATGCGGTGCCATGTAGGCAGGCAGGCAACTGAGGTGGCGCGGTGTGTGGCCCTGCTGGCGCGCTTGGCGAGGGTCTTGCTGGGTGGCCCGACAAGGGTCTTGCCGAGGCGCGCAGGCGTCCCCGGCAAGGATCTTGCCGGGGGTCTTGTGGGTTTCTTCGGTGAGGATGATTGCCTTCCTATCCTCACTTGATCTTGACTATTCTTTGTCTTCACAAAGATCTGCATGCCACCACGGAGGTGCCTCCTGAGCCCTGTCCCAATGCGTTCGTCGAGCGTTGGTGGGCTCAAGGGTGGCTCGCTCGGCTGGTTTGGGCGAGCTGCACCGGCAAGGGTCTTGCCGGGGCCGCTGATGCTGCCTGCCAAGGGTCCTTGCCGGGGAAACCTGCTTCGCCCATCCGATCCTTGTGACCTTGGTCCTTGTCGTTGCTTTATTTGTCTTGTGCCTTCGGCTTCTCTCCGGCTTCCCTTTCCTACCCTGTTATGCGTGGTCGTGGAGGGTGGCTCTGGCTGCCCGTGCACAAGTAAAGGGGTCAAAAGGAGAGCCCCTACTTTTGTACACCGACAGGAGCCCCCGGGCCTGGGCCATACATAAGCGCGACACGTTGTTGGGCCAGGCCCAGAACGGTGCACGGGTATTTAGGGCGGATTTTACTGCGGTAACTGCTCCATCCGCTGCGCTTCTCCACAGCCCGTGTTGAACGCGCGACGTGGGGGTCGTGCGTGCGCGTGACGTGGGAGGCATGCATGGGACGGCGTCCGCGCGCATGCATGGTATCGCAGTTAATGGGAAAGGAGGCGGCCCACGCCTTCCCGTAAAATGGAATAACCGCGGGCGCACTGCTCACTTTACCCCTCCCTTGCGCCTTCCTCCAATCTCAGAACCGCCGCCCCCTTTTCTTCCTTCCTGAGCTTTCGCCATTGTTCGTCGTCGCAAACTTGGCCGCCGATCAGCTGGCCACTATCGGGATGCCGGAGATGAGGTACGCCCCGGAAGCGAGCCTAAGCCCCTGTGACGCCCTCGATTCAATCATACACTAATCATGCACGCAAATGTGTACGATCAAGATCAAGGACTCACGGGAAGATATCACAACACAACTCTAAAACATAAATAAGTCATACAAGCATCATAATACAAGCCAGGGGCCTCGAGGGCTCGAATACAAGTGCTCGATCATAGACGAGTCAGCGGAAGCAACAATATCTGAGTACAGACATAAGTTAAACAAGATTGCCTTAAGAAGGCTAGCACAAACTGGGATACAGATCGAAAGAGGCGCAGGCCTCCTGCCTGGGATCCTCCTAAGCTACTCCTGGTCGTCGTTAGCGGGCTGCACGTAGTAGTAGGCACCTCCAGTGTAGTAGTCGTCATTGATGGTGGCGTCTGGCTCCTGGGCTCCATCGTCTAGTTGCAGCAATCGAGTATAGATAGGGGGAAAAGGGGGAAACAATGCAACCGTGAGTACTCATCCAAAGTACTCGTAAGCAAGGAGCTACACTACATGTGCATGGATATATGTGTAAAGGGCCATATCGGTGGACCGAATGCGTAATGCCGTAATAAGAGGGGATAGCTAGTCTTATCAAGACTACGCTTCGTCACCGTCTTGCAACAGGTAGAGGAGGGTAGGTTGAAGTCCTTCAAGTAACATCACATAGCAATAATCCTACCCGCGATCCCTCCTCATATCCCCGAGAGAGTGACCACCGTTGTATCCGCACTTGGAAGGGTGTGTTTTATCAAGTATCCGGTTCTAGTTGTCATAAGGTCAAGGTACAACTCCAAGTCGTCCATTATCAAGATCACGGCTATTCAATAGATTAACTTCCTGCAGGGTGCACCATCTTACCCAGACGCTTGATCCCATTTGGCCGGACACACTTTCCGGGTCATGCCCGCCGCTGAAGATCAACACGCCGCAGCCCTACCTAGGCTCAACAGAGAGGCCAGATGCCGGTCTAAACCTAAGCGCGCAGGGTCCAGGCCCATCGCCTGAAAGCACACCTGCGTTCGCTGTGACGCTGCCGAAGCCTAGCCTAGTGGCGTTCCAGTCCAATCCGGCGCGCCCGCTCGGTCGGCTGGCGTCACGAAGTGCCGACCGATACCACGACGCCGGATACCCATAACTACTCCCGTAGATGGTTAGTGCGTATAAGCTCAGAGCCAACTCAGATCAAATACCAAGATCTCGTTAAGCGTGTTAAGTATCCATAAGCGCCGAACAGGCCAGGCCCACCTCTCTCCTAGGCGGTCCCAACCTGCCTGCCGCTCCGCCTCAAAGATCCACTCATGGTGCTCCACCAAATTACCCGACTTTAGTCTCCACATGTATCATGTATAAAATATATAGTATATACCCGTGATCACCTCCCGAGTGATCACGTCCCGATAGTATAGCACGGCAGACGGACAAGAATGTAGGGCCACAGATGAATATACTAGCATCCTATACTAAGCATATAGGATTGCAGGTAAAGGTAACAACAGTAGTAACAAGGACAAAGCTATGCATCGGGATAGGTATAATCGAAGCGATAATATGCTACACTACTCTAATGCAAGCAGTATAGAGGAGAGTAGGCGATATCTGGTGATCAAGGGGGGGGCTTGCCTGGTTGCTCTGGCAAGAGAGAGGGGTCGTCAACACCGTAGTCGAACTGGGCAGCAGCAGCGTCGGTCTCGTAGTCTACCGGAGAGAAGAGGGGGAAGAAACAATGAATACCATGTAAACAGATGCATATCGATGCATGACATGACAAGTAACGATGCTAGGCGTGCCCTAACGTGGTATGAGGTGGTACTGTTAATGGAAACATCCGGAAAATATCCCGGTGTTTGAGTTTTCAGCGAGGAGCCGAGGGGAAGTTGCGGATTCAATAGGTTAGGGGGGTGTGGCGGACGAACGGACCGCATTTCCGGATTCGTCTCGTCGTTCTGAGCAACTTTCATGTTGAAAATATTTTAATCCGAGTTATGGATTAAAAGACATGATTTTCTAAAGATTTTATTAATTTCTGGAATTTAATTAATTATTTATCCCAACATTATCCAGAATAGTAAATGCTGACGTCATCATGACATCAGGGTGATGTCAGCAGTCAACGTTGACCATTGACTTGGTCAACCTGACGTGTGGGTCCAGTATGACCCACCTGTCATTCTCTGGTTAGGTTAATTACAGATTAGTTAATTTAGTTAGTGATTATGTTAATCTAATCAGGATTAATTAACTTAATTATTTACTTAATTAATTAATTAATAATTAATTAATTTTATTAAATCATTTTTAATTTTATTTATTATTATTATTTTTTTAATTCCTTTTTTTTAATAAACCGTTATGGGCATGGGGCCCATCTGTCATAGGCCCCAGGGGCCTTAGCGGGCACCGACCCCAACGGGCGCAGGGGCGGGCGCTGCTGGTGCGGGCACCCGAACTGGTCGCGGCCAGCCGGGGCCACAGCAAGGGGGAAAACGCCAGTGTGGCGCCGGCGTGGCAGCGGCGACGCCACGGCGAGGCATATCGGAGGAGCAAGGCGGGCGCCGAAGCGCCGGAGGTGGCATGGCGTGGCGCCGCCAGCAGCCTTAGCGCGAGCGCGAGACGGACGACGCGCGACGACAAAGCGAGGCTAAGCGTGGAGTGCGCGCGTGCTCACCGCGAAAGCACGAAAGCACCGGGCGGCGCGTGAACGATCCGGGAGACGGCGCGAGCAGCAGATCGGGGCGCCGGGGCGCGACGGCGGGCGTGTACGAGGGGTGACCGGGCGCGAGCCGGGCGAGGGCGTGTGCATACGGGGGGCGCGGAGGATCGCGACGAGGCGCATGGGCCGAGCGCGGTCGACGCGCGATGAGTGTCGCCGGTGACGAAGAAAAAAGGGGAGAGAGGGAGAGAGGCCGGAGCCTCACCGCGGGCGTAGGGTACGAGGCAGCGGTGCTTGAGGTGGGGGACGGGGACGGTCGCGTTGACAGAGACGACGGCGACGATGTAGTCCGGCGAGGAGTCGAGGAGGAGGACGGAGACGAGGCGAGCGGCGACGACGCGACGTCGGGGCTTGGGGGTGCATCCGCGCGATGAGGGCGAGGTGGAGGTGGGATGAGGCGGCGGCGAGGAGCGCCGGCAGCATCGGCAGTGGGGCATCGTGCCCGCCCAGATCGGGCGGGGGGGGACGAGGAGCGAGGGGGGAGTGGGGGGTTTCGTCCCCGATCCAATCTGGATCGGGAGGGGGTGGGTGCGCTAGGAGTTAGGGTTTCGGGGGAGTGGGGGATTTGGGCGCTGCTTGGTGGGTCGGGTGGGTCGGCCTGCCGGGTGGTTGAGGCCACCGGGCCACTTGGCCCAATGGGGGTCCCTGTTTTCTTGTTTTCTGTTTTCCCTTTTTATATATATATATATATTTCCTTGTCTCTTTTTATTTGTAGTTTCTTTTATTTTCAGTTTTATAAAATTACCACTAGTGCCTAATTTGTATGTACCAATAAACTACTACGAGATTAATTCTTAACCCATAATAAAATAGTGTTAGCATTTTATAAATTCAATAGGCATTTGTTAATTGTTTTCACTATTGTTTTAATTGTTTCAGGGCCTTTAAACATTTTATCAAAGTTTGGTTTCTCCACCATAATTACCTACGTATTATTTGGTTCACTCTGAACATTTAAATTTTAATATTTGAAAACTTTTATTGTTTGCTCGATTTTGAATTTGATATTCGAACTAGGTTCCGAACTAACGCGAGTTTATCCACAGTAACCGAGGTGACGTGGCATCATTAGCGGGGATTACTGTAGCTTAATTACCCGGCGTCACAATTCTCCTCCACTACAAGAAATCTCGTCCGAGATTTAAGAGGGAGTAAGGGAAAGTTCTGTTACGATATTCTAACGGATCTTCTCGAAGAAGTTAATCCCCTTCGTTGATGTCTTCAATCCTTTATTCCGATGCATCCTGATAAACTTGTCATCATTTCTTTGGGAACTCCATCGTACTTACGAAAGGATAAGGGGGTATTCCGGCAGAATGAACCTCTACAAGGTTGACTATCTGGTAGCTAACATCGGGGAAGGTGGCGGAAAGTAACTCTCGAACTGGAACTTAAGAAAATATCGAGAGCAAAGTAAGAAGGTACCATGAGAAGTTTCAAGCGGGTAGGCAATCATTCGATGCCTGAAACAAAGTGTAAAAGGGGTCCCGGGCAATGGTAATAAGTTTTGTGTCTGATACCAGAATAGATTACTAGGAAAGTGACCCCGTGAATTACATACGAAGTCAAGCACGAGGAATAACTTGGGCAACAGGGGTGTACAGGAGAGTCAGGTTTCGATCCTGTGAAACTGTGGGTTATGGGCCCACCATGTGGGTTAAACGTTGAAAGAGCGGTGACATCTTGCACGGTTATGATAGCAAGGCATGCCAGAGAATAACCTGTCAGTTATGTCGGTAACAACGTCGGTACCAAGGGCGAGGGACGAAGAGAACCATTTTCCTGCTCATTGAACGAGGCGGACCAGTAGGCAAAGTTCTCATCCATCAGTGGTTACCGGAATGTCATCAACAATAGAAACAGGGTCTTACTGACACGTTTTGTACACCAAGGTGTTTTACCTATAGATCACAAGAAGGGTTAAGCAAACCAATGGAAAGGAAAATGATATTCTCGGATTAAATAGAACAATGGAAAGGAAAATGTGTTTAAACACAAATTTCAGGGGTATATCCTTCCCAAGGATAAGCAGAGCATGATATCCATGACAGGATATAATGTAGAAAACTCTTTAGGTAGGGGAGAGAATTTTCATGACATTACCCACACATCGGTGTTTGGATAATTGAGCAGGAAACATTTAGCATTGGGCTTCAAATGGTCTTGTTGAAAACCAGAGTACCAAAGACATGCTTCGAGATAGCATTGACATGGTCTTCAAGCAAAGGTCAGACTTTGGATATAGGAAGGATCCATTAGGAACAACTTGTAGGATAAGTCTTACAATTTCCTCCAGGAAGAATGGTTATTTTGTAAAAGAAATTATAATGATAGGTCCTCCACCGGGGGGTGGTAGGCATGACATCATGTTACCGGTCATCAAAAGATCAACATCATAACTCTTGAAAGTTGTCCCAGCCATCATATCTGACCGAGATTCAGATCCGATTGGTGTCATGATACCTCAGACTCAGGATGTCCGAGAAGAAAAGGTGCAACACAAATTGACGAGGTGACATTGTAAGATTCTCGGGGAAATGAAATATGAAGTGATTTCCGTTAACAAGAGTCCATCATTAACCCAAGGAGAGGACAAGGAGGTGTCCGGTGAACTCATCGGCAATTCATCGAGATTCCCAAAAGATGGATTTCCACAATTAAGTGAACAAGGAGATAACATTCGTCAGATCAAATGATGTAAGGAAGTATGCCCGAGGAAAACATACACAATTAAACATTGGTTGAAAGGTGCGCCCGAAATATGGGTCGGGTTGCACGACCAATGTCAGAATGGTGATTCAATAATCAATAGCCTAAGAATGAGCTTTCGACCATTAACTTCAAAGCAAGAGGCTTGCTAGAAGGGCAGAATTCAAACAACACCGTTCACTTGTTGGTACACCGGTTGGAAGCAACACGGGGACCAACAAAGAATGGTGATGGTGAGAAGCATCTCAATACCAAGAATTACTTAAGAGGTGGAGCAGTCCTCACAAACTCCTTGATATTAAAAGATGGTAATACTCCAAGGTAAAGAAGAACAAATGCTGGATAGCAGGGATCTCAAGGTTTACACAAAACACGAACAACTTGTGTTGAACGGAAGGCAATAAAGTGGTCGATGAGAACAGGAATCATCGAGGGGCAAGGATGGTATTACCCATCATGAATTTAATTGAATTCCTGGAAGAGCTCATAAGGTTGATGATGATCACGACACAATTGTCGAGAGATTTCATGCAGATGTAATCAATCAGCGACGACATCAATTCAAAGGAATGATGAAGCAAGAGGTTATTGGAACCACAGTTACGACACAAACTCGAGATCAAGTTTGTTGTTCAAGATGGAACGATAAGACAAGGAAACCGATGTAAGCTTAGCTCAATCGTCGAAAGTTGTGTTCCTGGGATAAGGACCAGGTAGCACAGTTAAAATCTGCACGACAAGGATATAGCCAAACAGGCTAGGAATGGCGTGATCGGTTACAAACTCGTACTTCAAGAAGATTATCAAGTGTCGTCGAACCGTAATGCAGACTCGGTTCAGTTATCGGTGTCTTTGAGTGTTTAATAACTCAGAGCCCGTGAAAAATTGGAATCAGTGGGAAGGTAGCACTTGATGAAGAACTCATAGGAAGTTATGCAGTTCCATGATAATCTCGAGATACCAGGGGGGTAATACTCGACACAAGATCAAAGTAAAGGTTGGACTGGTGTATTGATCCATAGGAGACAATTGTTTTAACTTGTCCGAGAAATGAGATCAAAGGAGAACAATCATGGTCGGAACCACGGTTGCAAGGGATCGATTCACAGATACCATATGTTAGTTATCAAGGAAATAGTTATCGTTACAAGAAGCTTCCATGATAGGATATACATCGCGTCCATGGGCATGAACACAAGGTTCAAGGTCGACTCCCACTTCTCCAATGCATACCCTTTCATTCACTTCTCGCTTTCGATGAAGTTATAGCGTTGAAATTTTATCTGGCAAAATACCAGAAGAGTACAACTCGTGAAAACTTTCGAGCTCACACATATTAAGGAAGGCATAGGTTCAACCCATCAGGGCATCTTAGAATCATATACCAGAATCTTTAGAAGTAATTAACTCAAGCTCGAAGGCAGAGCATGGTTGAGAAAGCAGACGATACAATTTACCAAAGGCATTATGTATCCGAGAAAAGGCTCACAAGGGTATTGAATATGAAGGGCGTTGTCGGATAAAATCCAACAAAGGATCTGGTGGTCCACAAGGGATCCGACGTGAGCATCGGTACTCAACTAGAGGAAGCAGATTATAGAAACAACTGACTAGCTCAATTGTCAAATGCAAAGGAATTATGATTTCCAATTCAAGGGATCAGAAGCAAGGCCCTGAATAGGGATGGATAAGTTGAATAGCCTTAGGGTACAATCAACGATAATTGGATTGGTCGAGAACCAACTCCAGATAAAAGAATGGCAGCTCAGCCGGAAAAGTAATTTATAAGGATTAATGATGATTGCGTGTATTCGCAAACATATTGAGTCAACAGACTCAAAAATGATAATGGCAAGGAATGTCAATAAGACTACGAGACTTATGGGATTAACCATAATGCAAGCAAGCAAGAATTTCAAGAGCCAAGGCTCCAGAGGATTTTCGGAAGATCGAATATTATTTTGACGGCTTTTGTGAAACACATGAACAGCTGGGGATGAGCGGATACTCGACAAGTGCGAGTATTTATATTTGAAGGGGTATCCATGTGGCAAGAACTGCTAGGCAGTAGGCACAAAGTATTCTCGGAACAATAGAGAAAGCTTCGGGGTATCTTGTAATAACAAGATCAATGGGGGATGATCGTATGAATGGCAAGTGTAAGTAGTTTTCCATACGGATTTATCGGTGGTCGGGAATAGCAAAAGTGATGGGCACAAAGTCTCGAGAGAATATCAAAGAGTATCTCCGAAATCTTCTGGTGCAGTCGGTAACCATCTGGACTGCAGGGCCTCTCCGGGAGAAAGTATTTTCGAGAACCTAAAGTTAGATTTTAGTAAAAATTTCGTTTGACCCGAATAGAAGAGAGTTCAGAATCCCAGGGTAAAGGTCGAGGAGTAAAAGATCCTAATAACACCCAATGGCGACGTGGGCCCATTGTTGGGGAACGTAGTAATTTCAAAAATTTTCCTACGCACACGCAAGACCATGGTGATGGCATAGCAACGAGAGGGGAGAGTGTCTGTCCACGTACCCTCGTAGACCGAAAGCGGAAGCGTTATAATAACGCTGTTGATGTAGTCGTGCGCCTTCACGATCCGACCGATCCAAGCACCGAACGACGGCACCTCCGAAGTTCGCACACGCTCAGCTCGATGACGATCCCCGACTCGATCCAGCAAAGTGTCGGGATGAGTTCCACAAGACGACAGCGCAGTGACGATGATGATGCTCCACCGACGCAGGGCTTCGCCTTAAGCTCCGCGACGATATGACTTCTCCGGCGCAGGCTTCGCCTAAGCTCCGCGACGATATAACCAAGTGGAATATGGTGGAGGGGGCACCGCACACGGCTAAGGAACGATCCGTAGATCAACTTGTGTCTCATGGGTGCCCCTGCCTGTGATATAAAGGAGCAAGGGGTGCGGCCAGCCCTAGGGGAGGCGCGCTGAGGAGTCCTACTCCCACCGAGTAGGACTCCCCTTCCTAGTTGGATTAGGATTGGGGAAGGGGAAGAGGAGGGGCGCCGCCTCTCTCTTGTCCTATTCGGACTAGAGGGGAGGGGGCGCGCCTGCCTGGCCGCCCTTTCCTCTTCTCCCTATGGCCCATCAAGGCCCATAGACTTCGGGGTTTCGTAACCCCGGTGTTCCGTAACTTCCTGTTTTCATCCGAACCTTCCAAGTCCAAACATAGGCTTCCAATATATCAATCTTTATGTCTCGACCATTTCGAGACTCCTCGTCATGTCCGTGATCACATCCGGACTCGAACAACCTTCGTACATCAATACTTATAAACTCATAATGAACTCGTCATCGAAACGTTGTTGCGTGCGGACCCTACGGGTTCGAGAACTATGTAGACATGACCTAGAACTATTCTCGGTCAATAACCAATAGCGGAATCTGGATGCCCATATTGGTTCCTACATATTCTACGAAGATCTTTATCGGTCAAACCGCATAACGACATACGTTGTTCCTTTGTCATCGGTATGTTACTTACCCGAGATTCGATCGTCGGTATCCAATACCTAGTTCAATCTCGCTATCGTAAGTCTCTTTACTCGCTCCGTGATACATCATCTCACAACTAACTCATTAGTTGCAATGCTTGCAAGGCTTATGTGATGTGTATTACCGAGAAGGCCCAGAGATACCTCTCCGACAATCGGAGTGACAAAACCTAATCTCGATTCATGCCAACTCAACATATACTTTTGGAGACACATGTAGAGTACCTTTATAATCACCCAGTTACGTTGTGACGTTAGGTAGCACACAAAGTGTTCCTCCGGTAAACAGGAGTTGCATAATCTCATAGTTGCAGGAACTTTGTATAAGTCATGAAGAAAGCATAAGCAACATACTAAACGATCAAGTGCTAAGCTAACGGAATGGGTCAAGTCAATCACATCATTCTCCTAATGATGTGATCCCGTTAATCAAATGACAACTCATGTCTATGGTTAGGAAACATAACCATCTTTGATTTAACGAGCTAGTAAAGTAGAGGCATACTAGTGACACTGCTTGTCTACGTATTCACACATGTATTATGTTTCGGTTAATACAATTCTAGCATGAATAATAAACATTTATCATGATATAAGGAAATAAATAATAACTTTATTATTGCCTCTAGGGCATATTTCCTTCAGCCTCCCACTTGCACTAGAGTCAATAATCTAGATTACACAAGAATGATTCTAACACCCATGGAGTCTTGGTGCTGATCATGTTTTGCTCGTGGAAGAGGCTTAGTCAATGGGTCTGCAACATTCAGATCCGTATGTATCTTGCAAATCTCAATGTCTCCCACTTGGACTTGGTCCCGAATGGAATTGAAGCGCCTCTTGATATGCTTGGTCCTCTTGTGAAATCTGGATTCCTTTGCCAAGGCAATTGCACCAAGATTGTCACGTAAGATCTTCATTGGTCCCGTGCACTAGGTATGACACCTAGATCGAAAATGAACTCTTTCATCCAGACTCCTTCATTTGCTGCTTCCGAAGCAGCTATGTACTCCGCTTCACATGTAGATCCCGCCACGACGCTTTGTTTAGAACTGCACCAACCGACAGCTCCACCGTTTAATAAAAATACGTATCCGGTTTGCGATTTAGAATCGTCCGGATCAGTGTCAAAGCTTGCATCGACGTAACCATTTACGATTAGCTCTTTGTCACCTCCATATACGAGAAGCATATCCTTAGTCCTTTTCAGGTATTTCAGGATGTTCTTGACCGCTGTCCAGTGATCCACTCTTGGATTACTTTGGTACCTTCATGCCAAGCTTATTGCTAAGCATACGTCAGGTCTGGTACACAGCATTGCATACATGATAGAGCCTATGGCTGAAGCATAGGAACATTTTTCATTTTCTCTATCTTCTGCGTGGTCGGGCATTGAGTCCGACTCAATTTCACACCTTGTAATACAGTAAAAACCTTTCTTTGCCTGATCCATTTTGAACTTCTTCAAAACTTTATCAAGGTATGTGCTTTGTGAAAGTCCAATTAAGCGCCTTGATCTATCTCTATAGATCTTGATGCCCAATATGTAAGCAGCTTCACCGAGGTCTTTCATTGAAAAACTTTTATTCAAGTATCCTTTATGCTATCCAGAAATTCTATATCATTTCCAATTAAGAATATGTCGTCCACATATAATATTAGAAATGCTACAGAGCTCCCACTCACTTTCTTGTAAATACAGGCTTCTCCAAAAGTCTCAGATAAAACCATATGCTTTGATCACACTATCAAAGCGCTTATTCCAACTCCGAGAGGCTTACACTGCACCATAAATTGATCACTGAGCTTGCACACTTTGTTAGCACCTTTGGATCAACAAAACCTTCTGGTTGCATCATATACAACTCTTCTTCTAGAAATCCATTCAAGAATGCAGTTTTTACATCCATTTGCCAAATTTCATAATCATAAAATGCAGCAACTGCTAACATGATTCGGACAGACTTAAGCATCGCTACGGGTGAGAAAGTCTCATCGTAGTCAACCCCTTGAACTTGTCGAAAATCTTTCGCAACAAGTCGAGCTTTATAGACAGTTATATTACCATCAGCGTCGGTCTTCTTCTTAAAGATCCATTTATTCTCAATGGCTTGCCGATCATCGGCAAGTCAACCAAAGTCCATACTTTGTTCTCATACATGGATCCCATCTCAGATTTCATGGCTTCAAGCCATTTTGTGGAATCTGGCTCACCATCGCTTCTTCATAGTTCGTAGGTTCACCATGATCTAGTAGCATGACTTCCGAATAGGATTACCGCACCACTCGTGCGGATTTTATTCTGGTTGATCTACGGTTCAAGGACAACTTGATCTGAAGTTTCATGATCATTATCATTATCTTCCTCGCTAATCGGTGTCGGTGTTACAGTAAACTGATTTCGTGATGAACTACTTTCCAATAAGGGAGCTGGTACTATTACCTCATCAAGTTACACTTTCCTCCCACTCACTTCTTTCGAGAGAAACTCCTTCTCTAGAAAGGATCCAGTCTTAGCAACGAATGTCTTGCCTTCGGATCTGTGATAGAAGGTATACCCAATTGTCTCCTTTGGGTATCCTATGAAGACACATTTTTCCGATTTGGGTTCAAGCTTATCAGGTTGAAGTTTTTTTTACATAAGCATCGCAACCCCAAACTTTCAGAAAAGACAACTTTGGTTTCTTGCTAAACCATAGTTCATAAGGTGTCGTCTCAACGGATTTTGACGGTGTCCTATTTAACGTGAATGCGGTCGTCTCTAAAGCATAACCCCAAAACGATAGCGGTAAATCGGAAATAGACATCATAGATCGCACCATATCTAGTAAAGTACGATTCGACGCTCGACACACCATTACGCTGTGGTGTTCCCGGTGGCGTGAGTTGCGAAACTATTCCGCATTGCTTCAAATGTAGACCAAACTCAGAACTCAAATATTCTCCTCCACGATCAGATCGTAGAAACTTTATTTTCTTGTTACGATGATTTTCAACTTCACTCTGAAATTCTTTGAACTTTTCAAATGTTTCAGATTTATGCTTCATCAAGTAGATATACCCAGATCTGCTTAAATCATCTCGTGAAGGTGAGAAAATAACGATATCCGCCACGAGCTTCAACATTCATCGGACCACATACATCCGTATGTATGATTTCCAATAAGTCTGTTGCTCTCTCCATACAACCGAGAACGGTGTTTTAGTCATCTTGCCCATGAGGCACGGTTCGCAAGTACCAAGTGATTCATAATCAAGTGATTCCAAAAGTCCATCCGTATGGAGTTTCTTCATGCGTTTACATCGATATGACCTAAACGGCAGTGCCACAAATAAGTTGCACTATCATTATCAACTCGCATCTTTTGGCTTCGACATTATGAATATGTGTATCTCTACTTGTCGAGATTCAACAAGAATAGACCATTCTTCAAGGGTGCATGACCATAAAAGATATTACTCATATAAATACTACAACCATATTCTCTGATTTAAATGAATAACCGTCTCGCATCAAACAAGATCCAGATATAATGTTCATGCTCAACGCTGGCACCAAATAACAATTATTTAGGTCTAAAACTAATCCCAAGGTAGATGTAGAGGTAGCGTGCCGATCCGCGATCACATTGACTTTGGAACCGCTTTCCCACGCCGCATCGTCACCTCGCCCTTTGCCGCTGCTCGCTTATTCCGTAGTCCCCTGCTTCGAGTTGCAAATATTAGCAATGTAACCAGTATCAAATACCAGTGCTACTACGAGCTCTAGTAAGGTACACATCAATAACATGTATATCACATATACCTTTGTTCACCTTGCCATCCTTCTTATCCGCCAAATACTTGGGGCAGTTCCGCTCAAAGGTCCATCTGCTTGCAGTAAAAACACTCGGCCAGTGCTTAGGTCCAGACTTGGGTTTCTTCTCTTGAGCAGCAACTTTCTTGCTGTTCCTTTTGAAGTTTCCTTCTTCTTTCCTTTGCCCTTTTATTGAAACTAGTGGTCTTGTTGACCATCAACACTTGATGCTCTTTCTTGATTTCTACCTCCTGCTTTTAGCATTGCGAAGAGCTCGAGAATTGTCTTAGTCATCCCTTGCATATTATAGTTCATCACGAAGCTCTTGTAGCTTGGTGGCGTGATTGGAGAATTCTGTCAATGACACTATCATCCGGAAGATTAACTCCCAGCTGAATTAAGTGATTATTATACCTGGACATTTTGAGTATGTGCTCACCGACGTAACTATTCTCCTCCATCTTGCAGCTATAGAACTTATTGGAGACTTCATATCTCTCAATCCGGGCATTTGCTTGAAATATTAACTTCAACTCTTGGAACATCTCATATGCTCCATGACGCTCAAAACGCCGTTGAAGACCCGGTTCTAAGCCGTAAAGCATGGCACACTTGAACTATAGAGTAGTCATCAGCTTTGCTCGCCAGACGCTCACAACTTCGGCATTGCTCTACAGACAGGCCTGGCACCCAGCGGTGCTTCCAGGACGTAATTCTTCCGTGCAGCAATGAGGATAATCTCAATTTACGGACCCAGTCCGTAATTGCTACCAACATCTTTCAACTTTGCTTTCTCAAGGAATGCATTAAAATTTAACGGAACAACAGACGAGCCATCTATCTACAAAGAAACATAGACAAGCAAAATACTATCGGTACTAAGTTCATGATAAATTTAAGTTCAATTAATCATATTAAAAAAAACTCCCACTTAGACAGATATCTCTCTAGTCATCTAAGTGATTACGTGATCCAAATCAACTAAACCATAACCGATCATCACGTGAGATGGAGTAGTTTTCAATGGTGAACATCATTATGTTGATCATATCTACTATATGATTTACGCTCGACCTTTCGGTCTCCGTGTTCCGAGGCCATATCTGCATATGCTAGGCTCGTAAAGTTTAACCTGAGTATTCTGCGAGTGCAAAACTGGCTTGCACCCGTTGTAGATGGACGTAGAACTTATCACACCCGATCATCACGTGGTGTCTGGGTACTACGAACTTTTAGCAACAGTGCATACTCAGGGAGAACACTTCTTGATAATTTTAGTGAGAGATCATCTTATAATGCTACCGCAATCAAAGCAAGATAAGATGCATAAAGGATAAACATCACATGCAATCAATATAAGTGATATGATATGGTCATCATCATCTTGTGCTTGTGATTCCATCGTCAAGCACCGCCATGATCACCATCGCCACCGGCGCGACACCTTGATCTCCATCGTAGCATCGTTGTCGCCTCGCCAACTATTGCTTCTACGACTATCGCCATCGCTTAGTGATAAAGTAAAGCAATTACATGGCGCTTGCATTTCAAACAATAAAGCGACAACCATATGGCTCCTCGCCGCCATGTCGATAACTCGTTAAAAACATGATCATCTCATACAATAAAATATAGCATCACGCCTTGACCACATCACATCACAACATGCCCTGCAAAAACAAGTTAGATGTCCTCTACTTTGTTGTTGCAAGTTTTACGTGGCTGCTACGGGCTGAGCAAGAACCGTTTTACCTACGCATCAAAACCACAACGATAGTTTGTCAAGTTGGTGCTGTTTTAACCTTCGCAAGGACCGGGCGTAGCCACACTCGGTTCAACTAAAGTGAGAGAGACAGACACCGCCGGTCACCTTTAAGCAACTAGTGCTCAAGCGGTGAAACCAGTCTCGCGTAAGTGTACGCGTAATGTCGGTCCGGCCGCTTCATCTCACAATACCGCTGAACCAAAGTATGACATGCTGGTAAGCAAGATGACTTATATCGCCCACAACTCACTTGTGTTCTACTCGCATATGACATCAACGCATAAAACCAGGCTCGATACCATCGCTGGGGAACGAGTAATTTCAAAATTTTCCTACGCACACGCAAGACCATGGTGATGGCATAGCAACGAGAGGGAGAGGTCCGTCCACGCACTGTGAGACCGAAAGCGAAGCGTTATAATAACGCGGTTGATGTAGTCGACGCCTTCACGATCCGACCGATCCAAGCACCGAACGACGGCACCTCCGAAGTTCGCACACGCTCAGCTCGATGACGATCCCGGACTCGATCCAGCAAAGTGTCGGGATGAGTTCCACAAGACGACGGCGCAGGACGATGATGATGCTCCACCGACGCAGGGCTTCGCCTAAGCTCCGCGACGATATGACTTCTCCGGCGCAGGCTTTCGCTTAAGCTCCGCGACGATATAACCGGGTGGAATATGGTGGAGGGGGCACCGACACGGCTAAGGAACGATCTGTAGATCAACTTGTGTCTCATGGGGTGCCCCCTGCCTCAGATATAAAGGAGCAAGGGGTGCGGCCAGCCCTAGGGGAGGCGGCCGAGGAGTCCTACTCCCACCGAGTAGGACTCCCCCTTCCTAGTTGGATTAGGATTGGGGAAGGGGAAGAGGGAAGGGGCGCCCCTCTCCTTGTCCTATTCGGACTAGAGGGGAGGGGGCGCGCAGCCTGCCTGGCCGCCCTTTCCTCTTCTCCCTATGGCCCATCAAGGCCCATAGACCCCGGGGTTCCGTAACCCCTGTGTTCCGCAGAACTTCCTGTTTTCATCCGAACCTTCCAAGTCCAAACATAGGCTTCCAATATATCAATCTTTATGTCTCGACCATTTCGAGACTCCTCGTCATGTCCGTGATCACATCCGGACTCAACAACCTTCGTACATCAATACTTATAAACTCATAATGAACTGTCATCAAACGTTAAGCGTGCGGACTCTACGGGTTCGAGAACTATGTAGACATGACCTAGAACTATTATCGGTCAATAACCAATAGCGGAACCTAGATGCCCATATTGGTTCCTACATATTCTACGAAGATCTTTATCGGTCAAACCGCATAACGACATACGTTGTTCCCTTTGTCATCGGTATGTTACTTACCTGAGATTCGATCGTCGGTATCCAATACCTAGTTCAATCTCGTTACCGGTAAGTCTCTTTACTCGTTCCATGATACATCATCTCACAACTAACTCATTAGTTGCAATGCTTGCAAGGCTTATGTGATGTGTATTACCGAGAAAGCCCAGAGATACCTCTCCGACAATCGGAGTGACAAAACCTAATCTCGATTCATGCCAACTCAACATATACTTTTGGAGACACATGTAGAGTACCTTTATAATCACCCAGCTTACGCTGTGACGTTAGGTAGCACACAAAGTGTTCCTCCGTAAACGGAGTTGCATAATCTCATAGTTGCAGGAACTTTGTATAAGTCATGAAGAAAGCATAAGCAACATACTAAACGATCAAGTGCTAAGCTAACGGAATGGGTCAAGTCAATCACATCATTCTCCTAATGATGTGATCCCGTTAATCAAATGACAACTCATGTCTATGGTTAGGAAACATAACCATCTTTGATTTAACGAGCTAGTAAAGTAGAGGCATACTAGTGACACTGCTTGTCTACGTATTCACACATGTATTATGTTTCCGGTTAATACAATTCTAGCATGAATAATAAACATTTATCATGATATAAGGAAATAAATAATAACTTTATTATTGCCTCTAGGGCATATTTCCTTCACCCATAAGGCACACAGCCATGTTAGTAAAAGTTTTGTAATGTCTAGACTCGACTTCGCCAAGGAGTTGGGAAGGGGATTCTACAGACAATGGCTCGATATTAATCTCAGACGCCCTCGATTCAATCGTACACTAATCATGCACGCAAATGTGTACGATCAAGATCAAGGACTCACGGAAGATATCACAACACAACTCTAAAACATAAATAAGTCATACAAGCATCATAATACAAGCCGGGGGCCTCGAGGGCTCGAATACAAGTGCTCGATCATAGACGAAGTCAGCGGAAGCAACAATATCTCGAGTACGCATGGTTAAACAAGATTGCCTTAAGAAGGCTAGCACAAACCGGGATACAGACGAAGAGGCGGAGGCCTCCTGCCTCGATCCTCCTAAGCTACTCCTCGGTCGCCGCCGCCGGGCTGCAGTAGTAGTAGGCATCTCCAAAGTAGTAGTCGCCATTGATGGTGGCGCCTCGCCCCGGGCTCCATCGTCTGTTGCAGCAATCGAGTATAGATAGGGGAAAAGGGGAAACAATGCAATCGTGAGTACTCATCTAAAGTACTCGCAAGCAAGGAGCTACACTACATGTGCATGGATATATGTGTAAAGGGCCATATCAAGGACCGAATCTGCAGAATGCCGTAATAAGAGGGGATAGCTAGTCTTATCAAGACTACGCTCGTCACCGCCTTGCAACAGTAGAGGAGGGTAGGTTGAAGTCCTCCAAGTAACATCACATAGCAATATCCTACTCGGCCATCCCTCCTCATATCCCCGAGAGAGCGACCACCGTTGTATCCGCACTTGGAAGGGTGTGTTTTATCAAGTATCCGGTTCTAGTTGTCATAAGGTCAAGGTGCAACCCAAGTTGTCCTGTTATCAAGATCACGGCTATTCAATAGATTAATCACTGCAGGGTGCACCATCTTACCAAAGACGCTTGATCCCATTTGGCCGGACACACTTTCCTCGGTCATGCCCGCCGCTGAAGATCAACACGCCGCAGCCCTACCTAGGCTCAACAGAGAGGCCAAAGACGCCGGTCTAAACCTAAACGCTGCAGGGTCCGGGCCCATCGCCTCGAGCACACCAAGACGCTATGCGACGCGCCGGAAGCGTACTCCAGCCTAGTGGCGCTCTAGTCCAATCCGCACGCGCCGGGCCGCCCAAGGCCACGGCGTGCTTCGGCCGATACCACGACGCCGGATACCCATAACTACTCCCCGTAGATGGTTAGTGCGATAAGCTCAGAGCCAACCAGATCAAATACCAAGATCTCGTTAAGCGTGTTAAGTATCCGCTAATGCCGAACAGGCCAGGCCCACCTCTCTCCTAGGCGGTCCCAACCTGCCCTGCCGCCCGCCTCAAAGATCCACTCATGGGTGCTCCACCACCAACCCGACTTTAGTCTCCACATGTATCATGTATAAAATATATAGTATATACCGTGATCACCTCCCGAGTGATCACGGCCCGATAGTATAGCACGCAGACGGACAAGAATGTAGGGCCACAGATGAATATACTAGCATCCTATACTAAGCATATAGGATTGCGTAAAGCTAACAACAAGAGTAACAAGGACAAAGCTATGCATCGTGATAGGTATAACTCGAAAGCAAGAATATGCTACACTACTCTAATGCAAGCAAGATAGAGGAGAGTAGGCGATATCTAGTGATCAAGGGGGGGGCTTGCCTGGTTGCTCGCAAGAGAGAGGGTCACAACACCGTAGTCGAACTGGGCAAGCAGCAAGGGGTCTCAGAGTCTACCGGAGAGAAGAGGGGAAGAAACAATGAATACCATGTAAACAGATGCATATCGATGCATGACATGACAAGTAACGATGCTAGGCGTGTTCTAACGTGGTATGAGGTGGTACTGTTATGGGGGAAACATCCGGAAAATATCCCTGTTTCGAAGTTTTCGTGCAGGAGCCGAGGGGGAAAGTTGCGGTTCGATAGGTTAGGGTTGTGTGGCGCATTTAACGGATCATGCGTTTCCGGATTCGCCTCGCTGCTCGAGCAACTTTCGTGTTGAAAATATTTTAACCGAAAGTTATGGATTAAAAGATATGATTTTCTAAAGATTTTATTAATTTCTGAATTTAATTAATTATTTATCCCAACATTATCCGTAATAGTAATGCCGACGCTATCATGACATCGTGGTGATGTCAAGCAGTCAACGCTGACCATTGACTTGGTCAATCTCGACGTGGGTCCAGTGGGACCCACCGTCATTCTCTCGTTAGGTTAATTACGATTAGTTAATTTAGTTAGTGATTATGTTAATCTAATCGATTAATTAACTTAATTATTTACTTAATTAATTAATTAATAATTAATTAATTTTATTAAATCATTTTTAATTTTATTTATTATTATTTTTTAATTCCTTTTTTTAATAAACCATTATGGGCATGGGGCCCATCTGTCATAGGCCCCAGGGGCCTTAGCGGGCACCGGCGCCAACCCAAGCCAGGGCGGGCATCGCGGTGCGGGCACCGATCCGTCGCGACACCGGGCCACAAAGAAGGGGGAAAACGCCAGTGTGGCGCCAAGGCAGAAGCGGCGACGCCACGGCGAGGCATATCGAGGAGGCAAGGCGGGCGCCAAGCGCCGAGGTGGTGCTGGCGTGAGGCGCCAAGGCAGCTTAGCGCGGAGCGTGCCGACCGGACGACGACGGCGCGGACGACAAAGTAGGTTAGCGCGTGCAGTGCGCGTGTTCACCGCGAAAGCACGAGCACCGGCGCGCGTGAACGATCAAGGACGGCGCGAGGAGCCGATCGGGGCGCCAGGCACGACGGCGGGCGGTACGAGGGGTGACCGGCGCGAAGCCGGGCGAGGGCGCAGTATACGGGCGCGGAGGATCGCGACGAGGCGATGGGCCGAGCGCGGTCGACGCTAAGGTGAGTGTCGCCGTGACGAAGAAAAAGGGAGAGAGGTAGAGAGGCCGAGCCTCACCGCTGGGCGAGGGTACGAGGCGTGGTGCTCGGGGTGGGGGACGGGACGGTCGCTGATGAGAGAGACGACGCGACGATGTAGTCCGCGAGGAGTCGAGGAGGAGGATGGAGACGAGGCGAAGGTGACGGCGCGACGCCGGGCTTTGGGCGATCCGCGACGAGGGCGAGGTGGAGGTGGGATGAGGCGGCGGCAGGAGCGCCGGGCGGCATCGGCAGGGGGGGGCATCGTGCCCGCCCAGATCGGGAGGGGGGGGACGAGGCGCGAGGGGGGGGGGGAGCTGGTCCCGATCCAACTGGATCGGGAGGTGGGTGCGCTAGGAGTTAGGGTTTCGGGGAAGTGGGGTGGGGGGGATTTGGGCGCTGCTTGGTGGGTCGGGGTGGGCCGGCCCGTTCGGGTGGCTGAGGCCAGCTGGGCCACTTGGCCCAGCGGGGGTCCTGCTTGTTTTCTGTTTTCCCCTTTTTTTATATATGTTTCCTTGTCTCTTTTTATTTGTAGTTTCTTTTATTTTCAGTTTTATAAAATTACCACTAGTGCCTAATTTGTATGTACCAATAAACTACTACGAGATTAATTCTTAACCCATAATAAAATAGTGTTATCATTTTATAAATTCAATAGGCATTTGTTAATTGTTTTCACTATAGTTTTAATTGTTTCAGGGCCTTTAAACATTTTATCAAAGTTTGGTTTCTCCACCATAATTACCTACGTATTATTTGGTTCACTCCGAACATTTAAATTTTAATATTTGAAAACTTTTATTGTTTGCTCGATTTTGAATTTGATATTCAAACTAGGTTCCGAACTAACGCGAGTTTATCCACAGTAACCGAGGTGACGTGGCATCATTAGCGGGGATTACTGTAGCTTAATTACCCGGGCGTCACAGCCCCAACGCCAACCCGACCTCATACTTTGAGAAGGTCGTCGGCGCCCTAAAGCGGCTTCACTCCAACCGGGCGACTTTCTTGGCCGAGGAATCCCGGATACTCTGCCGGGGGATCATGACCAGGGTACTCACCAAGATCGCACACTGGCACCCAGACCTCGATTTCGGAGCTGTGCTGAAGAGCTTGCCGGAGGACGCCGACATTGCCGCTACCAACGAGCGATCCATCCCATCCTCACCGCATCGACAAAATCAAGAGGGTGGAGGGCCAGCGGGATTAGGCACTGCTCTTCGTCACCGCTGCAGGTTCATGACCAAGACAATGCTATCTTTAGTTAGAACCGCTGTGGCAATTTGTGTAATATAACTCGCAGGCCCTCAAACTATGCATGTTATTTTCCGTTCGATTTTCCTTTGTATGTTCACCCCACGCCGACCGTAAGCTTGCCAGACGTGAACCTAAGGCGGCGCTTTGAGGACGGATCCTCATTAGCTCGCCGCGTTATTGTTGCCGCAAAGCACCTCACGCTTCTGCGCTGCCGCCGACCTTCGAGCTTGACTCGAGTCGAACCGAGAGCGCCGCTGATGGCGCGAAAGCTACCTCGCCGCTTCTCGACGCGCCGCTTGAACCGCTGAGCGGACTCGAATGTAACAAGGGCGCTGCCGATCGTAGGAGGGCCCTTCGCGCATGTGTTCCCCATACATAGGCCGAACCGCCGAGGATAATAACCTTATATTAAAGGAGAAAACTTAAAATTCAGCATGACTTAGCTTCTTGTCGCCGCCGCGCCCTTCGCACTAACGGCAAAGGCCGCTTTTCTGGCCGCCTCCGTAGGGAGTCGTGGCGATGAAGAATAGTTAGGTCGATCGCTAGACCTGATTTCACAATTGCGCCTCAACCTGGCGCGCCAAATATGTCGGTGGAAACGACACCTATGGGATCACCGAATCCTTCTACGGTTATGGGCGCGGGATTGTGAGAAGAGCGGACTAGCGACAACACAAAGGGATTTACCCTGGTTCGGGCCGCAAAGATGCGTGAAACCCTATGATCCTGCTTTGATGGCTGTATTTAGAGTTCTTGAGCTCTTGAACTAGCTCTAGGTGCTGCTGTTCAAATGAGCCGAATCTTCTCTAGTGCGCCATGGGCCTCCTTTTATAGGTGAAAGGGCTGCCACAAGGGCACACAGGAGGTGGAAAGTGCTACAAGGCGGAGCTTATCCTCGGTGTTACAGGATAAAGCGATTTAATGCGAGGCTTAGGTGTCCTTCGCTTTATCGGGGCGGGAGCGAGGCCTGCCTCGTCCGTCCGCCGCCTCCTCCTTGCTTCGACACGCACTCGCCAACGATGCATGCAAAGGCCATGTAGGCAGCAGCAGCAGAGGTGGCGCGTGGTGGAGCATCCACGGCGGGTTGCATGTTGCCACGCAGGTGCCCGCCCAGCTGGTTGGGTCGGTAGTCGATGCGAACGGTGGCGGAGACTTGGCTACCAAGGGTCTCGACAGCATTTCGCCGGCGCGCTTGGTGAGGGTCTTGCCGGGTGGCCCCGCAAGGGTCTTGTTGTATACAGAAAGCGTCCTCAAAGAAGGATCTTGCCGGGGTCTTGTGGGTTTCTTCGTGAGGATGATTGCCTTCCTATCCTCACTTGATCTTGACTATTCTTTGTCTTCACAAAGATCTGCATGCCACCACGGAGGTGCCTCCCAAGCCCTGTCCCCAATGCGCTCGCCGAGCTGCCAGGGCTCAAGGGTGGCTCGCTTCGGCGGGCGTGGGCGAAGCTGCCCCAAAGGGTCTTGCCGGGCCGGCTGATGTTGCCCCGCAAGGGTCCTGCTAGGGAAACCTGCTTCGCCCATCCGATCCTTGTGGCCTTGGTCCTTGTCGTTGCTTTATTTGTCTTGTGCCTTCGCTTCTCTCCGCTTCCTTTCCTACCCTGTTATGCGTGGTTGTGGCGGGTGGCTCTGACTGCCCGTGCACAAGTAAAGGGGTCAAAAGGAGAGCCCCTACTTTTGTACACCGACACTTGCGAACCATGCCTTATGGGCAAGATGACTAAGACTCTGTTCTCCAGAACAATGGAGCGAGCAACTGACTTATCGGAAATAATACATACTGATGTATGCGATCCGATGAGTGTTGAGGCTCAAGGCGGGTATTGTTATTTTCTGACCTTCACATATGATTTGAGCAGATATGGGTATATCTACTTGATGAAACATAAATCTAAAACATTTGAAAAGTTCAAATAATTTCAGAGTGAAGTGGAAAATCATCGTAACAAGAAAATAAAGTTTCTACGATCTGATCGTGGAGGAGAATATTTGAGTTATGAGTTTGGTCTTCATTTGAAACAATGCAGAATAATTTCGCAACTCACGCCACCTGGAACACCACAGCGTAATGGTGTATCCGAACATCGTAACCGTACTTTATTAGATATGGTGCAATATATGATGTCTCTTACCGATTTACCACTATCGTTGCGGGGTTATGCATTAGAGACAGCTGCATTCACGTTAAATAGGGCACCATCTAAATCCATTGAGACGACACCATATGAACTGTGGTTTGGCAAGAAACCAAAGTTGTCGTTTCTTAAAGTTTGGGGCTGCGATGCTTATGTGAAAAAGCTTCAACCTGATAAGCTCGAACCCAAATCGGAGAAATGTGTCTTCATAGGATACCCAAAGGACACAGTTGGGTACACCTTCTATCACAGATTCGAAGGCAAGATATTCGTTGCTAAGAATGGATCCTTTCTAGAGAAGGAGTTTCTCTCGAAAGAAGTGAGTGGGAGGAAAATATAACTTGATGAGGTAATCGCATTTCTCCCTTATTGAAAGTAGTTCATCACGTAAACTGGTTTCTGTGACACCTATACCAATTAGTGAGGAAGCTAATGATGTTGATCATGAATCTTCAGATCAAGTTACTACCGAACCTCGTAGGTCAACCAGAGTAAGATCCGCACCAGAGTGGTACGGTAATCCTGTTCTGGAAGTCATGTTACTAGACCATGGCGAACCTCGAGCCCAGATTCTGCAAAATGGCTTGAGGCCATGAAATCTGAGATGGGATCCATGTATGAGAACAAAGTGTGGACTTTGGTTGACTTGCCTGATGATCGGCAAGCCATAGAGAATAAATGGACCTTCAAGAAGAAGACTGACGCTGACGGTAGTGTTACTTTCTACAAAGCTCGACTTGTTGCAAAAGGTTTTCGACAAGTTCAAGGGGTTGACTACGATGAGACATTCTCACCCGTAGTGATGCTTAAGTCTGTCTGAATCATGTTAGCAATTGCCGCATTTTATGATTATGAAATTTGGCAAATGGATGTCAAAACTGCATTCCTGAATGGATTTCTGGAAGAAGAGTTGTATATGATGCAACCAGAAGGTTTTGTCGATCCAAAGGGTGCTAACAAAGTGTGCAAGCCTCTCGAAGTTGGAATAAACGTTTTGATAGTGTGATCAAATCATATGGTTTTATACAGACTTTTGGAGAAGCCTGTATTTACAAGAAAGTGAGTGGGAGCTCTGTAGCATTTCTAATATTATATGTGGATGACATATTGTTGATTGGAAATGATATAGAATTTCTAGATAGCATAAAAGGATACTTGAATAAAAGTTTTTCAATGAAAGACCTCGGTGAAGCTGCTTACATATTAGGCATCAAGATCTATAGAGATAGATCAAGACACTTAATTGAACTTTCACAAAGCACACATTTTGACAAAGTTTTGAAAAAGTTCAAAATGGATCAAGCAAAGAAAGGGTTCTTGCCTGTGTTGCAAGGTGTGAAGTTGAGTCAGAATCAAAGCCCGACCACTGCAGAAGATAGAGAGAAAATGAAAAGTGTTCCCTATGCTTCAGCCATAGGCTCTATCATGTATGCAATGTTGTGTACCAGACCTGATGTGTGCCTTGCTATTATCTTAGCAGGGAGGTACCAAAGTAATCCACAAGTGGATCACTGGACAGCGGTCAAGAACATCCTGAAATAACTGAATGTATGGTAACGCAGCAGAAAACAAAAAATTTCCGACCTACACACCAGCCCAGGACCACTATGGAGACTGCATACATGGTTTGATCTTTTTCGTTACCGACTCGTAGCGCAGCGGGAAGTAGAGTGAATGACGATCGACGGTGCAGATCCCCGCAGCTAGGATTTACAACCTCCCAACCGCGAGGATGTATACTCTCATCTGCTCCTCAGACAGCCCTCCGGGAGGTGGTCGAACAGCCCCCGGACGGTGTCGCGGACAACCCTTCGAGAGGACCTTTGAAACTCGAACGGTCACTCGGACAACCCTTTGGGAGGACCTTCAAAACTCGGACGGTCACACGTACAGCCCTTCGGTAGGCACTCACGAACTAATACCGAAACTACGATCTCTCTACAGAGTTGCACACATAATGTATCATCTATCCGGCAGGGCTTCATTGCCCGTAACTAGTTCTCGCGGAACCTGCATAACCTTTCGGCTCTACGAAACTATTTCACTGGGAGGGAGAGAGAAGCCAGATCATGCATGGCACTTGTATGTGAGAGAGAGTGAGTGTGGAGGGCTGCCCCTCCACCTCTATTTATAGGAAAACCCAAGGGGTAGGGTAGTTTAACACAAAAACCCAAAATGCACATGAATGAAGTCCTTCCTCAAGGGCATAAGAACGAAACAAAGGAACAAGAGGGGCTCCAAGATGGAGCCCCAAGTGTGGCCGGCCACACCCCTTGGGGGGTTCCCATGAGGGCCTCCCAACCCATCCATGTCATCCCTAGATTGTTGGGCAAAGCCCCAAAAGGTGGCTTTCCATAAAATATCCCAAAAAGCACTTTCACTATTCACGACGACATTTTTCAGCGTCCGTTCGAATTGAAGATATTAATGTGGGCTTAGAACATTTCCAATACCCACCATAATAATTTTCAACGCGTTCTGGAACAATTCCAGTTTAGTGATTTTCATCTGCGAAAAGCATTTGAACCGGTTCCTGCAGCTCCGGAACATTTCTGGTTTTTATTTCTGAAAATTCCAAAAAGTTTCCAGAATGATTCTCGCACCCTCCAAGAATTATCAGGCATGTGCCGAAACCATTTTGACTTAATGGTATACCCCGAAACAACTATTTCGGTTTCACTGAAACTCATCCGGTGACCTCTCTCTGCGGAACTTTTCCGCTGTCCGAAACTTTTCGGTGTCCGAAACTTTTTCGATGATTTTCTCTCAGACTCCCTGTCTAGTATTCAGCTGATAGATGACCCTTAAGCGTGTGACCCTATAGGTTCGCTAAAGTATAGACATGACCCGGAACCCCTTTTGATCAATGATCAACACCAGAGCCGTGGACAACCATATTGACCCCTATAGCCACATGAATGAATATTCGAGTGAACCTCCAGTTGCCGTGTGATATTCCTGTTGCTTCGCGATATGTTACAAACACCCGAGGTGAGATTTACTTGCATCCCCGTGGATCAACAACTTGTCCACATGCTAGTTACCTCGTTACTGGTTTTGTTCTCTTTTCTCGTTTCCGTGTTCCGGCATCCCTGTGATCAAATCACACTCTGTCTGGCCAGACGATGATGGATACCGTAACACCGCGAGGGCCCGAGAATATCTATCCATTGTCGGAGGAGCAAATCCCAATCTTGAGCTATCAAGTTACTTGACACACTTTTCCATGAACCCGTAAGCCACCGTAATAGCCACCCATTTACGGATGACGTTTAACAAACCCCAAAGTTCATGAAGCAAGTATGAAGAAACTCGATACTCTCATGGTCTAAGGAATTATGCAAACCTTAACCATCTCTGTGTTATGTACCATTAACTTGTGACGAACAAATCTCGTAGCATAACATCAATCCGGGTCGATTCAACACAAATGTTCTCTTAACATTGTGCCCTCAAAATTGCTGGCATAGACATGCCCATGACCAGGAAAACAGAATCATCATGCAACACTTGAGCTAGTTTTAGAGGCCAGACTAGGAATACTTCTTACCGTTTATTATTTCACACGTGCATATGAGTCTTCCTCCGAGCCTCGTGTTATTGCAGACTCGAGAACCATAGCAGTTATAGCATGGAACATAAACATAATTATGAACATGGAGATAAGTAATAGCATTTATTATTGCCTCTAGGGCATATCTCCTACAGACTCCCACTTGCACTAGAGTCAATAATCTAGTTAATGCCAATGCACTTTACACCTTTGGCATACTGGTGTAAAAAATGCTTCGCATGTGGTATAGCTTGATTTCCATCGGATCTGACAACTTCATTTCCGTGTCTATCTCTGCATATCCTCGCGTTTTCACACTTTCACAAAATTCATATTTTGTGCGGACTTGGCTTTTATGTATGGGAATCACAGGTCGAACCTGGATTCCTCAGACTGAGTTATGGAAAACTACCTGCAGTAGTGTCCCATTAACAAAAGCCATCTTGGAACCATCACTACAAAAAAAAGACACATTCGTGACATTTTGGGCCGAATGAATATTTTTTCTGTCATACATATGACACTTCTATGATGATAATTGTGACAGAACCCGGTATCATCATAGATGTGGTGGGCTCCTACTTCTATGACAAAAAATCATGACAGAAAATGGGCTTTTCGTCCTGGGCGGGCCGGAGACGCAGCTACATGACATTCTTTGGGCCGTCCATGACGGAAAAAACCATGGTAGAAGCGAGGGTAGGAAAATTTCGGGAGTTGCCGTTACGGTGGGAGGTCGGGGCGGCGATGCATGTTTCTCTCGTGACGTGCAGCTGTGTGTGCGAGGCATTGGCTCTAATCGAACCCGGCGAGGCGTTGGGCTCTAATCGAACCCGGCGATTGCACTCGCAGGCTACGCGTTACTTAAACCCGAGCGATCGATCGATGGCTGTTAATCGAACCCGATGGAGCGATTCTTCGCTCTCGCTGCTAATCAAGCCGATCGATTGGATGAACATTGAGCATTGCGGGGGGTTGGATGAATAAAGGAGCGGTGGCGTTGCCTCCGGATGAACAGGACCCGTGGTGTGGAGGGCTGGATGAACAGTGAGACGGTGGAGGGGTGGCCGTGGAGGGGTGGTTGAACAGACCCCGTGGTGTGGAGGGCTGGATGAACAGAGACGGTTGAGGGGTGCCCGTGGAGGGTGGTTGAACAAGAGCTGTGGAGTAAGCGCACGGTGGAGGCTGGATGAACAGGAGCCCGTGGAGGCTGGAGGAGGTCGACGGTAGCCCGTGGAGGCCGGAGGAGGTCGATGGTGGAGATGAACAGATCCGTGGAGTCCTGCTTTGCTACGCCACACCTCCCAATGAACAGACCCCTGCTTCGACCGTAGGAGGTCCGTTTCCTCCGTTTTGCGGTACGCCACACCCTCCCGATCAACAGACCCCGCCGACCGTAGGAGGTCCGTTTGCTCCGCTTTGCGGCGCGCCACACCCTCCCGATCAACAGGACCCCGTTTTGACCGTAGGAGGTCCGCTTCCTCCGCTTTGCGGCACGCCACACCCTCCCGATCAACAGGACCCTGTTTGACGTGGCGGTCGAACACAAGGCCGCTTCTCCGTTCTGCGGTACGCCAGGCCTCGTTTCCATCGCCTGTTTCGTCCAAGCCGGTTGGCTCCCACGCGTTCCGTTGCCTCCCGATGAACATGACGCATTCCGTTGCCCCCCATGAACACGACGCATTCCGTTGCCTCCCCATGAACACGACGCATTCCGTTGCCTCCCTATGAACACGAGCCCTTGCCGTACGTATGCGCGACTAGGCGTTCGAGACCCCGCCTGTATGTACACATACGTGGCGTATTTTCTTTCTTGCACCGGCCATCAGACGACGCGTGTACATGCTACGTCGTGCCTCTACTACGACACGTGCGGCGCCTCTACTACGACACGCGTCGTGCCTCTAGATCGACCAAGATGTACGCATACGTCGCGACCAGGATGACAACGCTACGTACGCTTCGACCAGGTGGGTCCCGACTGTCAGGCACTTCCTTGCCTGCGAAGATGTAGCTGGTGGGTTCCAGCAGTCAGGGGGTGAATTGTTTTTTTGCCCGGACGCACTTCCTTGCATGCGAAGGTGTAGCTGCTGGGTCCCAGCAGTCAGGGGGCGAATCGTTTTTTTGCCCGGACGCACTTCCTTGCGTGCGAAGGTGTAGCTGCCGGGTACCAGCAGTCAGGGGGGCGAATCGTTTTTTTGCCCGGACGCACTTCCTTGCGTGCGAAGGTGTAGCTGGTGGGTCCCAGCAGTCGGGGGGCGAATCGTTTTTTTGGACGCACTTCCTTGCGTGCGAAGATGTAGCTGGTGGGTCCCAGCAGTCAGGGGGGCGAATCATTTTTTCCGGACGCACTTCCTTGCGTGCGAAGATGTAGCTCGTGGGTCCCAGCAGTCAGGGGGCGAATCATTTTTTTCGCGAAATACGGTGGCCCGTCCGGTGGGTCCCCGCTGTCAGGTGGAGGAATAATTATTTTGCGCGTAATAAGGAGGCACTTCCTTGCGGCTGCAGTGGACCCAGCTGTCAGCCTCTCCACGTATAGTCCACATCCGATGGAAGTTGTTCCTTGACCACGTTGACCACGCCGCGCCGAGAGCACCACGGCGATGGACGACGGCGAGGCCTAGGAAGGGGACGATGCGGAGCCGGGGAAGACGCGGCAGTGGATGCACATGCGGAGAGGAGTACGAGGGTTCACTGGTTCGGCTGCGCTGCCGTCGTTGCAGAATAACAGGGGGTGTGGGTGAGTGGAGGGATGGCCTGGCCAGCGGTGGGAGTAGTAGGGGGCGGTGAGGCCTCCGCGGTAGCACAGCCGGCCACGGGAGGCAAGAGCAGGCGGCACGACCGGCGCTGCTTTGGGTGGCTGAAGCAAGAAGACCAGAGGTTGAAGAAGCACGACGGCCGTTGGATGGACATTGTACGGTCACTGCAGCTAGAATCGTTTATTATTGACTAAGTTGACAAAGCCCTTGGTACGTCAACTTAGTAGGCCCACAGGTCAGCTTCCGAAATGGTGCGCCCCAGATGTCAGGGGGAGGAATCATTTTTTTGGCTGGTGAAGCTAGAATATCCGAGATTGAAGAAGAAGCACGGCATCCGTTGGATGGACATCCAACGGCCATTGCTGCTAGAACCGTGTGTTGACTATAAGTTGACAAAGCCTTGCATACGCGTCAACTCTGTTTTTTAGGGACGCACAACTTAGTAAGGCCGTAGTGCGTGGCAGAGAACTGATAGCCCATTTGAGATTTGTAAGAATGTGTAGCCCATTTTTGAATTCTAATGGAATTTACTATAGCCCATTTACAGTTTGTTAAAACTACAGCCCATTTCAACCAACCATTCAAAACAGAATCCAATAAAATTTCCCACATTTTGATGGGATCCGAATATTTTTATCCCAAAATTTCTAGTCAGATTAAATACAATTTCAATATAAATTTATATTACGTAAAATCCAACGAAACATTGCGCTTCAGAACAATTAATGAAATTAAAATTTTCAATAATCCAAAAATAATATTTTATAAAGTAATCACTGTTTGGTGCATTTTTAATAGTTACTACCTAGTTTTTATAATTACATCCCATTTATTATTTCTTAAAGCCCATTTTCTTGTCAAGCCTAATGCATCCCTCCTAGGAAAGATTTGCAGCCAGTGGGCGGTGAATAACAACTTGACCTTGCTCGGTATTCCTAAAAAAGTATAGCTGGGCTAGCCATTTTCAGCTTGAAAAAATTTAATATCTGGGCTGGATATCTGGCCTGGGCTAGACGGGCCACAACCTGCCCAGTTAATACCTGCAGCAATGTTTTCGTTGTTGTTCAGAGGAGAAAAATTAATATCTGGGGTAAACATCGAAAAAATCTGCAGTGCTCACACCTCAAAAACACAAATACTGCTCGAGCTGCTTGGTCCCAGTTGTCGGCCGCTTCTTGTGCAATTCTCTCGTTTATTGACTAGAGTACATAGGTTGACAATGGTGTGGGACCGTGATGTCGAAATCAGGAGGAAGCAAAATAAATTATAGTATATATATATATATATATATATATATATATATATATATATATATATATATATATATATATATATATATATATATATATATATATATATATATATATAAGGAGGCACTTATGTACGTGAGGCTATGGACCTGGTGGGTCCCCATTGTCATCCTATCCGAGTAAAGTCATCTCCTCGCCCGCGCGCGCTTTCCGCCCGAAAAAGTCAGCGCCGACCGCCCCGCTTTCCGGTGCAGGCGATTGCTCCGCCTTCAAACGACACAAGTGCCGTCCGTCCGTCCATCTGCCACACACATTAATGATACGCGGTTGCCGAGGCGGCTACTCCGGTGCCACACGTCCATCCCTCCGCCCACTCACCATTGCTATATAAACTGCTGCGCCGGCCATAGCCGCAGTCATCCGCATCCGTTCCCTTTCTCCTGTCCACACCACTACTGCCCACCATGGCTTCCTCGTGCTCCAGCGCTCTTCGGGACGGGCGGACGACGGACCACAAGGAGATGGCAGCCATTGCTACCGACCGGCAGGCCGGCAGGCAGCCGGAGGACGACAACGTCCTAATGAAGAACATGGTAGTCGACGATCCGGCGCCAACCCCCTCCTCTGCGCCATCCTCGTCGGTGCATTGCACCATGACCATCGGCGAGGCTCGTGCCCAATATATGGACAGGGTGAGGCCGATGCGTGAGGAGCAGTTCCGGGAGGCGCAGGCCGACGCTGCCTACAACCACCATCTCCTCCAGGAGCACCTGCAGGCGGAGGAGCAGATACCGCGGAGCAGGAGGCGCTGCTCGACTCGTACTACTCCGCCCGCAAGGGCCGCCTCGAGCGTTGGCGGTACCGCATGCGGGTGGTGGAGGCTGCGACCGCCTACAAAGAGGCTAGCAAAGAGGGCGATGAAGCGGGCGAGGCGCTGTTTGGCGAGACCGAGGACGAGGCAGAGGACAATGCCGGCTCCGACGAGTCACCGCTCCGCTGGCGTCGATGACGCCCTGCTCCGCCGAGGCCCCCCAGCGCCAACAACGAGGCAGAGGACACCGCCGGCTCTGCCGAGGCCCCGCCCCGCCAACAACGAGGCAGAGGACATCGCCGGCTCAGTCGAGGCCCCACCCTGCCATCAACGTGGGGGAGGATTTCCACCGCTCCGCTGAGGCGCCACCCGCCGGCAACAAGACAGAGGACATCGCCGGTTCCGCCGAGGCCCCGCCCCGCTGCCAACGAGGCCGCGCCACATAGAAAACGAGGAAGAGTAGAACACGGTAGGTCGCTGCCGCTCGGGTCCAAGTAAGGCCACCGCTGCTACCCTCCGGTTGAAGCCAAGCTAGGCAGGTTGACCATTGACGGCCGGTTAGCTTCTTGGAGGTGATGTGGAGTCGGAGAGCTGCGCTGGAGAAGAACGCTGCTTCTACTTAACTGCTGGTGCAGTTGGCTAACTGACACGTGGGCCCAACATGCCACATGTCAGTTACGCAACTGCACCTGCAGTTAAGTCACTGAAGCTTCTGTTCGGCTCAGCGGGACACAGGTGGGTAGCTTCGGTTAATTAATTATACCTCCAGCGCACCCCTTTTTAGTTTTTTTTCAAAAGGAGGATGACCCCCCTCTGCATCTGGGAGATGCATGCGGCCACAAACACCCCTTTTTAGTTGAAGAATGTATGAAATGTAATGAAATCCGGCATGTTTATATGAAATCCGACCGTGTATGAATGAATTTATTTCGATTAGTTCGAATTCCTGTATCACTGGCATTGGATGAACATGCAAAACAATACGTACTAGCATTATTCCTGTGGTGATCACCACGTTTGCAGCAGTTTCACATGTACTCCTCCGTCCTTTCTAGTCTGCATACAAGTTTTGTCTGCAGTCAAAGTATCTCTACTTTGACCAATCTTATACAAAAAAGTATGCACTTTCACAATGTGCAAAGTAAAAAGGAACAGAAGGAGTACAAAGAGTTTGAGCAGCTTTTTAGCGTTTCTGTACATTGCAATCAAACACACAGGCCTGGCAATTCATAGAGAACATTCAAAACAATCGATGATTATGCATCTCAGCGACTCACATGTCAGAGGCAATATTTACTTCACAACTAAAGAATAAAGAAAAATTAATCGCCATTGCCGACAGCAAAGGGCGCCCCATTCAAAATATCAAACGCATATCTTGCTAAAATCAATGAGCAAAATTTGACAAGGTTGTCCCATTCCAAAATATCAAATGCCTACGATTGTGGAATGGGCAGGGTTTGCCATCGATTCGGACATTGACATGGCACCTCGTGCTAAATAAACCAGCTGTTCTTTTGTGCGCTCCACCAAAATCAACCAAATTCGCGCGATAGCTTGTATGATTTCGCCCTTATATGTTGCAACGCCTTGAACTTATGGGCACCTCCTTTCTTGTGGTGGAAATGAATGATTCGATGTATTCATGAACATTTTGTGCAGTTCCGTTGAAATCAAGCTGAGCACCCTTGTTTGCACAAATACAAAAAGTGATTAGTATAAAGCAAACTGTACTATGAATTGACAGTTTCAACAGCACATACATGGTCCATGTAGAGCACACTTTTAGAAAAATGGAACTCACCGAAAGAATCCTAGAACAACATTGTACTCAAGATCACAGCAAAAAATGGAGATTTGTCATCCTTCCGAGCTGAAGTTAGTTTGGTCTTGTGGGGAGTAATGTAACCATCCTTCAACTGCTCCTTCTGATGAGAAGATAGACAGGGCTTCTTCATCCTGGCATAATCAGAACTAGTCACTTCACATACTCCATATTCTTCTTCAGAGGAAGATGATCCCTGTTTTCTCGAAAAAAAGGAAAGGAAATATTTAAAACAACACAGATGAAGCACTATTCAAGGACAATACCACTTTTTCATGACAGTATCTAAACAGTAGCACAACACCAATAGAGATGACAAAGCTCAATCATATGGATGAAATCAGTGGGTGAGTACCAACATTTGCCAGGAGGCTAATTTTGTAGAGCATACAGATGAAGCACTTCTCCGGAACCATCTGTACTATCTAGGGGGGTGGCCATGCTTACTATATACTCCTCGATAAGTTTAATGTTTCCAACATCTTCTTGTGCAGTTCCACTAAAATATATGGTATCTTCAAAGAAGATCCCTGTTTGCACAAGTAGAGATAATTACGTATGGCATCAAATCAGTGGCAAAACAATTGCTCGTTCCAGCCATAGCAATAAATTAAGATGCAAAACTATATCATTACTTGTGTCATCACAGTTCCAGTGCTTCATTACAGCACCGGGAGTTGATTTTTGTTTTTCTTCCGCTTGTTCTTCCCCTTCATCACTTGGTTCAATAACAGACAAGCTTCGCCTTCAATGTAAGATTTGGCATGTCAATTAGGGAGCAAAAGTATAGTACTAAACTTAATTTTCTGATGAAAGTGGCAAAATACAGGCCAACAGTTGTGAAATATCCTTATCTTACCTCAATGGGATATTACGGTGCACATACTGATTGGAAGTCTTGTCTCCATTTGTGCAGTTCACTAAAATCAAGCAACATTATCGTACAAGTAGCACAACATATGAAAGCACACTGCAGAATCATGTGAAAGAAGGCTAGTACTGACCTCTCATGATGCGGAATTCAAACAACTCACAAGAAGAAGATCTGAACCAAATTCGCCTTAACGGATAGGAAGTAAGATCTCCTCTTGTGCAGTTCCACTAAGATCAAGCAATCAAGCAACGTTGTCGGTGTGACATTTTGGTTGAACTGCACAAAACACTCTTAAAACAAAAGTGTTTTGTGTGCAGTGCAACAAAAGGTCACAATGGCAACAAGGTGAAGTAGATAACCCTGTTTACATAGAGGTGCAAAGGAAACAATTAGTGGTCAATAACGGTGGATGACACAGAAGCCAACAAAAAGAAGCATCTACCTTATCTAAATGGGAAAGAAAGCAAGACAGTAGCATTTCTCAAACAGTGGCATTGATTAATATTAACATAGAGATTATATTAACAATAAAATTCGTTGAACATGTAATTTGCTTTTAACTATGGCATTACATCAATTTTCCAGCAGCATTATTAGAGGGTGTTTATTTACAGGGACATTTTGGTGTAGGGACTAAAAAAACTCCGTGTCAGTCACATCTAAACCAAACAAGAGGAACTTTTCTGGACTAAAAGTGGGCATTTGGGACTAAAGAAAGAAGACCCCGAGGGAGTCTTTTTGGGACTTCTCCAACAGTTGCCCCTGCCACGCATCGCACCTTGTTTCTATTAGTTCATTACTAGGGGTAACATGGTCTTTTATCATGTCATTTAATAACCTCTAGTCCATGTTTAGTCCCTGGAACCAAGCAGGTAGGGACTAGGGAGTTTTTAACCAAACAGGGCCTTAGATTAACAACAACTAATGAGTTGCACGAGACAGTGGACGCACCAGCACCATGTGCATCTACCGATGTACTGTGGTCATGCACAGTCTGTTGCAACAAAGAACAAACAACCAAGGAGCATATTTGTGTTGGTCCCAGTTTTGTTATCTTTAGACACCTTTCCCTATGTGAGCGCAGCAAATCTAGTCCTGCTCAAACTCTATAGCCTTGTCCCTTCCTTTCCTTTTTGAACTAGTACTTTCGCCCCTTCCTTTCCTCTTTGAACCACGTCCTAGATTTATGCGATACAACTTTCCCCACTACTTTCCCCATTCCTTTCCTCTTTGAACCACGCCCTAGATTCATGCTATACAACTTTCCCCTTCATTTCCTCTTTGAACCACGCCCTAGATTCATGCTATATACAACTTTTCCCACTACTTTCCCCCACTCCTTTCCTCTTTGAACCACGTCCTAGATTCATGGTATACATGCAGCTAGAGCAATGCATGTGGAGTAAGTAAAATATACCTTAAGGTTGTTGGGGCGTGGTTTGGTGGGCGACGGGACGACTGCGAAGAAGAAGGGGTCGGAGGCCCTCCTGCGCCGCCGCTAGGTGGAAAGTGAACAGCAGCGCCGATAGTGGATACACTCCCTCGCTGACGGCGACAGCGTTAAGCCTCCTTCCTTCCCGTGGGCGGATCCTGCCGCTCTTTGAGCAGCAAAGAGGGAGAGAGAGGCCAACGAAGTCTTGTTTAGATCTGGAGAGGCGAGAGAGTGTGAAGAGAGCAACTACAAGCACCGAGGCTCCAGCGGAGAGGGCGAGAGAGTGTGAAGAGAGCAACTACAAGCTACCGAGGCTCCAGCGTATATATATATCTTGAGAGAGAGAGTGTGAAGCGTGCAAACCCTAGAAAACATTTTGACCAGTCAAAGAATCCTCTGGCAAAAATTATGCTCAAGTGTAGTTATCGAACCCGAGACCTCAAGTTTGATGAGCGAACAGGCTAACCAGCTACACAACCCTCCCGTTATGTTCAACGAGAGGAAAATAACCTTTATACATTCCTGCATTCGTGTGACAGGCATGCCGTGTTTTTTGTGTGTGTGGAGTCATTAGGATTTCAATCATAATCGTGTCATGTGGCTTTGGTGGTAAGACTATCCACAAGTGGTGTAGAAATAATGCAGCCTTAGTCACCTTACCTCTCTCCACGTAGTACGTTGGGTCCCACCAATCGAGGGTGAAACAAACAAATTAATAAGAAAATTAAAAGCACAGCGTGTATCTTACTACCTCACACATCTCGCTCTGCTCGGAACACTGTCCAATTGATCCCTCTGTTCGCTCACGTACTATTTTAAGTGAATCCTTATTATAACATGCACACAAATTTTGGGCACTTGTATTCGACTTAAGTCAGTGTGCCACCGTATCTCATATACTTACTACTCCCTCCGTCTAGGTGTAATAAGTCACGTTAGAAGGTGCAATGGGACCAAGGTGCGTGCGTGTGCGTGTGTGTGTTTAACAGCATGTGTGTGTTAGAGAGTGCGACAGATCGACCTACTCCTACAGAGATATGGTGTGTAGTGTACGATTTTAGCCGAGAGTCGGTGCATCCTCTCGTTTCTGGCGTGTCCGTAGGGACATGCGGACAGCTGCCACGCCCGCCTCTGACCAGCCTGCCCACCCAAAGCCCTTCATTGCCCAAGGCTTCCCGCCTCAAACGGTCAGCGCCGCTCAAAGAATAGGCCGCATTCATGCCCGGCAGAGCGGACGCGACCTCTCACTTGGCGCAAGAGTGATGGTTGCTTCGTCCGTCCAACTTATCGCTGGGTCTATGTGATTTGACGGCTCATTGGTCTTTATTCTTGAGGTGGTAGGACTGCTGGATGTCCCACGCCGTGAAAGGAGGTAGTAGATTACAATTTTCTCCATTCTTACAGCGGAGGAGTGCAAGAGCAGTGAAAACACGCAGGCTCAGTGATTACATGGCCCACCTCACACTATCACCACGCGACACCTAACTCTTTACATAGTACTCCCTCCGTTCCTAAATATTACTAGATGAGTCCCCGCGCGTTGCCGCGGAACAATGGTATATCTCTCTGCGCAAAATTATCGATTTCATAGAACTAAAAAAAAAATCTATAACCGCATGACAAATGTGGTAGCCAAACTAAATAAACTCCCATCATCATTTAGATCATCCCACGTAAGGAAAAAAGATCAGCCAACTCCTACTTGCATAATGGGATTATATTTTCTTTTGACATGTTAATGGGACTTAAAAGCTCACTTACATGCATGCTCGGTGCATGCTTGCATGCGACATGTTGATGTGATTTAAAACCCACTCACATGCATGTGCCACGGTATTTCTGCATGCTTGCATGTGGCTTAGTCTTGAGCCTCTCAACGTCTAGATCAGATGGCTATTATGACTGATTTACTTCATCTAACGACTACGTCAATTTTGATGATGTGGCTCAAGGAGAGGATAGAGAATTCCTAGTAGTGGGGGCTAGCTATTACTAGTAGATAAGTCTTTGTAGAGATTCCACTAGGTGAACTACATACGGAACAAAATGAATGAATCTACACTTAAAATGCATCTATATACATCCGCATGTGGTTAATGGTGAAATCTCTACAAAGACTTATATTTAGGAACGGAGGAAGTACTAGTATAGTACTAGTACGTACTGTAATTTATCAGCGAGATAAATTTGTACAATGCTATGAAGCTTCTAGCTCCTGTTACATGTATCTTGCGTCCAAGGTTTCCCGTTGCAACATTTCATCAAATACAAAGGAGACTAACATGCATGCTATTGCATCTCAATGATTGACAGATCATAGCAAATATGTACTCCCTCCGTTCCAAAATAAGTGTCTCAACTTTGTGCAAACTTTAGTACAAAGTTGTACTACTACTAAAGTTGACACTTATTTTGGAACAGAGGCAGCTAAAGAAAAAACGATCCATGCAGTCCCTAGCCCTTGAACCGTGAACCCTGACCAGGCTTCAATTTGTTGGCAACGTTCGAGCTTCCTAATAAATGAAGTTTGCAACCTTTTGACCATCGGATCATTTTGTGCAGTTTCACCAAAATCGAGATGAGCATCCCTGTGGCAAAGAAATTGAAGAAGCGTGATTAGAATAAGATTACTAGGACTAGTTGATGAGACATAAACTCATCACAAATACAGATACACGAAGCCAGAGATGTATCGGTATGTGCGGGGCAAAGAAGTAGAGAAATATCCACAGGGAGTGATGTGGGCAGCTGGAGCAGTGGTGTAAGCCGGCTGTAAAGGGAGTTGTACATGAGGGACGTAGCTCCACCTTGAGGAGGGCGGCGGGAGGCGGCAACTGCCCACGTCGCGGCAGTGAGCAAGGGACGAAGGCAACCTCACCGGCTTTGTGAGAGAGAACGGCGGGGACCCCTGATCGGGACGTGCCGACAGTGGGTTTTCGCCGTCGGCGACGGCCACCGCATATACAGTAAGCATCCACCCCTTCCCCAAGCGGACGTGATCCACTGGGATGTTAGAGATGTGGCCACCGTTGTTTTGTGGAGAGAGTGTGAAGAGAGCAACCCCAACAAGCAACCGTGTAGGCTGGCCCGTCCTGACTATGTATATAGTGGAGCGGTTTCCTTTTCTCTTCATATGAACCTATCATATTGCGTATGTGCCACTGAAGAAAAAAAATATATTTAGGCACCTACTAACCTTGCGCTTGGCATCTCCAAAATATTAACCTTGCGATTGGCTCTTCGCCTCTTCGGGAAGTCGAGCAATAATGGTAGTGCAGTATATATCGTTCTGGCTATATGAGACCGAATGAATTGCTGCACGTCCACCACGTGGGCGAGGGTCGAGGGGCGAGGGAGAGTGCTACTACATACAGAGCAAAATGAGTGAATGTACACTCCAAAGTACGTCTATATACATCAGTGTTTGGAGTATGTACTAGTAGTTCATATTGAAATCTACTAAAGGACATATATATTCCAAACAATATGATATAATCTCTATAACCAAGGTAGTAGGGACGAGGAGTAAATGGAGGGAGTAGTAAAATTTTCTCCTCGTCCTACGAGCCACCGCACGCATGGGCGAGGGAGGAGCAAGCTTCACCTCATCCTGCGAGCCACCGCGCCCGTGGGTGGGGGAGACGGCGTACTAAGCAAGCTTCTCCTTGTTCTGCAAGTTGACGGGACACATCAAAAGTACGCCAGTGTATAGAGCCTTGCCTCTAAGGTAGGCCCCACATGGTTTGCCTCTTTTTTTAATTTAACATAACACGTCAAGTCGCAATTTGTTTGTTCACCCGTGGTAGACGATCCTCCCTCCACCAAGTGGACAACCAGTACACGTGCCAAATTACCGACAACCAGTACACGTGCCAAATTACCACGTGCCAAAGTACTCCAGTGTATAGAGCCTTGCCTCTAAGGTAGGCCCCACATGGTTTGCCTCTTTTTTTTTAATTTAACATAACGCGTCAAGTCGCAATTTGTTTGTTCACGCGTGGTAGACGATCCTCCCTCCACCAAGTGGACAACCAGTACACGTGCCAAATTACCACGCGGGCTACCTTTTTCGTACAGAAATGAGCTCCACCGTGTACCCGCGCGGGTGTGGTTGGGAAAGAGACGAGAGTACGTGCGCCGTGCATGCACCTCTTCTCTTCGTGCACGTCCCCCACCTACGTGGGTGAGTGTGAGAGATACAAACCGCGTTCGTGAGTGTTTTTGTTTTGTGGTGGGGGTGGGGGTGGGGTGGGGGTTGATTTCGTGAATTATTTGTGGGAATATGTGTCGATGACATCTCAAACAAAATTTTGCATGCAATGTGTGTGAAATGGAGGCCTATCCATATCATACATAGAGGGTCGGGCAATCCACGAGAAGAGAGGGAGGGGTCATAGCTATTGATAGAGTCGAAGAGAGGATCAAGTGGGTGGGTGCGAGATCGATGAAGAGAGACATCGAAATTGTGTGTGTGTGTGTGTGTGTGTGTGTGTGTGTGTGTGTGTGTGTGTGTGTGTGTGTGTGTGTGTGTGTGTGTGTGTGTGTGTGTGTGTGTGTGCAAGTCAAAGATATAGGGCGACTGCCCTACTGAACGTTAGAGGGCACATGTCAAGTTTGTGTGTGGCAGGAGACATGACTAGAGCGCTTGATGTATCGGTGTGTGTGGGGGGAGGGGGTAGGCAGAGGCCTAACTATAGAGGTAGAACGACTCGTATATGTGTTGAGAAGGAGAGACCCATCTATGTCTTGAGGGAGATCGGTCTTCATCCATACATAACTGAAGGACGGGAAATATGATGGGACAGAGAGAGAAAGAGGAGAGAGAGAGAGGGAGGGAGAGGGAGGGAGAGGGGTAGAGTGCTGGATGGGTGATGGAGTTGCTTCTCGGAGATGTTGGGAGAGGCCTTCTAGACAAACTGAGGGTGGAACTGCAATGTTATCAATAAGAGTGGGGATGTGTTTCTGTGTGTGCCTGTGCGTGATAGATCTGTTGGGACATATCCATGGATGATGAAGGGGAACCATGTGTTTGGTAAGCAAACCTAACTAGATCGGTAGATCAATTGTTGTTTGTCGGAGGAAAGGGAGAGACACAACTAATGAGGTAGATCGATAGATGTGTGGGTAAAAACGAGTTATAAGGACCTAGCTGGCTATATGTATAGCGAGAGATCCGTCGGTGTACGTCCATTTGTTAGAGGCAAATAAGACCCAGCGAGACAGATAGACAGAGAGAATGGAGCTAGGAGGTGGTGCGAGAGGCCCAACTACTAGCTAGATAGGGGGAGGAGTGTGCGGTTGTGAGATCGATGAAAAGAGGGGCGAGTTTACACATGTGTCGACCATATGAGAGACACGAGGCAAGGACACATAAAGGAGGAGATTGAAGCTGTGTGTGTATGTTGTAGGCATGCATCTTTGGAGAGGTTTATCGATCGGTGTGTGTCGGAAAGGAGTTGTGGAGACTCTGGGAGAACGACCTAAAGAAAAAAAATGAATGTGCCCGGTGGATAGAATGCCGAGGGAGGAGGAGGGCGAGGAGGGCGTGTGCATGCACGAGAGAAAGTTAGTGGTAGCTACAAAGGCTAGAGGATTGTGTGGGTGTAAGAGACTAACAAAGATCATAATTTGATATGAAAGCGGATTCATATATTTGAATAGGAGATCATAGTGTTTTAAACATTGCATGCATGAATATAGCGGTGATACACGTGATGTGCACATGTTATACCATAATGTGATAATGCATGGCGTTTGCAACTCACAGCTAAATGCTGAACAATCTAAACCATACTATACATCAAACAATCTCACATTTTATTTGAATTTGTGATAATGTGTGGCGTTTGCAGCTTACAACTAAATATCGAGCAATCTAAACAATACTATATATCAAACATTCTCACATTTTATTTGAATTTGTGGTAATGTGTGGTGTTTGCAACTCACATCTAAATACTTGTAGGCGTGAGGGCGGGCACCATACATAATGTGATAAACACATTATACATATGAGACATGGTTTAGATTATGAAGATCTAGCTAGAGCTAGAAATGTAATGTGATTTGAAATCAAAATAAAGTGGATTCAAAAATCTAGTTCGAGTTCATATAGTACACATAGTTCATATGTAACTCGAGACTAATCATGTGGTGTGCTGTGAAGATAATACACAAGCGATGGTTTAACTTGACAATAATGATGATTGTAGATCTTATTAAAATAGAGAAACTAATTCAAATGCTTTGACTTCACAACAATCATTACTGTAGATCTTATTCAAATTTAGTTCATATTGAAGCGGTAGTATATCGCTTGGAATGCACTAAAGCGTTCATTTGAGTAGTAGGTTGCATGCATTATACACGTAGCGAAATATTTTAATTGAACATAACATGAATTCAAAGTTCTGAATGACATTTGTAGTGCGCATTGATTTGGTACAGTACACGTTAGGCTTGTCCGGAAATTTCAACCCGCGCCTTGTTAGCCTGAAATATTTAAGATATATCTTTGTCTCATTGTGCTCCGACAACTCCCTCGATCTCAACCCACGCTTTGCTATTCCAAAATTACAACGCTCGTGAAAACTCCCACCTCCTGTGAAATCCCGACACACAAAATGCCCGTGGTACCCCTGAACCGAAAGAACCGCCTCAAATCGGTGGGGGCGTACTTTCGTAACTTACCCCACATTTCGGACAAGCGCGTCTCTAAGCCATGGTTCCCCACTGCCATCCCATCCGCCCACCCATTCGTACACCGAGGCCGCGAAAACCCACGACGAAACCCCACACCCTGCTCCGTTCGCCACCCAGCCGGAGCCTCTTCCCCGACGACGTCGTCCACAACAACACCTCGACGTCCCTCATCCACCGTACCGGATGAGGATCCGTCGTAGATCTCATCCCGCCGGTTCAGCCACCCCGTCCTCCACCTCCAAGGAGCTGCCCCGACGTTCCCCTCATCTTTCGTGCCACCTCCATTCCCACACCGCCGTCTTCACCTGCACCACCGGAAGAGCATCATCATCAATGTTTCCTCGGATGAAGCTGCGGCCTAATCGGCGCCACCAAAGAGGTTGTACACTAATCACCACATTTTCTTCTTGATTCGATCTCACGGTGCTGCCGGCGCTCGGTCCCGAGCCGACACGGCGCGGCTCCATCCACGGCGGCGTCGCCGGCCACTTCCTCCATGGCGTCGATCCCTCGGCGGCGACGTCCACATCAGTAGGAGCTGCTGATGCTTTAGCTCTCGCTCGTGCTGCTGCTCTGCTCTTGCTCTCGGTCCCCTGCGCTGTCTGCTCTTGCTATTGCTCTTGCTGCTGCTCTCGCTCTTGCTCTTGCTTGCGATGCTGCTCGATTTGCTACACTTGATCGACTGAATCGACTTTTGGGTCAGTCGATTTTCAAGGGTTGGGCTTGCCGGGGTGAAGGAAGAACCTGCCGCAGCAGGGAGGGGGGCTTGCCGGAGAGGTACCCCACTATCTATCTTAGGGTTCAGGATGGGGGTGGTGGTCACCGGCGGTGGCGAAGCGTTGGCGGGCGGTGGCGTGGGGATCGCGGAGAAAAAGCTCGCACGTGGGGGCCTAGAGGATGGCCGGGCGGTGGTGGACCGGCGGTGGGGAGTGTTTTGGGCGGCGGGCGGCGCCCGCCGGCATGGGCGGCGGGGCTGCTGTTTGGCGGTGGTGGTGGCGGCTCGAGGGGTGGAGGTTGAAGATGAACCGCAGGCCCTTGATTTCGTATACAACGGCTGCAAAATCGACTAACCAGAGATGAAAAAGTCAGTCGACCGATGTGTAGCCTCACCTTGCTAGTGCGTTCAGTTTCGACAACAAAATTCAGTTTAAACAACAAAATTCAGTTTCGACGAGTTAGGTTCAGTTTCGGCGCTTAAGTTCAGTTTGACGCTTAAGTTATGTTTCGACAGTTAAGTTCAGAGATGAGCGGCTGATGTATTTTACATCTAGCACTTTGTGGTTATGTATTTTACGTCATGTATTGGAGATGCTATTAGAATTTCACTCAGGTTAACGTTGTTCGTTGTCTCTCTTGTCCTGCTTCAGCCTCGGCATCTTACAACTCACGGAGCTGCTCCAACGATTTAAACCCTCCATCACAGCGGAGCAGTACCTCGGCTCCATCTCCAGACGCCTAAGATCTTCTTCCCTCCTCCGACAAAGAAAGTCAGCGGAGCATCCTCACCGCCAACCCAATCACGCTGAGATCGACATGGCTTCGCCAAAGAGGTTGTACACTTGTTGCATCTCTTTTTTACTCTACATGTTATATATATTGTCCACTGAGCACACGGATTTGTTCCTTTAGTGTCTCCTTGAAAGAAAAAACGTAGGAATTTTAATTTTCACTTGTCCTCCTTTTCAAATTCCTATTCATGAAGCACAAGACTAAGAGATAGTAGCATAATAGCATTATAACCGTACATTTTCTTGTGGTTTGACTTAATCTCACCATGCTTCTTTGCATCCCGTGATCTTCCAATTGTTGTGAATCAAACACCCAGATTGGCGTAAATCCTGTGTTTTAAATTCTCTGCTTTGCACGTGCATTCCTATCCTATTCCTATCTATTTCCTATCCCTGCATTGTTGGAATCCTCCAATTCAAACGAGCCCTTACATAATTACTTATCTTACATATAGTTGTCAAAGAAAATCTTGCGTGGTTTGTCCCGCTCCTGCTGCGCCATCGTCCACCCCAGCTCAGCTGCTCCAACGATAGAAGGGTCCAGCACAGCAGGGATCCGGCCTCCGGACTGTCTTTCGCCGCCTCAGATCTTCTTCCCCGCCACTGGCATGCCATGAAAACCGCATTACCATCATCAACCGAGCAGATGACCTCGAGGACTACACGGGTCCGCAAGAGAGGTCGCACTCTTTCGTGTCTGCTTATGTTATGCATCGCTTAATATTACATGCTACTTTATCATCCTGTTCACCGATTAGACTTTGAGTTAGCTCCAAACTAATGGTCAAACTTGAGTTTTTAAATGGTTGTCAGGTACATATCGGGGCCGCTATCAATAGTATCTATCTACTATCTGGTTAATCTCTGGTGTCTACTATGAGTTTCATGTTGGGTGGGAAACAAACAGTAAAGAAGCCATTATCTGTATTTATTAACTGAAGCCATTATCTGCCTGCTATTATTGGTTTTGGGTCTATCCACAGGTTGCTACCATCACTCTGGATTCTGCATGCACTCCTTACATAATCTCACTATGTTTTATTCCTATGCATGACAGTTATTGTAAACAATGGAACTGAACATGTAGAGCAAAAGAGACGAGCCTTGCGTGGCAATATAATTTCATGCGACGTCGCTCCATGGTAGGCGCAAAGGCAGCCCCCTCCACGCATTTCGGATTGTAATCGAGAGGAAGATATCTGTTACGAGGGGGATTCGTAGGAGAAGATAACTCCTATTTACCCCCGAGGTCTTCGCTCTAACTTGGCATGCCGATGTTGGTTATATCATGCATATGGTGTCTTGCATTGCTTACTTTATACATCAAATATGTCATCTGCTTAGTTTAGACATCCTTTGTGCGAATGCCATCTGTTTAGTTTATTCATCGTTTATGTGAATTATGCAACACCACCTTGTTTAGCCAGGCATCATATATGTGAATTTTGCAATGCCATCCTGGTTAGCCAGTCATCTTATATGTAAATTATATCAGGCCATCCTTTTCTTTTTGTTACATATTACATTTGTCAACAATGTTAGTACATTCAACTGCTCTTCGTGTGCATCAGCCATTTGACACGGTGATGGCAAATTCTGGAGTGAAAACAAGGTCTTTTGAGCAGATTATGCTATCTGACGAAGCACATATCTCGCTGGTTACGGATAGCTCCTCAGAGGAGGATTCAGAGACAGATGACCAGTCCTATTCCCCCCCGAGGTGTATGCTCTAACTTGGCAGGGTTATGTTGCTCATATCGTGCGTATGGTGTCTCGCATTGCTATGCCATTTGATTAGTTTAGACATGCTTTGTGTGAATGCCACCTGTTCAGTGTCTAATTACCATATATGTGAATTATGCATTGCCATCTTGTTGCAAGACATTATATATGTGAATTATACAATGCTATCTTGTTGCAAAGGCATTATATATGTGAATTATGCAATGCCATGTTGTTTAGCCAATCATCATGTATGTGAATTATATCATGCTATCATTTTTTTGTATTACGTGTTCCATTTGTGGACAACGTTTGTATATTCAACTACTCTTCCTGTGCATCGGCCATTTGAAGCGGTGATGGAAGTATCTGGAGTGAAAACAAGGTATTCAGAGCAAACAATGCTACCTGCTGAAGCAGACATCTTGCTGGCTACAGAGAGCTCCTCAGAGGAGGATTCAGAGACTGATGACCAGTCCTATTTCCCCCGTGAGGTCTATGCTCAAACTTGGCAGGGTTATATTACCCATATGCATGTTGTCTTGCATTACTTAGTTTTTACATCATATATAGATTGCCATCTGCTTACTTGCTTACTATATAAATCATATATTTGAATTATATCATGCCATCATGTTTACATAGTACATACACATCATCTATCTGAATTATGGCATGGCAACCCATTTAATAAAGACATCATATAGTTATATCATCTCATCCTGTTTAGTGTTTACATTCATCATATTTAGAATTATGGCATTCTATCCATGAATGTATGTGAATTATGGCATGCCAACCTATTTAATAAACACATTATATAGTTATGTCATGTCATCCTGTTTACATAGTCTCATATTTTGAACTATGTCTTTCCATCTTTTAGTTAGCCATCATAATGTGAAATTGTGTCATGCTATCCTGTTTAGTTAGCCATCATATATGTGAAATTGTGTCATGCTATCCTGTTTGGTTAGACAACATAAATATGAATTATTTCATGCCCTCTTTTATTCCCCACTATCCATTGCACCTGCCTATCATACAATGTCTATACTTTCAATTACTTTTCTTGTTTATCAGCCATTTGAATTGGAGAGCGTGATGGCGATATCTAAGGGAGTAACAACACGGTCTTCAAAAAGATAGTGCTACCAGTTGATGCAGATAGAACCACGGTTGTACTTGCCCAAGGACCAGATCCACCACACATAACCTGACTCTCAGATTGTACCCCTACCCAGCTTGGACAGAGAACCAGCTACACCCTTCTAACCCCAACCCCGGCAGATAGTAACCCAGTTCCATTTGACACATCACCGTCTCCACCACAGAGCACCCAAACATGAGCGGTTAGTAAGGGAACTGCAGTGCCCAAAGCATGAGGACCACCACTCCGAATCCCAACTCAACGCTTAAAGGAGAAGAAGATTTGTTCTCGAGTGCAGTTCAGTAGCTATGGTTCATACTCCTTTGCTCTTGCATTCTTGTATTTACTCATACCAACTATTTTCAAATTTGAAGGATGGAATTGAAACTCCAATGGCGCAACAGGTATGTTTTAAACCTGTTTCTTTAACTAGTTTGCTGTTGTAACCTGCTCTATGTTGATTTCAGTTTAAACTGAATAAACAGTTATGTTCTCATGTCATGCACATTACAAGTGTTGTTATTGCTCTATAGTTACCCACACTTATATTCTGTCTATTCCGCTTTGTCTTGAACAAATATTATTTGAACTGTGTCTCTATCTTGATTTGGCAACAAAAACTAGAATGATATAGACCATAAAGTGACTATGGCACATAGATATATGTTTGTTTCATGTTGTTATCCTGTCCACTTTACTACTGAACTCATTTACCAAAATGAGTTTCATATACAACATGGTAAACATGTGATGTGTCTGCTTGTTTCTCTTTTAGAATGCGGACAAAATATTGGAGAACATTACCGCGTTATCTAATGGTAAAGGAAGTAATGCAGATAAGGTTCAAGATAGTGAGACATCCCTGTTGGTCTCCAAGAAAGCTGATAAAAACTATCTTGACGACGGTGAGGGAACCCAAAAGTCTGTCTTGATGTAGTGTTCGAAAGTTCTCGGCCACTACTGCTGGCACAAGCTCTTAGAACTCGCTGCCTAAATCAGTTCGTCTTCTTGAGTCTCAACTTCAAGTTGAAAGACATCGATCGAGATGTCTTTGCTGACAGAAGTCAAGGACTGAGGAAGTCCTTGCAGAATTCAGATGCATATTTTCTGATGCAACATCAAGCGCTGGAGGATTTAAGCGCCAAACAAGAGAAAGTTAATAAGCTTGCTAAGCATCTTGCCAACATTATGGGTACCCAGGATATTGTTTCTTGAGATCTTCTGAAGTGGTTTCAGTTTTGGATTTGTTTTGCTGCGGCGTTTATTTGTGCTGGTCGCCAACTTTGACAACCAGTGTATATGATATGCTGCTTTGTTCCCTATATTTGCACTGGTGGCGAACTTTGATGCCCAGTGGATGTAATATGTGTAACAGCCGTGATAGCCTAGCATAAGTTGCTTGCTTATTTATTTCCTTGTTGTCTTGTTTATTTGTTTGCTTGTAGTCAGTGCAGTTCTTTTTAAAACTAGGCCACAATAACCATGGGCTAATATTTACTGTAGTGACACTAGGCCTCCTACGGGCCGTAGAAACAGTGGGCCTTCTACGGGCCGTAGAAACAGTAGACCTTCTACGGGCCGTAGAAACAATGGGCCTTCTACGGGCCGTAGAAACAATGGGCCTTCTACGGGCCGTAGAAACAATGGGGCTTCTACGGGCCGTATCATCAATGGGCCTTATACGGGCCGTATGACCATAAGGGGCCATCGTTAATAGGCCGTATTTGATGACGCTATGAAAACAGCCCAACATATTAACAGACCACAAACGGGTCGATGTAACCATGGGCTGAATTTGGCCCACAAGCAGAAAATGACAGTAATGGGCCGTAAGTAAACGAATGCTGGAAATGAGCCCAAGAATAAATGGGCTCTGAGAAGGCTGAAAGATAACATTTGCTGGAAACGGCCCAACTGAATAACGGGCCCTTAATGGGTATAAAGTGATATCTTTGTTCATTACGGGCGGTTTCACCAAGGGCCGTTAATGGGTGTAAAGTGATACCTTTGTTCATTGCGGTCCGCCACCACGGGCCGTTAATAGGCCAAGAGTTACATAGGGCCTCATATGGGCCGAAAGACGTCATGGGCCATACATGGGACAGAAGTGAAAACAGGCTGGAATCATATTGGATGGCCGAGATGACGCTACTGGGCCTAATTCGGATAGGGCGTAACGGGCCTTGGGTTAGCGGGCCGTAAATGGGCTATATGCGAACAGGCCGTTAACAGGCTTTTCATGGGCCGACCCGCCACCTTTTGACCAAGTCAAACGGGCCGGCCTTTTCACAGGAATGGGCCTCTGTTGGGCGTGCCGCGGTCAACATATCATAGGCGCCTTACATCCAATGAGTGGATGACATCTGTCCCAACGATGAGTCGACATCGTGTTTCCTCCACCAATGATGATTTTACCGTGGAAAATCCCCATTGGTCGGGCTGTTAACGGGTTATCGGATCCAAAACCCGACCCGATAGCTTAACGGCGTTCCATTACGGTGGATGCCACGTGTCGGTCACCCTTGACGAAAGCACTTACGTGACGCGATTTATCGTCATGGAAGTGGACACTTCGTGATGATAATTTTGGTAATGTCATGGAACACTTCTCGACAAAGACATGTATGACTATCTTGATTTTGTCATAAATTTGTCATGGATGTACATGCATCACAAAAAACGCGACCTACTATGACAAACACGTATCATCACGGAAGTGTATTTTTTTGTAGTGCATACTAAGTTCATGAATGAACTATATGATTCAACATCTTGTTTGTCGCTTCTAAAGCGTCAACATACTTAGTCATTTGTTATAGAATTCGCCACAGTATCCTGTTGGGAACAATTTCCAACTACCGTGCCACCATATTGTGTATTACACAAAACCCTTAACTTAAATCAAAAATCGCATGGAGAAAAGATGAAGACTGTATTGATGTAACATTTTACAACGAACTCTTCACAATCTCTCGCTATAGAAAACATATCATCGATTTACTCTAGTACTTAATGACATCTTTCATTTGTTGTCCCATGATCGATACTTTGATCACTTTAGTATCCATACCCGCAACACCTTGGGAGTATCGGACATATCTGGTTGTTTTACATACCATGGAATACATGATTAATCCAAACACAAAAATGTGTGGAATCTGCATCATGTATTTTGCTCATCAGTGTTTTGGGACACTGATTCTTGCAAAAACTCTTTCCATGTGACTTCGGCAAGAATCACTCCTTGTCGTTCTTAGTGCTTAGCGGTTTTAGCATCTTATCAATATCTATTTATTTCTTAGCCCTATTAGGTAAATCTATCTCCATAGATCATTATGCCTAATATTGAGGCTATTTAGCCTAAGCACTTCATCAAAAAACTATTTTCAAATGAAGTCCTAATTCGTGTCAAGAATTTTATTTCCAATTAATAATGTGTCAAGCACACAAGGTTTTTAGAAATATTATTACGCTCCCACTTACTTTCTTGAATTACAAGCATATTCGTTACCCATTGATGAAGTCAAACCCCTTTGACCATTTCATTAAAGCACGAAGATTCCAACTCCATTTGCTCTCTTCGTCCATCATTTGGAACTCAAGTTTGCACCCTTACTAGCATCCTTTGGATAGACAAAATGCCTTGGACCGTAACACATGCAAGTCCTTGGTTTCATTTCCATCGATGGAAATCCTATTGTCATCCATGTTTCATATCTCATGATTGAAATATGCATTAATTGCTAGTTCAACCCGAACTGACTTTAAGCATCGCTACGATGAAAACAACCTCATCGTAGTCAACTCTTGAACTTGTTATTTCAACAAGTCGAGCTTTATGGATAAAACATTTTTATCCGTATCAGTTTTAAGTTCCATAAATATTCGTTAGACTCTAAGTCTTCCAAAGGTGTATCAAGGTTTTATCTTGAATCACTTATATGAAACTAACTTTCGGGTTGTATTGGCATTTAGCCAATTCGGTCGAGGCCCATCAACGCTTCCTTGTGTATCATAGGTATAATGTTGTCTAACAACAATATCTCGTTCTTTTGAGAGGTTTGCACGAGCCTTGCCTACGTGGTTCAGCTGCAAGTTCGACCAAGTTCATACATTTTATTGTAGAGACTTTCAGATCGATCCACGAGGGAAACTCTAGAATTACTTCCAATGTCTCTTTCCTTTGATCTGATGACGAAGATACTGTTTATCTCGTCGAGTTACACTATTCTCCTACTCACCTTTTTGAAAGAACCATTCTCTTTAAAACTACACCGTTTTGTGGCAAAACTATTTGCCTCGGTATAGTGAGGGAGGAATACCCAACATTTTGGTATAACCTACAAAGTAGCACTTGTCTGATTTGGAATAGGTTTGTAACCTTTTACACAAGCCTCATATTCCAAATGTTAAGAAAAGATATAACATGGTTGGGCGTACCATACCATGGCTTCATTTCAACAGACCCGATGTAGCTCTTTTCAGTGTAAAAGCCGCAGTCTCTAAAGCATCACTTTAAAAGGGATAATGGCAATTTTATTTATGTCTTCTTTGACCTTACCATGTCATAAATGGTTAGATTACGTCTCCACGGACTTTTCACTTGGTGCTCCGGGAGGTGCAAGTTATGAAACCCCTTTCACAACTCATCAGACATTCGCTAAACATGTAACTCAAATATTCCTTTGTGCAATCAAATTGCAGAAACATAATTTTCTTGTTACAATAACTTCTACTTCATTTTTGAAAACCTTTCGAATGATTTCAAAAGATCCAGACTTACGTCTCATCAAGTAAATATCCATATATCTACTTGAGTCATTTCTGAAGATAAATAAATCCACCACTTGCAACAACATTTATTGAACTACACACATCAAAATGTATGATAACTAATAAGTTTGTTGCTCGTTCCTTATGGCCTGTGAACGGTATTTCAGTCACTTCACTTTTCAGAGGAAAGTTGCAAGTGTCAGATGATTCATAATCAAACGACTTCAAAATCCATCATAATGGAATTTTCTATGCGGGTTTCTCCAATGTGACCAAATGCAGTGCCACACATGTGTGGTATTCTCATAGTCTTGCGACATTTAGCGTCAAAGTTATGGATGTATCATTTTACCATTAATATTCATAACATACATCCCATCTTGGATGGAAGCATGGCCCTTCATGTTATTCATAATACTTAACAACAATTGTTGTTTTTATGAACAACTCTTTTGCAACAAACATTGTGCAATGGGCTAGAGTGTAAGAAACTCTAAAATGAATTATGAATGTAAACATAGAGGTAATATATTAATATCATTATTCATAACATACATCTCATTCACAATGAAAGTATGGCTCTTCTGTTATTCGTAACATCGAACATCAAAAGTTCTCTTATGAACAACCTTCTTGCAAGGTACTTTATGCAATGGGCTAGAGTGTGTAAAACTCTAAAATGTTTTATGAAAATAAATACATAGGGTAATACACCGATGGAAGATATAGTAACATTTACTATGTTCCATGTGTGTATCTAAACCTCATTCCTGGCCAGTCTTTCAGGCGGTAGTAGTTCTTGCATGGATTCGCAACAGAATGCAATCGAGCGGGTATCTTTGTGATAAACTCACAATACCCAAGAATTAGTGATTAACAAGTTTAATCATAATTCCAAGAACTATTTCTTCTGACCAACCTTCTATACATCAATAACTTGTATAACATTCATACATATGAGCTGGATATTCCAGTCTTCAATCTTTTTGCCTTTATACTTCTAACAGTTTAACTTTCAATATTTCTCCTAGTCTCAGAAGAAGCACTCAACCTAAGAGTGGCGTTAGCCCCGGACTTCCTAGGCGTGAAAGTTTCACTAACACCCTTCGGACACTTCCTTTCTCTTTAAGTTGTTGTTTTATTCACCTTTCATCATATGATAGGCGTTCTTCTGGATTCCTCTCTTATCAGTCTAATGCATAGTAAACTCCTTTACTAATAGTTTGCAAACAAACGTTGCTTTGGATATCTCATATCTTTTAGCCTTTGTCTGTCTCTGAAAATGATTTTCAGATTCCATGAATATCACATAACTATCCAAACTTTCAAAGTTCAGGTCTCATGGAAGCAAACATATTGCACTTGACTGAAACGGAATTCTAGCTTTTGGATCGAAGGATGAGAGTCACATGATCCATAGCATAAGCGAGAGAATACCGAAAGTATGCGATAGGGCAAAGTCCTTCTCGGCACTTTTGAGGACAATTCTCACATTACATTACCAACCGTAAAGATTTAACCAGATATTTAATAGCTATTCAATTATAACAGGGAAGGTGGAAACGCGAGCCATTATTATACAACTATTATGCATATAACACTTAGACAGTGTCCATAATTAATTGCACTAAGAATTTAAACAAGTTAATTCTACAACGCGCTCCCACTCAAATCAATATCTCTCATAATTGATTGTGAGTGATTCAAGATCCGTATTTCAATTGTTCGCCATTGGTGTAACACCACTGATGACGAAAATCTCAACCGGTAGGCCAACTTGCCAATCACATCTCTATGTGACTCTTGTTCATCTTTCGATGCGAGTGTTCCGAGCTCATGACGGTCATGCCTGGACGTCAAGTCAACCAAGTGATCTCGCTGCGAGGTCTCAACTCACCTGCCTCACACATCCCTAATCGTTCGTACCTGTGTGACATGGCGCAACCCGAAAAGTTAGGTGCCGTGACGGTGCTACACTTGGGAGAACACTAACTACTTGATATTTTTGTGAGAGATCACCCTAATAAAAAGCAACTACCGCACAATCAAAAAGGGTGCATCAAAAGGGATAAACATCTCAGGCAATTCATAATAGCATGATATGGTATAGCCCTTTCTGACGGAGAAGTCTTTCATTTCTTCGTCTTTGGCATTCGCGTCGGTGTTCACCTTCGCGAAGACTCCCACCACCTTGTCGATGCACCAGATAATATTGCTATCTCTATACCTAATAAAATAATGCATTACACAAGGTTGACACGCAGGTCATTTGAAGTGCAATCATATGGCTCCAGCCATCATGCCAAATCATGACACGCAGGTTATGTTAATCAATTTACATCATATAGACATCTCATACATAATCAAATTATTATGAGCACTGCTATACCACATCATATGCACATGAAAACCCTCCTGCAAAACCAAGTTAGATGTCTCTAATTGGTTCATGCAAAAACTTGTTTTACGTGGCTTCTAAGGTTTCGAAACAAACCGAATTTACCAACGCCCATCATCAAGTATGATAATTCAAGCCCTAGATTAACTTATCGGGGTGTATGAAACACGAGATAATAAAATATCGAGCCCCACACTGAACTTCGTCATACGCATGACCCCCGTGCAGATCATGTCTGCATTGACCATTAGTCTGCGAAACATCCATCTTTCTTTGACTAAAGTGGAACCCAAAGAACTGTTAGCACTTCGTTGATCTGTCAATCAGCATGCTCAGGAGCAGCATGAAAGGATCGCGGATTGCCAGAACTTTGTCAGATTCCACAATGCTGTCAAGATCAGGACTACACAAATTTAAGGGAAGCAACAAGAACATCGGGTAACAGATTTCATCTGCTACCCGTACAAATAATTTTCAGTAATAGAACTCATCTACTACCTAATTATAGTGTGCAACACCCATACATCTCCATGTATTCTAGATCGCAACCTGCATCTACGCATAGCACGGCTCATGATTCCACTGTAGGGTAACGCATCAGAAAACAAAAAAATTTCTGACCTACGCACCAGCCCAGGACCACTATGGAGACTGCATACATCGTTTGATCTTTTTCGTTACCGACTCATAGCGCAGCGGGAAGTAGAGTCGATGACGATCTGCGGTGCAGATCCCCGCAGATAGGATTTACAACCTCCCAACCGTGAGGATGTATACCCTCATCTGCTCCTCAGACAGCCCTCCGGGAGGCGATCGAACAGCCCCCGGACGGTGTCGCGGACAGCCCTTCGAGAGGACCTTCGAAACTCGAACGATCACTCGGACAGCCCTTCGGGAGGACCTTCGAAACTCGGACAGTCACACGGACAGCCCTTCGGGAGGCACTCACGAACTAAGACCGAAACTACGATCTCTCTACAGAGTTGCACACATCTTGTGTCATCTATCCGGCGAGGGCTTCGCCCGTCGAGAACTAGTTCTGCGGAACCTGCACAGCCTTTCGGCTCTCTGAAACTATTTCACTGGGAGGAAAGAGAAGCCAGATCATCCATGGCACTTGTATGTGAGAGAGAGTGAGTGTGGAGGGCTGCCCCTCCACCTCTATTTATAGGAAATCCCAAGGGGTAGGGTAGTTTAACACAAAACCCAAAATGCACATGAATGAAGTCCTTCCTCAAGGGCATAAGAGCGAAACCAAGGAACAAGAGGGCTCCAAGATGGAGCCCCAAGTGTGGCCACCACACCCTTTGGGGGGCCCCATGAGGGCCTCCCAACCCATCCATGTCATCCCTAGATCTTTTGGGCAAAGCCCCAAAGGTGGCTTTCCATAAAATATCCCAAAAGCACTTTCACTATTCACGGCGACATTCTTCAGTCGTCTGCTCGAACTGAAAATATTTATGGGCTTAGAACATTTCCAGTACCCACCATATTAATTTTCAGCGCTGCTCGAACAATTCCAGTTTAGTGATTTTCATCTGCAAAAGCATCCGAACCGGTTCTGCAGCTCTGGAACATTTCTGGTTTTATTTCGAAAATTCCAAAAGTTTCGAGAATGATTACGCACCCTCCAAGAATTATCGGGCATGTGCGAAACCGTTTTGACTTAATGGCATACCCCGAAACAACTATTTCGGTTTCACTGAAACTCATCGGGATGACCTCTCTCTGCGGAACTTTTCCGCTGTCCGAAACTTTTCGGTGTCCGATTTTTTTGATGATTTTCTCTCAGACTCCCTGTCTAGTATTCAGCAGATAGATGACCCTTAAGCGTGTGACCCTATAGGTTCGCTGAAGTATAGACATGTACCGGAACCCCTCCTGATCAATGATCAACATCGGAGCCGTGGACACCCATATTGACCCCTATACCCACACGAATGAATATTCGAGTGAACCTCCAGTTGCCGTGTGCTATTCATGTTGCTTCGCGATATGTTACAAACACCCGAGGTGAGATTTACTTGCATCCCCGTGGATCAACAACTTGTCCACTATGCTAGTTACCTCGTTACTGGTTTTGTTCTCTTTTCTCGTTTCTGTGTTCCGGCATCCCTATGATTAAATCACACTCTGTTAGGCTAGACGATGATGGATACCGTAACACCGAGAGGGCCCGAGAATATCTCTCCATCGTCGGAGGAGCAAATCCCAATCTTGAGCTATCAAGTTACTTGACACACTTTTCCATGAACCCGTAAGCCGCCGTAATAGCCACCCATTTACGGATGATGTTTAACAAACCCCAAAGTTCATGAAGCAAGTATGAAGAAACTCGATACTCTCATGGTCTAAGGAATTATGCAAACCTTAACCATCTCTGTGTTATGTACCATTAACTTGTGACGAACGAATCTCATAGCATAACATCAATCCGGGTCGATTCAACACAAATGTTCTCTTAACATTGTGCCCTCAAAATTGCTGGCATAGACATGCCCATGACCAGGAAAACAGAATCATCATGCAACACTTGAGCTAGTTTTAGAGGCCAGACTAGGAATACTTCTTACCGTTTATTATCACACGTGCATATGAGTCTTCCTCCGAGCCTCTTGTTATTGCAGACTTGAGAACCATAGCAGTTATAGCATGGAACATAAACATAATTATGAACATGGAGATAAGTAATAGCATTTATTATTGCCTCTAGGGCATATCTCCTACACTGAAAAGGACTAAGGATATGTTTCTCGTTTATGGAGGTGACAAACAGCTCGTCGTAAATGGTTACGTCGATGCAAGCTTTGGCACTGATCTGGACTATTCTAAATTGCAAACCGGATACGTGTTTATATTAAACGGTGGAGCTGTCAGTTGGTGCAGTTCTAAACAAAGCGTCATGGAGGGATCTACGTGTGAAGCGGAGTAGATTGCTGCTTCGGAAGCAGCAAATGAAGGAGTATGTATGAAGGAGTTCATATCCGATCTAGGTGTCATACCTAGTGCATCGGGTCCAATGAAAATCTTTTGTGACAATACTGGTGCAATTGCCTTGGCAAAGGAATCCAGATTTCACAAGAGAACCAAGCACATCAAGAGACGCTTCAATTCCATCTGGGATCAAGTCCAGGTGGGAGACATAGAGATGTGCAAGATACATACGGATCTGAATGTTGCAGACCCGTTGACTAAGCCTCTTCCATGATCAAAACATGATCAGCACCAAGACTCCATGGGTGTTAGAATCATTACTGTGTAATCTAGACTACTGACTCTAGTGCAAGTGGGAGACTGAAAGAAATATGCCCTAGAGGTAATAATAAAGTTATTATTTATTTCCTCATATCATGATAAATGTTTATTATTCATGCTAGAATTGTATTAACGGGAAACATAATACATGTGTGAATACATAGACAAACATAGTGTCACTAGTATGCCTCTACTTGACTAGCTCGTTAATCAAAGATGGTTAAATTTCCTAGTCATAGACATGAGTTGTCATTTGATTAACGGGATCACATCATTAGGAGAATGATGTGATTGACTTGACCCATTTTGTTAGCTTAGCACTTGATCGTTTAGTTTACTGCTATTGCTTTCTCCATAACTTATACATGTTCCTATGACTATGAGATTATGCAACTCCCGAATACCGGAGGAACACTTTGTGTGCTACCAAACGTCACAACGTAACTGGGTGATTATAAAGGTGCTCTACAGGTGTCTCCGATGGTACTTGTTGAGTTGGCATAGATCGAGATTATGATTTGTCACTCCAATTGTCGGAGAGGTATCTTTGGGCCCTCTCGGTAATGCACATCCCCTTGCAAGCAATGTGACTAATGAGTTAGTTGAGGGATGATGCATTACAGAACGATTAAAGATACTTGTCGGTAACGAGATTGAACTAGGTATTGAGATACCGACGATCGAATCTCGGGCAAGTAACATACCGATGACAAAGGGAACAACGTATGTTGTTATGCGGTTTGACCGATAAAGATCTTCGTAGCATATGTAGGAGCCGATATGAGCATCCGGGTTCCGCTATTGGTTATTGACCGGAGACGTGTCTCTGTCATGTCTACATAGTTCTCGAACCCGTAGGGTCCGCACGCTTAACGTTCGGTGACGATTTGTATTATGAGTTTATGTGATTTGATGACCAAAGTTAGTTCAGAGTCCCGGATGAGTTCGGGGACATGACGAGGAGTCTCGAAATGGTCGAGACGTAAAGATCGATATATTGGACGACTATATTCGGACATCGGAAAGGTTCGGAGTGATTCGGGTATTTTTCGGAGTACCGGAGGTTATGGGAATTCGTATTGGGCCTTAATGGGCCATACGGGAAAGGAGAGAAAGGCCTAAAAGGGTGGCCGCACCCCTCCACCGAATTGGACTAGGGAGAGGGGGCGCCTGTTGGGGAACGTTGCAGAAAATTAAAAAATTTCCTACGGTTTCACCAAGATCCATCTATGAGTTCATCTAGCAACGAGTCATGGGAGAGTGATTGCATCTACATACCACTTGTAGATCGCGGTGCGGAGCGTTCAATGGAACGGGGATGATGGAGTCGTACTTGCCGTGATTCACCGATGACCTAGTGCTGAACGGACAGCACCTCCGCGTTCAACACACGTGCGGAGCGGATGGCGTCTCCTCCTTCTTGATCCAGCAAGGGGAAGGAGAGGTTGATGATGATCCAGCAGCACGACGGCGTGGTGGTGGATGCAGCAGAACTCCGGCGAGGCCGCTAACCAACTACGGGAGGAGGAGGAGGTGTTGCGGGGGGAGGAGGCGCCAGGCTTATAGGTGCGGCCACCCTCCCTCCCTCCCTTTATATAGGTGCAAGAGAGGGGGGGCGCAGCCTGCCCCTTCCTCCAAGGAAGGGTGCGGCCAAGAGGGGAGGAGTCCATCCTCCGAAGGCACCTCTGAGGTGCCTTCCCCTTAGGACTCTCCCCTTTTTCTTATATCTTGGCGCATGGGCCTCTTGGGGCTGGTGCCCTTGGCCCATGTGGCCCCCCGGGGCAGGTGGACCCCCCCGATGGACCTCCGGACCCCTTTCGGCACTCCCGGTACAATACCGATAACGCGCGAAACTTTTCTGGCGACCAAAATAAGACTTCCTATATATATAAATCTTTACCTCCGGACCATTCCGGAACTCCTCATGACGTCCAGGATCTCATCCGGACTCGAACAACATTCGGTATGCTGCATACTCATTTTCATACAACCCTAAGCGCCACCGAACCTTAAGTGTGTAGACCCTACGGGTTCGGAGACATCTTGCGACATGACCGAGACGGCTCTCGGGCAATAACCAACAGCGGGATCTGGATACCCATGTTGGCTCCCACATGCTCCTCGATGATATCATCGGATGAACCACGATGTCGAGGATTCAATCAACCCGTATACTATTCCCTTTTTCAATCGGTATTTTACTTGCCCGAGATTCGATCGTCGGTATCCCAATACCTCGTTCAATCTCGTTGCCGCAAGTCACTTTACTCGTCCGTAATGCATGATCCCGTGACCAAACACTTGGTCACTTTGAGCTCATTATGATGATGCACTACCGAGTGGGCCCGTGATACCTCTCCGTCATAACGGAGTGACAAATCCAGCCTCGATCCGTGTCAACCCAACAGACACTTTTGGAGATACCTGTAATGCACCTTTATAGTCACCCGATTACGTTGTGACGTTTGGTACACCCAAAGCACTCCTCGGTATCCAGGAGTTACGATCTCATGGTCTAAGGAAGAGATACTTGACATTGGAAAAGCTCTAGCAAAACGAACTACGATCTTGTGCTATGCTTAGGATTGGGTCTTGTCCATCACATCATTCTCCTAATGATTGATCCCGTTATCAACGACATCCAATGTCCATAGTCAGGAAACCATGACTATCAGTTGATCAACGAGCTAGTCAACTAGAGGCTCACTAGGGACATATTGTGGTCTATGTATTCACACGTGTATTACGATTTCCGGATTATACAATTATAGCATGAATAAAAGAAAATTATCATGAACAAGGAAATATAATAATAATACTTTTATTATTGCCTCTAGGGCATATTTCCAACAGTCTCCCACTTGCACTAGAGTCAATAATCTAGTTACATTGTGATGAATCCAACACCCATAGAGTTCTGGTGTTGATCATGTTTTGCTCGCGGAAGAGGTTTAGTCAACGGGTCTGCGACATTCAGATCCATATGCACTTTGCAAATTTCTATGTCCCCATCTTGAACATTTTCACGAATGGAGTTGAAGCGACGCTTGATGTGCCTGGTCTTCTTCTGAAACCTGGGCTCCTTGGCAAGTGCAATAGCTCCAGTGTTGTCACAGAAGAGTTTGATCGGCTCCGACGCATTGGGTATGACTCCTAGGTCGTGAAGGAAATATGCCCTAGAGGCAATAATAAAAGTTATTATTTATTTCCTTATATCATGATAAATGTTTATTATTCATGCTAGAATTGTATTAACCGGAAACATAATACATGTGTGAATATATAGACAAACAAAGATGTCACTAGTATGCCTCTACTTGACTAGCTTGTTAATCAAAGATGGTTATGTTTCCTAACCATGAACAAGGAGTTGTTATTTGATTAACAAGGTCACATCATTAGTTGAATGATCTGATTGACATGACCCATTCCGTTAGCTTAACACTTGATCGTTTAGTATGTTAATGCTTTCTTCATGACCCATACATGTTCCTGTAACTATGAGATTATGCAACTCCGTTTACGGAGGAATACTTTGGTACTACCAAACGTCACAACGTGAATCGGGTGATTATAAAGGAGTACTACAGGTATCACCAAAGGTACTTGTTGGGTTGGCGTATTTCGAGATTAGGTTTTGTCACTCCGATCGTCGGAGAGGTATCTCTAGGCCTTCTCGGTAATACACATCACCTAAGCCTTGCAAGCATTACAACTAATGAGTTAGTTGTGAGATGATGTATTACGGAACGAGTAAAGAGACTTACCGGTAACGAGATTGAACCAGGTATTGGATACCGACGATCAAATCTCGGGTAAGTAACATACCGATGACAAAGGGAACAACGTATGTCGTTGTGCGGTTTGACCGATAAAGATCTTCATAGAATATGTAGGAACCAATATGGGCATCCAGGTTCCGCTATTGGTTATTGACCGAGAATGGTTCTAGGTCATGTCTACATAGTTCTCGAACCCGTAGGGTCCGCACGCTTAACGTTTCGATGACAGTTCATAATGAGTTTATAAGTATTGATGCACCGAAGGTTGTTCGGAGTCCCGGATGTGATCACGGACATGACGAGGAGTCTCGAAATGGTCGAGACATAAAGATTGATATATTGGAAGCCTACATTTGGACATCGGAAATGTTCCGGGTGAAATCGGTTTACCGGAGTACCGGAGGTTACCGGAACCCCCCGGGAGGTCAATGGGCCTTAATGGGCCATAGGAGAAGAGGAAGGGCAGCCCAAGGTGGGCTGCGCGCCCCCCTCCCCCCTCTAGTCCGAATAGGACAAGGAAGGGGGGGGCGGCGCCCCTTCCCCTTCTCCCCTCCTCCAAACCTAGTCCAACTAGGAAAGGGGGGGGAGTCCTACTCCCGGTGGGAGTAGGACTCCTCCTTAGTCGCCTCCTATAGGGCCGCCACCTTCCCTTGTCTCCTTTATATCTGGGGCAGGGGCACCCCAAGACACACAAGTTGATCTACGGATCTTTCCTTAGCCGTGTCGGTGCCCCTTCCACCATATTCCACTTCGGTCATATCGTCATGAGCTTAGGCGAAGCCCCGCGGGAGAAGTCATATCGTCATGAGCTTAAGCGAAGCCCTGCGTCGGTGGAGCATCATCACCGCTACCACGCCGTCGTCTTGTGGAACTCATCCCGACACTTTGCTGGATCGGTCCGGGATCGTCATCGAGCTGAACGTGTGCAGAACTCGGAGGTGCCGTACGTTCGGTGCTTGGATCGGTCGGATCGTGGAGACGTACGACTACATCAACCGCGTTGTTATAACGCTTCCGCTTTCGGTCTACGAGGGTACATGGACGGACACTCTTCCCTCTCGTTGCTATGCCATCACCATGGTCTTGCGTGATCGTAGGAAAAATTTTGAAATTACTACGTTCCCCAACAGTGGCATCCGAGCCTGGTTTTATGCGTTGATGTCATATGCACGAGTAGAACACAAGTGAGTTGTGGGCGATACAAGTCATACTGCCTACCAGCATGTCATACTTTGGTTCAGCGGTATTGTGAGATGAAGCGGCCCGGACCGACATTACGCGTACGCTTACGCGAGACTGGTTTCACCGCTCGAGCACTCGCGTGCTTAAAGGTGACCGGCGGTGTCTGTCTCTCTCACTTTAGTTGAACCGAGTATAGCTACGCCCGGTCCTTGAGAAGGTTAAAGCGAGTCTATTTGACGAAGTATCGTTGTGGTTTTGATGCGTAGGTAAGAACGGTTCTTGCTCAGCCCGTAGCAGCCACGTAAAACTTGCAACAACAAAGTAGAGGACGCCTAACTTGTTTTTGCAGGGCATGTTGTGATGTGATATGGTCAAGACGTGATGCTATATTTTATTGTATGAGATGATCATGTTTTGTAACCAAGTTATCGGCAATGGCGAGAGCCATATGGTTGTCGCTTTATTGTATGAAATGCAACGCCATGTAATTGCTTTACTTTATCACTAAGGAGTAGCGATAGTCGTAGAAGCAATAGTTGGCGAGACGACAACGATGCTACGATGGAGATCAAGGTGTCGCTACGCGGTGGCGATGGTGATCATGACGGTGCTTGGCGATGGAGATCACAAGCACAAGATGATGATGACCATATCATATCACTTATATTGATTGCATGTGATGTTTATCCTTTATGCATCTTATCTTGCTTTGATTGACGGTAGCATTATAAGATGATCTCTCACTAAAATTATCAAGAAGTGTTCTCCTGAGCATGCACCGCTGCCAAAGTTCGTAGTACCCGCACACCACGTGATGATCGGGTGTGATAAGTTCTACGTCCATCTACAACGGGTGCAAAACAGTTGCACACGCGGAATACTCAAGTTAAACTTGACGAGCCTAGCATATAACAGATATGGCCTCGGAACACGGAGACCGAAGGTCGAACGTGAATCATATAGTAGATATGATCAACATAGTGATGTTCACCGTTGAAACTATTCCGTCTCACGTGATGATCGGACACGGTTTAGTTAAATGGATCACGTGATCACTTAGATGACTAGAGAGATGTCTGTCTAAGTGGGAGTTTTTTAATATGATTAATTGAACTCAAAATTTATCATGAACTTAGTACCTGGTAGTATTTTGCAAATTATGTTGTAGATCAATAGCTCGCGTTGTTGCTTCCCTATATTTTCATATGTGTTCCTAGAGAAAATTGTATTGAAAGATGTTAGTAGCAATGATGCGGATTGGATCCGTGATCTGAGGTTTATCCTCATTGCTGCGCAGAAGAATTATGTCCTTAATGCACTGCTAGGTGACAGACCTATTGCAGGAGCAGATGCAGACGTTATGAACGTTTGGCTAGCTCAATATGATGACTACTTGATAGTTTAATGCACCATGCTTAACGGCTTAGAATCGGGACTTCAAAGACGTTTTGAACGTTATGGACCATATGAGATGTTCCAGGAATTGAAGTTAATATTTTAAGCAAATACCCGAGTTGAGAGATATGAAGTCTCCAACAAGTTCTATAGCTAAAAGATGGAGGAGAATCGCTCAACTAGTGAGCATGTGCTCAGATTGTCTGAGTACTTCAATCACTTGAATCAAGTGGGAGTTAATCTTCCAGATAAGATAGTGATTGACAGAATTCTCTAGTCACCATCACTAAGTTAGTAGAACTTCGCGATGAACTATAGTATGCAAGGGATGACGAAAAAGATTCTCGAGCTCTTCGCGATGCTAAAATCGGCGAAGGTAGAAATCAAGAAAAACATCAAGTGTTGATGGTTGACAAGACTATTAGTCTCAAGGAAAATGGCAAAGGAAGAAGGGAACTTCAAAAGGAACGGCAAGCAAGTTGCAGCTCGAGTGAAGAAGCCCAAGTCTAGACCTAAGCACGAGACCGAGTACTTTTCTGCAATGGAACTGGTCACCGGAGCGGAACTACCCTGAATATTTGGTGGATAAGAAGGATGGCAAAGTGAACAAAGTTATATTTGATATACAGGTTATTGATGTGTACCTTACTAGTGTTTATAGTAGCCCCTGAGTATTTGATACTGCTCGATTGCTAAGATTAGTAACTCAAAACAGGAGTTACTGAATAAACAGAGACTAGTTGAAGGGAAGTGACGATGAGTGTTGGAAGTAGTTCCAAGATTGATATGATCATCATCGCACACTCCCTATACTTTCGGGATTAGTGTGGAACCTAAATAAGTGTTATTTGGTGTTGAGCATAAAATGATTTGATCATGTTTATTGCAATACGGTTATTCATTTAAGTAAGAGAATAAATTGTTGTTCTGCTTTACATGAATAAAACCTTATATGGTTACACACCCAATGAAAATGGTTCATTGGATCTCGATCATAGTGATACACATATTCATAATATTGAAACCAAAAGATGCAAAGTTAATAATGATAGTGCAACTTATTTGTGGCACTTGCCGTTTAGGTCATATTGGTGTAAAGCGATGAAGAAACTCCATCTTGATGGGATTTTGGAATCACTTGATTATGAATCACTTGATGCTTGCGAACCATGCCTTATGGGCAAGATGACTAAAAGACTCTGTTCTCCGGAACAATGGAGCGAGCAAATGACTTATTGGAAATAATACATACTGATGTATGCGGTCCGATGAGTGTTAAAGCTCACGGCAAGTATCGTTATTTTCTGACCTTCACAGATGATTTGAGCAGATATGGGTATATCTACTTAATGAAACACAAATCTGAAACATTTGAAAAGTTCAAAGAATTTCAGAGTGAAGTGGAAAATCATCGTAACAAGAAAATAAAATTTCTACGATCTGATCGTGGAGGAGAATATTTGAGTTACGAGTTTGGTTTACATTTGAAAAATTGTGGAATAGTTTCGCAACTCACGCCACCCGGAACACCACAGAGAAATGGTGTGTCCGAACGTCGTGTCGTACTTTACTAGATATGGTGCGATCTATGATGTCTATTTCCGATTTACCGCTATCGTTTGGGGTTATGCTTTAGAGACGGCCGCATTCACGTTGAATAGGACACCGTCAAAATCCGTTGAGACGACGCCTTATGAACTATGGTTTGGCAAGAAACCAAAGTTGTCGTTTCTTAAAGTTTGGGGCTGCGATGCTTATGTGAAGAAACTTCAACCAGATAAGCTCGAACCCAAATCGGAAAAATGTGTCTTCATAGGATACCCAAAGGAGATTGTTGGGTACACCTTCTATCACAGATCTGAAGGCAAGATTTTCGTTGCTAAATTCGGATCCTTTCTAGAGAAGGAGTTTCTCTCGAAAGAAGTGAGTGGGAGGAAAGTAGAACTTGATGAGATAATCAGTATCTACTCCCTTATTGGAAAGTAGTTCATCACAAGAAATGGTTCTGTGACAACCACACCAATTAGTGAGGAAACTAATGATGATGATCATGAAGCTTGGATCAAGTTACTCTTGAACCTCGTAGGTCAACCAGAGTAAAATACGCACAGAGTGGTACGGTAATCCTATTCTGGAAGTCATGTTACTTGACCATGGCGAACCTACGAACTATGAAGAAGCGATGGTGAGCCCAGATTCCGCAAAATGGCTGGAAGCCATGAAATCTGAGATGGGATCCATGTATGAGAACAAAGTATGGACTTTGGTTGACTTGCCCGATGATCGGCAAGCCATTGAAAATAAATGGATCTTTAAGAAGAAGACTGACGCCGATGGTAATATAACTGTCTACAAAGCTCGACTTGTTGCAAAAGGTTTTCGACAAGTTCAAGGGTTGACTACGATGAGACTTTCTCACCCGTGGCGATGCTTAAGTCTGTCCGAATCATGTTAGCAATTGCGCATTTTATGATTATGAAATTTGGCAAATGGATGTAAAACCGCATTCTTGAATGGATTTCTAGAAGAAGAGTTGTATATGATGCAACCAGAAGGTTTTGTTGATCCAAAGGTGCTAACAAAGTGTGCAAGCTCCAACGATCAATTTATGGTCAGTGCAAGCCTCTCGGAGTTGGAATAAACGTTTTGATAGTGTGATCAAAGCATATGGGTTTGTATGCACTTTTGGAGAAGCTCAGTATTTACAAGAAAGTGAGTGGGAGCTCAGAGCATTTCTAATATTATATGTGGACGACATATTATTGATTGGAAATGATATAGAATTTCTGGATAGCATAAAAGGATACTTGAATAAAAGTTTTTCAATGAAAGACCTCGGTGAAGCTGCTTACATATTGAGCATCAAGATCTATAGAGATAGATCAAGACGCTTGATAAGTTTTTAAATGAATACATACCTTGACAAGATTTTGAAGTAGTTCAAAATGGAACAGTCAAAGAAAGAGTTCTTGCCTGTGTTACAAGGTGTGAGATTGAGTAAGACTCAAAACCCGACCACGGCAGAAGATAGAAAGAGAATGAAAGTCATTCCCTATGCATCAGCCATAGGTTCTATAAAGTATGTCATGCTGTGTACCAGATCTATTGCATACCCTACCACTAAGTTTGGCAAGGGAGTGCAATAGTGATCTAGGAGTAGATCAATGGACAGCGGTCAAAATTATCCTTAGTGGAATAAGGATATGTTTCTCGATTATGGAAGTGAAAGAAGGTTCGTCGTAAAGGGTTACGTCGATACAAGTTTTAACACTGATCCAGATGACTCTAAGTCTCAATCTGGATACATATTGAAAGTGGGAGCAATTAGCTAGAGTAGCTCCGTGCAGAGCATTGTAGACATAGAAATTTGCAAAAATACTTACGGCTCTGAATGTGACAGACCCGTTGACTAAAATTATCTCACAAGCAAAAACATGATCACACCTTAGTACTCTTTGGGTGTTAATCACATAGCGATGTGAACTAGATTACTGACTCTAGTAAACCCTTTGGGTGTTGGTCACATGACGATGTGAACTATGGGTGTTAATCACATACAGATGTGAATATTTGTGTTGAATCACATGATGATGTGAACTAGATTATTGACTCTAGTGCAAGTGGGAGACTGAAGGAAATATGCCCTAGAGGCAATAATAAAAGTTATTATTTATTTCCTTATATCATGATAAATGTTTATTATTCATGCTAGAATTGTATTAACCGGAAACATAATACATGTGTGAATATATAGACAAACAATATGTCACTAGTATGCCTCTACTTGACTAGCTTGTTAATCAAAGATGGTTATGTTTCCTAACCATGAACAAGGAGTTGTTATTTGATTAACAAGGTCACATCATTAGTTGAATGATCTGATTGACATGACCCATTCCGTTAGCTTAACACTTGATCGTTTAGTATGTTAATGCTTTCTTCATGACCCATACATGTTCCTGTAACTATGAGATTATGCAACTCCGTTTACGGAGGAATACTTTGGTACTACCAAACGTCACAACGTAATCGGGTGATTATAAAGGAGTACTACAGGTATCACCAAAGGTACTTGTTGGGTTGGCGTATTTGAGATTAGGTTTTGTCACTCCGATCGTCGGAGAGGTATCTCTAGGCCTTCTCGGTAATACACATCACCTAAGCCTTGCAAGCATTACAACTAATGAGTTAGTTGTGAGATGATGTATTACGGAACGAGTAAAGAGACTTACGATAGCGAGATTGAACCGGTATTGGATACCGACGATCAAATCTCGGGTAAGTAACATACCGATGACAAAGGAACAACGTATGTCGTTATGCGGTTTGACCGATAAAGATCTTCGTAGAATATGTAGGAACCAATATGGGCATCCAGGTTCGCTATTGGTTATTGACCGAGAATGGTTCTAGGTCATGTCTACATAGTTCTCGAACCCGTAGGGTCCGCACGCTTAACGTTTCGATGACAGTTCATAATGAGTTTATAAGTATTGATGCACGAAGGTTGTTGAGTCCGGATGTGATCACGGACATGACGAGGAGTCTCGAAATGGTCGAGACATAAAGATTGATATATTGGAAGCCTACATTTGGACATCGAAATGTTCCGGGTGAAATCGGATTTTACCGAGTATGCGGAGGTTACCGGAAACCCCGGGAGGTCAATGGGCCTTAATGGGCCATAGGAGAAGAGGAAGGGCAGCCCAAGGTGGGCTGCGCTTCTCCCCTCTAGTCCGAATAGGACAAGGAAGGGGGGCGCCCTCCCCTTCTCCCTCCTCCAAACCTAGTCCAACTAGGAAGGGGGAGTCCTACTCCCGGTGGGAGTAGGACTCCTCCTTGCGCGCCTCCTATAGGGCCGCCACCTTCCCTTGTCTCCTTTATATCACGGGGCAGGGGCACCCCAAGACACACAAGTTGATCTACGGATCTTTCCTTAGCCGTGTGCGGTGCCCCTTCCACCATATTCCACTTCGGTCATATCGTCGCGGAGCTTAGGCGAAGCCTCGCGGGAGAAGTCATATCGTCGCGAGCTTAGGCGAAGCCCTGCGTCGGTGGAGCATCATCACCGTCCACCACGCCGTCGTCTTGACGGAACTCATCCCGACACTTTGCTGGATCGAGTCCGGGATCGTCATCGAGCTGAACGTGTGCGAGAACTCGGAGGTGCCGTCGTTCGGTACTTGGATCGGTCGGATCGTGGAGACGTCGACTACATCAACCGCGTTGTTATAACGCTTCGCTTTCGGTCTCACGAGGGTGCGTGGGCGGACACTCTTCCCTCTCGCTATGCCATCACCATGGTCTTGCGTGATCGTAGGAAATTTTTTGAAATTACTACGTTCCCCAACAGGTCGGTGATGAACTCCTTCACCCAAATTGCTTCATGTGCTGCCTCCGAGGCTGCCATGTACTCCGCTTCACATGAAGATCCTGCCACGACGCTCTGCTTGCAGCTGCACCAGCTTCGCTCCACCATTTAACATATACACGTATCCGGTTTGTGACTTTGAGTCATCGGATCGTGTCGAAGCTAGCATCTACGTAACCCTTTACGACGAGCTCTTCGTCACATCCATAAACGAAACATGTCCTTTGTCCTTTTCGGTACTTCAGGATATTCTTGACCGTTGTCCAGTGTTCCTTGCGGGATTACTTTGGTACCTTCCTACCAAACTTACGGCAAGGTTTACATCAGGTCCGTACACAGCATGGCATACATAATAGATCCTATGGCTGAGGCATAGGGATGACACTCATCTCTTCTTTATCTTTTGTCATGGTCGGGCATTGAGCCGAGCTCAATTTCACACCTTGCAAAACAGGCAAGAACCCTTTCTTGGACTGATCCATTTTGAACTTCTTCAAAATCTTATCAAGGTATGTGCTTTGTGAAATACCTATGAGGCGCCTCGATCTATCCCTATAGATTTTGATGCCTAATATGTAAGCAGCTTCTCCAAGGTCCTTCATTGAAAAACTCTTATTCAAGTAGGCCTTAATTCTGTCCAAAGTTCTATATCATTTCCCATCAAAAGTATGTCATCTACATATAATATGAGAAATGCTACTGAGCTCCCACTCACTTTCTTGTAAACGCAGGCTTCTCCATAAGTCTCAAGATAACCCAAACGCTTTGATCATCTCATCAAAGCGAATGTTCCAACTCCGAGATGCTTGCACCAGCCCATAAATGGATCGCTGGAGCTTGCATACCTTGTTAGCATTCTTAGGATCGACAAAACCTTCCGGCTGCATCATATACAGCTCTTCCTTAAGATAACCGTTAAGGAATGCCGTTTTGACGTCCATCTGCCATATCTCATAATCATAGTATGCGGCAATTGCTAACATGATTCGAACGGACTTAAGCTTCGCTACGGGAGAAAAAGTCTCATTGTAGTCAATCCCTTGAACTTGTCGATAACCCTTAGCGACAAGTCGAGCTTTATAGATGGCAACATTACCATCCGCGTCCGTCTTCTTCTTAAAGATTCATTTGTTTTCTATCGCTCGCCCATCATCGGGCAAGTCTGTCAAAGTCCATACTTTGTTTTCATACATGGATCCTATCTCGGATTGCATGGCTTCAAGCCATTTGTTGGAATCTGGGCCCGCCATCGCTTCTTCATAGTTCAACGTTCACCGTTGTCTAACAACATGATTTCCGTGACAGGGTTGCCGTACCACTGTGCGGAACGTGTCCTAGGGGACCTCTGAAGTTCAGTAGCAACTTGATCCAAGTACCTTGATCATCATCATTAATTTCCTCTCCGATCGGTGTAGGCACCACAGAACATTTTCTGAGCTGCACTATTTTCCGGTTCAAGAGGTAGTACTTCATCGAGTTCTACTTTCCTCCCACTTACTCCTTTCGAGAGAAACTCTTTTCGTAAAGGATCCGTTCTTGGCAACAAAGATCTTGCCTTCGGATCTAAGGTAGAAGGTATACCCAATGGTTTCCTTAGGGTATCCTATGAAGACGCATTTTTCCGACTTGGGTTCGAGCTTTTCAGGTTGAAGTTTCTTAACATAAGCATCGCATCCCCAAACTTTTAGAAACGACAGCTTAGGTTTCTTCCCAAACCATAATTCATAAGGTGTCGTCTCAACGGATTTAGATGGTGCCCTATTTAAAGTGAATGTAGCTATCTCTAGAGCGTATCCCCAAAATGATAGCGGTAAATCAGTAGGAGACATCATAGATCGCACCATATCCAATAGAGTGCGATTCGACGTTCGACACACCGTTCTGTTGAGGTGTTCCAGCGGCGTGAGTTGTGAAACGATTCCACATTTCCTTAATTGTGTACCAAATTCGTGACTTAAATATTCTCCTCCATGATCTGATCGCAAGAATTTTATCTTTCGGTCACGTTGATTCTCTACTTCATTCTGAAATTCCTTGAACTTTTCAAAGGTCTCAGACTTGTGTTTCATCAAGTAGACATACCCATATCTACTCAAGTCATCAGTGAGAGTGAGAACATAACGATATCCTCCGCGAGCCTCAACACTCATTGGACCGCACACATCGGTATGTATGATTTCCAATAAGTTGGTTGCTCGCACCATTGTTCCGGAGAATGGAGTCTTGGTCATCTTGCCCATGAGGCATGGTTCGCATGTGTCAAATGATTCATAATCGAGAGACTCTAAAAGTCCATCAGCATGGAGCTTCTTCATGCGCTTGACACCAATGTGACCAAGGCGGCAGTGCCACAAGTATGTGGGACTATCGTTATCAACTTTACATCTTTTGGTATTCACACTATGAACATGTGTAACATTACGTTCGAGATTCATTAAGAATAAACCATTGACCATCGGAGCATGACCATAAAACATTTCTCTCATATAAATAGAACAACCATTATTCTCGGATTTAAATGAGTAGCCATCTCAGATTAAACGAGATCCCGACACAATGTTCATGCTCAAACTTGGTACTAAATAACAATTATTGAGGTTTAAAACTAATCCGTAGGTAAATGTAGAGGTAGCGTGTCGACGGCGATCACATCGACCTTGGAACCATTCCCGACGCCAAGATCGTCACCTCGCCCTTCGCCAGATCTCCGTTTATTCCGCAGCTCCTGCTGTGAGTTACATATATGAGCAACGACACGGTATCAAATACCGGGAGTTACTACGAGTCTTGGTAAGGTACACATCAATTACATGTATATCAAATATACCTTTAGTGTTGCCGGCCTTCTTGTCTGCTAAGTATTTGGGGCAGTTCCGCTTCCAGTGAGCCTTCCCTTTGCAATAAAAGCACTTAGTCTCAGGCTTGGGTCCATTCTTTGACTTCTTCCCGGCAACTGGCTTACCGGGCGCGGCAACATCCTTGCCGTCCTTCTTGAAGTTCTTCTTTCCCTTGCCCTTCTTGAACTTAGTGGTTTTATTGACCATCAACACCTGATGTTCTTTCTTGATTTCAACCTCTGCTGACTTCAGCATTGAAAATACTTTGGGAATGGTCTTCACCATCCCCTGCATATTGTATTTCATCACAAAGCTCTTGTAGCTTGGTGGGAGCGACTGAAGGATTATGTCAATGACCGCCTCGTCCGGAGGTTAATGTCCAGTGGGACAAAGGCGGTTGTGCAACCTGACATTTTGAGTATGTGCTCATTGACGAACTGTTTTCCTCCATCTTACAACTATAGAACTTGTCGGAGACTTCATATCTCTCGACCGGGCATGAGCTTGGAAAACCATTTTCAGCTCCTCGAACATCTCATATGCTCCGTGTTGCTCAAAACGCTTTTGGAGCCCGGTTCTAAGCTGTAAAGCATGCCGCCCGAACGAGGGAGTAATCATCAAGACGAGACTGCCAAGCGTTCATAACGTCTTGGTTCTCTCGATGGGTGCTTCACCTAGCGGTGCTTCTAGGACATATTGTTTCTGGCAGCTATGAGGATAATCCTCGGTTTCGGACCCAGTCCGAATAGTTGATGCCATCATCTTTCAGCTTGGTTTTCTCTAGGAACGCTGAAGTTCATGGTGACATGAGCGTTGGCCATTTGATCTACAAGACATTTTGCAAAGATTTTAGACTATTGTTCATGATAATAAAATTCATCTAATCAAATTATTTAATGAACTCCCACTCAGATTTGACATCCCTCTAGTCATCTAAGTGATACATGATCCGAGTCGACTAGGCTGTGTCCGATCATCACGTGAGACGGACTAGTCATCGTCGGTGAACATCTCCATGTTGATCGTATCTTCCATACGACTCATGTTCGACCTTTCGGTCTCTTGTGTTCCGAGGCCATGTCTGTACATGCTAGGCTTGTCAAGTTAACCTAAGTGTATTGCATGTGTAAAACTTTCTTACACCCGTTGTATGTGAACGTAAGGATCTATCACACCGATCATCACATGGTGCTTGAAACGATTTAACTTTAGCAACGGTGCACAGTTAGGGAGAACACTTTCTTGAAATTGTTATGAGGGATCATCTTATTTACTACCGTCGTTCTAAGTAAACAAGATGCATAAACATAATAAACATCACATGCAATTATATATAGTAGTGACATGATATGGCCAATATCATATAGCTCCTTTGATCTCCATCTTCGGGGCTCCATGATCATCCTGTCACCGGCATGACACCATGATCTCCATCATCGTGTCTTCATGAAGTTGTCACGCCAACGACTACTTCTACTTCTATGGCTAACGCGTTTAGCAATAAAGTAAAGTAATTTACATGGCGTTCTTCAATGACACGCAGGTCATACAAAAATAAAGACAACTCCTATGGCTCCTGCCGGTTGTCATACTCATCGACATGCAAGTCGTGATTCCTATTACAAGAACATGATCTCATACATCACATATATCATTCATCATTCATCACAACTTTGGCCATATCATATCACAAAACAATTGCTGCAAAAACAAGTTAGACGTCCTCTAATTGTTGTTGCATCTTTTACGTGGCTGCAATTGGGTTCTAGCAAGAACGTTTTCTTACCTACGAATAACCACAACGTGATTTTGTCAACTTCTATTTACCCTTCATAAGGACCCTTTTCATCGAATCCGCTCCAACTAAAGTGGGAGAGACAGACACCCGCCAGCCACCTTATGCAACTAGTGCATGTTAGTCGTCTGAACCGGTCTCACGTAAGCGTACGTGTAAGGTTGGTCCGGGCCGCTTCATCCCACAATACCGCTGAAGCAAGATAAGACTAGTAGCGGCAAGCAAGTTGACAAGATCTACGCCCACAACAAAATTGTGTTCTACTCGTGCAATAGAGAACTACGCATAGACCTAGCTCATGATGCCAATGTTGGGGAACGTTGCAGAAAATTAAAAATTTTCCTACGGTTTCACCAAGATCCATCTATGAGTTCATCTAGCAATGAGTCATGTGAGAGTGATTTCATCTACATACCACTTGTAGATCGCGTGCGGAAGCGTTCAATGGAACGGGGATGATGGAGTCGTACTCGCCGTGATTCAGATCACCGATGACCTAGTGCTGAACGGACAGCACCGCCGCACGTACGGAGCGGATGACGTCTCCTCCTTCTTGATCCAGCAAGGGGGAAGGAGAGGTTGATGAAGATCCAGCAGCACGACGGCGTGGTGGTGGATGCAGCAGAACTCCGGCAGGGCTTCGCTAACCAACTACGGGAGGAGGAGGAGGTGTTGCAGGGAGGAGGGAGGCGCCAGGGCTTATAGGTGCGGCCACCCCTCCCTCCCCTCCCTTTATATAGGTGCAAGAGAGGGGGGAGGGCGCAGCCTTGCCCCTTCCTCCAAGGAAGGGGTGCGGCCAAGAGGGGGGGAGGAGTCCATCCTCCCCAAGGCACCTCGGAGGTGCCTTCCCCCTTTAGGACTCTCCCCTTTTTCTTATATCTTGGCGCATGGGCCTCTTGGGGCTGGTGCCCTTGGCCCATGTGCCCCCCCGGGGCAGGTGGACCCCCCCGGACCCTCGGACCCCTTTCGGCACTCCCGGTACAATACCGATAACCCGCGAAACTTTTTCGGCGACCAAAATAAGACTTCCTATATATAAATCTTTACCTCCGGACCATTCCGGAACTCCTCGTGACGTCCGGGATCTCATCCGGGACTCCGAACAACATTCGGTTTACTGCATACTCATTTTCATACGACCCTAGCGTCACCGAACCTTAAGTGTGTAGACCCTACGGGTTCGGGAGACATGCGAACATGACCGAGACGGCTCTCGGGCAATAACCAACAGCGGGATCTAGATGCCCATGTTGGCTCCCACATGCTCCTCGATGATATCATCGGATGAACCACGATGTCGAGGATTCAATCAACCCCGTATACTATTCCCTTTGTCAATCGGTATTTTACTTGCACGAGATTCGATCGTCGGTATCCCAATACCTCGTTCAATCTCGTTGCCGGCAAGTCACTTTACTCGTACCGTAATGCATGATCCCGTCATCAAACACTTGGTCACTTTGAGCTCATTATGATGATGCACTACCGAGTGGGCCCAGTGATACCTCTCCGTCATACGGAGTGACAAATCCCAGTCTCGATCCGTGTCAACCCAAAAGACACTTTTGGAGATACCTGTAATGCACCTTTATAGTCACCCGCTTACGCCAGTGACGCTTGGTACACCCAAAGCACTCCTACGGTATCCGGGAGTTACACGATCTCATGGTCTAAGGAAGAGATACTTGACGTTGGAAAAGCTCTAGCAAAACGAACTACACGATCTTGTGCTATGCTTAGGATTGGGTCTTGTCCATCACATCATTCTCCTAATGATGTGATCCCGTTATCAACGACATCCAATGTCCATAGTCAGGAAACCATGACTATCAGTTGATCAACGAGCTAGTCAACTAGAGGCTCACTAGGGACATATTGTGGTCTATGTATTTACACGTGTATTACGATTTCCGGATAATACAATTATAGCATGAATAAAAGACAATTATCATGAACAAGGAAATATAATAATAATACTTTTATTATTGCCTCTAGGGCATATTTCCAACAATGGCCCCCTTCCTTCCTTCTCCTTCTCCCTTCCCTTTTTCCTATTCCATGTGGGAGGTGGAATCCTACTAGGACTAGGGAGTCCTAGTAGGACTCCACACTTGGGCGCGCCCTATGAGGGCCGGCCTCCTCCTCCCTCCATCCTTTATATACATGGCCAGGGGGCACCCCATAGACACAGCAATTGATCATTGATCTTTTAGCCGTGTGCGGTGCCCCCCTCCACTATAATCCACCTCGGTCATATCATAGCGTTGCTTAGGCGAAGCCCTGCGTCGGTAACTTCATCAACACCGTCATCACACCGTCATGCTGACGAAACTCCCCGGCGAAGCTCTACTGGATCGTGAGTTCGCGGGACGTCTCCAAGCTGAACGTGTGCAGTCCGCGGAGGTGCCGTAACTTCGGTGCTGGATCGGTCGATCGTGAAGACGTACGACTACATCAACCGCGTTGTCATAACGCTTCTGCCTACGGTCTACGAGGGTACGTAGACGACACTCTCCCCTCTTGTTGCTATGCATCACCATGATCTTGTGTGTGCGTAGGATTTTTTTTTGAAATTACTATGTTCCCCAACAGTTTTGGCTCCCGGGAGATGAGTCTACAACCTAATAAATGAAGTGTTGTATGACACCATGCATATGTTACAACCTAACAAAGGGGCGTTTTGGCTCCCAGGAGCACATGCTCCCGGGTGTTAGTGTCGCAAGCAAGCTTGACAATTCAAACAGAGCAGCAGTGTTTCGTCGGTGAATAAAAAAATTAGGGTGACATTTAGGGGTAACATTTGGTATTCATTCCTTTTTGCACGGGCCGAAATGCTTAACCTTTTTGCCTCAAAATTTGCAGGTAGCATTTGGATGCGAGTAACAACACATAAAAATGTTGTCTTAATTTTTTTGACATTTCAAAAATTATTTTGGGCCTGGAAACACGTGCTCCCAGTAGCCGAATTGAATTTTCGAGTAACTTATGCATATTACTAGTCTAAATTACTCTCCACTGTGGCTAGTCTAAGTGGTGCATATAACATCCCCTGCTTTGCCGCAAAGGCTTGCTTTGCCCCACGGCTCAATAGCGGAGCGAGCCGGACGTTTTCTTTTTTGTCATAGCGGATGTTTTTCTACGGTTTCTTTCTTCTTCGGCTACTGGTTTTAGTGTTGTTTTTTGGAGCTTTTTATTTATTTCTAATTCTAATTCTTTTTCCTATTTTATTTTCTCTCCATTTTTCACGTTTTCTTTTTTCTATTATTCTCTTATGTATTTCTTCTTCACTTTTTTCATTTTCTATTTTACCTTTTCCTATTTTTTCTTAAACGCTTACACAGTTAAAAAAATTAAATGCAATATGAACATGTTCTAATACATGATGAATATTTCTTGACTACATGATGAATAATTTATGAAATACATGATGAACATTCTTTAGCCAAAGTTTGAAACTTTATAATACTCGTTCTGACTTTTCAAAGCTGAAGAAAATAAGTGCCCTGGTGAGCACAAAGTCCTTACTGGAAAGTACAAACATTACCACAATACAAATTGATCTACGGGTCCAAGTGCTCCTTATCCGTTGACGTGTTGGACTGCTGCTCATTGGTGCGAATCTCACCATAAAAGTAGGAGATGAAACCCCAGATAGAAATCGCGAGGGCGACACCTTTGGTGCCATTGAATGGTTCATGGAATAAAATGACGGCAAACACCTCGGTGACAGAGATGAGCAATGTCATGATGACACCGGCGAGCAGCGCCGAGCCGTAGAAGATGGCACCAATCGTGCCGATGAAGAAGCACTGGAAAGCTGTGGCTGAACTAACGAGCATAAAGTAGTAGCCTGCCTCGCCGAGGTCGAACCTCCGCGCTTCGTCTGGAATTTCCTGCAGCCTTTCAAGGGAAATCCTTAATTTCTTTCAGTTACTGGTGTTCCTCTTAAAATCGAAATTTCAATTCGTTGAACAAGAAATATATTGAAAACACCAATTTCCATATGACACTTTGATGATGAGTGAAGTTAGGCTCACACACATAAAATTAGGTATGTCTATAGCTCAATATTTTTTTATTATTCTAAAGCATAGTTAATGTTTTTAACCAACAGATCAAGATCCAAGAACCATCCTATTTCTTCTTACACTAGCCAACCTTCCTCATCTTCTCTCTCGTCAAACAATGCCTCTATGACATTCAATTGTATGTCCCCGCTCCCGTGTGATTACACCAACCTTATCCCACACCATGAAGCCTAGCCGCCAGCCTTGCATCCATCATTGCCGCTGCTTCACATTGTCGATGCCTCCATCTCAATGCTCTCGCGTGGCCACATGTTGAGTTCATCCATGTGTTCAAATAAAAACTAATACATTATCTAGCAGATGGATTAAAATTTGACATTTGCTCCATAAGCTTACTCGAAGTTCTTTTCGCAAAAATAAAATATATATTTGTAATGAGCTCACTATTTCTCCACCACTCATGTAGGGGTGGAACTGGATCAGATTCAGACGGATAATGCCTATACTATATCCTATTCCATATTTATTTTCGGATTCTGGAACGGGACAGATGCAGATTCCAATACCGGGTTATGCGGATTCAAACATGGTACGGTAATGGGACGGCCTTAGATCAGAAACAGTAATCTACCACATGCATATACGGAGAATACATAAATCAAATAAAAAATGGGCAAGTATTACTACTTATACACTTTAAATACACATAAAGCACTAGGACGTACTAAAATAAGCCAAAAAAATCACTAAAAGACACATGTCTTGTCTCATAGGCAAAGATAATAGTCACCTATTGCTACTTAATACTTAAAACTCCCATAAATCAGATATCTATATTTAAAAGATCGAATTATACAACTAGGGAAAAAGGATTATCCTATGGCGTAATATATTCTGTAACACAATATCCTATACCGCATCCTATCAGTAGGACTCGGATTCGAACCAGATTGTGTTCGGACATAAAAAATCTCTTACCATATCCTATGAAAGCTGATTTGGAAATGATTTTAGTTAGAAATTATCCTAACCACTTTCACCTTGAATCATGTGCAAGCCGGTTTGCTATGCAAAACATCACCTTCTACAAGTGGCGGAGGTACAACCTTGCGAGCCCAGGCGACTGCCTCGAGTTCTGATGGTAAATATTCATTGGTGCATAGAGAAAAGTGGTAGTACAATACAAGTACGAGTTTCTTTGAGGAACTCTAATCCGGAGGACCTTGCCTAAATGTTGTCGAGGCTCGATGATTGGGCTAGCTCCACCACTACTTTCAACCTTCCTACCAGCATGCAAAATGGTTAGGGAAATACTTGCTATCAGTAGTCTCATAGGAAGCAGTCGTCGGACTACTCTTGCACCCTTGATTCATGTTTGATCTCAGGACCCAGATATCCTCCCTCCCCATGTTGCTAAGCTCCTTCTCTCCATGCAACAAAATCACGGTAATCCCTCATCTGTTTCCTCTATCCCTAATTAACCACACATTGTTCCTCTCGACTGCGCCTGACCCCTCCTCGAGGTCGAGCTCGCCATCCACCGCATCACTTATGTATTCATTGTCTGTGTCACCCATATTTTCTCTACCAATGCTGCCATGCTTGATCCCCTGGGCCGCCCTTTTTGATGCGCCCCAATCCACTGTGCTAGTGCGACATTGTTGTCCTAATTAACCATGATTCCCTTCACCAGTAGCGGGTCGACACACACCAGGTGATGGGGAGGCTCATCAGCAGTGGAGGCCGCCTTTTCGGGTCCCATCGTGCATTGGCCCTTCCTCGCAACATCGATAGCACACACGAAACTATAAGAAATCGCCCCTCTCATGTTTTCCTCTGCCCTAGCATCTATTTCATCGATTTTCTTGGCAATTTCTTAGTTGAAATATGTAAAATGCAAGTAATTGTACCAGCAAACTGCATTTTATTAATATCAAACTCTATTGATATCATGTGATTTCCCATCACGTTGTCTGTATAAGCTCACAAAATCACCAATTAATTCTAGTGAAATTGATATACTGTTCACCTAAACTGGTAAACATGCACATACATGTTGGCGACAAATTTTACAAACTTATATGCTACCAATTATGGTGTCATGTTGATATAGCACTACTTTCTTGGTTCAAATCATCCTGGCTTTTGATGTGCACTACATAGCTCATTTGATCTATATAGGTTGCAACCATAGAAACTTGCTCTCATTGTCGGTACTAGGGCAGAGAGAATGCAATTGCAACTAACCTCTTGAGCCTGGTCAGTTTAGAGTGTAACCTAACAAAACCACCAATTAATTCAATGAAATTTGTTATGTAGAACATATAATGGTGCACCCACATATTGGTGGAAATCTTTGGTCATTCATAGTTTCAACAATTCTATGCTTCCACAAGATATGGGTTATGTTGAGATTGAATTAACTAGTTGCTTCCAAAAAAGTGCATGCTTCTCTTTCAGAAAATTAAGGTTGAAGCATGCTTCCACTGGTTCTTATATTTATTTTGATAGTACATAATTTCTCTTCAACCACCACCGGCTATGCTGCCTCGCAAGCTGCCGTGATAGATGTTATTTCGAGAGCACTGGAATAGATCGTATTTCGAGAGCATTGTAAGTGAAGGTTGCAACATGCTTCCTGCCTTCCACTGCTTCTTATATTTTTTTTGCGAGTGATTCTTATATTTTTTTCGGCCATACAAAAATTTGTTTGACCTCATGTTTTCTTCTACCACTACAAGTATGTGCTTCCTTTACTTCTCATATACATGTTGCACACAAATCCATGTTATCATGTGTGTCAGCTTTTTGGTAGGACTGCTTCATCGTTTCCCACATATGTTTCCATGATTTTCTACACATCCATGTTGCTTCCTTTATTTCTCATAGGTTGTACACGTAAAATATTAGAACTACCCCATTTTGTCAACAATGTGCAATATTTGAGGGAGCAATGCTACCATACTTTGTGCTTGATGTATTTTTTTTACCAGCATTAACGTACATGTTTTGCGTTCATATATCCATGACATCGAATTATATATTTTTGTTTCTCGCATATGTTACTATGGCAGTGAACTTTTGGTTCAACCGATGTTAGAGTATTTTTCAACTGCCATTAAAGTTGCTTCTCATGTAAATTGTAGTGACATTTTTCTTCATTTAAAGATTTTTATGTTTTGACCTACGTTGGCATGTGCTTCATTGCTTGTCGCTTCTCACGAGTGCTTTCATCGTATAGAAATTTTGATGTACTCGTTTGGAGCCATGCTTGTTTGTTTCCCACACAATCTCGATGATGTTATGATGAATTTGAGTCTAGTGAGGGTGTTACTGAAATACTGCACGTTGGGGACTACCTTATCGACGACGGGATGGAAAAGAGTAAAATATGTTATTTGTTCTACATAAAGTTGTAAATTATTGTTGATTGTTGGAAATATGCCCTAGAGGCAATAATAAATGTTATTATTTATTTCCATGTTCAAAAATTATGTTTATGTTCTGTGCTACAATTGCAATAATGGTTCTCAAGTCTGATATCCAAGAGGCTCAGAGGAAAACCCATGTGCATGTGTGGAATAATAAACTGTAAAATAGATTTCTCATCATGCCTCTAAGACTAGCTGAAGTGTTGCATGTTGGTTCCGTTTTCCTGATCATGGGCATGAGAACGCCCACAACTTTGAGGAGACAATATGAGAAGAACAATTGTGTTGAATAGACCCAATTGATGTTATGCTATGAGATCCATTCGTCACAAGTTCATGGTTTATAACCTAGAGAAATTTAATGTTTGCATAATTCCCGAGACCATGAGAGTATCAAGTTCCTTAATACCAGATGATGTACTTTCGGGTTTGTCTAATGTCAACTGTCACATGTGATCACAACGGCAGCTTACAGGTTCATCAAATATTCTTTGGGCCCTCTCAGTATCACGGTATCCATCATCGTCTGGCCAGACAAAGTGTAATTTGATCAAGGGATGCCGAAACACGGGAATGAAAAAAGAGAACAAAACCGGTAACAAGAAAAATGACATGGTGAAAAAGTTGTTGATTCACGGGGATACAGATAAATCTCACCTCGAATTTTTGTAACATATCGTGAAGCAATAGGAACAACTCATGGAAACTAAAGGTTCACCCGAATTTCATTCGTGTGGATATAATTGTCAATATGGGTGTCCACGGATCCATTATTGATAATTGATCGAAAGGGGTTTTGGGTCACGTCTATACTTCACCGAACGTACAGGGTCACATGCTTAAGGGTCATCAATCTGCGGAGTACTAGGTTAGGCGCCTGAGAGAAAATCACCAGAAAAGTTTCGGAGACATTGAAAATGTGTCGGAGAGAAAACTAGAAGTGTTTCGGAGAAAACCATCAAGCGGGAAAAGTTTCAAAGTACATCCAAAAAAATTCGGAGGGTGCCTAAAATATTCGGTGGCCTCCCGGAATTTCTCGGACAGCCCCAAGGGGCTTCTCCCACATGTGGGACAACATCCCCTTTTTGTGGGATATGTTGGATGGGGCATGCCCTTTGAGGCACCCCCCACTTTTGGTGAGAAAATGTTGAGGAGGGCAGGGGGCGACGTCCTTGTGTGCCAAGTGTTGGATGGGAGCTCCCTTTTGTGTGACAATGCTAGGAGCCCCCCCATTGGGCAACCTCCTTCTTTTTGCGGGGCAATGTTGGTGAGCCTTCCAACACACTCAAGCTCTCATACAATGGCATGCAGTGATCTTTCTTTCTCTCTCCCGTCCACCACGAAATAGTTTCATTCTGCCACAAGGCTGCTTAGTCTCCGGTAGCGATTAGTTCTGGGTAGCGAAGCGCTGTTGGATCGTTGACACCGTATGTGTGCAACCCGGTAGAGAGATCGTACATTCAATCTTCTGCTCGAGGGAGGAAAAGCTCGCGGTTGGGAGGTTGTAAAATCCTAGTTATGGGAATCTGCACCGACGATTTTCACAAACTCTTCTTCCACTGCTGCAACGAGTTGGTAATGATTTGATCAAACCATGTATGCGTCTTCATAGTGGTTCTGGGCGTGTATGTAGTATAAATGATTTTTGTTTCCTGCTGCGTTACCCTACATTGATATCATCTGAAATTTGTTTCGATGCTTTGTGCTTTCACATGATTCTTTTTTTCTACAAAGCACATATTTGCGTCACACTAGATGATGTTTCCTTACCTTACGCCAATTTTTGTTCAAAGGCACTTCAACCATGATAACGTCAGATGGAAAATATTACTTTTTTTCTCACAAAAATGTATCATCACGCGAGTTATTTCTTTCCATCACACAATAATAATGATGGTTGGAACCACTAAACAGAATCAAACTGAGCTTAGCTTAGATGATTTGGTTCTTTTGGTGGAATCTGTGTATCAGGGTTTAAGTGGGCATGGGTGAACAGTAAAATCCAAAACAACTAAAAGTAAATTCAGAAAAATACTGAATTTATTTTATGAAAAACTTTGACAAATGTTTTCAATGCTTACAAAGTTTCATCCTAGAAAAAAGGGGCATTTTTGGAGTGTTGTTTTGGGTTTTTTCGCCATGACTTCCACAAATGTCATTCGATGATGACACTTTGCAAGCTTTGAAAATATTTGTCAAAGTTTGGCAAAAAAACAGATTCTTTTACTTTGTTTTTCAATTTTTCCATATCTTATTGTTCACCTGTGCTCATATGAGCTCGAGCTGAGAAGGGCACTTTCAAACTTAGCACTGGTGCTCACATTTTACTAAATTTATTTTTGAAAAGCTTTTACAAAGATTACACAATTGCTCTTTTGACATTAGATTTTTTTTACTATTTAACATTTCTACTGCAGGGACACACTTGAGTAGTGCAATATTTTTACCCGTGAATATTGATTACTACCCAAGGTGCAATATTTCTACCCGTGGTCCACTAGCCAAAATGGTAAACTAGTCGCCCACACAAAGTAAAATTAGATGCGCATTAGTCAATCTGGTCCAGCACCATGGGTCCATATCGGAATAAATTAGGAGCCCCTAGCTGCATGCAATATTCATATGTATTCAGAAACCAGACCATTTTAGCGTCGATAGAGCATCTACAGTCCGACTCTGGCAAATTTAGCCTCTCAAATGTTCGCGATGAGTTTAAGTCCCTATTTGTTGATGCACATACATTCCCCCCTCACATATCCAGTTACATGCATATGATTGATGAAGATGAAGGAAGAAAGCAAAAAAAGAAGTAAAGAGATGGTCCAGGGTGGAATGGGTCAAGTCCCATGTGGTGCACTGCCCGGACACGCCCGGGCATCCCATATCCTCTCCATATATGAAATGTGTATGCGGGTTCGCGGACAACCCAAATATACGAGGACAAAATGAGAGGTCCAATTATGTCACCTTTTTCATTCTCACCCCTATTGGGGCACTAACCTGGCTGTCCGCCTGGCTATCTAGGAAAGATTTGAGAGGACCGACTGTAGATGCTCTTAGAGCATGGTTAATAATACAACCAGCAATCGGCTATAAAAAGTTGTCATGTCATCGAGCCAACGCAATAGTCGATATGTACAATTCTACCTCCTGTCTGATTTATAGGGCTTACCTTAAAAACTTAGTTTTTTTGTTATAAGTCTCAGTTTCTTGTTCTCTATCACATGTTTAGATTTTAAAGTGCATTAAATCGATGCATGGAAAGAGTAAGAGAAAACTCACCCATGCATGTAAAAGTTCTTGGCCATTTATTGATCATGCATGCGTGCATTAAATAAGTGCATTAATTGATTACTTTTGTAAACTACAAGAATCATTTCATCACTCACCATCAACCTTGGTTGGTGAGATTTTTGAATTGAGCCCTATAATCTGGAAGGTAGGGAGTAGTAAGTTTTAAATATGTACCACTTTATTAATGTCGGGCCCATCTTACAATTTTGCAAAGTGTTTTGAGGCTCGTGCTATAGCTGACTCGTATTCTATAGTCCGCTTTCCTTCTCTCTTCTATATTCTCTCTCTTTTAACTAAGCAAAGATATACTCCCTCCGTTCGGAATTACTTGTCGCAGAAATGGATGTATCTAGACGTATTTTAGTTCTAGATACATCGATTTTCAAGACAAGTAATTCCGAACGGAGGGAGTAATATCTAAGTCTTTCTAGCTTGTTTATGTCACCATATTATACTTGCTCTTACCTGCTCGGATCCTCTTGATAAACTGGTTGGTTAGATAGTCCGGACCACATGTCGATGTGTCCAGGACATCCACACTCATGATGATAGGGGATTTGCCAGGTGGAGAGAAGAGAAGAAAATACATTCCATCGGTGCAAGTTGTCCCTGGCCAGCTAATAGACATAAATGGAAAGGAACTTCTCCTGGTCAACATGTCGGTCCGATGCAATTATTGGTGTGTGATATACATATATTAACACTACCACTCTGCATTTCTGAAATTATTTATGCATGATTGCTAGTGTACTATATACTGCACACATCTCAGAGGAGCTTGAGGTACATATACCATCCTCGCTTGGCACCATGACCCATTGTGTATTTTTGGCTAGTTACTAGCCTTTTTTTTGGGCGCCGCGCGGGGAGGGGGGGGGGGGGCATACTAGCCTATTTTCTAACAAATTACTATGTGGTAAACTTACACCCATACAATTGCAACATCATAATTTATTGCGTGGAACTTATGTTTGAACAAACTTTTTTGCACTCTTTTATTACCACGTAACTAATTGACATTCTGGAAACCAGCCCTTTTGTAACAAGTTACCACGTGGTAACTTTGAGACCGATAAACAGGTCATACATCATTTTTATGAGTTGGGGTCATCTGGTACATATGTTATTGATCTTATGTTACATATGCTATTAATCAGATTGATATTCGAATTCTCATCTGAACGAATCAAACACGTCTTAGTGTCCCCATCCGTACATACTTGTCGTTTTAGAAGTGAGCACAATAGTCTCGACATTCATAAATACACGTCGTTTTAGAAATGAGCACAATCTTCAACATGCATTACAATATATAAACGATATCTTCTTAACAAATCAAATATTATCTTCAACTATCCAGAAAATCCAATCATATATTTCCTATGGTTGGCTATTTCTCAAAGCAATTGCGACATTTCTAGGTCAACACTAAGTACATAACCACCCAAATAAGTATAAAAGCACGAGGAGTTGTATTGATTGGACGTTTATGCGGATAAATACTCCCTCCGTTTCTAAATATAAGTCTTTTTAGAGATTTCAATATGGACTACACATGGAGGAAAATGAGCGAATCTACAATCTAAATACGTCTATATACATCCATATGTAGTTCGTATTGAAATTTCTAAATGGGCTTATATTTAGAAAGGGATGGAGTAAATATTTGTGAGTCCGCCATGATGTAGCCATTGTGAGTCAAATTGATGAAGTTTGATAGCACATGCATAGTCTTAGGAGTAGGGTTCAAACCAATACTGCTTCAAAAACAGCTACCGCGTCTTATCTTTAGAAGCGTAAGTGTTCCTTTTTCAAAATGCGTTAGGACTCGATCAATGATGCATGGGTGGAGACGTCGCACAGCACTGCTTGATCGCGATGTGCTCGTGCCGCGCGGTCCATGCGGGCCTATCGTTTTCGTAAGATCTTGTTACTATGTCAGCGATGCAAGCGTGTAATACTACTACTGCCAGCCCTGACAACAGTGTGGTTGCGATCTTAATTAACGGCAGCAGCTAGCAATAGTGCAGTTGTACGAAAGAGACTTGCATCTGCCAAAACTTACGTGGAAGTCGTTGTTGACGAGCATGCCGACGGCGCTGAAGGCCGTGGCCGTGATCCCGATGACCGTCTGGATCTCCAAGACGAGCGTGTACGTGATCGCCGCGCCGGCGCGCGCCGCGTGCTGCGCCTGGCTGAGCTCCATCAGGGGCAGCACGAGGCCATACAGCGCCGCGGACCCGAGCGTCATGGCGAACCCGGCGTAGTACTGCGCCCGGGACACCCCCGCGGGGCGGTCCCCTCCGCCGTTCAGCCCCAGCATGGCGGCGCCCACGACGAGCAGCACCACCGCGTTCACGGAGAAGGCGGTGAACCGATGGCGCACCACCACCAGCGCGAACACGGCCGTGAAGGCCAGCTGCGTGGAGACGAGGATGGAGGAGGTGGACACCGGGAGGTAGGCCAGCCCGTAGGCGTAGAGGAAGTCGATGATCCCGATCACGAGGCCGATCGCGACGGTGGCGGCCAGGAGGCGGCCCGACATGAGGGAGAGCGGAGCGGCCTCCGTGGCGCTCTCTTCGCGCTGGCGGCGGCGGCGGGAGAAGAAGGAGACGCAGAGCGGCGGGAGCAGGAGCGGCCATGCAGCGGTCTGGAGCAGGCAGGTCAGCCACTTGCGCGTGCCGCCGTGGAGGAAGTAGGCGCGAAAGAGGAGCGGGCCACACACCGTGCCGACGGCCATGAGGAGGAAGTTGACGACGACGACGGGGTTGCGGTAGAGTGGTTTAGCGCCGGCGCCGGCCCGCTGGTCCGAACCACCGCCGTCATTGTATGCTTGCTGCTGCGGGCTCAGCGGTGTCGCTTCTATTTCCATGAGATGAGACGGCCGGCAGAGTGATTGCTTTGCTGTGGCCTAAAGCACGCACACGAACAAACCGTTTTCTCACTCGGCTCAACTGCCCATATACGTGCGTTATGCATTGGTTCTTATAGGAGTACACTGTACAATACACTAGGCTTCTCCAACGCCAATCCTCAAACCCAGTGGCGGAGCTAGCGTTTGAGAATAGGGTGTTCCGCACACAATTTTTTCTTGATAAGAAATATGACATGTGAAAATTCTACCTAATTATTAATATTATATAAAAATAGATCAATATGGTCTTACAAACACACTAGAATTCTTGATTAAGTCTAAGTTTTGCATAAAAAAGCTTATATAGTACATATTACATAGATCATACTACATAATACATACCTTGAGATATTATTCAACAATTCTGCGGTAAAAATTATTTTTTATCAATAAAGCTATTATTTTTGGAGGAAAGGCATGCGTCCCACTTTATAAATAAAGCCACCAGACAGTGTTCCAGAAACGCCATAACGAGAAATATGACCACACCCAACCAAGGGCAACATAAAGTTACGAAAGTATGAGATACATGGCACCCAGGCCACCAGCACGGCACGCAGGCCGGAAGATAAGAGGAACCGACTAAAATGACATAGCCACCAACTAAAACGGCATAGCCACCAACTAAGTCAAAAGAAACGCCGAGGAAACTATGCAGCTGGCTCCTGCCTAGGTAGGGAAGACGCCGAGGCCCGAATTTTAGATACCAGAAGGTCAAAAGCGTCCCGGTCCTCCATCTTAGTAAATGATCTCCACTGCTGCAGAAACAAGCATGATTTAAATAAGCAATCAACAGGTTTAGCAGGAAAACATGCTCCATGGTAAAAATTTGTTTCTAGTTGTCCACAAGGACGAGCAATCGCCCCTGCACCAACCCAAAATACTCGCTTAGTGACCCCAACCAGGTCATTGGCGAGGACCCGAAACTCAGAGAAAGAAGATGGTGCCCATGGCACCTGAAGCCACGACCTAACACAGCTCTAGACCAGCTTAGCCAGAACACAATGAAAGAAAATATGGTTAGTGTCCTCCAGGGCGCCACAGAGGGCACAAGACTCTGAGCCTGGGTCATTATGTTTACGAATTTGGTCAGCCGCAGGGAGACGACTTTTAAAAGCTTGCCAGAGGAAGATCTTCACCTTAGGGGGAATCCGAGCCATCCAAATCGGGTTGAATCTGTTAGTGGGGTTACCACCAATAAGCTTAGAGTATAAAGACTTAACAGAAAATGATCAGAAGAAACGTGGGGCTAGACCACCGTGTCCTCTTCCTCCGAGAGCATGGGGAAGAAGGCAGTAAACTGCTGCCAATCTTCCAACTCTGCAGGGGACAGCGAACGCCGGAAGGCTAGATCCCAATTATTAGCGGAAAGCTCCGCGATGGAGATATTCAGGTTAGGACAATAAGAGAACAAGGTAGGGAAGGTCACAGAGAGAGGTGAATCTCCACACCACCAATCGAGCCAAAAGCGAACGGAGGCCCTATTTCCAATCACAAACTTGACATGAGCCTGAAATAGAGGACGGACCTTGACGAGATCTTTTCAAAACTGCGATCCTCCCCGAGAGGGAGCGAACATAGGGTTAGAGAAAGGGAAGTATTTAGCTTTGAGGATAGAGAACCACAAGGTATCAGCGCCCGTGGTCATAATTTTCCACCACCATTTGATCAGGAGGCATCTATTCATAATAGCAGTGTTAATAATGCCCAACCCTCCAAGGTTTTTGGGTCTACATATTATCTTCCACCTAACCAATCTGTATTTGCGTCTATTATCTACCGCATTCCAGAAGAAAGCACCCCGATGCTTATCAAAACCAGCGTGAATGCCAGCAGATAAAAGATAAAAGCCCATGATGAACATTGGTAAGGAAGACAGGCAAGCATTAATCAACGCCACTTTCCCAGCACTTGTATTGTATCTACCTCGCCAAGGGAGCACTCTATTGCCAACTTTAGCAACTGCAGGGGCAAACTCTTTGGCGTATAACTTGTCCTGGGAGACCGGGAGGCCTAAGTATTTGAAAAGAAAGCTTCCCAGGCTACAGTTCAGAGGATGGGCCACCCGTAAGGCCTCTGTGTCACCAACACCAGTGACAATGACCTCGCTCTTGGAGAAGTTGATTTTGAGACCCGAGAAGGCTTCAAAACAAAGGAGAATGATAAGGTGGGCAATGCAGGAATCATTTAGTTCCACCATAATGACCGTGTCATCCGCATATTGAAGATGCGTGACCCCTTCTGGAATAAGGTGGCAAATGAGCGGGGAAATGTGACCATGAGAGGCAGCTCTGGATAAGATAGGAGATGGAGCGTCCGCGGCAAAGTTAAACAGGACAGGGGACGCAGGATCACCTTGCCGTAGGCCCCGACCATTGGCAAAGAAGTTGCCGACCTGGCCATTAGCTGAAACCGCAGTGTGGCCACCCGAGACCAAATGCACATGAAAAAAGTAGCATAGCAGCCATCTAGATATCATATATCTCTCCGTTAAGAAGAAATAATGAATATTACAAAGCTTAAGAGTAAACACGCCTCTGCCACTTTTGGGTCTACACAAGTGTAATCCACTCGCACACTAAGAACTTACATGTGCATTTTAAGTGTAACTATTTTATCAGCTTACAAATAAAAGCACAAAAATGAAAATGAAACAAAATAAATAAATAAATAGCACATATATAGACTGTTTGTGTTTGGAAGGATATCAAGTCATGAGAATTTTGGCCGGAAATTTCGGCAGCATAATGAGTGGGAAGAAATACATGCACAACCAGATTACAATCGCTACACAGCCATGTCTTCTATTTTTATTTCACACGCAAGGGGAACAGTACATGCAATTACTACAACTCTACGGCGGCTCCTTCATTTTAGTAGACAACCGCGAAGGTCTGCTTTCGTCAGCATGCAATGCTCCATGTCTCTAGCCGTAGAAGCTTTACTGCTCCTCGTGATGCCTCTGTCTTAACCCTGGAAATCTTTCTCTTCTTTCCATGCTGCATAGCAACACGAGCTGAGTGCACGATCATCTTCTCTTGCCTTACAACTAGCATGCCCTCCATCTCAACAGAACAAAACAAAACAAAACTACGAGCGCACATTAAGAGGTTGGTTCACACATAGGTTAAGATAATATTTGTGCATGTAGTGCAAAGGAATTAGTAGGTCTTGGAGTTAGTAGCGCTGACTGCATTGGCGCTCTACGCCCCATTTGTCTAGCGAAGAGTGCCTCGTCGAATGTTCCCCAAGCCCAACAAAAAGAATGTGCTCCTCATTCACCTTGTGTGATTTTTTATTTTCCATCTCCTGTAAATTAAGCATTTTTTTCTTCGCTTGAATGTTAACATACTATAGGGTATGTGTTGCCTTTGCATCATTTCTATTCTTCTTCCTTTACATTTTTACAAGTTGTACACGACTAATTCAACCGGCATGCCTACCACCTTAAAGGTACCAAACTATATGTCGGCTGGCATTTACTTCCATCCTATATTCCGTTGTTTACCAAATTTTTTGTTAAATATTCATTTTGTGTCCACGTTGTACTCAGCAGCAGTGTTATGGGCATTAGAGTCTCACCATGTGCTTGATTCCTAGGGGGCTGCAGTTGAGAGCGCGGTTTGTATTTCTGCCACTGTGTGGTTGTCTTCAACAAACAGGTAGTGACGGATTGGAAAGACACTACAAAGGAACACAATTTTATTCCACGGCTGCCGAGACCAGCATAAGGAACACATACTTATAACCATAAGGAACACACACCAATGATAAGCTAATCAGAAACCAACATGCTTTGTAGAAACTTTATTCAGTCACTGATCAAATATAATGGTTATTTTCTTTACATGATTCTCTTCTCTTCATCAATCTTTAAGTTACACATTTTAAGTAGTAGCCAAGATATGTCAGTTGTGCGATCTGTAACGATTAAATTGCACTTTGCAATATTGATTGATTTGAGTTTTCGCAAGAAAACAAATCCTGACATCATATTCCATACTAAGTTTACATTGTTGAGGGATTCTACTGATTTTCTAATGGAAATATATTATGTTAACATTTATGAAACATAGAGTAGCATCAGGTTCCTGCTCAATTGTGTATGTCAACCTGCTGCAACTATTGCTTTCTACTATATTGCCAGGTTTGCACTTATCCTCCACTCAATTGATTTATTTCATTTACTGTTACGCCCCCGATTCGACTGTACACTAATCATGCATGCAAATGTGTACGATCAAGATCAGGAACTCACGGGAAGATATCACAACACAACTCTAGACACAAATTCAAATAATACAAGCTTCATATTACAAGCCAGGGGCCTCGAGGGCTTGAATACAAGCTCGATACACAAGAGTCAGCGGAAGCAACAATATCTGAGTACAGACATAAGTTAGACAAGGATGCCTTAAGAAGGCTAGCACAAAAGCAACACGATCAAAGAGGCAAGGCCTCCTGCCTGGGACCTCCTAACTACTCCTGGTCTTCGGTGGCCTCCATGTAGTAGTATCCGTCGGCGGTGGCTTCTGGCTCCAGGGATCCATCATCTGGTTGAAATAAACAGAAAGAAGAAAGAAGGGGGAAAAGGGGAAGCAAAGCAACCGTGAGTACTCATCCAAAGTACTCGCAAGCATCAGATCTATACTAAGTATGCATTGGTATCAAAAGGAAAGGCTGTATCTATGGACTGAACTGCAGAATGCCAGAATAGGGGGGAAGGCCTAGGCTATCGAAGACTAGCATCTTCAAGCAGCTCCAAGCATCTTGCAGCATGAAGAAGAGTAAAGAATAGCAGTTTAATTATCAAGCATGTTGTAGCAATAATGCCCAGAGATCCTTCCTCGACTCCCTGCGAGAAAGCAATCCCGGAGCCACATATCTTAAGTATCCATTTCTAGTTGTATTAGATCAAGATATAAGTCTGAACGTCCATTACTGTGGACACAATATTCGAATAAAGATCTTCCCTGCAGGGGTGCACCATGTTTTCCAACACGCTCGATCACTCTGGCCGGACACACTTTTCTGGGTCAATGCCCGGCCTTGGAAGATCAACACGTCGCAGCCCTACCTAGGCTCAGCAGAGAGGTCCCCGCTGGTCTACCTCCTAAGCACTCCGGGGTCTGGGCCCATCGCCCGTTGCACTCCAGGTCGTTATGCGATGAGCCGGGACAAGCACCACCTCTGTTGGATGGCACTGGCCCGACAGGCCCACAATGCTGAACTAGACGTCTGACAAAGCTTTGGCTGATACTGCGACATCGAGGCCCATAACTATTCTCGCGTGGTGGTTAGTGCGTAAAGGCCAAAGGCCAACTCAGAACAAATACCCAAACCATAGTGTATTAGAGCAGAGACTCATGATAATGTTACCCCGTCGCCCCGTCTTGAGGAAATACGGCAAGGGCAAGCCCAACCCACTCGAGGGCTGCCTGACTTCCCGGCCGTGCCTCGTAACCATCTTGCAGGTGCTCTCCGGGCCCGCCCGACTTTCCAAAGGTCTCAAGTAATGTCAAGGTAACCGTGTGTCCAAACATCAAGGGCAAAACCCGAGGAATCACCCCCGGAGGATTCCATTCAATGTAATCATCAAGGTGAACGTAAGAGGGACCACCCTCGAGGTTCACACTTGAGGTGTTGAACGACAGAGCCATATCGCGAATGGTGAAAGAGGAAATCACCCTCGATGACCACGACCGTATAGCTACACTACAGAATTATCATCAGGAGTGCGTTATGAGGGATCACCCTCGGCACTCGATAGTAGCTCTGCAGAGTCGAGCAAAAAAAGGGGCGTGATGTGATGTGCGGTGTCGGCCTCTGGTCGTTGATCATGTAGCTCGAGTCGTCGATGATGAAGCAGGGGCAATAAATACAAGGTGGAGGTCACTGATGGATCACTATCCAACCTATACTAAGCAGTTTAGGATAACCAGGTAGGTAACAATAGCAGGTACAAAAGCAGGCTATGCATCATTATATGAGCAATCAATAACAGTAGCAAAATCTAATGCAAGCACGAGAGAATGGAATGGGCGATTTCGGGATAATCAAAGGGGGGCTTGCCTGGAATCTCCGCTGAAAGGGAAGAAGGGGTCGTCGTCGACGTAGTCGATCACAGGGACATCTACAGCGGTCTCAGGGTCTACCGGAGAGAAGAGGGGGAAGAAACAGTAAATACAGAGCAAACAAGTGCATGACAAGAAAATAAGTAGCACTAGGCGTATTCTAAAGCAAGGCTACACGATACCGGTGAAGGGGGAGAACATCCGAGAAAGTTTTCCCGAAGTTAGGCATTTCCGGACAGATGAAAAGGAGGGGAAAGGTTGCATGTTTGCCATGCTAGGGACGTGTGGCGGACGAACAGACCGCATATTCGGATTCGTCTCGTCGTTCTGAGCAACTTTCATGTATAAATTATTTCCATCCAACATACGGTTTATTTTCTATGAATTATTAAAGTTTTAGCAATATTCTGAAATTATTAATAATTCAAAAATAATGAGTAAAAGCTAGGTGCACCCAGATCTGTGTACACAGAAGTGTACCATAGGGTGACATGCGGGTCCAGGGGGTCCCAGTTGACCAGTCAATGTTTGACTGGTCAACAGGGGGTGGGGCCCCCTGTGATTGACTGTTTTAGTCTACTTTAACAGTTTAGTTAACTAAACTAGGTGGTTAGGCTAATTAAGTATAATTAATTAAGTTAATTAACCGTTTAACTAATTAATTATAATTTTAAATATTTTTTATTCTTTTTTTAAACAGGGGCTGGGCCCCATACATCATAGTCCCACAGTGGGGGGTTGCGGGTAGCGGCTAAACGGGGCGGGCGTTGGCGGAGGTCAGAACCCGCCTGGTGGACGAGGCTGTGGCCCTGGCGGGATAGCGGCGCCAGAGGCGGAGGGGCTGCGGCGGCGGGTCGTGGGGCGGTGCAGGGTGGCGGCATGCGGCTACCGGGCAGAGGCGGGCGCTGCCGACGGGGTCAGACGGTTGTTGCGGGTGGGACGAGCATGCAAGGCCAGCCTGGACGCGGCGATCGGTTGTGGGGTGTAGCAAAAGGAGCTAGGGGGAGGCGCGGGCGTGGCTGCGGGCGAGGCTGCACGCGACGGGCGCGGTGGGCACGCCGGTCTTGGCGCCAGAGGCAAAGGTGGGGCGACGGCAGCGCTGGCAGCAAGCAAGCGGTGCAAAGCAGCGGGCGGCTGTGGCAGCAGCAAGCAGTAGGCGGCACGAAGCAGCGCGCGCGGCATGGGTCAAGCCCGGGCGAGCTTCGGCTGCGACGGCATGGCCACGGTGGTGCGGAGTTCACGGGAAAAGGCACCTACGGCACGGGATTTGAGCAAAAGAGGACGGGGAGATGAGAGCTCACGATGGGGCACACGAAAGACCGGCGACGGATCAGTAGCAACAGAGCAGGGGGTCAAAGCGATGAGGTTCAGGCGGCCGTGGCCATTGACGGAGACGACGAGGCCGTTGCACTGCTCCCCAATACGAAGCAAAGTACCAGCTCGACGGAGACGAGGGAGGCGGAGCTCGCGGCACGGGCTGTGGGGCGAGAAAATGCCGGTGGCCACGGGATCTTGAGTGCATGGTGACGGCGGGGCGCGGCCGCGGTGGATCTGGGGCAGGGGGAGAGGAGAGGAGAGCAGACGAGCGAGAAAGAGAGGGTGGGATATTTTGGGGGGCTATGGTGGTCTCCTTATCTCCTCCCGCGACGCTGTAGCAGCATGGCCGGCGAGGTGGCTCGGCGGCAACGCGCGGCGCGGGCGTCGGTCGGCTGAACAGGGAAGGGGAAGACGACAGCGGAGGAGCTGGGCCAAATCAGGTGGGCCGGTGCAGGGGGTTAGGGCCAAGAGGGGTTGGGGCCTTTCTTTTCTTTTGCTTTAGCCTTTTTCCCTTTTTATTTTTTAATAAAACTGCTAGTGTTTCCTATTTAGTTTAGATAGTAATTGATTTTTTTGTCGAAAATGCTATGCAATATTCTAGGGCTGCACAAAAGTTTTTGAGGCATTTGAAAAGGTTGAGAAGATTTGCTTAATTGAAAAGGCCAATTTAAATGCCTTTGAACCACTTATTGAATTCCTAGGAATTTATTTGTGAGTCAGTTTAAGTTGGATTCAACTTGACAATGGTTAGGAGAATTTATAGAATATTGTGAACATTTTAGTTTGAATGTTTGAAAACTATTGCAATTTGACTTGATTTTGAATTTTGAATTCGAACGGGTTTGAAGCAACGCGAGTTTATCAATAGTAATCGTGGTGACGTGCCTTCATTAGTAGAGGGTTACTGTAGCTTAATTATCCGGGCGTCACAATTCTCCTCCACTACAAGAAATCTCGTCCTGAGATTTAAGGGGGGGTAAGGAGGGAAATACACGGGAAGGACGGAGCTCAACACAAGGTAGGTACCAGGGGGCTATCTTAGTGAACGTGGCATAGAGGCATCTCTCGAGTTTAAAATTTAAGAAAGTCATCGAGAGCAAGGTAAGAAGGTGCAATAAGAAGTTTCAACCGTGTAGGCAATTGTTCGATGTCTAAAACAGAGTGTGAAAGGGGCTCAGAGCATCGAGAATAAGTATTGCATCAGATACTAGAACAGATCACAAGGAAGCTGGCTCGCGAATTACATACGAAGCCAAGCGCGAGGGATATTTTGAAGGCAAGGTTGTACAGGAGAGTCAGGTTTCGATCCTGTGGAACTGTGGGTTATGGGCCAACCATGTGGGTTAAAAGCAGGAAGGGTGCCAACATGTGCACGGTCATGATAGCAAGTCAGTGTTGGGGAACGTTGCAGAAAATTAAAAATTTTCCTACGGTTTCACCAAGATCTATCTATGAGTTCATCTAGCAACGAGTCAAGGGAGTGATTTTGCATCTACATACCACTTTGTAGATCGCGAGCGGAAGCGTTCACTAGAACGGGGATGAAGTAGTCGTTCTCGCCGTGATCCTATCACCGGAGATCCTAGCGCCGAACGGACGGCACCTCCGCGTTCAACACACGTGCGGGACGGAGACGTCTCCTCCTTCTTGATCCAGCAAGGGGAAGAAGAGGTTGATGATGATCCAGCAAGACGACGACGTGGTGGTGGATGCAGCAGAACTCCCAGGCTTCGCCAAGCAGTGCGGGAGGAGGACGAGGTGTAGCTGGGGAGGGAGGCGCCAGAACTCAGTGCGGCTGCCCCTCCCCCTCCCTTTATATAGGCCCCGGGGGGGCCGCCCTCGGGATCCCATCTCCCAAGGGGGGCGGCCAAGGGGGAGGAGTGCCCCAAGGCAGTGGGCGCCCCACCCTAGGGTTTCAACCCTAGGCGCAGGGTGGGCCATAGGCGCACCAGCCCACTATGGGCTGGTTCCTCCCCACTTCAGCCCATGGGGCCCTCCGGATGGGTGGCCCCACCGGTGGACCCCGGACCCTTCCGGTGGTCCCAGACAATCCGGTGACCCCAAACTTTCCCGATGGCGTCAAATACCACTTCCTATATATAATTCTTTACCTCCGGACCATTCCAAACTCCTCGTGACGTCCGAGATCTCATCCGGACTCGAACAACATTTGGTATACTGCATACTCATATTCATACAACCCTAAGCGTCCACCGAACCTTAAGTGTGTAGACCCTACGGGTTCGGAGACACGTGACATGACCGAGACGGCTCTCGGGCAATAACCAACAGCGAGATCTGGATACCCATGTTGGCTCCCACATGCTCCTCGATGATCTCATCGGATGAACCACGATGTCGAGGATTCAAACAATCCCGTATGCAATTCCCTTTGTCAATCGGTATGTTACTTGCCCGAGATTCGATCGTCGGTATCCCAATACCTCGCTCAATCTCGTTACCGCAAGTCACTTTACTCGCATCAGTAATGCATGATCCCGTGACCAGACACTTGGTCACTTTGATCTTATTATGATGATGCACTACCGAGTGGGCCCAGTGATACCTCTCCGTAACACGGAGTGACAAATCCCAGTCTCGATCCGTGTCAACTCAACATACACTTTCGGAGATACCTGTAGTGCACCTTTATAGTCACCCAATTACGTTGTGACGTTTGATACACCCAAAGCACTCCTACGTTATCCGGGAGTTACACGATCTCATGGTCTAAGGAAGAGATACTTGACATTGGAAAGCTCTAGCAAAACGAACTACACGATCTTGTGTTATGCTTAGGATTGGGTCTTGTCCATCACATCATTCTCCTAATGATGTGATCCCGTTATCATTGACATCCAATGTCCATAGTCAGGAAACCATGACTATCTGTTGATCAACGAGCTAGTCAACTAGAGGCTCACTAGGGACATAATGTGGTCTATTTATTCACACGTATTATGATTTCGGATAATACAATTATAGCATGAATAAAAGACAATTATCATGAACAAGGAAATGTAATAATAATCCTTTTATTATTGCCTATAGGGCATATTTCCAACAGTCTCCCACTTGCACTAGAGTCAATAATCTAGTTACATTGTGATGAATCGAACACCCATAGAGTTCGGTGTTGATCATGTTTTGCCCATGAAGAGGTTTAGTCAACGGATCTGCGACATTCAGATCCGTATGCACTTTGCAAATTTCTATGTCTCCATCTTGAACATTTTCACGGATGGAGTTGAAGCGACGCTTGATGTGCCTGGTCTTCTTGTGAAACCTGGGCTCCTTGGCAAGTGCAATAGCTCCAGTGTTGTCACAGAAGAGTTTGATCGGCCCCGACGCATTGGGTATGACTCCTAGGTCGGTGATGAACTCCTTCACCCATATTGCTTCATGTGTTGTCTCCGAGGCTGCCATGTACTCCGCTTCACATGTAGATCCCGCCACGACGCTCTGCTTGCAACTGCACTAGCTTACTGCTCCACCATTCAACATATACACGTATCCGGTTTGTGACTTAGAGTCATCCATATCTGTGTTGAAGCTAGTGTCGACGTAACCCTTTACGACGAGCTCTTCGTCACCTCCATAAACGAGAAACATGTCCTTTGTCCTTTTCAGGTACTTCAGGATATTCTTGATCGCTGTCCAGTGTTCCTTGCCGGGATTACTTTGGTACCTTCCTACCAAACTTACGGCAAGGTTTACATCAGGTCTGGTACACAACATGGCATACATAATAGATCCTATGGTTGAGGCATAGGGGATGACGCTCATCTCTTCTTTATCTTTTGCCGTGGTCGGGCATTGAGCTGAGCTCAATCTCACACCTTGCGATCTGAGCAAGAACCCTTTCTTGGACTGATCCATTTTGAACTTCTTCAAAATCTTATCAAGGTATGTGCTTTGTGAAAGACCTATGAGGCGTCTCGATCTATCTCTATAGATTTTGATGCCTAATATATAAGCAGCTTCTCCAAGGTCCTTCATTGAAAAACTTTTATTCAAGTAGGCCTTAATGTTGTCCAAGAGTTCTATATCATTTCCCATCAAAAGTATGTCATCTACATATAATATGAGAAATGCTACAGAGCTCCCACTCATTTTCTTGTAAACGCAGGCTTCTCCATAAGTCTCAAGATAAACCAAACGCTTTGATCATCTCATCAAAGCGAATGTTCCAACTCCGAGATGCTTGCACCAGCCCATAAATGGATCGCTGGAGCTTGCATACTTTGTTAGCATTCTTAGGATCGACAAAACCTTCCGGCTACATCATATACAACTCTTCATTAAGATAACCGTTAAGGAACGCTGTTTTGACGTCCATCTGCCATATCTCATAATCATAGTATGCAGCAATTGCTAACATGATTCGGACAGACTTAAGCTTCGCTACGGGAGAGAAAGTCTCATCATAGTCAATCCCTTGAACTTGCCGATAACCCTTAGCGACAAGTCGAGCTTTATAGATGGTGACATTACCATCCGCGTCCGTCTTCTTCTTAAAGATCCATTTGTTTTCTATCGCTCGCTGATCATCGGGCAAGTCTGTCAAAGTCCATACTTTGTTTTCATACATGGATCCTATCTCGGATTGAATGGCTTCAAGCCATTTGTTGGAATCTGGGCCTGCCATCGCTTCTTCATAGTTCAAGGTTCACCGTTGTCTAACAACATGATTTCCGTGACAGGGTTGCCGTACCACTGCAGTGCGGAACGTGTCCTTGTGGACCTCTGAAGTTCAAGAGCAACTTGATCCAAGTACCTTGATCATCATCATTATTTTCCTCTTGATTGGTGTAGGCATCACAGAACATTTTCTGAGCTGCACTACTATCCCGCTCAAGAGGTAGTACTTCATCGAGTTCTACTTTCCTCCCACTTACTTCTTTCGAGAGAAACTCTTTTCCGAAAAGGATCCGTTCTTGGCAACAAAGATCTTGCCCTCGGATCTTAAGTAGAAGGTATACCCAATGGTTTCCTTAGGGTATCCTATGAAGACGCATTTTTCCGACTTGGGTTCGACCTTTTCAGGTTGAAGTTTCTTGACATAAGCATCGCATCCCCAAACTTTTAGAAATGACAGCTTAGGTTTCTTCCCAAACCATAATTCATACGGTGTCGTCTCAACGGATTTAGACGGTGCCCTATTTAAAGTGAATGTAGCTGTCTCTAGAGCGTATCCCCAAAATCATAGCGGTAAATCGGTAAGAGACATCATAGATCGCACCATATCCAATAGAGTGCGATTACGACGTTCGAACACACCGTTACGCTGAGGTGTTCCAGGCGGCGTGAGTTGTGAAACGATTCCACATTTCCTTAAGTTTGTACCAAATTCGTGACTTAAATATTCTCCTCCACGATCTGATCGTAAGAACTTTATTTTTCGGTCACGTTGATTCTCTACCTCATTCTGAAATTCCTTGAACTTTTCAAAGGTCTCAGACTTGTGTTTCATCAAGTAGACATACCCATATCTACTTAAGTCGCTCGTGAGAGTGAGAACATAACGATATCCTCCATGAGCCTCAACGCTCATTGGACCGCATACATCGGTATGTATGATTTCTAATAGGTTGGTTGCTCGCCCATTGTTCGGAGAACGGAGTCTTGGTCATTTTGCCCATAAGGCATGGTTCGCATGTGTCAAATGATACATAATCGAGAGACTCAAAAGTCCATCGAATGGAGCTTCTTCATGCGCTTGACACCAATGTGACCAAGGCGGCAGTGCCACAAGTATGTGGGACTATCGTTATCAACTTTACATCTTTTGGTTTCACGCTATGAATATGTGTAACATTACGCTCGAGATTCATTAAGAATAAACCATTGACCATAGGGGCATGACCATAAAGCATATCTCTCATATAAATAGAACAACCATTATTCTCGGATTTAAATGAGTAGCCATCTCGTATTAAACGAGATCCAGATACAATGTTCATGCTCAAACTTGGCACCAAATAACAATTATTAAGGTTTATTACTAATCCCGTAGGTAAATGTAGAGGTAGCGTGCCGACGGCGATCACATCGACCTTGGAACCATTCCCGACGCGCATCGTCACCTCGTCCTTCGCCAGTCTCCGCTTATTCCGCAGCTCCTGCTGTGAGTTACAAATATGAGCAACGGCACCGTATCAAATACCGAGGAGTTACTACGAGTACTGGTAAGGTACACATCAATTACATGTATATCAAATATACCTTTAGTGTTGCCGTCCTTCTTGTCCGCTAAGTATTTGGGGCAGTTCCGCTTCCAATGGCCCTTCCCTTTGCAATAAAAGCACTCTGTCTCAGGTTTGGGTCCATTCTTTGACTTCTTCCCGACAACTTGCTTACCGGGCGCGGCAACCTCCTTGTCGTCCTTCTTGAAGTTCTTCTTGCCCTTGCCCTTCTTGAACTTAGTGGTTTTATTGACCATCAACACTTGATGTTCTTTCTTGATTTCAACCTCTGCTGACTTCAGCATTGAGAATACTTCGGGAATGGTCTTCACCATCCCCTGCATATTGTAGTTCATCACAAAGCTCTTGTAGCTTGGTGGGAGCGACTGAAGGATTCTGTCAATGACCGCCTCGTCCGGGAGGTTTATGTTCAGGTGGGGCAAAGCGGTTGTGCAACCCAGACATTTTGAGTATGTGCTCACTGACAGAACCGTTTTCCTCCATCTTACAACTATAGAACTTGTCGGAGACTTCATATCTCTCGACCCGGGCATGAGCTTGGAAAACTAGTTTCAGCTCCTCGAACATCTCATATGCTCCGTGTTGCTCAAAATGGTTTTGGAGCCCCGGTTCTAAGCTGTAAAGCATGCCGCACTGAACGAGGGAGTAATCATCAGCACAAGACTGCCAAGCATTCATAATGTCTTGGTTCTCTGGGACGGGTGCATCACCTAGCGGTCCTTCTAGGACATATTGTTTCTTGGCAGCTATGAGGATAATCCTCAGGTTCCGGACCTAGTCCGAATAGTTGCTGCCATCATCTTTCAGCTTGGTTTTCTCTAGGAACGCGTTGAAGTTCATGGTGACATTAGCGTTGGCCATTTGATCTACAAGACATATTTTGCAAAAGTTTTAGACTAAGTTCATGATAATTAAGTTCATCTAATCAAATTATTTTAATGAACTCCCACTCAGATTAGACATCCCTCTAGTCATCTAAGTGTTACACGATCCGAGTCGACTAGGCCGTGTCCTATCATCACGTGAGACGGACTAGTCATCGTCGGTGAACATTCTCATGTTGATCGTATCTTCCATACGACTCGTGTTCGACCTTTCGGTCTCCGTGTTCCGAGGCCATGTCTGTACATGCTAGGCTCGTCAAGTTAACCCTAAGTGTTTTGCATGTGTAAAACTGTCTTACACCCGTTGTATGTGAACGTAAGGATCTATCACACCCGATCATCACGTGGTGCTTCGAAACGACGAACTTTAGCAACGATGCACAGTTAGGGGAGAATGTTGGGGAACGTAGTAATTTCAAAAAATTTCCTACGAACACGCAAGACCATGGTGATGGCATAGCAACGTGAGGGGAGAGTGTCCGTCCACGTACCCTCGTAGACCGAAAGCGGAAGCGTTATAACAACGCGGTTGATGTAGTCGTACGTCTTCACGATCCGACCGATCCAAGCACCGAACGTACGGCACCTCCGAGTTCTGCACACGTTCAGCTCGATGACGATCCCGGACTCGATCCAGCAAAGTGTCGGGGATGAGTTCCGTCAGACGACGGCGTGGTGACGATGTTGATGCTCCACCGACGCAGGGCTTCGCCTAAGCTCATGACGATATGACTTCTCCGCGCAGGGCTTCGCTTAAGCTCCGCGACGATATGACCGAAGTGGAATATGGTGGAGGGGGCACCGCTGCAGGTAAGGAACGATCCGTAGATCAACTTGTGTGTCATGGGGTGCCCCCTGCCCCGTATATAAAGGAGCAAGGGGGGGCGGCCGGCCCTAGAGAGGCGCGGCCGAGGAGTCCTACTCCCACCGAGTAGGACTCCCCCTTCTCCTAGTTGGACTAGGACTTGAGGAAGGGGAAGAGGGAAGGGTGCGGCCTCCCCTAGTCCAATTCGGACTAGGCCATGGGGCGCGCGGCCTGCCCTAGGCAGCCCTCTCTCTTTCCCGCAGGCCCAATAAGGCCCAATACTTCTCCCGGCGAATTCCGTAACTCTCCGGTACTCCGAAAAATACCCGAATCATTCGGAACCTTTCCGAACTCCGAATATAGTCGTCCAATATATCGATCTTTACGTCTCGACCATTTCGAGACTCCTCGTCATGTCCCCGATCTCATCCGGGACTCCGAACTCCTTCGGTACATCAAAACTCATAAACTCATAATATAACTGTCATCGAAACCTTAAGCGTGCGGACCCTACGGGTTCGAGAACTATGTAGACATGACCTAGAACCATTCTCGGTCAATAACCAATAGCGGGACCTGGATGCCCATATTGGTTCCTACATATTCTACGAAGATCTTTATCGGTCAAACCGCATAACGACATACGTTGTTCCCTTTGTCATCGGTATGTTACTTACCCGAGATTCGATCGTCGGTATCCAATACCTAGTTCAATCTCGTTACCGGTAAGTCTCTTTACTCGTTCCGTAATACATCATCTCACAACTAACTCATTAGTTGTAATGCTTGCAAGGCTTAAGTGATGTGTATTACCGAGAAGGCCTAGAGATACCTCTCCGACAATCGGAGTGACAAAACCTAATCTCAAATACGCCAACCCAACAAGTACCTTTGGAGACACCTGTAGTACTCCTTTATAATCACCCAGTTACGTTGTGACGTTTGGTAGTACCCAAAGTGTTCCTCCGGTAAACGGGAGTTGCATAATCTCATAGTTATAGGAACATGTATGGGTCATGAAGAAAGCATTAACATACTAAACGATCAAGTGTTAAGCTAACGGAATGGGTCATGTCAATCAGATCATTCAACTAATGATGTGACCTTGTTAATCAAATAACAACTCCTTGTTCATGGTTAGGAAACATAACCATCTTTGATTAACAAGCTAGTCAAGTAGAGGCATACTAGTGACATACTGTTTGTCTATATATTCACACATGTATTATGTTTCCGGTTAATACAATTCTAGCATGAATAATAAACATTTATCATGAAATAAGGAAATAAATAATAACTTTATTATTGCCTCTAGGGTATATTTCCTTCAGTCTCCCACTTGCACTAGAGTCAATAATCTAGTTCACATCATCATGTGATTCAACACTAATATTCACATCTGTATGTGATTAACACCCATAGTTCACATCGTCATGTGACCAACACCCAAAGGGTTTACTAGAGTCAATAATCTAGCTCACATCGCTATGTGATTAACACACAAAGAGTACTAAGGGATGATCATATTTTGCTCGTGAGAGAAGCTTAGTCAACAGGTCTGTCACATTCAGAGCCGTATGTATTTTGCAAATATTCTATGTCTACAATGCTCTGGACGTGGCTACTCTAGCTAATTGCTCCCACTTACAATATGTATCCAGATTGAGACTTAGAGTCATCTGGATCGGTGTAAAAAGCTTGCATCGATGTAACTCTTTACGACGGGCTCTTTTATCACCTCCATAATCGAGAAATATTTCCTTAGTCCTCACTAAGGATGTTCTTGACCAATGTCCATGATCTACTCCTAGATCACTATTGTACTCCTTGCCAAATTCAGAGCAAGGTATACAATAGGTCCGGTACATAGCATAGCATACTTTATAGAACCTATGATGAGGCATAGGAATGACTTTCATTCTCTTTTCTATTTTCTGCTGTGGTCGGGATTTGAGTCTTACTCAATTTCATACCTTTGCAACACAGGCAAGAACTTTTCTTTGACTGTTCCATTTTGAACTACTTCAAAATCTTGACAAGATATGTACTTATTGAAAAAACTTATCAAGCGTTTTGATCTATCTCAATAGATCTTGATGCTCAATTTGTACGCAGCTTCACCGAGGTCTCTTTTTGAAAAACTCCTTTCAAATACTCCTTTATGCTTTGCAGAATAATTCTACATTATTTCCGATCAACAATATGTCATTCACATATACTTATCAGAAATGCTGTAGTGCTCCCACTCACTTTCTTGTAAATACAGGCTTCTTCAAAAGTCTGTATAAAACCATATGCTTTGATCACACTATCAAAGCGTTTATTCCAACTCCGAGATGCTTGCACCAGTCCATAGATGGATCGCTGGAGCTTGCACATTTTGTTAGCTCCTTTAGGATTGACAAAACCTTCTGGTTGCATCATATACAACTCTTCTTGAATAAATCCATTAAAGAATGTAGTTTTGACATCCATTTGCCAGATTTCATAAAATGTGGCGATTGCTAACATGATTCGGACAGACATAAGCATCGCTACAGTTGAGTAAATCTCATTGTAGTCAACACCTTGAACTTGTCGAAAACCTTTCTGCGACAAGTCGAGCTTTGTAGATAGCAATACTACTATCATCATCTGTCTTCCTCTTGAAGATCCATTTATATAATATGGCTTGCCGATCATCGGGCAACTCCATCAAAGTCCACACTTTGTTTTCATATATGGATCCCATCTCAGATTTCATGGTCTCAAACCATTTCGTGGAATCTGGGCTCATCATCGCTTCCTCATAGTTCGTAGGTTCATCATGGTCTAGTAACATGACTTCTAGAATAGGATTACCGTACCACTGCAGTGCGGATCTTACTCTGGAAGACCTACGAGGTTTGGTAACAACTTGATCTGAAGTTTCATGATCATCATCATTAACTTCCTCACTAATTGGTGTAGGAATCATTGGAACTGATTCTGTGATGAACTACTTTCCAATAAGGGAGAAGGTACAATTACCTCATCAAGTTCTACTTTCCTCCCACTCACTTCTTTCGAGAGAAACTTCTTCTCTAGAAAGGATCCATCTTAGCAACAAATATCTTGCTTTCGGATCTGTGATAGAAGGTGTACCCAATAGTTACCTTTGGGTATTCTATGAAGACGCACTTCTCGATTTGGGTTCGAGCTTATCGGTGAAAACTTTTCACATAAGCATCACAACTCCAAACTTTAAGAAACGACACTTAGGTTTACTGCTAAACCATAGTTCATACGGTGTCATCTCAACGGATTTAGATGGTGCCCTATTTAAACGTGAATGCAGCTGTCTCTAATGCATAACCCCAAAATGATAGTGGTAAACCGATAAGAGACATCATTGATCGCACCATATCAAAATAAAGTGCGGTTTCTGACGTTCGGACACACCATAACGTTGTGGTGTTCCAGTGGCGTGAGCTGTGAAACTATTCCACATTGTTTTAATTGAAGACCAAACTCAGTAACTCAAATATTCGTCTCCGCGATCAGATCGCAGAAATTTTATTTTCTTGTTACGATGATTTTCCACTTCACTCTGAAATTCTTTGAACCTTTCAACTATTTCAGACTTATGTTTCATCAAGTAGATATACCCATATCTGCTCAAATCATCTGTGAAGGTCGAAAATAATGATACTTGCCATGAGCCTCAACACTCATCGGATCGCATACATCAAGATGTATTATTTCCAATAAGTCATTTGCTCGCTCCATTGTTCCGGAGAACAGAGTCTTTAGTCATCTTGCCCATAAGGCATGGTTTGCAAGCATCAAGTGATTCATAATCAAGTGATTCCAAAATCCCATCAGCATGGAGTTTCTTCATGCGCTTTACACCAATATGACCTAAACGGCAAGTGCCACAAATAAGTTGCACTATCATTATTAACTTTGCATCTTTTGGCATCAATATTATGAATATGCGTATCACTACGATCGAGATCCAATAAACTATTTTCATTGGGTGTATGACCATCGAAGGTTTTATTCATTTAAACAGAACAACAATTATTCTTTGACTTTAAATGAATAACCGTTTTGCAATAAACATGATCAAATCATATTCATGCTCAACGCAAACACCAAATAACATTTATTTAGGTTTAACACTAATCCCGAAAGTATAGGGAGTGTGCGATGATGATCATATCAATCTTGGAACTACTTCCAACACTCATCGTCACTTCCCCTTCAACTAGTCTCTGTTTATTCTCAGTAACTCCTGTTTGAGTTACTAATCTTAGCAACCTAACAGTATCAAATACTCAGGGGCTACTATAAACACTAGTAAGGTACACATCAATAACCTGTATATCAAATATAACCTTGTTCACTTTGCCATCCTTCTTATCCACCAAATATTCAGGGGTAGTTCGCTTCCAAAGGACGAGTTCCATTGCAGCAAAAGTACTCAGTCTCGTGCTTAGGTCTAGACTTGGGCTTCTTCACTCGAGCAGCAACTTGCTTGCCGTTCCTTTTGAAGTTCCCTTCTTCCCTTTGCCATTTTCCTTGAGACTAATAGTCTTGTCAACCATCAACACTTGATGTTTTTCTTGATTTCTACCTTCGCGATTTTAGCATCGCGAAGAGCTCGAGAATCTTTTCGTCATCCCTTGCATACTATAGTTCATCACGAAGTTCTAGTAACTTAGTGATGGTGACTAGAGAATTCTGTCAATCACTATCTTATCTGGAAGATTAACTCCCACTTGATTCAAGCGATTGAAGTACCTGCACAATCTGAGAACATGCTCACTAGTTGAGCGATTCTCCTCCATCTTTTAGCTATAGAACTTGTTGGAGACTTCATATCTCTCAACTCGGGTATTTGCTTGAAATATTAACTTCAATTCCTGGAACATCTCATATGGTCCATGACGTTCAAAAACATCTTTGAAGTCCCGATTCTAAGCCGTTTAAGCATGGTGCACTAAACTATCAAGTAGTCATCATATTGAGCTAGCCAAACGTTCATAACGTCTGTATCTGCTCATATTGAGCTAGCCAAACGTTCATAACATCTGCATCTGCCCCTGCAATAGGTCTGTCACCTAGCGGTGCATTAAGGACATAATTCTTCTGCGCAGCAATGAGGATAAACCTCAGATCACGGATCCAATCCGCATCATTGCTACTAACATCTTTCAATACAATTTTCTCTAGGAACACATACAAAAACATAGGGAAGCAACAACGCGAGCTATTGATCTACAACATAATCTGCAAAATACTACCAGGACTAAGTTCATGATAAATTAAAGTTCAATTAATCATATTACTTAAGAACTCCCACTTAGATAGACATCTCTCTAGTCATCTAAGTGATTACGTGATCCAAATCAACTAAACCATGTCCGATCATCACGTGAGATGGAGTAGTTTCAATGGTGAACATCACTATGTTGATCATATCTACTATATGATTCACGCCGACCTTTCGGTCTCGTGTTCGAGGCCATATCTGTTATATGCTAGGCTCGTCAAGTTTAACTCTGAGTATTCGCGTGCGCAACTGTTTTGCACCCGTTGTATTTGAGCGTAGAGCCTATCACACCCGATCATCACGTGGTGTCTCAAAGACGAAGAACTTTCGCAGCGGTGCATACTCGGGAGAACACTTCTTGATAATTTTGGTGAGAGATCATCTTATAATGCTACCGTCAATCAAAGCAAGATAAGATGCATAAAGGATAAACATCACATGCAATCAATATAAGTGATATGATATGGTCATCATCATCTTGTGCTTGTGATCTCCATCGCCAAGCAACGTCATGATCACCATCGTCACCGGCGCGACACCTTGATCTCCATCGTAGCATCGTTGTCGTCTCGCCAACTATTGCTTCTCGACTATCGCTACTCCTTAGTGATAAAGTAAAGCAATTACATGGCGTTGCATTTCATACAATAAGCGACAACCATATGGCTCCTGCCGATTGCCGATAACTTCGGTTACAAAACATGATCATCTCATACAATAAAATATAGCATCACGTCTTGACCATATCACATCACAACATGCCCTGCAAAAACAAGTTAGGCGTCCTCTACTTTGTTGTTGCAAGTTTTACGTGGCTTCTACGGGCTAAGCAAGAACCGTTCTTACCTACGCATCAAAACCACAACGATACTTCGTCAAATAGACTCGTTTTAACCTTCTCAAGGACGGGCGTAGCCACTCGATTCAACTAAAGTGAGAGAGCAGACACCCGCGGTCACCTTTAAGCAACGAGTGCTCGGGCGGTGAAACCAGTCTCGCGTAAGCGTCTGGCGTAATGTCGGTCCGGGCGCTTCATCTCACAATACCGCTGAACCAAAGTATGACATGCTGGTAGGCAGTATGACTTGTATCGTCCACAACTCACTTGTGTTCTACTCGTGCACATGACATCAACGCATAAAACCAGGCTCGGATGCCATTTGTTGGGGAACGTAGTAATTTCAAAAATTTCCTACGAACACGCAAGACCATGGTGATGGCATAGCAACGAGAGGGAGAGTGTCCGTCCACGTACCCTCGTGAGACCGAAAGCGAAGCGTTATAACAACGCGGTTGATGTAGTCGTGCGTCTTCACGATCCGACCGATCCAAGCACCGAGCGTCGGCACCTCCGAGTTCTGCACACGTTCAGCTCGATGGCGATCCCGGACTCCGATCCAGCAAAGTGTCGGGGATGAGTTCCGTCAACCGACGGCGTGGTGGCGATGTTGATGCTCCACCGACGCAGGGCTTCGCCTAAGCTCATGACGATATGACTTCTCCGCGCGCGGGCTTCGCCTAAGCTCATGACGATATGACCGAAGTGGAATATGGTGGAGGGGGCACCGCACACGGCTAAGGAACGATCCGTAGATCAACTTGTGTGTCATGGGGTGCCCCTGCCCCGTATATAAAGGAGCAAGGGGGTGCGGCGGCCCTAGTGAGGCGCGCTGGAGGAGTCCTACTCCCACCGGAGTAGGACTCCCCCTTCTCCTAGTTGGACTAGGACTTGAGGAAGGGGAAGAGGCAGGGTGCGGCCCCTCCCCTAGTCCAATTCGGACTAGGCCATGGGGCGCGGCCTGCCCTAGGCAGCCCTCTCTCTTTCCCGCAGGGCCCAATAAGGCCCAATACTTCTCCCGGCGAATTCCGTAACTCTCCGGTACTCGAAAAATACCGAATCATTCGGTACCTTTCCGAACTCGAATATAGTCGTCCAATATATCGATCTTTACGTCTCGACCATTTCGAGACTCCTCGTCATGTCCCCGATCTCATCCGGGACTCCGAACTCCTTCGGTAAATCAAAACTCATAAACTCATAATATAACTGTCATCGAAACCTTAAGCGTGCGGACCCTACGGGTTCGAGAACTATGTAGACATGACCTAGAACCATTCTCGGTCAATAACCAATAGCGGGACCTGGATGCCCATATTGGTTCCTACATATTCTACTTAAGATCTTTATCGGTCAAACCGCATAACGACATCGTTGTTCCTTTGTCATCGGTATGTTACTTACCCGAGATTCGATCGTCGGTATCCAATACCTAGTTCAATCTCGTTACGGTAAGTCTCTTTACTCGTTCCGTAATACATCATCTCACAACTAACTCATTAGTTGTAATGCTTGCAAGGCTTAAGTGATGTGTATTACCGAGAAGGCCTAGAGATACCTCTCCGACAATCGGAGTGACAAAACCTAATCTCGAAATCGCCAACCCAACAAGTACCTTTGGAGACACCTGTAGTACTCCTTTATAATCACCCAGTTCGTTGTGACGTTTGGTAGTACCAAAGTGTTCCTCCGTAAACGGAGTTGCATAATCTCATAGTTATAGGAACATGTATGGGTCATGAAGAAAGCATTAACATACTAAGCGATCAAGTGTTAAGCTAACGGAATGGGTCATGTCAATCAGATCATTCAACTAATGATGTGACCTTGTTAATCAAATAACAACTCCTTGTTCATGGTTAGGAAACATAACCATCTTTGATTAACAAGCTAGTCAAGTAGAGGCATACTAGTGACATACTGTTTGTCTATATATTCACACATGTATTATGTTTCCGGTTAATACAATTCTAGCATGAATAATAAACATTTATCATGAAATAAGGAAATAAATAATAACTTTATTATTGCCTCTAGGGCATATTTCCTTCAGAGAACACTTCTTGAAATTGCTGTAAGGGATCATCTTATTTACTACCGTCGTTCTAAGTAAACAAGATGCATAAACATAATAAACATCACATGCAATTATATAGTAGTGACATGATATGGCCAATATCATATAGCTCCATTGATCTCCATCTTCGGGGCTCCATGATCATCTTGTCACCGGCATGACACCATGATCTCCATCATCATGATCTCCATCATCGTGTCTTCATGTAGTTGTCACGCCAACGACTACTTCTACTTCTATGGCTAACGCGTTTAGCAATAAAGTAAAGTAATTTACATGGCGTTCTTCAATGACACGCAGGTCATACAAAAATAAAGACAACTCCTATGGCTCCTGCCGGTTGTCATACTCATCGACATGCAAGTCGTGATTCCTATTACAAGAACATGATCTCATACATCACAATATGTCATTCATCATTCATCAGAACTTATGGCCATATCACATCACATGACAATTGCTGCAAAAACAAGTTAGACGTCCTCTAATTGTTGTTGCATCTTTTACGTGGCTGCAATTGGGTTCTAGCAAGAACGTTTTCTTACCTACGAATAACCACAAAGTGATTTTGTCAACTTCTATTTACGCTTCATAAGGACCCTTTTCATCGAATCCGCTCCAACTAAAGTGGGAGAGACAGACACCCGCCAGCCACCTTATGCAACTAGTGCATGTTAGTCGTCTGAACCGGTCTCACGTAAGCGTACGTGTAAGGTTGGTCCGGGCCGCTTCATCCCACAATACCGCTGAAGCAAGATAAGACTAGTAGCGGCAAGCAAGTTGAAAAGATATACGCCCACAACAAAATTGTGTTCTACTCGTGCAATAGAGAACTACGCATGGACCTAGCTCATGATGCCACTGTTGGGGAACGTTGCAGAAAATTAAAAAAATTCCTACGGTTTCACCAAGATCTATCTATGAGTTCATCTAGCAACGAGTCAAGGGAGTGAGTTTGCATCTACATACCACTTTGTAGATCGCGAGCGGAAGCGTTCACTAGAACGGGGATGAAGTAGTCGTTCTCGCCGTGATCCTATCACCGGAGATCCTAGCGCCGAACGGACGGCACCTCCGCGTTCAACACAATTACGGGACGGGAGATGTCTCCTCCTTCTTGATCCAGCAAGGGGGAAGAAGAGGTTGATGATGATCCAGCAGCACGACGGCGTGGTGGTGGATGCAGCAGAACTCCGGCAGGGCTTCGCCAAGCAGCTGCGGGAGGAGGACGAGGTGTAGCAGGGGAGGAGGCGCCAAACTTGAGGTGCGGCTGCCCCCTCCCCCTCCCTTTATATAGGCCCCCAGGGAGGGCGCCGGCCCCTGGGGATCCCATCTCCCAAGGGGGGCGGCGGCCAAGGGGGGAGGAGTCAGGTCAGATGATAGCTTGTCAGTTATGTTGACAACAACATTGGTACCAAGGGCGAGGGACGAAGAGAACCATTTTCCTGCTCGTCAAGACGAGGCGGACTAATAGGCAAAGTTCTCGTCCATCGGTGGCTACCGTAATGTCATCAAGAATAGTAACAAGGTCTTACTGACAGAGTTTATACATCGAGGTGTCTACATAAGCAGGGAATTATCACTGCTCCGATATGTTAGGTAACAAGAAAGGTTAAATAAAACAAGGGAAAGGAAAATGTAGACTCGAATCAGTTAACGGTGTCCTCGAGTGTCTAACAACTCAGAACCCGTGGAAAATTTGAATCGACGAGAAATAATAGTTGTGGAAGAACTCATCAGAAGTTACGTAGTTCCGTGATATTCTCGAGATACCAGTGGGTAATACTCGAAGGTAGATCAAAGTAGAGGTTGGACTGGTGAAAAGATCTGAAGAAGACAAGTACTTAACTTGTCCGAGAAATGGAAACAAAGGAGAACAATCATGATCGGAACCACGGTTGCAAAGGACCAAAGATAGATACAAGTTGTACTTATCACAAGGGGATTATTATTAACAAGAAGCTTCCATGATAAGTTCCACATCGGGTCCATGGGCATGAACACAAAGGCTCACGGTCGACTCCCACTTCTCTAATGCACAACTTTCCATTCACTTCTCGTCTTCAAAGAAGTTGTAGTGTTGAAATTTCACCTGATGGAAAGCCAGTAGAGTATAACCCGCATAACTTTCGAGTTCACGCGGATTTAGGTAAGACATAGATTCAACCCATCGGGGCATCTTAGGAACATATACTACAAACTTTATGAATAAGTAACTCAAGCTCGAAAGTAGAGCATGGTTGAGGAAGCAGAGGATACAATTTACCAAAGGCATTATGTATCCGAGGAAAGGCTCACAAGGTGATTGAATATGAAGGACGTTGTCAGATAAAATCCAATAAAGCACCTTGTGGTCCACAAGGGATCTGATCTGCGTATCATAGAAACAACTGACTAATTCAAAGCTCAAATGTAACAGAATTATGAATTCCAAATCGGGGGATCAGAAGCAGAGTATCTGATCAAAGACAAGTAAGTTTAATAGACATAGACCGAAAATCAATCAAGGTTTGATTTGTTGGACAACAGCTCATGTCCGGGGTGACGTCTGAGACGAAGGGAAGAATTCTAATTGTGATTGATGATTGTGAGCATTCACAAACATATCGAATCAAATGCTCAAAATTAAAGATGACAAAGGATACTACTGAATATTGTCAGACAGATGGAAAACATCCACCATGCAAGCAGACAAGGAGGAGCAAGAGTAATAGGTTTCTAAGGATTTTCAAAAGATCGGATAATATTCTAAAGAATTTTGTGAAACAAAGATCAGCTGTGGACGAACGGATACTCAGCAAGCGCGAGTAATTATCCGCAGGGGTACTCATGTGGCAAAGAACTGCAAGGCAGTAGGCTCAACGGATTCTCAGGACAACAGAGAGTAATTGGGGGCATCTTGTAATAACAAGAGCAACTGGGGATGAAGGTATGAACGACAACGTAGGTAGTTACTCATAAGGATTTATCGGTGGTAGTGATCGCAAAGGAGAAGGGCACATGGGTCTCGGGAAAACATCGGAGAGTATCTTCAAAATCTTCTGGTGCACCAAGCAATCATCTTGAGTGAGGGCTCTTCGGGAGAAAGTATTTACGAGAACCTAGAGTTAGCAAAATCATTTAACCCGAATAGAAGAGATATCAGATTCCCAGAGTATAGACGAGGAATAAAAGATCCTAATACCACCCAATTGGCGACGTGGGCCAGTAAGCCACACAACCATGTTAGTAAATCAGTTTTTCAAAGACTAGACTCAACTTTGGCCAAGGAGTTGGAAAGGGGATCCTACAGGCAGTCGGCTCTGATACCAACTTGTTACGCCCCGGATTCAATCGTACACTTATCATGCACGCAAATGTGTATGATCAAGATCAGGGACTCACGTGAAGATATCACAACACAACTCTAGACACAAATTCAAATAATACAAGCTTCATATTACAAGCCAGGGGCCTCGAGGGCTCAAATACAAGCTCGATACACAAGAGTCAGTGGAAGCAACAATATCTAAGTACAGACATAAGTTAGACAATGATGCCTTAAGAAGGCTAGCACAAAAGCAACACGATCAAAGAGGCAAGGCCTCCTGCCTGGGACCTCCTAACTACTCCAGGTCTTCGGTGGCCTCCATGTAGTAGTATCTGTCGGCAGTGGCTTCTGGCTCCAGGGATCCACCATCTGGTTGAAACAACCAGAAAGAAGAAAGAAGGGGGAAAGGGGGAAGCAAAGCAACCGTGAGTACTCATCCAAAGTACTCGCAAGCATCAGATCTATACTAAGTATGCATTGGTATCAATAGGAAAGGCTGTATCTGGGACTGAACTGCAGAATGCCAGAATAGGGGGGAAGGCCTAGCCTATCAAAGACTAGCATCTTCAAGCAGCTCCAAGCATCTTGCAGCATGAAGAAGAGTAAAGAATAGCAGTTTAATTATCAAGCATGGTGTATCAATAATGCCCAGAGATCCTTCCTCGACTCCCTGCGAGAAAGCAATCCCGGAGCCACATATCTTAAGTATCCATTTCTAGTTGTATTAGATCAAGATGTAAGTCTGAACATACATTACCGTGGACACGGTATTCGAATAAAGATCTTCCCTGGAGGGGTGCACCATGTTTTCCAACACGCTCGATCACTCTGGCCGGACACACTTTTCTAGGTCAGTGCCCGGCCTCGGAAGATCAACACATCGAAGCCCTACCTAGGCTCAGCAGAGAGGTCCCCGCCGGTCTACCTCCTAAGCACTCCGGGGTCTGGGCCCATCGCCCGTTGCACTCCGGGTTGTTATGCGACAAGCCGGGACGAGCACCACCTCTACTGGATGGCACCGCCCGACAGCCCACAATCTGAATCGGGCGTCGACAAAGCTTGGCGATCTTTGCGGCGTCGAGGCCCATAACTATTCTCGCGTGGTGGTTAGTGCGTAAAGGCCAAAGGCCAACTCAAAACAAATAGCCAAACCATAGTTTATTATTAGCTTGCAGAGACGAGAAGAGACTCACGATAATGTGACCCCGTCGCCCCGTCTCGAGGAAATACGGCAAGGGCAAGCCCAGCCCACTCGAGGGCTGCCTAACTTCCTGGCCATGGCTCGTAACCATCTTGCGGGTGCTCTTCGGGCCCGCCCGACTTTACCAAAGGTCTCAAGTAATGTCAAGGTAACCGTGTGTCCAAACATCAAGGGAAAACCGAAGAATCACCCCGGAGATTCCACTCAATGTAATCATCAAGGTGAGCGTAAGAGGACCACCCTCGAGGTTCACACTTGAGGTGTTGAGCAACGAGCCGTATCGGGAATGGTGAAAGAGAAATCACCCTCGATGACCACGACGGAATAGCTACACTACAGAATTATCATCAGGAGTGCGTTATGAGGGATCACCCTCGGCACTCGATAGTAGCTCTGCAGAGCAACAAAAGGGGCGTGATGCGATGTGCGGTGTCGGGCTCTGGTCGTCGATCATGTAGCTCGAGTCGTCGATGATGAAGCAGGGGTAATAAAGACAAGGTGGATATCACTGATGGATCACTATCCAACCTATACTAACCAGTTTAGGATAAGCAGGTAGGTAATAATAGCAGGTACAAAAGCAGGCTATGCATCAGAATAGGAGCAATCAATAACAGTAGCAAAATCTAATGCAAGCACGAGATAATTGAATGGGCGATATCGGGATGATCAAAGGGGGGGCTTGCCTGGAAGCTCCGCTGAAAGGGAAGAAGGGGTCGTTGTCGACGTAGTCGATCACAAGGACATCAACTGCGGTCTTGGGGTCTACCGGAGAGAAGAGGGGGAAGAAACAGTAAATACAGAGCAAACAAGTGCATGACAAGACAATAAGCAGCACTAGGCGTGTTCTAATGCAAGGCTACACGATACCGGTGAAGGGGGAGAACATCCGGGAAAGTTTTCCCGAAGTTAGGCATTTCCGGACAAATGAAAAGGAGGGGAAAGGTTGCATGTTTGCTAGGCTAGGGACGTGTGGCGGACAAAATGGACCGCGTATTCGGATTCGTCTCTTCGTTCTGAGCAACTTTCATGTACAAATTATTTTCATCCGACATACGGTTTATTTTTTATGAATTATTAAAGTTTTAGCAATATTATGAAATTATTAATAATTCGAAAATAATGAGTAAAAGCTAGGTGCACCCAGATCTGTGTACATAGAAGTGTACCATAGGGTGACATGAGGGTCCAGGGGGTCCCAGTTGACCAGTGTAACGCCCCGAGACCGATGCTCGAGAAGACTTCCATATATTCCAGGTTTCGCCGTATGTTTCATTTGTGCTTGCTCTTTTATTTTTGCATTGCATCATGTCATCATGCCATCATATCATTAATTTTAAAAACTCATCTAAATAAATTGTATGGATTTTCGATCCATTTAAATCGAGGGAATTCACTTGTGATTTCTCTTTATAACATATTAAAGCCTCTCAATATTATTAGGGAGCTATAATAAAATTATTCCATTTATTTGGAATTAACCATAACCCACTTGCAAAATATCCCATGCCGTTGTTATCTCAATTCTTGGTCTCCAACCTTGCCCATAATTTCTTTCATCATTTTCCGGAGCCCCACCGAAATCCTCAACATTTTTGGACACTTCAAAAAACCTAGTCCTAGTTCAAACCCATTTGAATATCAAATTAGTTTGAATTTAAATCTTCCGGTCATGCCCACTTCTATTTTTCCTGGTTCCAGCTCATTTTTGTGAGCCCGGGAAAATTATCCGTGTGTCCAACTTTTTCCCCTAACCTCTCTTTCTTTTCTTTCTTAATCTCTGTTTTTTTTTCTTTTCTTTTAGTAGTGAGAGAGAGCCCAGCCGCAACCTGCAGCTAGGCCGGCCCTGCCTCCAAGGCCCATCTGCGCCAAGGCCCAGCCACGCCCCTACCTAACCCTAGCCTCCCCTCCGCTCGATCTCCATCTCCCTCGTCCTCCCTCCAGCGCCGCATCACTCGTTCCCAGCGCCCGATCCCCATCTCCTCCCTCGCGCCGCCATCTCCCTCCCTCGACCCCCTCGGCCTCCTCCACCGTGATTTCTCCTCCGTCGCGCCGTCCCTACCTTCCCCTCGTCGCCTCCATCCCTTTCCCCCGTCGCCTCTGCGCGCGAGCGCTTGCACGCCCGCGCCTCCCGATCGATGCCGTCGCCGCTCCGGCCGACAAGGACCCCCCTTGTGCCGCCAAGAGGAGAGCTCCTCTTCCTTGCGCCCTGCTCCTTCCTCCTGAGCCTCTCCCTCGAGCTTCTCTGCCTCCGCACCCGCAAGTCGTCGGCGTTCCCGACAGCCTCGTCAGCCCCGTGTTGGACACGGACACCTCCAGGAGCTTCCCCGAGCTCCAGTAGCTCTCGTGTTGCCGTTCCCGCGACGACGACCTCCCCTTCCTCTGGTCCTCCTCCTCACCTCGTGCCCGGCGCCAGCCATGCCCGCCTTGCTGTTGCTCCACCATGTTCGCCTTGCTGCAGCTGCTCCCCTGCGTCGTCAAGTCCCAGCAGCCCCTTTGCCTGCTCGTCACCATCGACCCGGCAGGAGCTCCGCCTCCCTGCTTCACGTCAAGGCCGAAGTCGCCCCTTTTCGATCGCTATCCTCGCGGCGGCTCTGTCGCGAGCTCCCTCCAAATTCGTCAATGCCTTTGTTTGACCCGTGTTCGACTACAGTGCAAACGCCAAGTTCCACTATGACCCCTCTACGGCTGCGGACTCGCCAAGTACCACGACTTCGCTGGCCCTTCAAGTTCGACTACAGTTGTCGTGTACATCTACCGTCGCCCGAAGACCCGTGTACCACGAGCGCCAAGTTCGATCAACCGTGGATCACCAAGTTCCACTACGAGATGTACAACTACCGCCGCCGTTGATTCGACAAGACAACGTGTACCACTACTTCCACTACCGCCACGAGAACGACTACTTCCCACTACGTCCCATGTACCACTACTTCCCTCGACGAACCTGAACCGCTCCGAAATGCACGCTTCAAAGGTATAATCCCGAGATGACGATCACCCGTGGACCGAATGCATGTGTTGTATGAGATGCTCGTGTTTGCACCGTGTCTGAATTGTTCCTTGCACGTTCCTTCCTCGTTTGCCATGCCGCCGTCCCGTGGGAACCCGGTATCCGGGATCACCCCACCATCTTTTGCATGTTCCGCACGTCCACACTTTCTTTTGCACCGACATATCGATGAGCTGTCGGAACCGATATGTTGCCGTGGCATCATTTTTGAATTCGTTGCCGTGGCACCCCTTTCATTCCGCCACGGTGAAAAATGCTTCATAACATGCTCATGTCAACATTTTCATAAAAATTGCATAAACCTTGATTATGTCATCTGCATCATGTTAACAACATTTAAATGGTTAAAACTGTGTTTGCTTTAAATTGCTAAATGACATGGGGATTTTCCAGAATTGTCGTTTGTTGCTTCCGGCCTCATTTAAACTTGCCTAACTAGTTAGTTTACTTATGTTTCACCTCTTGCCATGTTTATAACAACATGTAATTTTGTTGTGTTCCTAAACGAGAGAGAACTAAATAATTGATGTGGTATTTCGTCAATATGCAACTCGTTGCATATTGAGCTCCACTTAACTTGTAGTGTTGTTTATGCATATTGCCATGCCATGCCTCATTAAACCGGACATGCATCATACTTGTTTGTGCATCATGACATGTTTATGCTTGTGTGTTTACTATGTTGTTTGTTTCTTTCCGGGTTGCTTCTCTCGTTAGCTTCGGTTTCGTTCCGGAGTTGTGAGGATTCGTTCGACTACATCCGTTTGTCTTCTTCATGGACTCGTTCTTCTTCCTTGCGGGATTTCAGGTAAGATGACCATACCCTCGAAATCACTTCTATTTTTGCTTGCTAGATGCTCGCTCTTTTGCTATGCCTATGCTACGATGCCTATCACTTGCTTATCATGCCTCCCATATTGCCATGTCAAGCCCCTAACCATCCTTTCCTAGCAAACTGTTGTTTGGCTATGTTACCGCTTTGCTCAGCCCCTCTTATAGCGTTGTTAGTTGCAGGTGAAGATGAAGTTTGTTCCTTGTTGGAACATGGAGATGTTGTTCCTTGTTGGAACATGTTTACTTGTTGGGATATCACAATATCTATTGTTTAATTAATGCATCTATATACTTGGTAAAGGGTGGAAGGCTCGGCCTTATGCCTGTGTTTTGTTCCACTCTTGCCGCCCTAGTTTCCGTCATATCGGTATTATGTTCCCGGATTTTGCGTTCCTTACGGTTGGGTGATTTATGGGACCCCTTGACAGTTCGCTTTGAATAAGACTCCTCCAAAGAAGGCCCAACATTGGTTTTACCATTTGCCACCTAAGCCTTTTTCCCTTGGGTTCTGCAGACTCAAGGGTCATCTTTATTTTAACCCCGGGCCAGTGCTCCTTCGAGTGTTGGTCCAAATCTGTCGACCGCCGGTGTACCACTGGGGCAACTCTGGGCTCGCCTACCGGAAGTTTGGACAATCCGGTGTGCCCTGAGAACGAGGTACGTGCGACTCCTATCGGGATTTGTCGGCACATCGGGCGGCTTTGCTGGTCTTGTTTTATTGCTGTCGAAATGTCTTGTAGCCGGGATTCCGAGACTGATCGGGTCTTCCCGGTAGAAGGAATATCCTTCGTTGACCGTGAGAGCTTATCATGGGCTAAGTTGGGACACCCCTGCAGGGTATTATCTTTCGAAAGCCGTGCCCGCGGTTATGAGGCAGATGGGAATTTGTTAATGTCCGGTTGTAGAAAACCCGAAGTTGATCTTAATTAAAATACATCAACCGCGTGTGTAACCGTGATGGTCTCTTCTCGGCGGAGTCCGGGAAGTGAACACGGTGTTGGAGTTATGTTTGACGTAAGTAGTTTCAGGATCACTTCTTGATCGCTACTAGCTTCACGACCGTGCCTTGCTTCTCTTCTCGCTCTCTTTTGCGAATGTAGCCACCAGATTTGCTAGTCGCTTGCTACAGCTCCACCTCATACCTTTCCCCTACCCATAAGCTTAAATAGTCTTGATCTCGCGGGTGTGAGATTGCTGAGTCCCCGTGACTCACAGATACTTCCAAAACCAGTTTGCAGGTGCCGATGAAACCGTGCAGGTGACGCATCCGAGCTCAAGGAGGAGCTCGATGAAGATCTTGTTCATTGTGTTGTTTCGTTTGAGTTGATCAAGAGTGGAGCCAGTTGGGACAATCGGGGATCTGTGTAGCATTGGGGTAGTCTTCTTTTATTTTGGTTCCGTAGTCGGACCTTGATTGTATCTGTATGATGTAATGCTTTACTCATGTATTGTGTGAAGTGGCGATTGTAAGCCAACTATGTATCTCTTTCCCTTATGTATTACATGGGTTGTGTGAAGATTACCTCACTTGCGACATTGCTTTCAATGCGGTTATGCCTCTAAGTCGTGCTTCGACACGTGGGAGATATAGCCGCATCGAGGGCGTTACAACCAGTCAATGTTTGACTAGTCAATAGGGGGTGGGGCCCCTGTCATTGACTGTTTTAGTCTACTCTAACAGTTTAGTTAACTAAACTAGGTGGTTAGGCTAATTAAGTATAATTAATTAAGTTAATTAATCATTTAACTAATTAATTATTTTCTAAAATATTTTTTATTCTTTTTTTAAACAGGGGCAGGGCCGCATACGTCATAGTCCCACAGGGGGGGGGGGGTTGCGGGTAGCGGCTAAACAGGGCGGGCGTTGGCGGAGGCCGCAACCCGCCCGGGTGTGGGACGAGGCCGTGGCCACGATCAGGCTAGCGACGCCAGAGGCGGAGGGGCTCTTGGCGGCGGGGTCGCGGGCCGAGCAGGGGTGGCGGCGTCGGCTACGGGCAAAGGCGCTGCCGCCGACGGGCGGACGGTTGCTGCGGGTGGGACGAAGCGAGCGAGGCCAGCTGACGCTGGCGATCGCCGGCGAGCAAAGCGGACGCAGATTGTGGGGTGCAGCGAAGGAGCTAGAGGAGGAGCGGGCGTGGCGTGGCTGAAGCGAGGCTGCCGCGACGGCAGCTGTGATGGGGCGCTGTCTTGGCGCCAGCGTGGGTGACGGTGGGGCGGCGGCGGCGCGCGCAGCGCTGCTGACAAGCGGTGCAAAGCAGCGGGCGGCAGCGGCAGTAGCAAGAAGTAGGTGGCACGCAGCAGCGCGCGCGGCATGGGTCAAGCCCGGGCAAGCTTCGGCTGCGACGGCATGGCCACGGTGGTGCAGAGTTCACGGGAAAAGGCAGCTACGACACGGGATTTGAGCAAAAGAGGACGGGGGGATGAGAGCTCACAGTGGGGCACATGAAAGGCCGGCGACGGATTAGTAGCAGCAGAGCAGGGGGTCGAAGCGACGAGGTTCAGGCGGCCGTGGGCGTTGACGGAGAAAACGAGGCCGTTGCACTGCTCCCTGCTACGTCTTGAGCTTGCGTTGGTTTTCCCCGAAGAGGAGAGGATGATGCAGCAAAGTAGCGTAAGTATTTCCCTCAGTTTTTGAGAACCAAGGTATCAATCCAGTAGGAGGCCACGCACAAGTCCCTCGTACCTGCACAAAATGATAACTACTCGCAACCAACGCAATTAGGGGTTGTCAATCCCTTCACGGTCACTTACGAGAGTGAGATCTGATAGAGATAATATTTTTTGGTATTTTTGGTATAGAGATGCAAAGTGAAAAGTAAAAGGCAAAGTAAAAAACAAAGCAAGTATTAAAGTGATGGAGATTGATATGATGAGAATAGACCCGGGGGCCATAGGTTTCACTAGTGGCTTCTCTCAAGAGCATAGGTATTCTACGGTGGGTGAACAAATTACTGTTGAGCAATTGACAGAATTGAGCATAGTTATGAGTATATCTAGGTATGATCTTGTATATAGGCATCACGTCCATGACAAGTAGACCGAAACGATTCTGCATCTACTACTATTAATCCACTCATCGACCGCTATCCAGCATGCATCTAGAGTATTAAGTTAAAAACAGAGTAACGCCTTAAGCAAGATGACATGATGTAGAGGAATAAATTCATGTAATATGATAAATACCCCATCTTGTTATCCTCGATGGCAACAATACAATACGTGCCTTGCAACCCTTTACATCCTTTGGTAAGGACACATAAGATTGAACCCAAAGCTATGCACTTCTCCCATTGCAAGAACTACCAATCTAGTTGGCCAAACCAAACGGATAATTCGAAGAGACTTGCAAAGATAACTCAATCATACATAAAAGAATTCAGAGAAGATTCAAATATTATTCATAGATAAGCTGGATGATAAACCCACAATTCATCGGTCTCAACAAACACACCGCAAAAAGAAGATTACATCGAATAGATCTCCACGAGAGAGGGAGAACATCGTATTGAGATCCAAAAGAGAGAAGAAGCCATCTAGCTACTAGCTATGGACCCGAAGGTCTGAAGTAAACTACTCACACTTCATCGGAGAGGCTATGGTGTTGATGTAGAAGCCCTCCGTGGTGGATGCCCCTTCCGGCGGAGCTCCGGAATAGGCCCCAAGATGGGATCTCGTGGATACAGGAAGTTGCGGCAGTGGAATTAGGTTTTTGGCTCCGTATCTAATCGTTTGGGGGTACGTAGGTATATATAGGAGGAAGGAGTACGTCGGTGGAGCAACAGGGGGCCCACGAGGCAGGGGGGCGCGCCCCCACCCTCGTGACCGCCTCTGTTACTTCTTGGAGTAGGGTCCAAGTCTCCTGGATCACATTCGGTGAGAAAATCATGTTTCCGATGGTTTCATTCCGTTTGAACTCCGTTTGATATTCCGTTTCTTCGAAACACTAAAATAGTCAAAAAAACAGCAATTCTGGGCTGGGCCTCCGGTTAATAGGTTAGTCCCAAAAATAATATAAAAGTGGAAAATAAAGCCCAAAACAGTAGATAAAGTAGCATGGAGCAATCAAAAATTATAGATACGTTGGAGACGTATCAGGCATCCCCAAGCTTAATTCCCGCTCGTCCTCGAGTAGGTAAATGATAAAAAGAGAATTTTTGATGCGGAGTGATACTTTGGCATAATTTCAATGTAAATCCTCTTAATTGTGGTATGAATATTCAGAACCAAAAGACTGAAGACAAAAGTTCATATTGACATAAAAATAATAATACTTCAAGCATACTAACTAAGCAATTATGTCTTCTCAAAATAACATGGCCAAATAAAGTTATCCCTACAAAATCATATAGTCTGGCTATGCTCCATCTTCCCCACACAAAATATTTAAATCATGCACAACCCCGATGACAAGCCAAGCATTTGTTTCATACTTTAACATTTTTAAAACTTTTTCAATCTTCACGCAATACATGAGCGTGAGCCATGGATATAGCACTATATGTGGAATAGAATGGTGGTCGTGGAGAAGATAAAAAGAGGGAAGATAGTCTCACATCAAATAGGCGTATCTACGGGCTATGGAGAAGCCCATCAATAGATATCAATGTGAGTGAGTAGGGATTGCCATGCAACGGATGCACTAGAGCTATAAGTATGTGAAAGCTCAACAAAAGAAACTAAGTGGGTGTGCATCCAACTCGCTTGCTCACGAAGACCTAGGGCATTTTGAGGAAGCCCATCATTGGAATATACAAGCCAAGTTCTATAATGAAAAATTCCCACTAGTATATGAAAGTGACAAAATGAGAGACTCTCTATCATGAAGATCTTGGTGCTACTTTGAAGCACAAGTGTGGTAAAAGGATAGTAACATTGTCCCTTCTCTCTTTTTCTCTCATTTTTTCTTTTTATTTGGGCCTTTTTTCTTTTTTTTTATGGCCTCTTTTTTTTTTCTTTTTTTTCTTGTTCGTCAGGAGTCTCATCCCGACTTATGGGGGAATCATAGTCTCCATCATCCTTTCCTCACTTGGGACAATGCTCTAAAGAATGATGATCATCACACTTTTATTTTTCTTACAACTCGATTCTTAGAACAAAGTATGACTCTATATGAATGCCTCCGGCGGTGTACTGGGATATGCAATGAAACATGAGTGACATGTATGAAAGAATTATGAACGGTGGCTTTGCCACAAATACGATGTCAACTACATAATCATGCTAGCAATATGACAATGATGGAGCGTGTCATAATAAACGGAACAGTGGAAAGTTGCATGGCAATATATCTCGGAATGGCTATGGAAATGCCATGATAGGTAGGTATCGTGGCTGTTTTGAGGAAGATATATGGTGGGTGTATGATACCAGCGAAAAGTGCGCGGTATTAGAGAGGCTAGCAATGGTGGAAGGATGGGAAAAAGTGCGTATAATCCATGGACTCAACATTAGTCATAAAGAACTCATATACTTATTGCAAAAATCTAGAAGTTATCAAAGCAAAGTATTACGCGCATGCTCCTAGGGGGATAAATTGGTAGGAAAAGACCATCGCTCGTCCCCGACCGCCACTCATAAGGAAGACAATCAATAAATAAATCATGCTCCGAGTTCATCACATAACGGTTCACCATACGTGCATGCTACGGGAATCACAAACTTCAACACAAGTATTTATCAAATTCACAACTACTCAACTAGCATGACTCTAATATCACCATCTTCATATCTCAAAACAATTATCAAGCATCAAACTTTTCTTAGTATTCAACACACTCAAAAGAAAGTTTCACATATCTTGAATACCAAGTATATTAACATTAAGCAAATTACCATGCAATTAACGACTCTCAAAATAATCTAAGTGAAGCATGAGAGATCAATAGTTTCTTTAAAACAAATCCACCACCATGCTCTAAAAGATCTAAGTGAAGCACTAGAGCAAAAATTATCACGCTCAAAAGATATAAGTGAAGCACTATGAGCAAAACTATCAAGCTCAAAAGATATAAGTGAAGCACATAGAGTATTCTATCAAATTCCAATTCATGTATGGCTCTCTCAAAAGGTGTGTACAGCAAGGGTGATTGTGGTAAACTAACAAGCAAAGACGCAAATAATACAAGACGCTCCAAGCAAAACACTTATCATGTGGTGAATAAAGATATAGCTCCAAGTAAATTACCGATGGAAGTGGACGAAAGAGGGGATGCCTTCCGGGGCATCCCCAAGCTTTGAATTTTTGGTGTCCTTGGATTATCTTGGGAGTGCCATGGGCATCCCCAAGCTTAGGCTCTTGCCACTCCTTGTTCCATAATCCATCAAAAGAATTTACCCAAAACTTGAAAACTTCACAACACAAAACTCAATAGAAATCTCGTGAGCTCCGTTAGAGAAAGAAAACAAAAGACTACTTTAAGGTACTGTAATGAACTCATTCTTTATTTATATTGGTGTTAAACCTAATTTATTCCAACTTCTCTATGGATTATAAACTATTTTACTAGACATAGATTCATCAAAATAAGCAAACAACACACGAAAAACAGAATCTGTCATAAACAGAACAGTCTGTAGTAATCTGTAACTAACGAAAACTTCTGGAACTCCAAACAATCTACCAAAATTATAAGACCTAGAAAATTTGTTTATTGATCATCAGCAATTGGAATCAGTATTTTATTACGTTCTGGTGATTTTTAATAATTCGGGCACTGAGCGCAAAGTTTCTGGAAATTACAGCAAGATCAAATAACTATCATCCAAGAAGATCCAATAGGTCTAGCTTGGCACAAACACTAATTAAAACATAAAACCACATCTAAACAGAGGCTAGATGGATTATTTATTCCTAAACATACTCAAAAGCAAAAAAAACTAAAAATAAAATTGGATTGCCTCCCAACAAGCGCTATCGTTTAACGCCCCTAGCTAGGCATAAAAGCAAGGATAGATCTAGGTATTGCCATCTTTGGTAGGCAATCCATAAGTGGCTCTCATGATATATTCATATGGTAATTTTATTTTATTTCTAGGAAAGTGTTCCATGCCTTTCTTTAAGGGAAATTTGAATCTAATATTCCCTTCATATCAATAATTGCACCAATCGTTCTAAGGAAAGGTCTACCAAGAATAATAGGACATGAAGGATTGCAATCTATATCAAGAAAGATAAAATCTACGGGCACATAATTCCTATTTGCAACAATAAGAACATCATTAATTCTTCCCATAGGCTTTTTAATAGTGGAATCCGCAAGATGCAAGTTTAGGGAGCAATCATCAAAGTCACGGAAATCTAGCAAATCACACAAAGTTTTGGGGATAGTAGAGACACTAGCACCCAAATCACACAAAGCATGAAACTCATAATCTTTAATTTTAATTTTAATAGTAGGTTCCCACTCATCATAGAGTTTTCTAGGAATAGAGACTTTCAACTCAAGTTTTTCTTCATAAGATTGCATTAAGGCATCAACAATGTGTACGGTAAAGGCCTTATTTTGACTATAAGCATGAGGAGAATTTAGCACGGATTGCAACAAGGAAACACAATCAATCAAAGAGAAATTTTCATAATTAAATTCCTTAAAATCCAATATAGTGGGTTTAGCAACATCTAGGTTTTTATTTATTTCAATCCCACATTTATCAATTTCATCATCAAGATCTAAAAACTCCGAATTCTTAGAACGCCTTCTAGGTAAAGGAAGATCATATTCAGTTTCATCAAGATTCATATTGCAAAACAAAGATTTAATGGGGGACACATCAATAACTTTTAGATCTTCATCTTGATTTTCATAGGAATTAGAAGAACACGCTTTAATAAAGGCATCTTTGGAAGCACCCATCCTAGCGGTTCTTTCTTTGCACTCATCAATGGAAATTCTCATAGATTTGAGAGACTCATTGATATCATGCTTAGGAGGAATAGATCTAAGCTTTAAAGAATCAACCTCAAGAGAAATTCTATCAACGTTCCTAGCCAAATCATCAACTTTAAGCAATTTCTCCTCAAGCAAAGCATTAAAATTCTTTTGTAAATTCATAAACTCTTTAACACTACTCTCAAATTCAGAGGGCATCTTATTAAAATTTCCATAAGAGTTGTTGTATGAATTTCCATGATTATTAGAAGGATTGCTAGGATAAGGCCTAGGATTAAAATTCCCTCTATACGCGTTGTTACCAAAATTATTCCTACCAACAAAATTCACATCCATAGTATTCTCAATCAAAGTAGACAAAGGCATATCATTAGGATCGGAAGAAACACTCAGTAGCAAATAATTTCATAAGTTCATCCATCTTTCCACTCAAAACATTAATTTCTTCTATCGCATGCACTTTTTTATTAGTAGATCTTTCGGTATGCCATTGAGAATAATTAACCATAATATTATCTAGAAGTTTAGTAGCATCTCCTAGAGTGATTTCCATAAAAGTGCCTCCCGCGGCCGAATCTAAAAGATTTCTAGAAGAAAATTCAATCCGGCATAAAATTTTGTATAATCATCCACAAGTTCAAACCATGAGTAGGACAATTAAGTATCATTAATTTCATTCTCTCCCAAGCTTGTGCAACATGTTCATGACCAAGTTGCTTAAAATTCATAATATCGTTCCTAAGTGATAATCTTAGCGGGAGGAAAATACTTAGAGATAAAAGCATCTTTGTACTTGTTCCAAGAATAAATACTATTTTTAGGCAAAGATGAAAACCACGCTTTAGCACGATCTCTAAGCGAAAAGGGAAATAACTTCAATTTAACGACATCATTATCGACATCTTTTTTCTTTTGCATATCACATAAATCAACGAAGCTATTCAGATGAGTAGCGGCATCTTCACTAGGAAGGCCGGCGAATTGATCTTTCATAACAAGATTCAACAAAGCAGTATTGATTTCACAAGATTCAGTATTGGCAAGAGGAGCAATCGGAGTGCTAAGGAAATAATTATTATTGGTATTGGTGAAGTCACACAATTTAGTAGCATCTTGAGCCATCGCGACAAACAAGCAAACGAGCAAACAAGCGGACGAGGAGAAGGCAACGGGAAGGAGAGGAGGAGATTGGGAAAGATAGGGCGAATAAAAAGGCAAGGGTGAAGTGGGGAGAGGAAAACGAGAGGCAAATGGCAAATAATGTAATGCGAGAGATAGGGATTGTGATGTGTACTTGGTATGGTTGACTTTTGCATGGACTCCCCGGCAACGGTGCCAGAAATCCTTCTTGCTACGTCTCGAGCTTGCGTTGGTTTTCCTCGAAGAGGAGAGGATGATGCAGCAAAGTAGCGTAAGTATTTCCCTCAATTTTTGAGAACCAAGGTATCAATCCAGTAGGAGGCCACGCACAAGTCCCTCATACCTGCACAAAACGATAGCTACTCGCAACCAACGCGATTAGGGGTTGTCAATCCCTTCACGGTCACTTACGAGAGTGAGATCTGATAGAGATAATATTTTTGGTATTTTTGGTATAGAGATGCAAAGTGAAAAGTAAAAGGCAAAGTAAAAACAAAGCAAGTATTAAAGTGATGGAGATTGATATGATGAGAATAGACCCGGGGGCCATAGGTTTCACTAGTGGCTTCTCTCAAGAGCATAAGTATTCTACGGTGGGTGAACAAATTACTGTTGAGCAATTGACAGAATTGAGCATAGTTATGAGTATATCTAGGTATAATCATGTATATAGGCATCACGTCCATGACAAGTAGACCGAAACGATTCTGCATCTACTACTATTACTCCACTCATTGACCGCTATCCAGCATGCATCTAGAGTATTAAGTTAAAAACAGAGTAACGTCTTAAGCAAGATGACATGATGTAGAGGAATAAATTCATGCAATATGATAAATACCCCATCTTGTTATCCTCGATGGCAACGATACAATACGTGCCTTGCAACCCTTTCTGTCACTGGGTAAGGACACCGCAAGATTGAACCCAAAGCTATGCACTTCTCCCATTGCAAGAACTACCAATCTAGTTGGCCAAACCAAACGGATAATTCAAAGAGACTTGCAAAGATAACTCAATCATACATAAAAGAATTCAGAGAAGGTTCAAATATTATTCATAGATAAGCTGGATCATAAACCCACAATTCATCGGTCTCAACAAACACACAGCAAAAAGAAGATTACATCGAATAGATCTCCACGAGAGAGGGGGAGAACATTGTATTGAGATCCAAAAAGAGAGAAGAAGCCATCTAGCTACTAGCTATGGACCCGAAGGTCTGAAGTAAACTACTCACACTTCATCGGAGAGGCTATGGTGTTGATGTAGAAGCCCTCCATGGTGGATACCCCCCCGTGAAGCTCGGAACAGGCCCCAAGATGGGATCTCGTGGATCTGAGGAAGTTGCGGCGGTGGAATTAGGTTTTGGCTCCGTATCTGACTGTTTGGGGGTACGCAGGTATATATAGGAGGAAGGAGTACGTCGGTGGAACAACAGGGGGCCCAAGAGGCAGGGGCGCGCCCTAGGAGGGGTGGCGCCCCCACCCTCGTGACCGCCTCTGTTACTTCTTGGAGTAGGGTCCAAGTCTCCTGGATCACGTTAGGTGAGAAAATCACGTTTCCGAAGGTTTCATTCCGTTTGGACTCCGTTTGATATTCCGTTTCTTTGAAGCACTGAAAGGCAAAAAACAACAATTCTGGGCTGGGCCTACGGTTAATAGGTTAGTCCCAAAAATAATATAAAAGTGGAAAATAAAGCCCAATATAGTCCAAAACAGTAGATAAAGTAGCATGGAGCAATCAAAAATTATAGATACGTTGGAGACGTTTCACTCCCCGAGACGAAGTAGAGTACCAGCTTGACGGAGACAAGGGAGGCAGAGTTCATTGACACGAGCTGTGGGGCGAGAAAACGACGGTGGCCGCGGGATCTTGAGTGCACGGTGACGGCGAGGCGCGGCCGCGGTGGATCTGGGGCAGGGGAGAGGGGAGGAGAGTAGGCGAGCGAGAAAGAGAGGGTGGGATATTTTGGGGGGCCACAGTGGTCTCCTTATCTCCTCCCGCGACGCTGTAGCAGCGTGGCCGACGAGGTGGCTCGGCGGCAACGGGTGGCGCGGGCGTCGGTCGGCTGAACAGGGAAGGGGAAGATGACAGCGGAGGAGCTGGGCCAAATCGGGTGGGCCGGTGCAGGGGGTTAGGGCGAAGAGGGGCTGGGGCCTTTCTTTTCTTTTGCTTTAGCCTTTTTATTTTTTAATAAAACTGCTAGTGTTTCCTATTTAGTTTATATAGTAATTGATTTTTTTGTCGGAGCTCAAACTATGCACAAAAATTCTATGCAATATTCTAGGGCTGCACAAAAGTTTTTGAAGCATTTGCAAAGGTTGAGAAGATTTGCTTAATTGAAAAGGCCAATTTAAATTCCTTTGTACCACTTATTGAATTCTCCAACGCTCCCTCCTCTCTCCCGCTAGATAGCGCGCGTATCTAGCTTCCGCCTCCGCCCTAGTGGTGTACCCTTTGTAACTGTTACCACTGAAACGGTGAACCTGTCTCCAACACTCCTCCCAGTCGTCATAGACTCCGGGAACCTTACCCTTGTTCATGACATATGACGGCATCTCTATGCACTAGACAAACAAAACGTTAGTAGCAATTCACAAACAATACATAAGCAATATATAAGTATGCAACAAAAGGATTGGAAGAGAAAAGCAACACATTAATAGCACGATTCATGGTCCTACTAATAAATAAAATCGATTACATATAAGTTGAACGACTGTCCAAACCAAAGAGACATACAAGTTCATTAAAGTTTAATTACAACATGAGCTAATCGATATTTCAGAACTACATAGCATCACTACTTTCGACTCGACTCAGGGACCGGGCGTGGATGAAGCCGCCGTCTTTCGTGATGGTGATGAATGTGCGGTCGTTGTCTGCCTGCATTTGTAGCGTTGTTTCTATTTCACTGTTGGACGGTTGATATTTGAGGTAGAACTGCCCCAAGGTACAAAGGACATCTTGATGGATGATTTCCGCAAACTCCGACTGGATGCAAAAGAATTCTTGTCTGAGGTCCGCGTCCTGGATTGCCGACAAGCGTGCGGCCCAATCTTTGAGACTATTTGGTAGCAGAAGGTGATTATGGTCCCGTACAGTCGCCCAGTACATGTGATGGAGGGCGTAGTAGGCATCCTTCTGACCGCCAGGCGGCTGCTTGGCGCAGGGGAACGTCATTACATGGGTGAACACGTGATTGCCGTACCTAAAAATTGGCCTCCTGAAGGTGCCTCCAGATTTGGCGTAGCCGGGGAGAACATCATCAAGAACTTTCTTGATATTTGTGTAGTCTTTCTTCGACTGACGGTCCGAGTCGAAATACGTGGCCATGGAATAGTTCGGTCTTAAGAGAGTGAGTGTGCAATGTGTGTCACTGCACAAAACACAGAATGTTAGAAAAAAAGAACGATCGAAATCTAAGAAATCATATGTTACGGGGCGGTGAGGGGATGACTTACTCGGGAAAGTAAGGCAAGGGGGAGTTATCCTTATCTAGGTTCGCCAGAATGACGCCTTCGAGGTATGAACTGCGACTTGCCTGTCCCCAGCGCTGCCCAAGATCTTGGCACACATGTAGAAGGGGTCGACTATCACGATGTCCGGGGTCTTGTCTCTAATGATCCACATCTCCATACTCAGCGAAAATAGCCGAACGAAGGTGTAGTGCAGCGGATGAAGGTTAAACATAGAGAAGATGTCATCAAACCACAGGACGATCATACCCCTGATGGCGCTATCCACAAAGCCCTTGCCCTCTGGCACCTTGGCCACGAAAACCGGGTATGCCACATCACTCTCGGAGAGACACCGCTTCTCCAAAGAAAGAACACTGTCATGCATACTCCGCATAGCACCGGTTGCACCATTGAGCAGATTAGTCGGTAGCATCGGCCTACCCGCCACATGCACCCTCCTCGAGATATCCATAGGTGAAGGTGGCCCGTCCTGAGCACGGATCGTACTCAGCGCCGGCTGGCTCGCACCCTTGTTATCTTTCTTTTCCATCCCTTCTGCTTCTTCTGCTGTAATGGGATCGAGTTCTACTCAGAGACCACCTTCTTGAGTGTGTTGGGGCTGATAATATTTCGCACCTCGGCTATCTGAGGCTCGGTGAAGGAGGCAACTGGAGGCGTCTCCTGAGAACTGAACGCTAGACGACGCCTGTTGCTGGGTTTCTCCGCGGTAATAGCTAGATCGCGATCGTCTTTTGCAGGGTTGGGTTCTTGAGAAGGAGGCCCCAAGAATTCGTCATCGTACCCATGTTCGTTGAAGTACTTATCGATATTGGTAAATGTACCATCGTCGTCATCCAGATCCTGTGCCATATGCATGTCCAGATCAGCTGACGGCGGTAGCGTTGCGACGGTCTTGCCATGGCTTGGCGCCGGCACGACTGGCGATGTTGTCTGTGGGGTGGTGTCCCCCGCCCCCAAACGAATCTGGCTCTTCAGCCGAAGCATGGGCCATCTTATGCAGGCGCTGAGGGTCATCACATCATCTTCATCGGCCCCAGGTGGTCGATACGGAGGTAACAAGTCGTCGAAGCCCCGCAACACCCGAACCAGTTGAACCCTATACATGGTGGGTGGCATCGGATTACCGTGGAACACGCAGCTTCCCGGTTGAACGATTCTGGCCTTGGCCACATTGATCAACTGCCGTCCACGAAGTGCAGGAGAGTGCATGGAACGTCAGCGGCACCTTGCGAAAACATGTAGAGCGTCAGGGATGCCCAGTCAAAGGCAAGGAGATGAAGTCATCGGCCGAGAGGCTTAGTTACCGTGATGGTGTCGAGCTTGGCTAATGTCGAGGCACCGCCAACGGTGGGCGTGCAAGTGACGGAGGGGCCGCTTGCTGCCGAGGTGCCGGCCGGCATATTCTTCCCGCACCCAGGTGCATTAAGCTCTAATACCGGCACCAACGCCAGAGACAGCAATGCCGCCTCCGCCGGAGACACCAATGGCGCCGCCGACGTGTTGTGCGAGTTGCTGCCCGTGAAGCTGGGAATCGGGGCGGCCCCTGTTGGCCGCCCGCAAATCACCCTTGCAGCCCCTTAATCAAGGTAGGCACAATGGCAGTGATCGTCGCTCCCAGTTAGTCTCGCACTTGCTCTTCGACTATCTCCGGAATCTGCGCCACTTTTGCCTTGAGTTCTTGAACCTCGCACCCCTGGCTTTCCAAGCTGGTCTTTTTCTCCTTTCGCCCAACGGTATAGTATTCCGACCATTTCGTGGACAAGCCTTTGCCGGCCACACGACCAGCTGACGATGGCTTACTGAGCTTATCCTTGTTTTTCATTACGTTCAACGCCCTATTTAAAGTGGTGTCCCAAGGGGAGCTCTTAGACGACCCCGCGCTACTGCTTTCAGTGTCCTGCGGAAGGAACGTGAACCATTTAGAAATTTGGCTTCATTAATTAGAATGCAACCATATGGAGCTAATTACGCGGGGGTGTATTCCTTACCAGAACAAGCTCAAGCGCCTTGGTCTTCGAATCTGTGGTAAGCTCCTTTGTTACCGGGTCAATCTTGTACCGGGCCCTGACATAGTTCCTTGTCTGCTTGTCACGGTATTTATCGAAGAGGGGCGGTAGGCCTTGCTCGGCACGCTCCGCGTCCTCCTTGTCCCATATAGGTTCTGCCACTCTGTAACCACTGGGACCGAGTTTGTGGACCCCTAAGTTCAAGTCCCGCATATCTTTCCCCCACTGACTTGATTCCACGGTTGCGTTGCTCTCGCACTTGATCTTGAACTCCAGGTAGTCAGCTTCGTTGATCGAAGGATTTGTCTCCTTGATCTTCTCATAACTATCGCCTTTTTCAATCCTTCTCTTCATCGCGGCTCTCCAAGTAGCCAGGGCCGTGCTCATCTTCGTGAGGGCGACACTATTCACTTTATTCCCTAAGAGGCTTGTGTTTGCGAAGTGACCGGGGAACTTGTATCGTTCGTGCAGCTTCGTGAAGAGGAGGTTGCGCAAATTCCCTCGGTCACGATGCCTTAGGTTCTCGGTGTTGATCGAGACGGTGCTCCAGAGTATGCACCCGAGCTGTCCCGCGTACCCCTTGACTAATTCTTTGGGCACCGTTGGATGCCCACCGGAGGACACTTTAGTAAATTCCTCCTTGATGGTGCCGAGCACATTCGGGCGCCGGTCCTTTTGTCGCCTCTTCGGTTGGCTGCCATCTATGCATGCGCTGCCATCATCAGTGGTGGCATCCTCGGCGGCACCATCAGTGGTGTCATCCCCGACGCCACTAGGGGTTGTGTAGTCAGGATCGGTGTCTTCCGGGCGTCCTCATAGCGGTGAGGTTCTTCCTCCATCTCCGGGACAGCTCCTGAATGCCTTGCCGAACCGCCGGCCTCATCGTTGTGGGCCATGTTTCGCTCTAAATAGGAAAAAAGTTTGGTCAAAAAGTTGGTTATTGTCAAGGAACAAGATCTCTAAGTTGACCAAATAACCTAATTCTCGAGGAATGCCGCCAAAAAGTTGGTTATTGTCAAGGAAAAATTGAGAGATGTTTGTGATATTGCCTAGGTGTTTTGGGATGGAACCTGTTAGTGTGTTGTTGCTAAGGTCCAAGTCCCTTCCTAACCCCCTTCTTCTTGTCTCCTCTCACTATCTCTCTCACACACATGGCAAGCAAGGGTGTCTGAGTGTGTGAAAAAATACTAAACTAATCCAAGGGCTGAAAATTGATCATCTGTTTCAGATTGCAGTTTTCTTTCTTGGGGCTTCGGTGTGTGGTACAAAACTGAATTTTGGAAATCTACAGAAATTGTTAGGAATTGTCTTAGTCAAGAAGTGCTAGCAAATGGCTTAAATGTATCAGGTCCTACTCTAGTTTACTCCAGTTTAGGTTGCAGTGAAAATGCACCACTATGGAGTATCAGGTCCCTAGCAAAAATGCACTATAGGGCAAGCAATAATGCTACTCCAATTTTCACAGATTAAAGCAATACTGACTGCAAGCAATATTGCAAAACTACAGAGAACCAAAATTGCAAATTTCAGTACTCCTTAACATTACTGAAACTTTACTGTGCTTGGAACTATACTGAAACTTTACTCCATATATATATGATCTTTTTTGTTTTAAAAGTTTCATTTAATTTTGTGTGGAGTAGTTTTAATTAAATAAAGTTTTTAACTGCTTGAGATGAGAGAAATGAGAAGAAGAGAGAAGGGCTACTGCTTGCAAGCACAGCTGCTTGCAAGTCCTACAGTAAATGGTTTCAGTTAAACATCTATTATTTATTCCATAAGAACATCAAATCAACTGCATCTGTCCTACATTGAGCCTGATTTCCCTTGGCACGGTGAGCCAATTTCATTCATTTGCATATTTTTTGAAAAAATGCAGTTGGAAGATCACCCACTGTGTTGCCTAAAAAAAGTCATGCTAAATACACATACATGTAGTTTATCGAGTGATGGACAAAAAACAGTTGATCCTACTTAATTAAGTACTAAGATAGCCCGGCCCATGCATTAGTCGCAAGTACCCCATATGTCCTATTTTTAGCGAAGTCATGCTAAAATTCACGGAAAATTTCAGCATGACCTTTGCTGAAAATAGGACATATAAATACCAATTGCGGAACGGAAGTTAATCAACATTCCGGCAAACTCAAGGGCCTCTCGGGTACTGCAAAATCATTATCCCACCCGCCCGCTGCAACCCCACAACACCCACAATATCATCACGACACGATGGTCGGAGACAAAACCCCCCAATATCATCACGACACGATGGTCGAGACAAAACCCAGCAATATATCTTCTAGCCATGAAACCCTACCCTGATTCTCCTTTCTTCCTCTTTTTTCACTTAAACCTGCAAACATGTAGGGAAAGCAATTAATAAAAGGTACAAAAATGGCATTCTATGTAGCCTTAATGCTACAGAACATATGAAATACATGCCAGCAATATATATGATATAAACTCCAATAATTTTTGAATAAAAATAGTAGCAAGCAAGCAATTCATTTGACTAACTATTTAAAACAGTAGCAAGCAAGCTGTTTTCATGGCTGTGCATGGCTCACTTGATACCATGCATGGTTTATTAATTCATGGGAAACTAGAAGAGACCTGGTCTCCGTCTCTACCATTTGGTGGCATGAATTAGTTAACACCATAAACAAAGCTACTGTTTTTGCTAGCAAGCAAGCAAGTATATAAACAGCTCAAGCAAGCTTCCTGAAGAATATTAACAAAATTTCTCTATACCAATGAACTAAATCTATCTTCTACCACCTCTCGGCCTCTTGCCAAAGAAGATCAGAGGAAGCATATCAATGAACTAAATCTATCAGTTTTGCTGAAATAATAAAGCTCTAACAAAAGTGATTTTAGCACCCAGATACAAGCATATGAAGCAAATTTTATGACAGTATATACAACAACTTAACCTCTTAAGCCAAAACAACTTTGTAAAAGCCAGATGCAACTTGTTGAGCTAATTTTGAGCAGAACTCCTTGAGGAACTAGCAGCAAGGAGTGGCTAGAACTGCAAATAGTGGCTAGAACTGCAGATTTACACATTAAAGGGCACAAACTCAAGCAAGCTTCCTGAACAATACCCTGACAGAAAACATAGGACAAGCAATGAATTTCTATAACTAGCAGAGATCATGCGTAGCTGCAGTGACTATCATCTGTATTCTTGTTGCTAAAACTTGCCAAGTTTATGTCTAGGTAAGGAGCAGAAAGAAGAGGAGCCAAGCAATTTCTAATTGATTTCTAGCACTGGTTTTACTGATTTCATAAGTAGATAAGTAGATGGTACAGTTTTTATCTTTGAAAAAATGCAGTTGGAAGATCACCCACTGTGTTGCCTAAAAAAAGTCTAAAACCGCAGGTATTTGCTCCTACATGACACCAATTCAACGTAAAGATTGTATTTAGCAACTTTGGATTTAACATGATTAGGAGGCCCATCTTACCAATGTTTGGTTCCCAAATTAATCCCCATTCTAAAAAAATCATCGCCATGCCTACACAGGAAGATGGACACTTGCTACAGAGCAACAAGATGGACACTTGCTAATTTGACCAAAATTAGCAATTTTTTGAACCTAATTTGACCTAAATTCGAGAGGGATTTGACCTAAACCTAGCAAAAGAGAGAAGAAGAGGGCATGGCCGGGAGGGAGGAGAGGAGGAAGAGAGGAGAAGAGAGGCAGAGGGAGGAGGGCAATGAAGATTACGTGACCACGATGAGGTGGTGGCCGGAGCGGAGACAACGGAGGGCGGAGACGGTGAGCTTGGGGGAGGTGGGGATAGACGGCGGGGAGGTCGCGAGGTGCTCGGGCCTCCTCTCCTGGTGGACGTGGGCCTCCTCCTCCTAGTGCTCCGGCAGCGACTCCGGCGGCGGAGCGGGTGCGGGGTTCATCGGGTGCGGGCGGTCGTCGGCGGCGGTGGAGCGGGCGCGGGGGGCGAGGCCGATCTGGCGAGGGAGGGACAGCGAGATGGACAGAACACACCTACATAGAGGGGGAAGGTTAGCAACGGCGCACCATCTAGGGGTGCGCCATAAACGCAGTGATAGCAATGGCGCACCTTCCCCTGGTGCGCCATTACTAACTTTTATTATTACTATTTTTAGTTGCATCTAATAACTTTTTAGAAAAAGACGACCAAATTTGAAAACATTTATGAATGTGAAAAAATATCATCAAATTTGTTATTTGAAAATATTTATGAATATGAAAAAATATCATCAAATTTGTTATTTGAAAATATCATCAAATTTGTTATTTGATTTTTTTTAAATATCATAAAAATTAGTATAGCAATGGCGCACCTCCTAGGGGTGCGCCATAAGTACCTTGATAGCAATGGCGCACCTTCTCCTGCGCCATTACTAACTTATTATTATTATTTTTAGTTGCATCTAATAATTTTTTAGAAAATGACGATCAAATTTGAAAACATTTATGAATTTGAAACAATATCATCAAAATTGTTATTTGAAAATATTTATGAATATGAAAAGATATCATCAAATTTGTTATTTGAAAATACCATCAAATTTGTTATTTGTAAATATTTGAAAAAATATCATAAAAAGTATACCAATGGCGCACCTCCTAGGGGTGCGCCATAAGTACCTTGATAGCAATGGCGCACCTTCTCCTGGTGCGCCATTAGTAACTTTTTCTTTGGATTTTTTGTTGCATCTAATAATTTTTTAGAAAATGACGATCAAATTTGAAAACATTTATGAATGTGAAAAAATACCATCAAATTTGTTATTCGAAAATATTTATGAATATGAAAAATATCATCAAATTTTTATTTGAAAATATCATCAAATTTGTTATTTGAAAATATCATCAAATTTGTTTTTTGGATTTTATTTGTGAATTGGTAAAAAATTATGAATATGAAAAATATCATCCAATTTGAAAAAATATTCATGAATTCAAAAGCGTGCCCATGAAATTTAAAAATATTCATGAGTTCAAAAAATATTAACAAATTTAATACTTTTTGTGAGTTAGAAATTCAATACTAGAATAAACATAAATAAAAATTGGTATACCAGAATAAACATAAATAAATATTCATGAGGACTAGAACAGAAGAAATATCATTTCAATATGTCGAAATACAATTGAGAAATGAAGACTACAATTTAAATACAATCGATCTTAGCTAGCTATCTTTTCACAATCTTCTTGCCCTTCTTTTTCGCAAATCGAGTTCTTCTGTTGAACGGACGTCCTTTAGGTAGGGTGGTCCCGCTTCTTCTTGTGGTGTATGGCACTTCATCGTCGTCGTCATGTTCCATCTTCGGGTCGTCGTACTTGTCGAAGTCTTGCTCATTGGCGACTCCATCCATTCCGATGATCTTCCTTTTGCCTCTCCTCCGACAACACGACCGGGCTTTGTGGGGTCGGTAATGAAAAGCATTGGTCCACTTGGGAAGCCGATACCCATGGCTCATTTTTGCAGTGACGTTTATGCCCATGATCTTGGATTTGGCTTCGGGTATAACCATGGTGGTGAATGTCGGATGTGGGGTTTCGGCAAACCCTTGAGGTTCGAACACTGGGGTGCGCGCGAAGTCTTTCCCTCCTACCGATCTACGCTCTAGCTCGCTAGGATCTTGTGGACGAACTCGATGAACTCACAACACAGAAAGAGACACGGGGTTTATACTGGTTCGGGCCACCGTTGTGGTGTAATACCCTACTCCATTGTGGTGGTGGAGGATTGCCTCTTGGGCTGATGATGAACAGTACAAGGGAAGAACAGCCTCCTGAGGTTGAGGTGTTCTTGTGCGTATGAACTTGCGGTGTGAGGATTTGATCTACCCAGGCTTGCTTCAGTTCAACCTCTCCTCTCAAGCTCAGTTCTCAAGCTCAGTTGCCTCCTACTGTGGTGGCTAGTCCTATTTATAGAGGCCCTGGTCCTCTTCCCAAATATTTAGCGGGAAGGGAGCCAACACCGGCGGGCGAATTTGAAGGGGGACAACTAGTACAAGCTATCTTGACAAAAGCGGTCTTCGCCTGCGAAAAGCCCTGGGGTGACGCCGTCTTGGGCTCCACGATGACCTCCGCCTTGCCGTCCTCCTGGTCTTGGTCTTGTTGCACCAATATGGCAACCTTTGCCTGATGCCTCGGTACTCTTCGCCTGCGCTTGCCTCCTTAGCACCAAAGAGGAAATGGGGACGCTGCGCGCACTGGCGCCCCCTGGCACCCGCCTGGCACCGTTCGTCATGGCTCACGTCACGAGAGTCTCGTGAGGTTTGCTCCGCCTTGATATCTCCGCTCCTCGTGAGCCCGCCTGGCTAGGCCACCCCAGAGGAGGTCTTGCGTCGTCCGCCTCGTGAGGCTTGGACCCTCGCGAGGGTCTTGGATGCTTTGTTGACAAAAGATGGGCCATACGGCCTGTTGCTTAGCCATGCTGTGGGCCGTAGGCAGGCAAGTCTGGGGACCCCCGTTCCCAGAACGCCGACATTAGCCCTCGGGCCCAAGGTGCGCTCGGGCTTGGCTTCACGGCGAAGCCAAAGGTCAAGTTCGGAGCACCGCGGGCCCCAAAAGCCTGCGGCCTCGGTCGACGCGTGGCGGTTGATTGGACGTGGGCGTCTCCGCTTCTCCACGCTGTCTCGGCAACTACTCGATTTGACAAGTCCCTGCGACATGCAAGGAAAACCATCATTACCTGTGATCGTGGGAGACGCCGGTTGGCCTTCTTTGGCTATAAATGGGGAGGGGGCTGATCCCCCGTTGCCCATCTCTTCCTCGCTCGCTTGCTTCGCCATCCTTGCTCCTTTGCTGACAAAAATGGCACCCATTAGAAGGTTTTCCGCCGAAGAGAAAGTAAAAGCTCCTCGCGACGATCCGGATCCACTTCCGCCGAAGAAGAGGTCGATCCATTGCCATGACGAAGCGGCGATGCAAGTGGTGACGAGGCCTCGGTGCGAGCGGCCTCCACCGGGGTACCCTCTACCCTTGTACGCCCGAGCCGAGGGCTTGGGAGGACGGAGAGACGAGCAGCGCCGCCCATGCCGCGTCGGGGGTCGCCGCGCCACGCACCGTCGCCCCTGGGGTCCACGCCGCCAACTCCTCGCGCGAGTTGGTGCTGTGGGCGCCGATGCCACCAAGCTCCTGGATCCGCTTCCCGCGGTTCTTCTCTGATGTGATGCTGCGAGGGGGCCACTCGAGGTCTGGCTGCAGCAACTGTAGTGCCCCCGCGACCGGAGCGGTGATCGAGGCGGTCCCCACCGGCAAGATCTTCATGACTCACGGCTGGGGCGAGTTTGCCGTGCGAGGGTAGCCCTCGCGATCCACTTCGAGTATGATGGCGCCTCCACGCTCTTCTTCAAGGTCTTCGACGCCGAGGGCCGCTGCTTGGAGTGCTGCTCTGGGGAGGAGCGCCAGGCCGTCGCGCACTCCGATCGCGGCCGCTCCAATAGCAGCAACAATTCTTGGGAGTCCGGCAGCTCTCCCGAGCTTTACGAGACTCCGGAGACGAGCGACGATAGCTACGTCCCTCCAAGCTCTCACCGCGCTTGGAGCAGGGTTGCGGCATCTGGCAGCCGCCGCCGCTGATTTGGATGGGGTTGGCGCCGTTCTCCCATGGCCCACTTGTAACATCCCAAAATTCTAAATTTTGGAATGTTATAAACAAATAGATAGTTTTGGTTGATTGTTTAATTGATTGACTGAAAGTGAGTGAATTCGAAACTTTTGAAAGTTAAATGAGAGGAATAAAGGACTTTCCCAAACTTTCATTTTTGCTTTTATGATCTTGAGAATTCAAATTCTTTTCATCACAAAACCACGGAGAGAAGATGACATGACTTCTTCCATTTATTTAAATGACAAGGGTGTTGAAAATATTTGAATTTGGAAAATATTTTCAATTCTGAAACTTTATGCAACTCAATGATTTTCACGGCGAAGATAAAATGACTTCTTCAAAACATATGAAATATGAGTTGGGAGTTTCAAAGAAATAAATTCAAAGTCCTTTGAATTATTTTCAATTGGAGTTATTTGAGTTTTATTCAAATTATTTTTCTCTAAAAATAAAATATATTGAAAATAGGGTAACATGATTCCTACATCAGAAAATTGGAGAAATTAATTTGAAATCATTTTGGTATTTTTAAAATGATTTTCAGTGGATTTTATTAGGGCAGTAGCACTGTTTGTTTTATTTGAATTTTGTGTATTTTATTTGAAGCTAGAATAAAGTTCATCATGTAGGAAATCTTTTTCTGAAAATTTTGATATATTATATGCCTATATAATATATTTATTTATTTGGTTTTATTATTTTTATTTGTCTCTGTTAAAAAATTTAAAAAAAAAGCTGTAGCGCCTTGGGCCAAAGGCCCAAGCCGCCTAAAACCACCGGCCGACCACGAGGCCACAAGGCCATCAGCATGCCGCACCAAGCCAGGGCCGCTCCTTTTCCCAAGTCCTAGTAGGACTCTTTTCCTACTTCGTTTATTCCGTATCTATTCCTAGATCTATTTCCTAGGATTCCTAATCCTAATCTATTTCTTGCCCCCTAACCCAAGCAAAACCCTCCCCTCCCCAATATAAATGCCCAAGCACCCCCCTCCAACACATCAAATCAACTCTCCTCTCCTCTCCTCTCCTCCGCAGCAGCAGCAGCAGCACCATAGCCCGCCCGCCCCACCCTTGCCGCCGCCCGCCGCCACTAACCCGCCGCCGCCGCCCTCGCCCTCGCCCCTCACCAGCGCCGCCGCCGCCCCTCACCAGTGCCGCCGCCGCCCTCACCAGCGCCGCCACTTGCCACTTGCCGCCGCCGCCCTCGCCACCGCCGAGCCCCTCGCCTCTTGAGTACTAGCCCAGCGCGTCACATTTCTAGATCTGTTTTTAGATCGGTTTCCGTTCCGTTTTCTAGATCGGTTTTCGTTTGGTTTCCTTTCCAAACCGTAGATCGATTTTCTCGCGGTTTTCTTTCCGGTTTTGTTTAGCGGCGTTAAACTCGATAGATTTTCTTTTATTTTAATTTCCGTCATGGACCTATCCGTAGTGTCCCTAATCTTCAAACGGCTATAACTTTTTACTCGTAAGTCGGAATCCAACGAAACCAACGCCCACTTCTTCGTTATGATCTCCTCTATCCAGTAATACAACTCAAACATGTTTTTGAAAGTTTTAAAATTTGAGTTCAAACAGATTTGTATTTGAACTTCGTTTGATCATAACTTGAGTTTCGTAACTCCCATTTAGTTGATTCTTTTTGCAAATCGAAGCTCTTGACCTAAACTTTCTGATAAGGCCAAATACACATAGTTTTGGTACTGTTAGAAATTGTTTTATGCTGCAAGAGTTATTAGATTTGGTTTTGACGTTTTCCGAATTGTTTCTTCGATCCTTCCGATCTTTTGAGTGATTGCTTATGTGTGGTTACTATTGCTTGATTACGATAGATTGACGGAGTGTGACGAGTAGAGCTATCAAGAGTTTTGAGTGCTGAATCATCTTCATCAACTTTGCAGGCAAGTAACACTTGATCATATCTTTTCTACTACCCATGTTTTTATGCATTAGATCAATCCTCAAACACTTGCATGGTTAGGATCTAATTAAATTGTGGGATGGGAAGTAGATTGAGGTAGTACCTATTACCTGTTTTACTTATGAACCTTTGGGAGTTACTTCTCGTTTGCTTATTATGCCATGCTATGCTAGTAGGCGTGGATTGGGTGAGTGTATATCCATGACAGATGTGAGATTGATAATTAATGGTTTATCTAAGGTGGCAACTTAAACACACATCTGGGTGGATTGAGGCACTGGCTATTCAGGACTTGCTGTCAAGGCACCTGGTGACAGGATTTTCTGTATTTCTTGGACCGCCACCCAGGCCCAAAGGGATCATGAGATTATTCAAACTAGAAACTTCCGTGTGCAGCCACAAGCCATTATGGGCTCTGGCGTAGTTGACTAAGTTGTGCGAACTCTTACGGGTAGGCTAGCTGATGTAGGGGATATAGGTTGGTACGGTCTACCCACATGTAAGGTGCTAGCGCTTCTGAAAGACTATGTCTCGGTCATCCGTTTCTCAAACACCATGAAGTGCGAGAACCAAGCGGAGGCGATCGAGTCTTGTGGGGAAAAGTACGCAAACCTCTGCAGAGTGTATAAACTAATCATGGTTAGCCGTGTCCCCGGTTATGGACAATCTTGAGTATCTAGTTCTTGGATTATCCTGTTGATCTCAACATGTTACTTCTAATTAATATTGTTGGGTTTTATTGAGTACTTTTAATTGGGATTGAGAATGCTGTCAACCATTCTCAATGTTTAACAACCACCATGATAGTTAAATAAATTTATTCCTTTGCAATAGGGAAAAATTGGCTTTTCGCAAAAACTGTAACCATAGAGCTTTCCACCAGCCATATATGCATGTAGTATAGCTTATTCTTTCATTACTCTCTATGTGTTACATTGCCAGCATATTCCATGTGCTGACCCGTTTTCGGGCTGCAACTTTTCATGTTGCAGAATTTTCAGACGACGAGTAAGTGATACGTTAGGGTTACGATTTCCTATACTCAACTTTGCCGTTGGTGTTGATGGGAATCCACAACCTTGTTGCTTCCGCTATATATTTGGATCGAGGTAATAGTATTTACTTTACTTTATACATGTGATTTACCTCTGTTATAAATCCTTGAGTCTTGTGTGTGTCGACATACCGATCCGAGGATGACACGAAGCACGAAGACTTGATCCATTCGGATCGGTCGCTACAAGATGGTATCGAGCACATGTTGACTGTAGGACGTGACCCTAAAACCGACAAGCCCATAGGAAAGATTTTTCTCTACAACTTCATTTTCAAAAGATCTTTTACCTCTCTTCTCTTGAGCTTATTCAAATATTCCTTTTAGTGAGACCATACCCTTTTCCTTTTGACCACTCGAAGATTTGGCTGATGAGACCACTCCAAGGAGACAAGATATCGGACAACTAAGACCATTTGGAATGAAGATGATTTTACCGTGTAAACAGAAACTACAACGGTGAAGACTCCGAAGACTAGGAGATTTGAAGGCTCCAAATAAATTCGGTTTGTATGACCTAGGAAGGTTACGCTTATGGAACTTGGCAGACTATGGAAGTTATCAATAACCGAGATCAAGGTGTATCGGAGAAAACCGGAACATGGAACATTAGAATTCAAAGCTTTGTCAGGAAAACCCTAAGGCAGGAGATATCAACTATGGAATGATAGCTCATGAAAATGACAAGAGTAGAAACACGCTATCCATGATGTTATCGCCCGCCTATGCTATTGTCACCGTGCGGAGTTAAGCATGCAGATGCATGGAAGGATTGGATGGTAGAAAGCTGATGGAGCATCTATCGCAAGCGTTGGAGTTTTAACCTTAGCTGGTGTATCACCGGGATCTGGAGTATTACATGAAGAAGTTTAAGGTGGATCTGCGAGGCGATATTTGATAAGGAAGCAGTTCGTGAAGAACTCGGGACCCGAAGCTGAAAGTAGACAAGATGAAGGAGCAAAACATCGAGATACGGAGATTTGACAATGGCGAAGGACAGTAGGATCATGGATCATGTCAAGGATGTTGAAACCGGCGGTTGGAACGTAACTCCGAAATATTGAAGGGCGTCGCGAGAGACTTGGCGTCAACAGAGATGATCGGCAAAAGAACTTGAGAAGGACAAGCATGATCGAAGGAGCCATCGGAGACATGATCAAGATTGGAAGAGTTTGATGACTTTGAAGATTTATTGACCGTTAGAAGACCAAACCCTGTTACATACCTCGTTAGATCGACGATTGTGAGCTGTCATTTGTTTGATGTTTTCCGACAGCCACAATAAAATCTGCCTTTTCAAAACTTTGTTTGTATTGTGTGCATCCCTCTCGATCTCTCTTATCCCACCCCAAACCCATGGACTCATTAGAGGATGGATGGAGATGAGCTTGTAATTTCCGGACCAATGAGTCAATTGGAGACAGACCGATGGATTCAGAACATGGAGGATCATATGAAGAATAACCCTACAGCCAGAAAGGATATGACCCAGCATGCTCTTCAGTGCTTTGAAAGAGGTGCTGCTATTTGGTGGAGGATGTACCAAACCATCAATGTGGCCAGGAGTAACCACTTGGGAAGGATTTAAGTTGACTTTGCTAAAGTCTCGGTTTGTGACCCAGAAGTTGAAGCCTTATGGAAAGGATATGAAGAAACCTTGTGCGTGCAAGCCTTGTGGAGAAATAGGATATAACCATAAATAAAACAAGGACGAATACCCTCATAATCGGAGGATTACCAAAGGAGTTAGCCGAGGATCTCAAGGAACTTCAGTTGGAGATTGTTCCCAAAGGTTTCGTTGCAGTAATGGAAGTTCAGTTTACATTGTTGGAAAAGATCCGTGAAGCTCAGAAGGATGACAAAGATATTTCTGAGGTAAAAGAGAGGATGAGCAAAGAAAAGGCCAAAGGTTTTCGTAAGGATGAGCACGACACCTTATGGTTTGAGGACAGTGTACATATACCCAATAATGCAAAGATCATGAAGTTAATACTTCAGGAGGCTCATGACTCACCATACTTGATTAGCCAGAAACACCAAGATGTATTTGGATTTGAAGGAGTGTTTCTGGTGGACTGGTATGAAGAAGGATATTGTGGAGTATGTAGTCGTAAGTGATGTATGCCAGAGAAAGTAAAAGCAGAGCATCAGAAGCCAGCAGGATTATTGCAGCCTATGCCGATACCCGAATGGAAGTAGGATAAGCTTGGCATGGATTTCATTTCCGGATTTCCCATAACCCGATTGGGATATGATTCTATCTGGGTAGTAGTTGATTAGCTTGACCAAAGTGGCTCGCTTTATTCCAGTGAAAAACCACCTATACAAGTGTGAAGTTGGCCAAGATATATTTGACAAGGATCGTATGTCTGCATGGAGTTCCGAGGACCATCGTAGAGGAACACAGTTTACCTCAAAGTTTTGGAATCAGCTGCACGGACTTTGGGTACTAGGCTAGAGTTGATACAGCCTTTCATCCGCAGACGGATGGATAAATCAAGAGAGTCAATCAGATTTTGGAGTACATGTTGAGAGCGTGTGCGCTAGATTATGGATCTAGTAGTGATGATAATCTACCCTACGGGGAGTTCTCATACAACCACAGCTACCAAGTCAGTTTGAAGATGGCCGCTTTTGAAGCTTTGTATGGGAGAAGGAGCCAGACACCGTTGATGAGGGATGAAGTTGGAGACCGTCAGTTGTTTGGACCAAATATGATCAAGGAGTCAGAACAGAATGTTAAGTTGATTCGAGATAGACTGAAGATAGCTCAGTCCAGCGGAAGAGTTATGCAGACTCAAAATGCAAGGAGGTAGTCTATGAAATCGGAGCAGAGCATATCTTTGTGTGCCACCTCTGCGAGGAGTTAAGCGATTTGGAGTTAAGGAAAGTTAGCCCGAGATTTGTAGGACCATACCGAATTTTGGGCGTATGGGAGAATAGGCTAACAAGTTGAAGTCACCGAAGGACTGTCGGGAGTTCATGATGTGTTTCACGTTTTCCGATTGAAGAAGTGCCATGCGAGATGGCCAATATTTCCTTGTAAGGGCGCTTGACCTGGAAAGGATAATGAGGTTCCACGAAGTGGAGTATGGATTTCATAAGTATAAGTTTTATCACGGTATGTGGGACATCCCACGAGGATGAAGAGATGAATTACTATTGGATATAAAGGAGGTGTGATGTTGGAAATATGGATCAATGGAAATTCCATGATGAGTCGAGTAATCATGTCCTAGTTTGGTGCCAATAGAAGGAAGGAGACAGTACAATTGGATGGATTTAAGTATGCGGGGAAGTTGGATGTTGGGATAATGATCGATTGCCCGAGGATGTGTTCAAGGATTGCAAGTGATGAGATGGGCCATAACCCACAGGCCCCGGACCTGCCAAGAAGCAAGCACACTCTTGCTGAAGGAAAACCACGGAAGAAGTTACGACTTGTATCAACCGACGATTCTATAGGAGTTCATAAAACCCGAGAGTTGTTAAGAAACGATAGATGTTTGTTTGGCTTGCGTAATCAATGGATTTTCCGGACTTGGTTCGTCGACAAGAGAAATTCTGCAATGCTTGTGAGGATGACCGAGTGTTAGAATGCGAGATTAAGCTAAACCATGTACAAGGTAATGATTTGGGTGCGGGATGGATTGATCACCATACCGACTTACTCTTATTATTCGCTTTGCTATATGGGATAGTAAATCTGAGTGACTTACCTATAGTTGCAAGACGCGATATTAAACCTTGTTTAAACCTTAGAACGGTATAGGTATTTCTTTTCCCTTGTACACGGCAGCCGTTGCCAACCGTAGGTCATCGGTGAGGTTCAACCCAGACCCGTTTTCTGCAGGAGAAACCATAAATCGTTGACCACCATGAGATACCGATATTTGTTTAGAATTGGCGCCGGACCGTCGACTAAGAAGACCCAATTTGAATAACCTTACCAGAGTAAAGGGCAAAAGATTTGAGGAAAAGGTTATGCCACGACGGAAGAGCCCAGAGAAGGAATTATCCTTCCGACACGAGAAGACCGACACTTATCAACAATAAGGATGGAGTATCTGAGTTTTGATGGAACCGTAACCATGCTTCTAAGGGTGGTAGCATCCGAGACCCGGAGATGATCGATGGATTTTGAGAAAACCCCAAACCCTAACCTATTTCTTTCTAGCCTCTCCGAATCTCGAGGGCGAGATTCATTTTAAGTGGTAGTTTGTAACATCCCAAAATTCTAAATTTTGGAATGTTATAAACAAATAGATAGTTTTGGTTGATTGTTTGATTGATTGACTGAAAGTGAGTGAATTGAAACTTTTGAAAGTTAAATGAGAGGAATAAAGGACTTTCCCAAACTTTCATTTTGCTTTTATGATCTTGAGAATTCAAATTCTTTTCATCACAAAACCACGGAGAGAAGATGACATGACTTCTTCCATTTATTTAAATGACAAGGGTGTTGAAAATATTTGAATTTGGAAAATAATTTCCAATTCTGAAACTTTATGCAACTCAATGATTTTCACGAGCGAAGATAAAATGACTTCTTCAAAACATATGAAATATGAGTTGGGAGTTTCAAAGAAATAAATTCAAAGTCCTTTGAATTATTTTCAATTGGAGTTATTTGAGTTTTATTCAAATTATTTTCTCTAAAAATAAAATATATTGAAAATAGGGTAACATGATTCCCTACATCAGAAAATTGGAGAGAAATTAATTTGAAATCATTTTGGTATTTTTAAAATGATTTTCAGTGGATTTTATTAGGGCAGTAGCACTGTTTGTTTCATTTGAATTTTTGTGTATTTTATTTGAAGCTAGAATAAAGTTCATCATGTAGAAATCTTTTTCTGAAAATTTTGATATATTATATGCCTATATAATATATTTATTTATTTAGTTTTATTATTTTATTTGTCTCTGTTAAAAAAATTTTAAAAAAAAAGCTGGCGCCTTGGGCCAAAGGCCCAAGCCGCCTAAAACCACCGGCCGACCACGAGGCCACAAGGCTATCGCAAGACGCACCAAGCCAGGAGCCGCTCCTTTTCCCAAGTCCTAGTAGGACTCTTTTCCTACCGTTTATTCCGTATCTATTCCTAGATCTATTTCCTAGGATTCCTAATCCTAATCTATTTCTTGCCCCTAACCCAAGCAAAACCCTCCCTCCCCAATATAAATGCCCAAGCACCCCCTCCAACACATCAAATCAACTCTCCTCTCCTCTCCTCTCCTCCTTGCAGCAGCAGCAGCACCATAGCAGCGCCGCCGCCGCCGCCCCACCCCCGCCGCCCGCCACTAGCCACCGCCCGCCGCCCTCGCCGCCGCCCCCACCAGCGCCGCCGCCGCCCCTCACCAGCGCCGCCGCCACTTGCCGCCGCCGCCGCCCTCGCCGCCACCGCAGAGCCCCTCGCCTCTTGAGTACTAGCCCAGCCACGTCACGTTTCTAAATCTGTTTTTTAGATCGGTTTCCGTTCCGTTTTCTAGATCGGTTTTTCGTTTCGGTTTCCTTTTCGAAACCGTAGATCGGTTTTCTCGCCGGTTTTTCTTTCCGGTTTTGTTTAGCGAGCGTTAAGCTCGATAGATTTTTCTTTTATTTTTAATTTCCGTCATGGACCTATCCGTAGTGTCCCTAATCTTCAAACGGCTATAACTTTTTACTCGTAAGTCGGAATCCATGAAACCAACGCCCACTTCTTCGTTATGATCTCCTCTATCCAGTAATACAACTCAAACATGTTTTTGAAAGTTTTAAAATTTGAATTCAAACAGATTTGTATTTGAACTTCGTTTGATCATAACTTGAGTTTCGTAACTCCCATTTAGTTGATTCTTTTTGCAAATCGAAGCTCTTGACCTAAACTTTCTGATAAGGCCAAATACACATAGTTTTGGTACTGTTAGAAATTGTTTTATGCTGCAAGAGTTATTAGATTTAGTTTTGACGTTTTCGAATTGTTTCTTGATCCTTCCGATCTTTTGGTGATTGCTTATGTGTGGTTACTATTGCTTGATTACGATAGATTGACGGAGTGTGACGAGTAGAGCTATCAAGAGTTTTGAGTGCGAATCATCTTCATCAACTTTGCAGGCAAGTAACACTTGATCATATCTTTTCTACTACCCATGTTTTTATGCATTAGATCAATCCTCAAACACTTGCATGGTTAGGATCTAATTAAATTGTGGGATGGGAAGTAGATTGAGGTAGTACCTATTACCTGTTTTACTTATGAACCTTTGGGAGTTACTTCTCGTTTGCTTATTATGCCATGCTATGCTAGTAGGCGTGGATTGGGTGAGTGTATATCCATGACAGATGTGAGATTGATAATTAATGGTTTATCTAAGGTGGCAACAAACACACATCTGGTGGATTGAGGCACTGGCTATTCCAGACTTGCTGTCAAGGCACACAGGTGACAGGATTTGCTGTATTTCTTGGGACCGCCACCCAGGCCCAAAGGGATCATGAGATTATTCAAACTAGAAACTTCCGTGTGCAGCCACAAGCCATTATGGGCTCTGGCGTAGTTGACTAAGTTGTGCGAACTCTTACGGGTAGGCTAGCTGATGTAGGGGATGTAGGTTGGTACGGTCTACCCACATGTAAGGTGCTAAGCGCTTACGAAAGACTATGTCTCGGTCATCCGTTTCTCAAACACCATGAAGTCGAGAACCAAGCGGAGGCGATCGAGTCTTGTGGGGAAAAGTCATAAACCTCTGCAGTGTATAAACTAATCATGGTTAGCCGTGTCCCGGTTATGGACAATCTTGAGTATCTAGTTCTTGGATTATCCTGTTGATCTCAACATGTTACTTCTAATTAATATTGTTGGGTTTTATTGAGTACTTTTAATTGGGATTGAGAATGCTGTCAACCATTCTCAATGTTTAACAACCACCATGATAGTTAAATAAATTTATTCCTTTGCAATAGGGAAAAATTGGCTTTTCGCAAAAACTGTAACCATAGAGCTTTCCACCAGCCATATATGCATGTAGTATAGCTTATTCTTTCATTACTCTCTATGTGTTACATTGCCAGCATATTCCATGTGCTGACCCGTTTTGCTGCAACTTTTCATGTTGCAGAATTTTCGAACGACGAGTAAGTGATACGTTAGGGTTACGATTTCCTATACTCAACTTTGCCGTTGGTGTTGATGGGAATCCACAACCTTGTTGCTTCCGCTATATATTTGGATCGAGGTAATAGTATTTACGTTACTTTATACATGTGATTTACCTCTGTTATAAATCCTTCGAGTACTGTGTGTGTCAGCATACCGATCTAGGGATGACACGAAAGCACAGAGACTTGATCCATTCGGATCGGGTCGCTACACCACTGTTGATGATGACATCCGCCACGGGAGGATGTAGATAGGATTCCCCTTAGTGTCAGCTTTTGTCTCCTGCGAAGGGCCACAAATCACCCCGTGGGGGCATGTAAGGGTCTGTAATGTCTTTCATGCTTATCGTCCCCATTGTAAAAACTTGGTGAACGCACGTCCCGTTAAGGCTCGGTCCCCCCTTTCTTTCCTCGCGATGGCTTGTTGCTCTACGCTGACAGGTCCCGGTCCCAAGGCGGCTACAGCCGTCGCTGGTATGCCAGGTCGCGTGCCGTGGTTAAGGCCAGGAGGTGCACGGCCCGAGGTCCAGTAAGAGCTCCTGAGGCGCGATGCTCAGGAGGTCTCCCTTAGCGCTCGAGCAGCCATGGTAAGGCGAGAAAGGGAGTTGACGTGGCCGCAACAGGGTTGCGGCGGGGCGTGAGCGATCATTAGGCCCAAACATTTAACCGATCTGGGTGCAAGACTTATCTTGTTAATTTCGTGACGACTCATGACGTTGCGCTAGGGTTGTGCGCCAACTTGTGCAGCATAGACAGGCCGGCCCGTACGAGTTTCCCTTACCCATGCTCTCCTTAGTGCTCTACGTCCTCAGGTCCCGGCCCTCGAGCGAGCTCAGCAGCCGCTGGTATGTCAGGTCGCGATGCCGTGGTCAACGCCAGGGGGTGAGGGCTGGAGAGCCAGTAGGAGCTTCTGAGTCGCGATGCTCAGGAGCCCCCCTTTTAACGCGCAAGCGGATCGCACGAGGAAAAGGAGACTCATGGTGCCGTCTTCTATCCTACCCTCGGGACTCCTGTGAACAAGCACAAGAAGAAATGTGGCTGACTGTTACAGTCGTTAGCCTGCCGCTGGTTGCTCTGGGTGAGGCGAAGGCACCGAGGGCCTGGTGAGGTGACGTGTGCGGCGTGTGCCGCAAGCCAGAGCTCGACCACTCAGATTTGTCGGTCGTGGCAGGGACGGACCCATGCGCCAATGTCGTGCCCGTGTGAAGGCCCCGGGGGAGGCGATGATCGAGCAGGCGATAGCCGTTGGCGGGTTAATCATAAAGATCAGACCGACTTGGATAAATGTAGGAAGATACATGCCACTGGGCTTGGCCCGAGCGGCTTGGGGATGATGCAGCCCGAGGGGCGCCCCCAGTAAGGTAAGCTAAAGACTTAAGCAAAAGGGATACACGCCGCAGGGACGGACCCGTGCGGCCTGGAAATAATGCAGCCCGAGGGGCGCTCCCAGCTTAAACGAACTTGAAAGATGTCACCTGGTTCTATAGACGAGGTAGAGTTGGTGTAGCCGAAACCGCGCGTTGATGGAATGGTTCCTCATGAGCCACCTGAACCTTGAGCCTCGGGAGGCTCTGGGGGCTCAGGAGGTTCCCTGAAGACCATCTCCATCTCCTCCAGGACGGCGTGGACCTGGCCTCCTGGGCTGGCAGGACTTGCCGCATGTTGTGCTGATAGGCCGACGCCACGCTTGGCAAGCCAAAGGGCATGCAAACGTAGCTGTGTGGTGGGCCCTCACAGCGGCCCACACGCGATGGCCAGAAGCACTCCTGAGATGCGGTCCTGTTGAGCCCTAGGGCGTCGATGCAGACACGCAGTCCGGCATCCTTGCCTGGATGGGGAGCTGTGCCTTGTGAGCGGCTTTGGCCGCTCATGGCTCTTGCTTCTTGCAGTTCCTGGGTGGTCTTGGTGATGAACTCTTGGGTGGTGGGCACTCCTTTCCCTGTGTTCTCCTGAGGGAAACGCGCCGTGAAGCACGCCTCCAAGTGGTGCCCAAGCGCCTCCCTCGTGAGGTTGGCAAGGTCTGAGGCCTTCCAGAAGAGAGCCCCCGAGCCCTGCCCGAGAAGGGCACCGGGCGCGCCTTCCTATGCGATGGAGGGAGGCGCCCCTGGAGCAGGCGCTGATCCTAATGAGGCTCCTGCTGCGTCGCCATCTCCTTGGGGTCCTGCGCGGCGCGACAGCTTCTTCTTGGGGATTGTCTCCGGAGGGCCTTCACTTCTGCTGTCGGGGTGGTCGATTGCTGCTGCTTGGAAGGCGCGCTCAAGGGAGCACACCGCATCCCTCTCTTCACATGGGACCGTGATGATTCCTCCGCTTCCTGGCATCTTGAGAACGTTGTAGCCGTGGTGAGTGACTGCCATGAATTTGGCCAGGGCTGGGTACCCGAGGATGCCATTGTACGACAGGCGGATGTGCGCGACGTCGAAGTTGATGAGTTCGGTTTGGTAGTTCTTGCGCTCCCCGAAGGTGACAGGCAGGCGGACTTTCCCTATCGGTGTGGTGGAACCGTCGGTCACTCCTGAGAAAGGCTTGGTTGGCTGGAGCTGCTCATAGGGCACTTGGAGATTGTCGAACATGTCGACGGATAGGACGTTGAGCCCTGCGCCGCCGTCGATGAGAGTCTTGGTGACTTGCACATTGCTGATGACTGGGGATCACGGCATAGGGAGGGTGCCTGCGGTGGCCGCGCACTTGAGCTGGTCTGCCGAGTTGAAGGTGATGGCACATTGGGACCACCTGAGCGGGAGCGTGGCCTCGAGCTTGGGGAGCACCGCGTTCACCTCGCGAGCGAACTATTTGAAGATGCACTGAGAGGCTGGGGCCTGAGCACCGCCCAAGATGCAAGCGATCACACGCGGTTCCTAGAAGCCCCCAGTCCCCTCGTCCTGGTGGTGGTCGTCGTTCCTTCTGGGTGGCGGCAGCGGGGGAAGACCTGCGTTGCCCTGGGGGTGATCCTCACAAGGCGGGTCCCTCCAGGCGCCCTCACGAGGTTGGTCCTGCCAGCGGTCCTCGCGAGGCCGGTCGCGCATCTCGTCCCACGAGGAGATCGAGTTGTGCTGCAGGTTCAGGAGCCAGGAGCGGGCCCCATCCTTGAGAGCCATGGGAAACCAGTTTGCCATGACTTTTTTGTCGCTGTTGACTGCTTCGATGCTCAGCTCGTAGAGCTGCAGGAACTCCGCGGGGTCGGCGGTGCCGTCGTAGCGAGGAGGCAGGTCCGGCTTGAAATTGCCCGGCCAGGCAACGCTATACAGCTCGGGGGTGAAGGCGCGGCAGCTGGCCGTGGTTGCCGGGGCCCGCTTCGGGGGTGGAGCTTGGTCTTGACGGGGTTCGCGCTGCACCGCTGCGGGGGTGTGCGGTCTTGACGAGGTGGCGCGGGGAGCGCCGGCGCGGCTTCTCGCGGCCGCGGGATTTCTTGGCAGTTCTTTCTTCATGTGCGGGCGCCGGGCGCGGTGGATCACGCTGCGGAGGCGCGCGCCTTGGTGCTAAGGAACCGTCTTGGGGGTTGAGGCGGTGGAGGCATGCCATGAGCCCCCTCGCCCGCGGCTTGTTGAGGGGGAGGCAGAGAGTGGGACGGCGCCGGAGAGCCCCCTGCGGCACGGACGAGTTCGGTGACGCGGTCGAGCCACTCCTCATAGAGATCGTCGACGGGGCGGTAGCGCAGGAGCTCGTTCGCAGCGAGGAGCGCGGCCCGTGCCTCCATGGGAGCGCGGTGCGCGTGAGACGAAGAACCAGCAGGGTGAGCGATGGAGTGGTGGTGCGGCCGTCCTGCCGCACCGAGGGGTGCCGCGAGGACGCCTGCTGCTCCTTCCTCGCCGGGCCGGTGGCGGCGTTGGCGGCGGGAGACGGAGAGTGATGGGGTGGCCCGCCTATGGGGGCCGCCTGAGCGACGCGTGCGGAGAGGGCAGCCTGACGATCATCTCGAGCACGGCGAGCGTCCTCCATGGAAGCGACGAAGCGATGGAGCAATGAGCCGACGGAAGGGAAACTACGGCGCACCCCTACCTGGCGCGCCAAATGTCGGATATGGGGTTCCGGCAAACCCTTGAGGTTCAAACACTGGGGTGCCTGCGAAGTCTTTCCCTCCTGCCGATCTACGCTCTAGCTCGCTAGGATCTTGCGGACGAACTCGATGAACTCACGACACAGAAAGAGACACGGGGTTTATACTGGTTCGGGCCACCGTTGTGGTGTAATACCCTACACTAGTGTGGTGGTGGTGGATTGCCTCTTGGGCTGATGATGAACAATACAAGGGAAGAACAGCCTCCTGAGGTTGAGGTGTTCTTGTGCGTATGAACTTGCGGTGTGAGGATTCGATCTACCCAGGCTTGCTTCAGTTCAAGCTCTCCTCTCAAGCTCAGTTCTCAAGCTCAGTTGCCTCCTACTGTGGTGGCTAGTCCTATTTATAGAGGCCCTGGTCCTCTTCCCAAATATTTAGCGGGAAGGGAGCCAACAACGGCGGGTGAATTTGAAGGGGGACAGCTAGTACAAGCTATCCTGACAAAAGCGGTCTTCGCCTGCGAAAAGCCCTAGGGTGACGCCGTCTTGGGCTCCACGATGACCTCCGCCTTGCCGTCCTCCTGGTCTTGGTCTTGTTGCACCAATATGGCAACCTTTGCCTGATGCCTCGGTACTCTTCGCCTGCGCTTGCCTCCTTAGCACCAAAGAGGAAATGGGGACGCTGCACGCACTGGCGCCCGCCTGGCACCCGCCTGGCACCGTTCGTCATGGCTCACATCACGAGAGTCTCGTTAGGTTTGCCCTCGCGAGGGTCTTGGATGCTTTGTTGATGAAGATGGGCCGTACGGCCTGCTGCTTAGCCACGCTGTGGGCCGCAGGAAGGCAAGTCTGGGGACCCCCGTTCCCAGAATGTCGACAGTGAAATACCGGTCTTCTTTTAGGATGCTCTTGGCCCATCTGACACGGAACATCGGGACCTTCTCTCCAGCGTAACTCAGCTCCCAGTTCTCCTCGATCCTTCTGTAGTATCTGTCCTTGTCGTTACCGGTGGATTCCATCGGTACCCCAGAGTTCTGATAACCGTCGCTCTTCATGTCCTTGTCCTCGGTGTAGAATGTGTAGCCGTTGATATCGTACGCCTCATAGGTCATCAGTATGTGCTCGGCGCCCTGTGACAAAGCGAATATGAGTTTTCTTCCGCGGAAGAATCCTCATGTAAAGGGCGACGAAGCTTCTCCTTGAACCAACGCGTGAAACATGAGTTGTGCTCTTTGATTATATCTCCGTCCGTCCTCTGTTGGCCTCGGTCATTGTACGTCTTCTCAATAAAGGTTTTGTGCTCTACCACCCAAGGATCGACCACGTCTATGTGTTGTAGCGCGACTAGGTTTGCTCTTTCAAAGTCGGCGAGTCGACCCTCGAAGTTGACATGCATTTCGCGGCGACCATCGCGGTGACCCCATCCAGCGAGCCTGCCGAGGTGCCTGTTGACGGGTAGACCAACGAGGTTCTCGATGCCTCTTCGGTCAGAAAGCCCCTGGCTATGCTTCCCTCTGGACGTGGCATGTTGTGAACATATCCTTTGATGACACCATTCATCCTTTCGAACGGCATCATGCTGTGCAGGAACATCGGCCCGAGTTGGATGATATCCTCCATGATATGGACCAGCAGATGCACCATAACATCGAAGAATGCGGGCGGGAAGTACATCTCAAGCTCGCATAGTATCACCACGATCTCTTCCTGTAGCCTTCTGAGTTGCCTCACGCCAACCGATTTCCGAGAGGTGACGTCGAAAAATTTGTATAGGCCAAATAGCATTTCACGGACGTGTGCGTCCATGATCCCATAGATTGCAACTAGAAGTATCTACGTCATCAGCACGTGACAGTCATGAGACTTCATCCCGCTGAACTTCTGCTTCGCTGAGTCTAGGTATCTGCTTATCTTCCCAGCGTAACCGTAAGGAAGTTTTACTCCTCTGAGGCAGGTGAAAAACTGCTCGATCTCCTCGACTTAGAGTGAAGCATGCGGGAGGGTAGTCATTTCCGATCTTCTTGGCCTTTTGCCTTTGCGGCGACTTTCCGTGTCTGCTTCGCCTCATCATCATCATCATCATTAGCGTGAAGCTCCTCCACGATGCCCATTGATTTCAAGTCTGCCCTTGCTTTCGGCCCATCTTTGGTCCTCTCGGCATGTTGAGCAGGGTACCAAGCAGACTCGCACACGTTCTTCGTGATATGCATGACATCAAGGCTGTGACGCACACGGAGGATCTTCCAGTACGGCAAGTCCTAGAAAACAGACCTCATTTTCCATACCTTCAGCAGCGGCTTTGGCGCCTTTCGCTTCTTTCCCGGCTCTGGCGCCTTTTGCTTGTTTTCCAGCAGTGGGAAATCTTTCCAATTTTTCAATAGCTCTTCTATTTCCTCGCCGCTCCTCGTACGCGGGCGTCTTTGGGGTTCGGTTTCACCATCGAACAGATCCTTGCGTTTTCTCCATGAGTCGTCGTCGCGAAGCCACCTTCGATGTCCCATGAACACGGTTTTCAAAGACCCGGGATCTCTATCTAGCTGGCGAAACGTTGTGTCATCCATGCACCTGACGCATCCAGAAAATCCGTGGACCACCTGCCCCGTGACATATCCGTAACCGAGATAGTCGTGCACCGTCGTGAGCAGTGCGGCTCTCATAGGGAAATATTCTTTCTCTGCGGCGTCCCACGTATTGGCTGGCTTTTTCACAGCGTGTCTAGCTCCTCTTTCAGCAGCCCCAGATATAGACTGATGTCGTTCCCTGGTTGTTTCGGCCCTTCAATTAGCATACTCATGTGAATGTACTTCCTCTTCATGCACACCTAGGGGGGAAGGTTGTACATCCACACAAACACAGGCCAGGTGCTATGTATGCTTCTCTGGCTGCCAAACAGATTGACTCCATCGGTGCTCGCGCCCAGCATGATGTTCCTTGGATCGTTCCCAAATTCTGGGTGTTCGAAGTTCAACGCTTGCCACTGGCTCGCATCCTTAGGGTGACACAACATCTTGTCTTTTTTATTTATCTCTGGATCATTTCCATCATCTTCTCGCTTCTTCTCCTCCCTATCCACATGCCAAAGCAGGAGCTTTGCTAGCTTAGGGTCCGAAAAATACCGCTGTAGACGAGGAGTGATCGGAAAGTACCACACCACTTTTCGAGGAGCTTTCTTCCTCTTCTTGTATCGAGTGACGCCGCACACCAGACATATGGTAGACTCCGCGTGCTCGTCCTGATAAATGATGCAATTGTTCATGCACACATGATATTTCACATGCGGTAAATCCAGAGGACACACGATTTTCTTCGCCTCCTCAAAACTGGTCAAGCACTTGTTCCCCTTGGGAAGACGTTCGTGCCAGAATGACATGTTCTCGTTGAAGCATGTGTCGGTCATTTTGTGTTTTACCTTCATCTCCAGAGCCATGAGCGTTACTTTCAGTCGGGTATCCTCAGGCGTGCATCCTTCATACAATGGAGTAACCGCGTCTATCTCCAGTTGATCCAGCTTGGCTTTCTCTCGGGCGGCAGCTCTTGCGTTATCTGTCTGCTTGAGAAGGAGCTCTTGAATATGAGGGTCCTGCACCCAGCCCATCGATGGTCCATCGTCGCCTACTCCGGCATCTTCATCTTCATGATCATGCCCTTCGTCTACTCCGGCATCTTCCTCATCATCATGTCCGGCATCTTCTACATGATGACAGTGTACTGCATCTACTTCTTGATCATGTCCTGGAGATTCTTCGTCTTCTCGCCCGCCCTCGCCGCGGTTGTCTTGCTGCCCTTCCTCATTTCTTGCCCGGCCCCCATGGACGACTTCATAATCATCTTCATCACCTTGCCACCGATAGCCATCCATGAAGCCACGCAAGAGCAGGTGGTCCCGCACCTGTACGGAATCCGGGTCCATAAGGCTCTTCAGCTTGCATCTTCGACATAGACATCTTATCTCTGTCTCGTTCTTTTGAAGCATCTCGGCCTTCACGGAGCTCAAAAACCTATTCATGATGCCTTCGGTCATCGTGCGGACCATGGTCGCTGCATGGGTAGAAACAAAGCGATAGTTTAGAACCAAAAAAAATTTGGCATGACTTTGCCTAAAAATAGGACCAAAAAGAATGCATAGTGCCAAATTCTCGCGGAAACGGAAATGAATCAACATTCCGGCAAAATATTGGCAACTATCGCATTTCAAATACCGTTACCTGCAAACACAAACATATGCAACACCACAAACATACGTAGATCTAGGCCATAAAAAGTGCATGTGCACGTTGTTGGAGGGAGAAAAAAAGTAGATCTACAACATAAAGAAAGCTTTCCCCTTACTTACCTATCAAAAAAGGAAATTTAACCACTTAATTTGGGTGAATCTATGGTGCAAATGAGGTGAGGAGGAGGAGGCAGCCGAGAAAAGCTTGGAGGAGGAGGTGGAGAGAATGAAGTGGGGAAAGTGAGTGTGGTAGGTGGCTGTCCAAAATATCTAGCTGCTCTCAGGTTACCAATGGCACACCACCTAACAATGCGCCATTAGTAACCCTGGTTACTAATGGCGCACCTGTTACGTGGTGCGCCATTACTAGTTTTGCAAAAAAAATAAAAAAAATTGCTAGTTGTGGCGCACCGTGGTTGTGGTGCGCCATTACTAGTTTGAACTAGTAATGGCGCACTATACCCTGGTGCGCCATTACTAGTTTTGAAAAAAAAAGTTAAAAAGATTTGTTAGTAGTGGCGCACAGCGTGTGTCCTGCGCCATTACTAGTTTTGGAAAAAAATTGTTAGTAGTGGCGCACCGTGGGTGTGGTGCGCCATTAGTGATATGGACACTAATGGCGTACCTACACATGGTGCGCCACTGCTATATAGTAGTGGCGCACCACATATGTGGTGCGCCATTAATGTCCATATTAGCTATAGCCCTTTTCCTAGTAGTGAGAAGCCTAAGTCCACTTCTTTCAAGCCAGCAGATGAAATAGTCAAATTTCAAGTTCACCCGACGAATCCTACTAAAACAGCAGCCATTGGAGCACAGCTGGATCCGACGGTCGACGCCGCTCTAAGAGCATTCCTGCATGAGAACTAGGACATCTTTGCCTGGCATCCTTTGGACATGCCATAAATCCCATGCAGACTTGCCGAACACAGCCTCAACATAATAAAAGGGTTCAAGCCAGTCAAGCAAACGCTGCGATGATTTTCCGAACCCAAGCGACAAGCTATGGGGGAGGAGCTCGCCAAACTACTTGAAGCCGGGTTCATCACAGAGATCAAACACCCGGACTGGCTAGCAAACCTGGTCATGGTGCCAAAGAAGGACAAATCCTGGCGCCTTTGTATCGATTTCAAAGACCTCAACAAGGCTTGCCCTAAGGACCCCTTCCCATTCCCCCATGTTGACCAAATCATTGATGCAACTGCATGACACGATTCACTGTGCTTCCTTGATGCATACTCTGGATACCTTCAAATTAAGTTGAAGGAATCCGATTAGGCCCCAACGGCATTCATTACCCCTGGGCCTTTCTGCTTCAACACTATGCCTTTCGGACTCAAAAACGCCGGCGCCACTTACCAACGCATGATTCAAACATGCGTGGAAAAACAAATTGGCAAGACGGTGGAGGCATATGTAGATGATGTAGTCATCAAAACAAAACATGTGGAATCATTGGTGGATGACTTACGCCTTACATTCGACAACCTCCGAACATATGACATACGGCTCAATCCGGAAAAATGTGTTTGTCGTTCCGGCCAGAAAGCTACTCGGGTTCATTGTTTCCAATAGAGGAATCGAAGCAAATTTGGCCAAAATCCGAGCCCTGTCACAATTGGCAATACCAACAGACCTAAAGCAGGTCCAAAAACTAGCTGGTGCGTGGCAGCCTTGAGCTGCTTTATCTCCAGATTGGGAGAGAAGGCACTGCCGCTCTATCGCCTGCTCCGATGTACCGACCACTTTCAGTGGACGGACGCGGCAACAGCCGGGTTGGAAGAAATAAAAACTTTTTTCAAACAACCCAATCCTTGCCGCACCAAACATCGGCGAACCTATGCTGCTGTACATATCTGCAACTCACCAGGTGGTGAGCATTGTGCTCGTCGTCGAACGAGAGGAAGAGCGACACAAATTCCTGCTCCAAAAACCAGTATACTATGTATCGGCAGTCCTCACACCATGCAAATCTCGATACCCGCACTATAAAAAGATAGCATACGCGGTCTTCATGGCATCTCGGAAGCTACGACACTACTTTCAAGAGTGCTCGATCATGGTGGCCTCCGAGTTACCACTCAATGACATCATAAACAATCGAGACGCCACCGGCCGTATTGCCAAATGGGCTATAGAGCTCTTACCATTTGAAATAACATACAAGCCACGCCGAGCTATTAAATCTCAGGTGTTGGCTGACTTTGTCGCCGAATGGACAGAAGCCAAACTCCCAAAAGAGTACAACACATACTCCAACTGGGTGATGTACTTCGACGGCTCCAAAATGTTAGCCGGATTGGGTGCTGGTGTCATCCTAACATCCCCTAAAGGGGACACAGTCCGATATGTATTGCAAATCATGTACACGGACTCCAACAACGCAGCCGAATATGAGGCACTACTGCATGGTCTCTGGATGTCTCTTTCTACGGGCATACAACGCCTTGAGGTGCGTGGGGAATCGAACCTTGCAATATCCCAAATAAATGGAGAATTCGATGCGAAAGATCCAAAGATGGCGGCCTATTGTAACGCTGAACTAAAAATATCAGCTCGGTTCGAGGGGCTCAAGTTCCATCACGTAGCTCGAGACAGTAATCAGGCAGCGGACATCCTTGCTCGAATGGGTGCTAAGCGTGACCCTGTCCCACCCAACACTTTTGTTGAAAGGATTTTCAAGCCATCCGTGGTATGGAAGGACGAGAGCGGCAATACTAGTCCGACGCCGATCACACCCTCAGATGCCGACCACAATTCTAATGACATCGGGGGCTCGGAAACTAAAGTGACACCTTCCTCCCATGTAATTATGGTTGTCATTGCCCAATGGACCGAACCCTTCCTGGCCTATCTTAATAGGCGGGAGCTCCCTGAAGACCAGAACGAGGCCCGTCGTATAGTTCGACGTTCGAAAGCCTACAAAGTTCATGAAGGAGAACTCTACAAAAAAGTACTACTGGAGTTCTTCAAAGATGTATCTCCGAACAGGAGGGGCGGCAGCTCTTGGCTGAAATACATGTTGGCCTCGGCGGCCATCACGCCGTAGCTCAGGCCCTCGTAAGCAAGGCCTTCCGTACATGTTTTTTCTGGCCCACGACCCGAGCAGACGCACAGGCCCTTGTACAGCGTTTTATCGGGTGCCAGCTCTTTGCTAATCAAAGCCATATGCCGCCCACAGCCCTAAGAACAATCCCCATTACCTGGCCTTTCGCGGTCTGGGGGCTAGACATGGTCGGACCCCTTAAAGGGGGAAGCCATAAGAAGAAATATTTGCTGGTTATGGTGGAAAATGCACTAAGTGGATAGAGGCCAAACCAGTGTCGTACACCATTATGGTGTCCCACACAACATTATTACTGACAACGGCTCTAACTTTACGGCCGACGAGGTGAAAACTTGGTGTGCTAATCTGGGCATTAAGCTCGGTTACGCCTATGTATATCACCCTCAAACAAATGGTCAGGTCGAACGGGCTAACGGCCTGATAATGAGTGGCATCAAACCCAGACTAGTGTGATCCCTACGCAAATCAGATAAGCACTAGGTGGAGGAACTCGACCACGCCCAATCGCACGACCGGATACACACCCTTCTTTATGGTGTACGGCGTAGAGTTTGTCCTGCCCTGTGACATTATTCATGACTCACCTCGAGTGCGCATGTATGAAGAGAGAGAAGCCAAGCTCGATCGGCAAGACGATCTAGACGGCCTGGAAGAGGAGCGCAATGTCGCAACAGCCCATTCCGCATTTTACCAACAACAAGCTCGAAGATATCAAAGCAGAGAAGTGCGGGTGAAGACATATAATGTCGGCAAACTCGTTCTACGCCTACCAGAGAAGAAAAAGGACAAGCTCAAGCCCAAATGGGAGGGTCCCTTCATTATAGATGAAGTTCTCACAGGAGGAGCCTATCGCCTTCGCAATGCATCGGATAATCGCTTAGAGCCGAACCCATGGAACGCTGCTCGGCTCCGAAGATTCTACCCCTAAGTCCGGACATATACCTCTGTTCGTTCCTTTTTCTCCTTTATAATTTTTTTCTTTTTTTCATTTTTTATACAATTTCTAGCATGTGTTCGGGTAAGCCGCACACTTGAGGGGTATACATCCATAAATGTACACACCCCACCATAACTGGGGGCTTCTCTCAATAGAAGCTTATTATTAGTTTGAGCATAGAGCTCACCATATATATGTGTCGTTTGCTCATATACATCCTTTCTTCGCCATTATATGCACCTCTATGACTTAAGTTTTTGCCAAGCTAGGTTGCCTGGCTCCTGTGCTTATGCCCTACGTTCCCGCTTGTTCGGCTAGGGCATAAAGGGAGCACCTCTGCAATTATTACAACCGGGTCATCCGGACATGTACCTCAGATCGGTGAAGCCGAAAGCTAGCGTTCTTAAGAGAATAATTGGTCGACGAACAAATGACAAATTGCCTTCATTGCAATATAAAATCCCAAAATATAAAGAGTCCTGTGATTTTTTTCGCATCACAGATTAGGGATGCATAAATAACACATGCTGACCCAGGGAGAGGAACCCTTAATGAAACTATTCTCTCGGGAAGACGTTTCTTACGTTAAAAAGTCATATAACATTACTCACCGAATACAGTTTGTCTGTTCAAGCACTATGATCGGATTGCCTGGTTTTCGAACATACTTGGTGTTTCCCACAGGTATAGTATTCGGAAACACTCCAACCCTTGGGTTTCGGAGGTAGAGGCGGAAGGTTTGCCATAAAAATCTCTTCCAGTTCAGACGGAGATAAGTTTGGTGATAAAGTACATTGTTACATGAAATCAAACGCCTACTCCTCATCTAAACCATCTATAAGGCTGTCTAGTTTGCAGTCCTGTTGTGAAAATTTGGCGGCTGTCTTTACTTGGTCGTACACCAAGCTAACCGGAATTTCATGTCCGTCTGGTCCTCGAGGTCCGACCCAGGCCAGATGATTCGGATCAAGTCCGGTATACCGCATTTCCACCATGGCCCAGGCTTCTCGTGCACCTTCTCGACATGCTGATGCCTTCCATAGTTCAAAACGACAACGAGCTCCCTTGAATAAATTCACGAGCTCCTCCATAATTTCTGGAGGAGAATCGGATGGCCATAAAGCCTTAGCCATGTTCCTCATTGCTTCCCGAGCTCGCTCGTGCACTTTGGACACTTTTTGCAGCAAGTCGCCTTGAAATCCGGACACTTCTCCCTCGGGCCGCCTAGTTAACAAACCTACAGGAACAATCTCGTAAAACTTTCCATCAGGGGACCGTATGAAAGTTAGGTTAAAGGACATACTGAATATGCCACCTTTCAGCTTTCTGTTCTTCTTCAAGGCATCCGACAGTTGGGCTCTTACGTCCTTTAGCTCTTCGTCTTGCTTGATGTTTGCATCCTATAGTTTGTTCTTCTCATTAATGGTCCATGTTAATACACGTTGACCAGCGGCTTCTTGCCCTTCGGCATGTTGTTTATCCGCTTGAGCAGCCTTTAGCCTCTCCTCCAACTGATCTACCGATCCTACAACTGTAAACAAAACAATTCATATTTAAAAATCATTGTTGGTGCAGGATCATATTTTCCGGACACTGTTGTGCTTACCATCAGGTGCCCTCTTGGATTTCTTCAAATTTTCCAGTTCGACGGTGACAACAGTTAGCTTAGTCCGACATTCTTCAAGCTCCTTGGACAACGTGTTATTTTTCTCCATGAGTACCTAATGATATAACGACCCTTAAATCAGTTGGGCCAACTGCTTCAAGTCTCGGGGGCTACTGGCACATGATTATTGAATCTACACAAGGTTTTTACCCATCTATCCTTTGAAAGCAGGTGAGTGGCTCCGGCAAGTCCATCCCAAGCAGCTCAGATATATGCATCCGCAGAGCTAGGGGCGTTGAACGCCTCTTCGGTGAAACTTGGGTCGCGCATGGTCTCTTGCCGCCGCCGATGGTTCATCGCGCTCTTCACTTTGGAATGGGTGACAGATACATTATCTGAATCCTCTTGGAGATGACAATCCGGCTTTGCGCCCGTTGACGGTGTCCTGGACTAGGGGGTACTCACCACATCGTCTCCCGACCATGTGGATCGGGCCGAGGACCCCCATGGCGGTTCACTCATGGGCCACTTCGGGCAGCCCATGCCGCACACAAGGAGTATTTCACAAGACTTGGTGATCAAGACAAGGACTCCTTTTCACCAACGTATTTGGCTAAGATTCTTGTTATCCTAGGCCTCTGGTGTATTATATAAGCCAAGGCCAGGCTAGTTGATAGATCATTATGACATTAATCATCATACCCCTAGGGTTTAGACCACAACATATGATCTCGAGGTAGATCAACTCTTGTAATCTCTATATTCATCAAGATCAATCAAGCAGGAAGCACGGTATTACCTCCATTAAGGGGGCCCGAACCTGGGTAAATGTCGTGTCCTCTGTCTCATGTTACCCATCGATCCATGACGCACAGTTCGGGACCCTGCTACGTCTTGAGCTTGTGTTGGTTTTCCCCGAAGGGGAGAGGATGATGCAGCACAGTAGCGTAAGTATTTCCCTCAGTTTTTGAGAACCAAGGTATCAATCCAATAGGAGGCCACGCACAAGTCCCTCGTACCTGCACAAAACGATAGCTACTCGCAACCAACGCGATTAGGGGTTGTCAATCCCTTCACGGTCACTTACGAGAGTGAGATCTGATAGAGATAATATTTTTGGTATTTTTGGTATAAAGAAAAGTAAAAGGCAAAGTAAAACAAAGCAAGTATAAAAGTGATGGAGATTGATATGATGAGAATAGACCCGGGGGCCATAGGTTTCACTAGTGGCTTCTCTCAAGAGCATAAGTATTCTACGGTGGGTGAACAAATTATTGTTGAGCAATTGACAGAATTGAGCATAGTTATGAGGTTATCTAGGTATGATCATGTATATAGGCATCACGTCCGAGACAAGTAGATCGAAACGATTCTGCATCTACTACTATTACTCCACTCATCGACCGCTATCCAGCATGCATCTAGAGTATTAAGTTAAAAACAGAGTAACGCCTTAAGCAAGATGACATGATGTAGAGGAATAAATTCATCCAATATGATAAATACCCCATCTTGTTATCCTCGATGGCAACAATACAATACGTGCCTCGCAACCCTTTACATCCTTTGGTAAGGACACCGCAAGATTGAACCCAAAGCCATGCACTTCTCCCATTGCAAGAACTACCAATCTAGTTGGCCAAACCAAACGGATAATTCGAAGAGACTTGCAAAGATAACTCAATCATACATAAAAGAATTCAGAGAAGATTCAAATATTATTCATAGATAAGCTGGATCATAAACCCACAATTCATTGGTCTCAACAAACACACCACAAAAAGATTACATCGAATAGATCTCCACGAGAGAGGGGGAGAACATTGTATTGAGATCCAAAAAGAGAGAAGAAGGCATCTAGCTACTAGCTATGGACCCGAAGGTCTGAAGTAAACTACTCACACTTCATCGGAGAGGCTATGGTGTTGATGTAGAAGCCCTCCGTGGCGGATGCCCCCTCCGGCGGAGCTCCGGAACAGGCCCCAAGATGGGATCTCGTGGATACAGGAAGTTGCGGCGGTGGAATTAGGTTTTTGGCTCCTGTTCTGATTGTTTGGGGTACGTAGGTATATATAGGAGGAAGGAGTACGTCGGTGGAGCAACAGGGGGCCACGAGGCAGGGGCGCGCCCTAGGGGGGGCGCCCCCCACCCTCGTGACCGCCTCTGTTACGTCTTGGAGTAGGGTCCAAGTCTCCTGGATCATGTTCGGTGAGAAAATCACGTTCCCGAAGATTTCATTCCGTTTGGACTCCGTTTGATATTCTGTTTCTCCGAAACACTGAAAAAGGCAAAAAACAGTAATTCTGGGTTGGGCCTCCGGTTAATAGGTCATTCCCAAAAGTAATATAAAAGTGGAAAATAAAGCCCATTATAGTCCAAAACAATAGATAAAGTAGCATGGAGCAATCAAAAATTATAGATACGTTGGAGACGTATCAGGCATCCCTAAGCTTAATTCCTGCTCGTCCTTGAGTAGGTAAATGATAAAAATAGAATTTTTGATGCGGAGTGATACTTTGGCATAATTTCAATGTAAATCTTCTTAATCATGGTATGAATATTCAGATCCGAAAGATTCAAGACAAAAGTTCATATTGACATAAAAATAATAATACTTCAAGCGTACTAATCAAAGTAATCATGTCTTCTCAAAATAGCATGGCAAAGAAAGTTCATCCCTACAAAATCATATAGTTAGGCTATGTTTCATTGTCGTCACACAAAGATGTTCCCAACTTCTATACCCCCTATGACAAGCCAAGCAATTGTTTCATACTTAAATAATCTGAAACTTTTTCAACCTTCACGCAATACATGAGCGTGAGCCATGGATATAGCACTATGGGTGGAATAGAATATGATGATGGGGATTGTGTGGAGAAAACAAAAAAGGATAAAGTCTCACATTGACGAGGATAATCAACGGGCTACGGAGATGCCCATCAATTGATGTCAACATGAGGAGTAGGGATTGCCATGCAACGGATGCACTAGAGCTATGAATGCTCAACAAAAGAAAACTAGTGGGTGTGCATCCAACTTGCTTGCTCATGAAGACCTAGGGCATTTTGAGGAAGCCCATCGTAGGAATATACAAGCCAAGTTCTATAATGAAAAATTCCCACTATTATAAAAAGACAACTTATGAGACTCACTATATGAAAAACATGGTGCTACTTTGAAGCACGATATATGAGACTTACTACATGAAGAACAAGGTGCTACTTTGAAGCACAATATATGAGACTCACTCCATGAAGAACAAGGTGCTACTTTGAAGCACAAGTGTGGAAAAAGAGATAGTAGCATTGCCCTTTTTTTGGCCTTTCTATTTTTTTTGGGCAATGCTCTAATAATGATGATCATCACACTTCTATTGATTACAACATAAGGATTACAACTCAAAACTAGAACAAGGTATGACTCTATATGAATGCCTCCGGCGGTGTACCAGGATGGTGCAATGAATCAAGAGTGACATGTATGAAAAATAATGCATGGTGGCTTTGCCACAAATACGATGTCAACTACATGATCATGCAATGGAAATATGACAAAAGTAAAGTGTGTCATGATGATGATGAACGGAATGGTGGAAAGTTGCATGGCAATATATCTCGGAATGGCTATGGAAATGCCGTAATAGGTAGGTATGGTGGTTGTTTTGAGGAATATATAAGTAGGTTTATGTGTGATAGAGCGTATCATATCACGGGGTTTGGATGCACCGGCGAAGTTTGCACCAACTATCAAGGTGAGAAAGGGCAATGCACGGTACCGAAGAGGATAGCAAAGGCGGAAAGGTAAAAGTGCGTATAATCCATGGACTCAACATTAGTCAAAAGAACTCATATACTTATTGCAAAAATTTAGAAGTCATCAAAAATCAAGTACTACGCGCATGCTCCTAGGGGATAGATTGGTAGGAAAAGACCATCGCTCATCCCCGACCGCCACTCATAAGGATGCACAAGCCAGGTACACTTCATGTTTCAAATTTGTTACACAACTTTAACCATACGTGCATGCTACGGGATTTGCTAACTTCAACACAAGTATTTCTCAAATTCACAACTACTCAACTAGCACGACTTTGATATTATCACCTCCATATCTCAAAACAATTATCAAGCGTCAAACTTATCTTAGTATTCAACGCACTCAAAAGAAAGTTTCACATATCTTGAATACCAAGTATATTAGCATTAAGCAAATTACCATGCTATTAACGACTCTCAAAATAATCTAAGTGAAGCATGAGAGATCAAGTTTCTTTAAAACAAATCCACCACCGTGCTCTAAAAGATCTAAGTGAAGCACTAGAGCAAAAATTATCACGCTCAAAAGATATAAGTGAAGCACTATGAGCAAACTATCAAGCTCAAAAGATATAAGTGAAGCACATAGAGTATTCTATCAAATTCCAATTCATGTATGGATCTCTCAAAAGTTGTGTACAGAAAGGATGATTATGGTAAACTAACAAGCAAAGACGCAAATAATACAAGACGCTCCAAGCAAAACACATTCATGTGGTGAATAAAAATATAGCTCCAAGTAAATTACCGATGGAAGTGGACGAAAGAGGGGATGCCTTGCGGGGAATCCCCAAGCTTTGAATTTTTTGTGTCCTTGGATTATCTTGGGGGTGCCATGGGCATCCCCAAGCTTAGGCTCTTGCCACTCCTTGTTCCATAATCCATCAAAACAATTCACCCAAAACTTAAAAACTTCACAACACAAAACTCAATAGAAATCTCGTGAGCTCCGTTAGAGAAAGAAAACAAAAGACTACTTTAAGGTACTTTAATGAACTCATTCTTTATTTATATTGGTGTTAAACCTACTGTATTCCAACTTCTCTATGGATCATAAACTATTTTACTAGCCATAGATTCTTCAAAATAAGCAAACCACACACGCAAAACAGAATCTGTCAAAAACAGAACAGTCTGTAGTAATCGGTAACTAATGCAAACTTATGGAACTCAAAAAATTCTACAAAAATTAGACGACATGTAAAATTTGTTTATTGATCAGAAGCAATTGGAATCAGTATTTTATCACGTTCTGGTGATTTTTAACAATTCGGGCACTGAGCGCAAAGTTTCTGGAAATTACAGCAAGATCAAATAACTATCATCCAAGAAGATCCAATAGGTTTAACTTGGCACAAACACTAATTAAAAGATAAAACCACATCTAAACAGAGGCTAGATGGATTGTTTATTCCTAAACATAAGCAAAAACAAAAAACTAAAAATAAAATTGGGTTGCCTCCCAACAAGCGCTATCGTTTAACGCCCCTAGCTAGGCATAAAAGCAAGGATAGATCTAGGTATTGCCATCTTTGGCATTCGGAGAGGAGGATCTCCTTTCTATGGCATTCATTATTCTGTCTAAGTTAAGCACATGGCCATTAATGGAAGAAGTATGATTAAGCATGTTACGGAAATTTTCCTCTAAACTAGACTTCATCTCTTTAATAATTTCATTTTGATAAAAGCACAAGAGAGAAGTTGATTCAACCTTATCATTCATGGGGTGCCCAAATATAGTTTTCATTTTTTCATAGGTATCTATAGCATCCCCTTCAAGAAAACCTTATTCAAAGATTGGATCTAAAACTTGTTTGAAGGAAGCGGGCAAGCCAACATAAAAACTTTTTAAGTAAATTTCAATTTGATATTGTGGCACATAGCTAGCCCGAATCCTAAGTAACCTATCCCAAGCATCTTTTAAAGACTCATCAAGTAAATAGCGAAAAATTCCAGAGTCATCCTCATCAAAATTATTCAAGCTCTCATTGGTGACCCCGGTGGGTCTTTCTATAACATCATTATTTATGAGCTTAGAGAGGATAGAATGGTTATCCAAGGCACTAGAGCTTGGGAGAAAACCCGTAGTTCTTTTTGATTCGGCCATGGTAACGGGAAGGCAAACAGAAAAGAGAGGCGGAGATAGGGAAAGAGAGGGCGAATAAAACGGCAAGGGTGAAGTGGGGGAGAGGAAAACGAGAGGCAAATGGCAAATAATGTAATGCGAGAGATAGGAATTGTGATGGGTACTTGGTATATTGACTTTTGCGTAGACTCCCCGGCAACGGCGCCAGAAATCCTTCTTGCTACGTCTTGAGCTTGCGTTGGTTTTCCCCGAAGAGGAGAGGATGATGCAACACAGTAGCGTAAGTATTTCCCTCAGTTTTTTAGAACCAAGGTATCAATCCAGTAGGAGGCCACGCACAAGTCCCTCGTACCTGCACAAAACGATAGCTACTCGGAACCAACGCGATTAGGGGTTGTCAATCCCTTCACGGTCACTTACGAGAGTGAGATCTGATAGAGATAATATTTTTGGTATTTTTGGTATAAAGAAAAGTAAAAGGCAAAGTAAAACAAAGCAAGTACAAAAGTGATGGAGATTGATATGATGAGAATAGACCCGGGGGCCATAGGTTTCACTAGTGGCTTCTCTCAAGAGCATAAGTATTCTACTGTGGGTGAACAAATTACTGTTGAGCAATTGATGAATTGAGCATAGTTATGAGGTTATGTAGGTATGATCATGTATATAGGCATCACATCCGAGACAAGTAGATCAAACGATTCGCATCTACTACTATTACTCCACTCAACGACCGCTATCCAAAGATGCATCTAGAGTATTAAGTTAAAAACAGAGTAACGCCTTAAGCAAGATGACATGATGTAGAGGAATAAATTCATGCAATATGATAAATACCCCATCTTGTTATCCTCGATGGCAACAATACAATACGTGCCTTGCAACCCTTTCTGTCACTAGGTAAGGACACCGCAAGATTGAACCCAAAGCTATGCACTTCTCCCATTGCAAGAACTACCAATCTAGTTGGCCAAACCAAACGAATAATTCGAAGAGACTTGCAAAGATAACTCAATCATACATAAAAGAATTCATAGAAGATTCAAATATTATTCATAGATAAGCTGGATCATAAACCCACAATTCATCGGTCTCAACAAACACACCGTAAAAAGAAGATTACATTGAATAGATCTCCACGAGAGAGGGGGAGAACATTGTATTGAGATCCAAAAAGAGAGAAGAAGCCATCTAGCTACTAGCTATGGACCCGAAGGTCTGAAGTAAACTACTCACACTTTATCGGAGAGGCTATGGTGTTGATGTAGAAGACCTCCATGGTGGATGCCCCCTCCGGCGGAGCTCCGGAACAGGCCCCAAGATGGGATCTCGTGGATACACGAAGTTGCGGCGGTGGAATTAGGTTTTTGGATCATGTTCTGATCGTTTGGGTGTACGTAGGTATATATAGGAGGAAGGAGTACGTCGGTGGAGCAACAGGGGGGCCACGAGGCATGGGGCGCGCCCAGGGGGGGCGCGCCCGGGAGGCGCACCCCTCACCTCGTGACCGCCTCATTACGTCTTGGCGTGGGTCCAAGTCTCCGGATCACGCTCGTGAGAAAATCACGTTCCGAAGGTTTCATTCCGCTTGGACTCCGTTTGATATTCTGTTTCTTCAAACACCGAAAAGGCAAAAACAGCAATTCGGGCTGGGCCTCCGTTAATAGGTTAGTCCCAAAAGTAATATAAAAGTGGAAAATAAAGCCCATTATAGTCCAAAACAATAGATAAAGTAGCATGGAGCAATCAAAAATTATAGATACGTTGGAGACCTATCAGACCCCCTACCTGAGATCTGTCGGTTTTGACACCGATAATGAGAGTTCCGCTGTGAGATCTACGAAGGATCGATGGCTCGTCTAAGGAATACCTGCGACATCGGCATCTCCGTCACCGGCTCGACTGGTCACCTTGGCTCGACCGAGGACTGCACTCCGCATCAGATCATTATGTTCGGACGATGGCCTTCATCAACATCAACTCCGATCTCTCTCAAGATCATGGAGGAATCGTTCATGGAGCCCGGGGGCTCAACGTCAACATTGCCCTCGGGCGATCGTGCTGTTTTTCTGAACAGCGAATTTGTATCCGCTACCACCACCTCCTCGAGCATCGCCTTGATGATTCTTTCGGTGGAATTGTGGGGAATTGAGTCTACAACAACACTGTAAAACTTCGTCACGTTCCGATGGAGCAATCTCCACCGGTCTCCGATATACCGGAGCCCCATCGAATCTGGATGGGAATCCGGACAAGTTTGGAGCGTGGTGTCCAGCACCTAGCTCGGACGTCCTTTGAAAGATCCAACCGTTGATCGGCTGCGCAATTCATATATCAACCACCCCTAAAAATTTCAGCTCGATCCGACCGTCCAAACTCCGGGAAACTTCCGATTAGTGCATTACTTTTCAGATCTATTTTCTTCGCGAGAACGAATCCGACCCGAGTTCATATTTTTTATGAACGGGATTTCAGACATCCTTTTTGAAGGAAGTTTTCTATGGGGTATTGTGTTTTGTTCCCAAACACATCCCACTAGTTTTAAAGTCTTTTCCAACATGATCTTCACCATCGCGCCGGTGTCAAACCAGCCCAACAACGTTGCTCCACGGCTGCTGACTTGCGCTAGACACGTCGTCGCTTTGTTGAGCCGAGCTCAACTTCTTCGGATCATCATCTCGGCGAGCCGAACAAGAGTTCGGAATCGCCAAGGATAAATCATCACTAACATTGTTGCCTCACGGATTACACGGAGCAGGCACACCGGCATCCCCACATGGTCAGTTCATCAAGCCGGCATTGACCGCGTCACAAGTTATGACCTGCGTCGGCATAGCCGCACTGCTGCTTCTTCAAGCCGATGTCCTTCACGCCGAACTGCTTCTACACCTCGGCTGACATGGCAGCTGCAACGTCTCCTTACCGACCTGCTCCGTCAACTCGTCTGGACCGGGGGCTTCGCCATCTCTTCATCAACCTACTCCAGAGACTTCGGCGTCACCAGCCAACCGGCTTCGTCACATTAGCTGGACCGGGGGCTTTGCCTCGCCGAGCCAACCTTTGCCAGCATCACCATGCCGTTGCTTCATCGCCCATCAGGCAATGGGTGTGCGGATCGAGTCTCAATTTTGGGAGTCACCTTTCTTCGGATTGCTACAACAAATAAACCAGGTGCTATTAATCCTAGTAATTTTTGCTTGTTTGGGTTTATTTTTCCCAAGGAATTATTATTCTGGTTTGTTCCATCATCTGTACACAGGTCTATCAAATTATGGTCGCATTAACGACGATCGCGTGGTGGTTCGGTCAGTTTCCGTACACAGTTCGGCGAACGCCGCATCCGGAACTCAGACCGACCTCTGAATTCAGGCTTTGCCACGCCTTTACCGCATCACGCCGATGCCCTGCATCGACATTGACTTCGGCGCCAAGCCACCTATCTTTAAATACATTATTTTGCGTAAATTAATTACACGAGGATTTTTATATATTATTATTGTTTGCCTGCACTATTTTACATGTGCAGGTAATCGACTTCGACTGCGCCACGTGGTCACTTCTGCAAGCTGACGCCATCGTCCTAATCGGCATAAATCGGCTCGCATGATCACCTTGTTGGTCGAATTGCCATACCGACATGCTCAGTTGCCTCGGTGACTTCAGCTTCGCTTTGAGAGCTCTACCTCATCGAGTGTAAATGATCCGGGTCGGGCAGTGTTGTCTCCTCGGCGTACTGACATACCAAGTCACCTCAGCTGGATTGGGGGCTTCGTCATCACTTCATTGACCCACGCCGGGGACTTCGGCGTCACTTTGCCAGCCTACATTGGCCGAGCTGTGTCACTACTCCGGAATGCCGAACTCCTTGCTCGGACACCTCAGGCTTGGGGGCTGGGACCTCGGCCATGCCGAGGACTGCGAACATTGTCGGATCTGTCACAGATCAATGGGTGTCTTCGTCCCGCCACAAGCCCGAATCGCGTCATCAACACCGAGCACATTAACCAGCTAAGTCGCTTTCATGCTAAAAAACTTTCAGTTTTAAATTTTGTTCGGCTCGACCAAGAATTATACTTTTTGGCAAAAAGCTGTTTGTGGCAAAGTTCCTTGTCAAAACTTTGTTTGTGACGCACAAATTCAAATACCCCGTTTATTTGAGGGCTTCCTTTATGAAGCCATTCCTCTTGCATATGATTATACTTGTATGGCTTCGTTCCTTGTTCCTGTGTTACGCCACAATATGCACCATGTTGACTTAAGTGTTCCGCAAGCTGGATTGCCTTGCTCCTGTGTTTACCCCTACGTTCCCGATTGTTCGGCTAGGGAGTGAAGGGAGCACCTCTGCGATTGTCACGATCGGGTCATCCGAGCTCGAACCTCAGACTGGGTGAAGCCGAAAGCTAGCGCTCTTATTGTTTTCAATCATGGTCGGCACACAACAGAACTCATGAGTAAAAAAAGTTTATTGCAAAAGTCTCATAGTAACAATGAGCAACCGAAGAAAGGTATCGGTGGGGGTACTATTTTCTTTGAAGATGCTTCTTACACTTCGTCAGTAATATAGAATAAGTTCCCTGAGCACGCTTTGTCTGTTACAGCCTTATGGTCTGGTTATCGGAAACACTGTCAATATTCTTGACAGGTGGAGTACATAACACTTTTCGGCCCTTGACTGAAGAGGGAGAAGCCGACGGTCGGTTAAGACGCGCTTAAAGTTCGGGTGAACACAGATATGATATAAGTACTTCGGTACGTACAATCATTATACATAAAATTCTTTTACCCAAGTCACTTGGGGGCTCTTAAAATTTATGTGAGCTGTTTTATAGTAAATGTGCTTTCTTCTTGGTCATTGCAAAGTCTTTTTCCACCACTCCTTTTTTGACTCGAGTGTATGGTCAATAGCCGGATAGCTTGTCTTCTCTCTAAAAGCTGCTCGAGTTTAGTTCGCTAAACTGGCCTCAGAGAAGTACTCCGCCTTTGAGATAAGGAGCTTGATGCCATAGGCTGACCCGCTTGAAGTCTTGAGATCGGATGTGTCATGTTAAAGCACGACAGAAGCACAATTTTTTTTCCAATTTTCGGATTGGTACCTAACACTTGATCTTGTTCGAACGTCAAGTTTTTAATGAAGTTTTTTGGTTTTCCAAGCCTATGGCACTTTTAAACTATTTGTGTGTTTCCAGCATAAGTCTCGCAGTGCAACGTCGGACACCTTTAGAGATTCGGCAAAAACATTCTCGGATATTGCTATATATGCATCGGTTTTGAATTTTGTCTTCGGTCAATAGTTGGGTTGCCCGGCTCCTGTGCTTGCCTCCTACGTTCCGCTTTGTTCGACTAGGTGTGCAAAGGGAGAACCACTGCGATTGTGCTTCCAGCTCGCATGGTTAAGCACCTCAGTGGAGAAAGCCGAAAACTGACTGTCACAATAAGCGCACACTGCTCAGTGATCCGATGACTGTGTTAAATGGTGGGCAACATTGGCCGAAGTGTTTACGTCTTGACCTCGGCTATCGCCGAACACTAACCAGGGGCTAATAGCTGGCCTCCCAACTTTAAGCTCCTATGACTAAGTGAAAGTTATAAAGCCCGCATATCTGATTTCCTTGTTTCCGCTAACAGAACTGCCTTTGGGCACCGAGACGCAGGCTAAGGGTTGTTTGTTATTGCGGAAACACCCTGCGTAGCATCTACAAGGAGGTGAAAGCTGACGGCAGGCCACTTTCAACTAATAAACGGGCGTAATTGAGTCAAAATAAACATATCATCGGCATTTGTATTTGATATACAAGGGTCGCCTTCCGTAATCATCGTTATAAATCCATAAATATGCATCAATTTGACTTAAGATTTCGGCCAAGCTGGGTTGCCTGGCTCCTGTGATTACCCCTATGTTCCCGATTGTTCGGCTAGGCGGTAAAGGGAGCACCTGTGTGATTGTTACTACTGGGTCATCCGGGTTAGTACCTCAGACTGGGTGAAGCCAAAAGCAAGCCATCTTAAAGGATATAATTGGTCGGCAACGACATAAGTGAAAATTTGGGTTCGCTAAAGACCACATAGTTCGGGAACTTTCGGAGCTGAGGTTTCATGATCATGCTTAGCATGACAACCCAAAGAAAGGAACCGATAGCGGGACTATTTTCTTTGGAAGATATTTCTTATGTTAAACAATAATATAACATATCTCTCTGCGTACCTTTGTTTATAAAACCGTATGGCCGGATTGCCTTGTTTGTCATAAATCTTCACCCTCATAAACACTTTATAAAGTAGGACAAACACTCCTCGGCTCCTGGCCGAGGAGGTGGAAGCCGATGGTCGGTCAACAAAGTTTTGTACAATGCAGATCCAAGCATTAATGATGTAAAGTACTTGGATACATAGAATCATTACACATAATTTGTGATTTTACTCTGGATATCGATCCTTAATTCGGCCACCCGTGCCCGCAATAAGGCTCGGGGGCTACTGGGCTTCGGGCTTATCATTTACTAATATTAAAGGGGCACATCGATCCCCTGATCTGGTGTTGTCACCCGACCAGTGTCTCGGGGGCTACTGCATTGCCTATTCAATGCAGAAAATTCAAAGTGCTCAGTGTTCGGCTTGACTGAACTATGGGCAAACACGTCTTCGGACAACAATAGGCACCATTTGGGCCCTATCCGGCATCAAGCTAAGATATTATGGCGACTTTTCGAAACCCTCTCTCAAGGGCCCGTCCGCCAATCCCTAGCTCCTCTAATGTGCATCTCGAATTTTAGGCCGACACACACCTTGAGGGCTACTTGCTATATATCTCGTCAGTAAATAAATTGCATCAATCGAAAATATTCACAAATAATGAGCCCGCAGTTGGGGTGGTGCACCACCTCGGAAGCGATCCGGCATAAAGATCAGATTCGAATGGCTCGTTCCATAGAAGACTACTCCGACATTTCAGCTCGGGTGAACTCATTCAAATTTACAGAGACCAAGGTGATCTATGACACCTCAGATATAGTCCGGTGTTGGAGCTTGGATACAGTCCGGCGTTAGTGCTCGGCTGCAAAAGATTCCTCGAATGCAGACCAACGTCGGGGCTCGAATGCAAGAGGACACCGTTGCACGGGAAAAACATCATACCCGAGGTGGGTGTAAAAATAACAATGCAATGATAAAGATCGATAATTTAAAGGGGCTCCTCGGATACCCGAAGTGTAAACTCTTCGGATTTACTTAGGCGATCCTCAAGATCGAAGATGAGAAGATTTGTTGAACAAGTTTTCAAGACCAACGATCGAAGATGAAGAACAGTTCGGAAGGATCGAGGAGCGTCCCTGTCGGTGTCAAAACCGGCGGATCTCGGGTAGGGGGTCCCGAACTGTGCGTCCAAGGCGATGGTAACAGGAGGCGGGGACACGATGTTTACCTGTGTTCGGCCCTCTCGATGGAGGTAATACCCTACTTCATGCTTGATTGATCTTGATGATATGAGTATTACAAGAGTTGATCTACCACGAGATCGTAGAGGCTAAACCCTAGAAGCTAGCCTATAGTATGATTGTCCTTGTCTTACGGACTAAGCCCTCCGGTTTATATAGACACCGGAGGGGGCTAGGGTTACATAGAGTCAGTTACAAGGGAGGAGATCTACATATCCGTATTGCCAAGCTTGCCTTCCACGCCAAGGAGAGTCCCATCCAGACACGGGACGAAGTCTTCAATCTTGTATCTTCATAGTCCAACAGTCCGGCCAAAGGATATAGTCCGGCTGTCCGGAGACCCCCTAATCCAGGACTCCCTCAGTAGCTCCTGAACTAGGCTTCAATGACGATGGGTCCGGCGCGCAGATTGTCTTCGGCATTGCAAGGCGGGTTCTTCCTCCGAATACTCCATAGAAGATTTTGAAAACAAGGATAGTGTCCGGCTCTGCAAAACAAGTTCCACATACCACCATAGGGAGAATAATATTTCCCCACATCTAATCTGCTGACACGTTTGACAGCATGACATCACACCACGACCCGGCCATTATTCGAACCATTTTTCTCAACCAGCCACCGCACATATCGCGAGGCGGTTTCCTTGGCACGTCTTGTCGAAGCAGAGATCATGTCCCCTTATCACGGGATTCTCATCAATACGGATGTGGGTAACCCAACCGCTCCATCAATTACGGCGCTCGGGGAATAAGCGGCTTTACCAGGAGAGTGGGGAGGTGCATCGCCTCTTCCGCCCTTATAAAGGGACAAGGATTTACTCTTTTCACCCACGCCTTCTTCCCGATTCATTCCCTTCCGCTCAAGCTCTAGCGCCCAAGCGCTCCTCTTCTCTGACCACAAAAGGTCTTCCGAAGATGTCCAGATCCAGAGTAGGAGGCAAATGGATGGCCTCTACCGTCCGAGAGAAGGATATCAAAAAGCTTCGGAAGGCCGGGTACTTGGCCAAGAAAATCAGCCACCATCACCCGACGGCAGGACAGATCGTCCCTACTCCGGAACCCCACGAGAGGGTTGTATTCCTCCCTCACTTTGTCTGCGGGCTAGGGTTTCCCCTCCACCCATTCGTTCGCGACATCATGTATTATTATGGGATCGATCTTTATGATCTGTCCCCTAATTCCTTCCTCAACATCTCGACATTCATTGTCGTGTGCGGGGCTTTTCTCCGCATTTCACCGCACTTCGGTTTATGGCTGAAGATTTTTAACGTGAAGCCCAAGGTGGTGGGCGGCGAGCACGCTGAGTGTGGGGGCGCCATGGTGAGCAAGATGCCCAACGTCATATGGCCAACGGTAACCTTCAATGATTCTGTCAAGGAGTGGCAACAGCAGTGGTTTTATATCACTGAGCCGCGCGGCACAGAGTGGGCCGCCTCTCCCAAGTTCCGATCCGGCGGCCGCATGCGGCTCACATCCTGGGTCAAGAAAGGCCTAGACTGGTCCTCGTCCAATGAACTGTCGGTGCTCCAGACGCGCTTTAAAGATATGGGAGACAAGAACATTGAACTTGTCAATGTGGTCCAGGTGATGTTAGTTCAACGGATCTTGCCTTGTCAGCACCGGACTTGCAATTTATGGGAATTTGATCCGGCCAGGCACCAAACATTGCGAGAGCTTTACGGTTCCTCGCACAAGGACATCTGGAAGGTGCTTTTCAAGTCCAGAAAATCGTGGCCGGACTCTACCGAGGACCGTGGGTACCAACTGTCCCGCCCAGCAAGTTCGGTGAGTTATCAAACTTTTCTATCTGCATAACCCAAAGGAAACGCTTAACATGTTTTATACAATTCTCCCAGGGCTGGACGAAGAAGGCGGAGCGGATCCATTGCCCGGCCCCGCTGCCCGAAGAACTGGCCATCCCACTTCTGACGAAGATGTTGGTCCCGGCGCCTTACAAGGTGCCGAAGAAGACGACCAAGAAGGAGGCCATAAAGACCCGGGGCGGCCTTCGTTGTCGCGACACTTCGGACACAATATCTGAAGGCTCCAATTCCCATTCCGCCTCCGAAGAGGATGAAGAGGTGGAAGATAAATCCCCTGCGGGGGGAAGAAAGAAGAGGATGGCCTCCGTACACTTGGAGGCCGAGCTGCCCAAAAGGGGAAAGGATCCTCTTCTGGAGGAGTCCACTGCCGCCGCCGACAGTGGCCCGACATGGGATCCCAGGGCCCAGCCCCTGGTGAACTCGTAAATGTATAAAATCCGAGTACGTTTTAGGCGTCCGGACTCATCGTGATTTAGTATTTTAGCCTAAGCCATATTTTTTGCAGTCCGGCGAGGTCCCGTACCAAACAATCCTCATTAGGGGACTTGCTGAGCTCAAATGCTATGGAGAGCGGGACGCCCCCAAAGGCCCCTTCCTCCAAACAGGTGCATAACACATAGGCTTCGTCCCAGAAGGACCCCGGCCAAGGAGGAAAGGAAAAAACTATGAAGGCAGCGCCTGGAGGTCAAACCTCAGGGGCCGGACACATGGGGGAAAAGATTCCCATGGGGGCTGACGGCAGGAGCGATACTGAGTTCGGCTCCCAGCCGGATGCGATTCTAGAGACCTATACAGCTCCAGGATCAAGCAGGCAGCCTCCTTTGGCTGGAGGGGGAGTGCCTGTTCCATCAGCGACCTCTGTCTATCCAGAAGTGTCGGATGCTTTGTTAGTGGCGTTGAAAGACTCCTCTATCCTTGATGAACACCGTGCCCTTATGGGGGCGGTGATTGAGAAAATTCAGTCAACTGAGAGTGGACTGAACGAAGCTCTATATCAGCCTTATAAGAGGCTTTGAGGTATGTTTTATGAGTTGTCGAAGAGTGTCATAGTATAGATAGTAGCCCCTGATACTCTGTTCGGTGAAAGAAAGAACCGGACAGAGGATTGAATTTTATGTTCGCGGGAAGACTCATTGAATGGCATCTATTTCTCTTCTGGTATAAGCAGGTGTCTGTAACGGCTGCTACTTCTCATACTGCGGAGATCTCCGTGCTGAATCAAAGTCTGGAGCGGGCCACAAAAGAACTTGGCCAATTGAAAATGCAGTTGAGGGATAAAATAGGTATGCACAAGTCTTGTTCGCGTTTACTACGAATCAATATTCAGTATGAACTGAGCTTTATGACTTGCGCTAGGGATTGTGACCGAAGTCGAAGACCTTAAGAAGGCTGTGGCCTAGGCCGAGAAAAGGGTAGCCACTAAGCAGGCTCTTCGTGAGAAGCATGAGGCCATGGTTATTAAAGCTAAGCACGAGCTACAAGAGGCCGTGAGGAAATGCGAGACCTTGGAGCTGGGTTTAATGGAGAAGGAAGCCGAACTCACCAAGGCGCATCAGCCCATGAGCAATGCCCGGGAGGAAACCCAAAGCACCCTGCAGGAGATCCAAGAGGCGAGAAAGATCACGGCCGGTAAGGCTTTTTCCCTGTAGAGTAAGTATTTGGGGGGAAAACTTATGTTTCTAATTTTGAATCCGGATTTCTCAGGGGTATTTGCCGAGCTGCCTCGCAGCATATCGGATGCCTCTCAATTCTACCAAGCCGAAGAAAGGGAAACTGCGGATAAGCTCTTCTGGTCGCAGTATTTGGCACCGAATTATCCGGTGCCTTTTATCGATCAGCTGAAACAGTTGGTCGAACTGCATAAGGCGGCGGAACTAGCCATGAAAGATTTGGTTATCCGCCTATGGCCTGCCGAGCCGATTCCAAGCGGCTACTTCGGGCTCGTGAAGCGGCTCATAAGCGCTTGCCCTCGACTTGACGTCATCAAGCGGTCGGTCTGCATAGAAGGTGCGCGAATGGCCTTCGCCCGCGCAAAGTTGCACTGGGGGAAGATGGATGCTGAAACGCTTATGACCGAAGGACCGCTAGAGGGGAAGGAGCACCGCAAGCCCGAATTATATTATGAGAGTGTCCTGAAAGGATCTTACCTTGCAGCGGGGCTATGCACCAAGGACATTATATTTCCATGAGTGCCAATCATGTTGTCCTTTGTAGTGTTTGAACAAGGTCATTTATTTGTTGCCTGTTATATAAAATTTTACCCTCCTGTGCGGCCGTTTTATATGTTAAACCTGAGAGTTGGCCAGTCGTCGGCTTCTGCCCCCACGTAGGAAGTACGGGGGTGTTCGGGATAAACCTGAGCACTCTTTATCCCAGTTTTGGGTCCTTCGAAGGAGGTGCTCAGCACAACGAACCAGGCAATCAGACTATAGGGCTTTATCACTCTCACTTAGCCATAGGAGCATTAGTATGGTCGGCGCAGCCCCTGGTGTTCGAAAGACCGTACTAGGGGCTCTATAAGCACCTGATCGGAGAAAGAACCGATCCATCGCACGCTGCATTGGTTATGGAATTATGCGGGAGAAATCCTTAAAGATTTTGTGACCGCTCAAACAGCTGACCAGCTCTCGCCGTATCATGACAATCAGTTTTCGGCTTTCTCTACTGAGGTGCTCGTCCGGAAGAACCGGGACACAATCGCAGTAGTTCTCCTAGTGCTACCTTAGCCGATATAGCGGAACGTAAGGTACCAAAACATGGGAGCCGGGCAAACCCAACTATTGACCCAAGACATGATTCGGAGCTGATGCATATAATGTTATAGGTTCGGCGTGCCGAGCTTCCGTTAAGGTGTTCGGACTTTACTGTCGTGTTATGGGTAAAACGAAGCCCCTGGCATGCTTTAAGGCATATCACCGTGTACAGATGCCACTTGACAGAATGATTTCAATAAGAAATAATGGCAGGTAAGCGTCATATAAATCCATATGTTGTATTTGAATAGTACGTCTATGCGTATGGGTACAAGTAATAAAAAAGGAATATGATTACGGAACCTGCTGGGACCAGGGGGAAGAGGCTGAGTGCGGATCCGTAATATAGCCGGACGGTCACTGCGGGGAATGGCTAAGGATTCCCATAGGCGTTCAAGCTGCCTCCGTGTAGCCCGTCCTGGTTGGCACAAAGGTGAACCTGCGAAGGAAATGTGAGAAATATTTTTGTGCTGGAGGGCGGTTGAGCCGCTGAGTTCGGCCTGTCCTGGCCTTCGCCGTAGTGTTTAGTTGAGCCCTGGACAGGCCGGGCTATCCTTCCGTGAAGTAGTTCAGAGTACCTTGACGGTGTCCGGAGGCCTGGACGTCGGCTCGAGGTTCGGCTGCAAGGTGCTGCTCGTTGTTTCTGCTGCTAAGGCAGTGGTGTACATGTTGGTGCCGAGGGAAGGTTTAGCCTTGCCATTAACCGTGATGACGCCGCATGGACCGGGCATCTTGAGCTTACGGTAGGCATAATGTGGCACCGCGTTGAATCGAGCGAATGCGGTTCGTCCGAGCAGTGCTTGATAATTACTGTGGAAAGGGACGATTTCGAAGATTAACTCTTCGATACGGTAATTTTCTGGTGATTCGAAGACTACCTCAAGGGTAATGGAGCCCATACAGCGAGCCTCCTCACCTGGTATAATGCCTCTGAAAGTAGCTTTAGTGGGTTTGATTGCCGAATGATCGATGCCCATCTTGTGCACTGTGTCTTGGTAAAGCAGATTTAGACTACTACCGCCGTCCATAAGGACTCGAGTGAGGCGGAACCCGTCTATTATTGGGTCGAGGACTAGTGCGGCTAGATTGCCCTGATTGGCGTTAACCAGACGATCCGTGAAGTTTATATTGTGGGATGACTTGTTCTGTTGAGTCGCCATCCCTAAGGATGCATATCCGGTCCGAGTTGGTAATTTGGGTGGTATTTACCATATTCATCGATTGAATATGCGGGGTAAATTTCTTTTGCCCTCCTGTGTTCGGTGGTCTGGGCTCTTCGTCGCTATCGTCGCTTTGAGACCCCCCTTCATCTTTGGCACCTGCCCTGCCGGCTTGTTTGAAGACCCAGCATTCTCTGTTGGTATGGGTGGGTGATGTTTCTGGGCTGCCATGAATTTGGCATTGGCGATCGAGTATGCGGTCCAGACTGGATGGACCCGGATTTTTATTTTTGGGTGGCCCATTCCGCTGACCGGACTTTGAGCCCCTGAACCCGGCATTAACTGTCGTATTTTTGGCGTTTTCGCCCTTTTTACGGCGCTTGTGTTTGTTGCGTCGTGGTTTGCCGTTGCTATCCCTGGCTTCTGGTATGCCAGGTTTGCTTGCTGTATTGGTACTACGAGCCAACCAGCTATCTTCGCCCACACAAAAGCGGGTCATAAGTGTCGTGAGGGCTACCATGGATTTTGGCTTCTCTTGGCCGAGGTACCAGGCGAGCTACTCGTCACGGATGTTATGCTTGAATGCCGCTAAGGCCTCAGCATCCGGACAATCGACTATTTGGTTTTTCTTGGTTAGGAACCGGGTCGAGAATTTCCTGGCCGACTCCCTTGGCTGCTGAGTTATATGACTTAAACCGTCAGCGTCCGGCGGCCGCACATAAGTGCCCTGGAAATTGTCCAGGAATGCCTCTGCCAGGCTCTCCAAGCTTCCGATGGAGTTTGCCGGCAAGCTATTGAGCCAATGCCGAGCCGGCCCTTTGAGTTTTAGCGGGAGATACTTGATGGCATGTAGGTCATCCCCGCTGGCCATGTGAATGTGGAGGAAGAAGTCTTCTATCCATACCGCAGGGTCTGTAGTACCATCGTATGATTCAATGTTTACGGGTTTAAACCCTTCCGGGAATTCATGGTCCATTACTTCATTAGTGAAGCATAGGGGGTGTGCGGCGCCTCTGTGCCGGGCTATATCACGAAGCAGTTCGTATGAATATTGTCTGCCATGTTCGGCTCGGCCGGATTTACTTTTAGTGTATCCGGCGTGACGATCCTCGTCACGTGTTGGTGCGCGCCCCCGTGATCCGTAGATCGATCTTGCATGTTTTTCCAATACACCTCGCAGGTTCCGCGTGTTGCCCCGGGCCTTTGTATTTTTGTTTGAGTGGCGGCGGGGTGCGGGCTGGACTTCGGGCTGAAATGCCTCTCTGTCTCGGCCACGAGGTGGTCGATCAGCCGCATCATACGCTGGTGATGTAGGTTTGAATGCTTCCTCCTCTAGTTGAGGTAGCAACCTATGCTTTGGATAACTCTTGGTTGGGCGTTCGAGTTTGTATTCCTCGGCCGCAAGGACTTCGGTCCATCTGTCTGCTAGCAAATCTTGATCAGCTCGAAGTTGTTGTTGCTTTTTATTCATGCTATTTGCTGTGGCTATAAGCCGGCGCTTGAAGCGCTCCTGCTCGCTGGAATCCTCAGGCACGATAAATTCTTCGTCGCTGAGGCTCACCTTGTCTTCGGAGAGAGGCATGTAATTGTCATCCTCCGTTTCTCCATCTGCTGCTTGTTCTGGAGGGCTAGCTTGTTCATCCTCCTGCTCTAAATCTGGCTGGAGGGGATTGTCATCGTCTTCGGCACTATCCGGAATGTTATTGTCTCTTGTGCCGGTATCATTGCTTTTGCTATGGCGGGACTTAGAGCGGCGCCGCTGACGTTGATGATTGGGTTGCTTCTTGGAGGGGTCATCCTCCGCTGTCTTGTCGCCATTGCCTTCTTTGGGGGTATCCACCATATATATATCATATGATGAGGTGGCGGTCTAGCGCCCTGTGGGCGGTGGTTCCTGTTCGTCTCCTACATCGTTGTCCATACCGTCGATGTCTTCGGAGTCGAAGTCGAGCATGTCGGTTAAATCGTCGACAGTGGCTACTAAGTGGGTGGTGGGTGGGCAGCGAATTTATTCATCGTCCGCATCCCATTCTGGCCGGACATAGTTCGACCAAGGTTCTCCTGACAAGGAGAGAGACCTTAACGAATTTAGCATGTTGCCAAAAGGCGAGTGTTGAAAGATATCCACGGAGGTAAACTCCATGATCGGCGCCCAATCGGATTCAATAGGCCAGGATGCAGGCGGCTCGGAGTCCGTGGCCGGAGACAAATCCAGTGGTTCGGCATCACGGCTCTTGTAAGGGGTGAAGTCAGTATCCAGCTCTATCGCTACTGAGAGTGCGGCCTCCATGGCGGGGCCTATCCACCCGTCCTCGGATGGCGCTATTTGCTCCAGATTGAAGGTCGGAGTAGTTGCAGGTGTGCTCTCCCGAACACTGTCCGACGGCAGAGCTAAATCATGCTTGTCGTGATCGTGCGGCGCACCTGGCATGGGCTCGAATCCGTCGAAGATCAAGTCTCCGCGGATGTCGGCAATGTAGTTCAAGTTTCCGAACCTGACCTTGTGGCCAGGGGTGTAGCTCTCGATCTGCTCCAAATGGCCAAGCGAGTTGGCCCGCGATCTGAAGCCGCCCGAATCTGAAGATCTGTCCGGGGAGGAAAACCTCACCCTGGACCGCATCGTTACCGATGATAGAAGGAGCCATCAGGCCTTATGGTGACGACACAGTGGAACTCTCAATGAAAGAACCAATGACAGTGTCAAAACCGGCGGATCTCGGTAGGGGGTCCCGAACTGCGGCCTAAGGCGGATGGTAACAGGAGGCGGGGACACGATGTTTACCTGTGTTCGGGCCCTCTCGATGGAGGTAATACCCTACTTCCTGCTTGATTGATCTTGATGATATGAGTATTACAAGAGTTGATCTACCACGAGATCGTAGAGGCTAAACCCTAGAAGCTAGCCTATTGTATGATTGTCCTTGTCCTACAGACTAAGCCCTCCGGTTTATATAGACACCGGAGGGGGCTAGGGTTACACAGAGTCGGTTACAAGGGAGGAGATCTACATATGTGTATTTCCAAGCTTGCCTTCCACGCCAAGGAGAGTCCCATCCGGACACGGGACGAAGTCTTCTATCTTGTATCTTCATAGTCCAACAGTCCGGCCAAAGGATATAGTCCGGCTGTCTGGAGACCCCCTAATCCAGGACTCCCTCAGTCCCCAACTTGAAGACAGGTTCAGGAGGCTACTAACGGTGTCAAAACCGGCCAATCTCAGGTAGGTGGTCCCAAACTGTGCGTCTGAGGATCGATGGTAATAGGAGACGGGGGACACGATGTTTACCAAGGTTCGGGCCCTCTTAATGGAGGTAATACCCTACTTCCTGCTTGATTGACTTTTATGAGTATAGGGATTAGAAGAGTTGATCTACCTTGAGAAAGTAATGGCTAAACCCTAGATGTCTTGCCTGTCTGATTGTGATAGCCTCTACGGACTAAACCCTCCGGTTTATATATATAGACACCTGAGGGGACTAGGGTTGTACAAAGTCGGTTTACAGAGGAAGGAAACTACACGTCCGTGCGCCAGTCTTGCCATCCACGCAAAGGAGAGTCCCATCTGGACACCGGAAAAAGGCCTTCTACCTTGTATCTTCACGGCCCATTAATCCGGCCCATGTCACATAGCCCGGCCATCCGAGGACCCCCTAATCCAGGACTCCCTCAGTAGCCCCCGAACTTGCCTTCAATGACGACGTGGTATTCGGCTTTATGTCTTTGGCCTTTGCAAGGCGGGTTCTCCATTATACTTCGGTTTGACGATAGTTCGACTCCACATTAAATATCATATATTGATTCTTTGACGTCGTCGCCTCAGCTTCCACGTGTCAAACGAATGCGAACGGTCTAGGTGTTTTTTTACAAATAACTCCTTGAGCACGCAGGGAAGGCATCTATGTAAGGAGATTAGATCTCAGATGCCATTCCACACCACGCGGAAATCCTTAGAACTCGCCTTAGGAAATCGCCCAAACATGGCCAGTGCTCCTAGCTCTTCCTCACGCCCTAACGGCCTTCAAAAAGGCGACTAGGAAAGTTGTTCGGTATCCCACGCCCGTCTGAATAAACTTCAAATGTAGGGATACCTTCCTCCCACAAATCTAGTCTCCGTTCGGGCTGGATTAGCTTCCATCAACGGCGAAGCCCTGGTGGAGAATTTCCCAATCCTTCTAAAGAGGAGCGGGTGTGCTTCATTTCCTTCCTTTTGAGAGGCGTACGATTTCCTATCCACCCTTTCCTTAGAGATCTTGTGGAGTATTACGCTCTCCAACTGCACAATCTGACGCCAGGCTCCATCCAGCAGATCGCGGGCTTCGTTGCTCTTTGCGAGCTGTTTCTAGGCTGTGAGGCTCATTTCGAGCTATGGCGGAATTTTTTTGCCTCGTCCCCCACTCCCAAAAGGGATCTATATTCAAGGTGGGCGGCGCCAAAGTATGGCGCATAGCCGGGACAGGATACCTGTTCGACACTCCGAAGAAGGCATCCGAAGAGTGGCCCTCGGAATGGTTTTATATTGAAGATGTCGTTCTTCCGGACCCAATCCGGCGCGGTCTTCCCAAATTCTCCAGTGCTCCTTTAAAGAAGTGCACCAGTTGGCGCCCCCGAAGCCTCGAGGAAGAAGACAGTGCGGAGGTTAAGAGGCTTTGTCGGTGTCAAAACCGGCGGTTCTCGGGTAGGGGGTCCCGAACTGTGCGTCTTTGCAGATGGTAACAGGAGACAAGGGACACGATGTTTTTACCCAGGTTCGGGCCCTCTCGATGGAGGTAAAACCCTACTCCAGCTTGATTAATATTGATGATATGGGTAGTACAATAGTAGATCTACCACGAGATCAGAGAGGCTAAACCCTAGAAGCTAGCCTATGGTATGATTGTTGTTTGTCCTACGGACTAAAACCCTCCGGTTTATATAGGCACCGAAGAGGGTTAGGGTTACACAGAGTCGGTTACAATGGTAGGAGATCTACATATCCGTATCGCCAAGCTTGCCTTCCACGCCAAGGAAAGTCCCATCCGGACACGGGACGAAGTCTTCAATCTTGTATCTTCATAGTCCAGAGTCCGCCAAAGGTCATAGTCCGCTATCCGGACACCCCTAATCCGGGACTCCTCAAGAGCCCTCGAACCAGGCTTCAATGACGACGAGTCCGGCGCGCATATTGTCTTCGGCATTGCAAGGCGGGTTCCTCCTCCGAATTCTTCATAGAAGATTTTGAACACAAGGATAGTGTCCGGCTCTGCAAAATAAGTTCCACATACCACCGTAGAGATAATAATATTTACACAAGTTCAATCTGCTGACGTATTCCGCAGCGTGATATCACACCACGGCCAAGCCTTTATTCGAATCGTTTTTACTGTCCCACCTCATTGCGTTTAGCGAGGCGGTTTCCTTGGCACGTCCTGTCAAAGCAGAGATCGTGTCCCCTTATTCCGGGATTCTCATCAATACGGGCGTGGGTAATCCAACCGCGCCATTGATTACGGCGCTTGGGAGATAAGCGAGTTTTATCAGGCCGGTGGGGACACATAGCTTTGTCCGTCCATATAAGGGGATAAGGATCCACTTTTTCACACACGCCTTCTTCCTCCTTTGCTCATCCATTTCCGCGCACTTGAGCTCTAGCGCCCAAGTCCGCACATCCCACCTCAACCTTCTCCAACTATGTCCGGAGCGGGAGGCAAGTGGATGCCCTCCTCTGTCACGGAGGGGCACGTCAAAAAGCTGCGAAAGGCCGGATACTTGTCCGACGACATCGCGCATCGGCTCCCCGACAATGGGCAGCTCGTCCCCACCCCCAGGCCCCATGAGAGGTGGTGTTCTCCCCACTTCCTCCGCGACTAGGTTTTCCACTTCACCCATTTGTCCGGGGGCTCATGTTCTACTACGGCCTAGATTTCCATGATCTGGACCCAAATTTCATCCTCAACATCTCGGTGTTCATCGTCGTGTGCGAGGCCTTCCTCTGCATCCAGCCCCACTTCGGCTTATGGCTGAAGACCTTCAATGTCAAGCCGAAGGTAGTGGGCGGCCGCCAAGCGGAGTGCGGAGGTGCCATGGTGGGCAAGATGGCCAACGTCATATGGATTGATGGCTCCTTCGTGGAGACCATAAAGGGGTGGCAATCGGGGTGGTTCTACATCACCGAGCCGTGCGACTCTAAATGGGAAACGGCCCCAATTCGATCTGGCTTCCCTACACGCTCACCTCATGGAAAGAGACGGGCCGACGTGGGGTAATTCGAAGAGCTGAACGGACTCCAAACCTGCGTCCAAACCTGGTGGACAAGAAGCTCAAGCTTGTCAACGTAGTCCGTGTTATGCTCATCCGCGGATCCTCCCATGCCAGCAACGGGCCTTCAACTTGTGGGAGTTTGATCCGCACAACACCGATTTTGAGCTGGCTCTTCGACACTACGCACGAAGATGCCCGGAAGGTGCCGTTCAAGGCGCCGAGGTTCCCGCATCCGCTTCCAAGATCGCGGATTCAGCTCGCGACATCAAGCCAACGAGGTAAGCTATTTTACCCTTTACGGGACTCTTTTTCATAGTTTGACTCTATGCGGGATCTAAAACTCCCTCACCTTTGACAGGACTGGCAGAAAGCGTCTGGACAGGTTGACTGTTCGGCTCCCTTGCCAGAAGACCTAGCGGACGCCCAATTGACGGGGCTGCTGGTTCCGGCACCTCACATGGTGTCGGAGAAGAAGGCCAAGAAGAAGGCCATGGGAACACGAAGGAGTTCCCGGCGCCAGGTGTTGTCGGACTCATCGTCCGATGACTCCGAGGTGGACTCCTCCCGCGAAGACGAGGAGGAGGAAAAAGAGGCCTCTCCCCCAGCGGGGGGAGAGAAGAAAAGGAAGGCCGCCCCAACTGGGAGGCCGGAGGGTCCAAGAAGGGAAGGACCCTTCCTCCGGACTACACCACCAACACCGACAACGGTGAAGAGGGGTGGCCACCAAGGACCAAGCCCCTGGCGAAATCGTAAGTGTCCGGACACCAGAGTAACTCATGGCGTTCCATTTGTCACACATCATCTTTTAACACCGAATATAACCATGCAGCCCGCCCAAGGACGGGCTCGACGCTTCGTCGAGCGGCTCCCTGGATTCGTCGGATGTGAATAGCACCTCACTTTCGCTCGCCTGGTCTCCTTCCGCCGCGGTTGACGCCGAGATGGAGTCCCAAAAGGGGCCCAGCCAGGAGGAGGTGGCCCTGGAGGCGCCTCAAGGCGACCTCCCGGACTCCGGGCGCAAAGGGGATAAAACCCCGAAGGGCTTTAAGTCTGGCCGGTGCGGACTCCGTCTCGAACCTTCCGGTGGTTTCGAGTCCGGCAGCACCCCTTCGTAAGAAGGGAAAGATCGCGACGCTGTGGCCTCCATCCAACCGGAGGCACGGATAATTTGATGGAGCGCTTAACGGCGCTTCCATCGACGAGGAGCACCGCATCATTATGAGTGTGGTGATCCAGAAAGTTCAGTCCGCCAAGAGCGGGCTGTCTGAAGCCTGTGCCAGCCTTCTAACAGGCTTTGAGGTATGTATTTAAGATATGTAAAAATATTACCGCATAGACAGTAGCCCCTGATGCTCAGTTTGGTGTTCGGAAAGAAAAAGCCGAACTGTGGATCTAAAAGATATACGCAGGAGTCTAACATAGGTATGTCAATATGGGAATGCAGGTTGCGCTGCTGACCTCTGCCGCACTGACTGCGGAGGTTGATGCATTGAAGCAGAGCCTCGAGCGGTCCAAGAACGAGCTCGGCCTTGCCAAAAAGCACCTCGAGGAAAAGGAAGGTAAGTAATACCTTATGGGAGTATTTAAAAGATGTGGTTGCAAAAAATGACAGGAATAACGTAAAATTGCAGGGGCCACGAACGAGGTGGCGACCCTGAAGGAAGCGGTGTCCAAGGCCGAAAGCAATGCGGCCGCAGAGCGCACCAAGCGAGAGAAGCAGGAGGCACGGGTGGCGGAGGTGCGGCAAGAGCTCCAGGCTCTCGTGGAAAAACATGAGAGTTTGGAGCGTGACCCAAAGACTCGAGAGTCCGAGCTCGCCTCGGCCCTTGAGAGCGCCAAAGCCGCTAAGGCCGAAGCCCAAAAATCCCTCCAGGAAATTGAGGCGATGAAGAAGATAGCGGCAGGTAAGGCATTCTTCATGCAAAGCAAGCATGTGAGAGTGAATTATCTGTTACTTACCCAAATCCGGAGCTCTCCAGGAGCATTCGCAGATCTGCCCTGCAGTGTGTCCAATGCTGCCGCATTCTACCGAGCCGAGGAGGGAAGCTCGACGGAGAAGGTGTTCTGGTCTCAGTATGCTGAGGCCGGACACCCGATGTCCTTAAGCGACCAGTTGAAGCAGCTGGTCGAGCTCCATAAGGTGGCCGAACAGGCCATGAAGGGCCTCATAGTTCGGCTGTGGCCTAAGGAAGCCATGCCTGGGAGCTACTTCGGGCTAGTGAGGCGGCTGGTGGACGCCTGTCCATGGGTTGAAATTGTTAAGCGCTCCGTCTGCATCGAAGGTGCCCGTAGGGCCTTGCCCGTGCTAAGGTGCACTGGGCAAGATGGACGCCGAGAAGCTTGTGACACGGACCACCACCGGCAAGGAGCATCGCAAGCCTGAAATGTATTATGAGGGCGTCTCAAGGGTGCCCGCCTTTATAGCGGTGAATGCTCCAAAGATGTAATTTTTTAGTAGACTCGCATTTGTTATCCTGTACGCTGAAAACTTGTTCATATGCGCTAAGCAACACTTTTGAATTTAAAATATTACCTTCTCTGCGGTCGTGTATTAAATTTGAGAGATGGCGAGTCGCCGGCTTCAGTCCCCATGCCACGAGTGCTGGGGTGTTCGGGATAAACTTGAGCACTCTTGTTCCCATTCTTGGGTCCTTCGAGGGAGTTGCTCAACGCAACGAACAAGGAAACCGGGCTATAATGCTTGAACACTCTCACTTAGCCATAGAATTCTATAATTTTAAATTTCGTGAAGCCCCAGTATTCGAAGACCGATTTCGGGCGCTAACCACGCCTAGGCCGGACAATGCCGACTCCTCGCCTAAGCGGCATAAGTCTTTAGGGACTCGAAAACCTCTCGAACAGCGATCGCTCTCGCCTCTATCATGACGGTCAGTTTTAGCTTTCTCCACTGAGGTGCTTAACCCAGCTCAACCGGGGCACAATCGCAGTGGTTCTCCCAACGCTACCTTAGCCGATATAACGGAACATAAGGTACCAAAACATGGGAGCCGAGCAAACCCAACTATTGACCAAAGACATGATTCGGAGCCGATGCATATAATGCTATAAGTTCAGGGTGCCGCACTTGTGAAAGTGTTCAGACTTATCACACCATCTTGTGGGGTACTTAAGCCCCTGGTGTATTGCCCGTACCAAAGTGTACAGTTGCACAATGTCATAATGAATATATATATATATATATATATATATATATATATATATATATATATATATATATATATATATATATATATATATATATATAGGAATTCAATAATAGGCGAAGCTATGTATTGTTTATTCAAAAGGGCTGCAAGAAGAGCGAGCGATACAAATAGTGCGATAAGCAAGGGACGGGACTTTTTAACATGTCCCCCTCCAGGGGTAAGCTGCGGAATGGTATGTAAAACAGGTATACTACTCGTAATAGAGACCACCTGGACACTCGACATAGCTTTCTGCTTCCCTGGCTGTTGCATCGTGTGTTCGGCTATTCTACTGCCGGACAGGGCTTCGTGAGAACGGAGTCCTGAAAGTAAAAAGGAAAGAAGAAAAGAAAATAATGACACGATCGGGAGCCCTGGTGCGGTTGAGCCGCATTCTGGGCATGCCGTGGTCGTGCCCCTCCCCCTATGCCCATGGTATTTCCAGAGCGTAATTATGTACGCGTAGTACTGGTTTCGCAATTTCCCGAGGGCTGGGGTTTGGGCCGCATTGCTATGCGTGTTCGGAACGTGCCAGGCGGTCTTGTTGTAGGTTACTCCGGGCGCGCTTGACGGTGTCCGGATGTTTAATAGCCGGACTCGAGAAGTGCCTTAAGAGGCTTCTTTGTACTTCCGCCGCGAGGGCTGCCGTATGCTCCTCCGTCCGGAGAGAGCGTTCGGTGTTTCCATTGACCGTAATGACTCCTCGAGGACCTGGCATCTTGAGCTTGAGATATGCATAGTGCGGCACCGCATTGAACTTTGCAAATGCGGTTCGTCCGGCGAGTGCATGATAGCCGCTGAACGGGACTATGTCGAAGATTAACTCTCGCTTCGAAGTTATCCGGGATCCAAGACCACTTAAAGTGTAATTGAGCCTGTACAGTTGGCCTCTACACCTGTATGACGCCTTTAAAGGTCGCTTCGTGGGTTTAATCCTTGATGGGTCTATGCCCATTTTATGACTGTATCCCGATAAAGCAAGTTCAGGCTGCTGCCGCCGTCCATTAGGACTCTAGTGAGGTGAAATCCGTTAATGATTGGGTCTAGAACCAATGCGCGAATCCGCCATGGCGGATGCTAGTGGGTGGTCCTTCGATCAAAAGTGATCGGGCAGGAAGACCACGGGTTGAACTTTGGGGCGAGTGGCTCCATCGCAGATATCGCCCTTAGTGCACGCTCCGCTCCCTTTTGGGTATGTGGGTTGCGTATACCATGTTCACCGTCCGCACTTGTGGGGAAGCCCTTCGTCCTCTATTGTTCGGCGGCGGGGCTCCTCCTCGTCATCGCTATGCAGCCCTTGTCATTGTTTTCGCAGTTAACTTGCTCGCTGCTTGAACACCAAACAATCCTGTTGGTGTGGTTGGCTGGTTTTTCGGGGGTGCCGTGTATCTGGCACGAGCGATCGAGTATTCCGTCCAAATTGGACGGGCCCGGAGTATTTCTTTTAAATGGCTTTTTCCGCTAACCGGGTTTAGAGCCTTTGAATCCGGCATTGACTGCCGTATCCTCAGCATTATCGCTGTTAATACGACGCTTGTGCTTGTTGCGACGCGACCTGCCATTGTTGTCCTTGGTATCCGAATTACCAGGGCTCTTGGTCATGTTGTTACTACGAGCTAGCCAGCTGTCCTCTCCCGCGCAAAAGCAGGTCATGAGTGTTGTGAGGGCTGCCATGGATTTCGGCTTTTCCTGTCCTAGGTGCCGGGCAAGCCACTTGTCGCGGATGTTGTGTTTGAAGGCTGCAAGGTCCTCTGCATCCGGACAGTCGATGATTTGATTTTTCTTGGTTAGGAACCGTGTCCAGAATTGTCTGGCCGATTCCTCTGGCTGCTGAATTATGTGGCTTAGGTCATCGGCGTCGGTGGTCGCATATGTGCCCTGAAATTGTCGAGGAATGCGGCTTCCGTGTCTTCCCAACAACCAATTGACTTCTGGCGGCAAGCTATTAAGCCAATGTCGGGCTGGTCCTTTAAGCTTGAGTGGGAGGTATTTGATGGCGTGTAGATCATCACCGCGGGCCATGTGGATGTGAAGGAGATAGTCCTCAATCCAAACCGCAGGATCTGTTGTGCCATCGTATGATTCAATGTTTACGGGTTTGAAACCCTCGGGGATTTGATGATCCATCACTTCATCTGTGAAGCATAGTGGGTGTGCGGCGCCTCTGTATTGGGCTATATCATGACGCAGCTCAAATGAGCTTTGTCTATTGTGTTCGGCCCGGCCGGAGTTTCCATATCCGGCATGACGGTTATCGTCACGTGTCGTGGGGCGCCCACGTGATCCGTAGATCGATCTTGTTTGCCTTGCCTTGTCCTCCAATATATCTCGCAGTCCGGCGCATTTCCCGTGCCTTGGTATTTTTGAGCGGCGCCGAGTGCGGCTTGAGTTGAGGGCCGAGAGGCCTCTCTGTCATGACCACGAGGTGGCCGGTCAGCCGTATAATGCGTTGGTGATGTAGGTTTGGGTGCTTCCTCCTCTAGTCGGGGTAGCAGCCTGCGTTTTGGGTAGCTCTTGGAGGGGCGCTCGAGTTCATACTCTTCGGCCGCAAGGACTTCAGTCCATCTGTCAGCTAGCAAGTCTTGGTCAGCTCTAAGTTGTTGCTGCTTTTTCTTGAGGCTGCTTGCCGTGGCCATAAGCCTGCGTTTGAAACGCTCTTGTTCGACGGGATCCTCGGGCACAGCATTTAATTCGCTCGTCGAGGCTTGCCTCATCTTCGGAGGGAGGCATGTAATTATCGTCCTCTACCTCTCTTTCGCCGCTCTCTCATGAGGGCTGGCTTCTCCATCCTCCCGCTGCTGAATCCTGCTTTGGAGGGGGTTGTCTTCGCACCTTGTCAAGGTGTTATTGTCTCCCGTGCCGGAATCACCGTTTTTGCTGTGGCGGGATTTAGAGCAGCGCCGCTGACACCGGCGCTTGGGCTGTTTCTTGGAGGGGTCATCCTCCGCTATTCCATCGTCATTCCCATCCTTCGGGATGTCCACCATGTATATGTCATATGATGAGGTGGCCTTCCAGTGCCGTGTGGGCGCTGGTTCTTGGTCGTCTCCTGCATCGTCGTACATACCGTCGATGTCTTCAGAGTCGAAGTCGAGCATGTCGGTTAAATCATCGACAGTGGCTACAAAGTGGGTGGTGGGTGGGTTTTGAATTTCTTCATCGTCCGCATCCCAACATTCCTGACCATAATCCGGCCACGGCTCTCCTGATAAAGAGAGAGACTTTAGTGAATTCAGGATGTCGCCAAAGGGCGAGTGCTGAAAGATGTCCGCGGCAGTGAATTCCAGGATCGGTGCCCAATCGGATTCGATTGGCGGGGGCGCGAAAGGCTCAGAGTCCGGAGAGGAGTCCGGCACCTTGGAGTCACGAGCTTCGCAAAGGACGGGGTAGGTGTACGGCTCAACCGTCGTACAGATCACATCCCCCGAGGCGGTGTCCAGCCACCCGTCCTCGATCGGCCGATCGGCTCGAGCTAAAGGTCGGGCGGACACCGGTGCGACCTCCAGACCTGCTCGGCGGCAGAGCTAGACCATGCCCCTCGTGATAAAGGCGGGTAGCTTGGCTGTGGCTCGAACCCGTCGAATATCAAGTCTCCGCGGACGTCCGCCGTGTAGTTCAAACTACCAAATCTGACCTGGTGGCCAGGGGCGTAGCTTTCAATCTGCTCCAGATGGCCAAGCGAATTGGCCCGCAGTGCAAAGCTGCCGAATATGAAGATCTGTCCGGGGAGAAAAGTCTCACCCTGGAGCGCATCGTTGTTGATGATCGGAGGAGCCATCTGGCCTAAAGATGACGACACAGAGGAACTCTCAACGAAAGCACCAATGTCGGTGTCAAAACCGGCGGATCTCGGGTAGGGGGTCCCGAACTGTGCGTCTAGGCGGATGGTAACAGGAGACAAGGGACACGATGTTTTTACCTGTGTTCGCCCTCTCGATGGAGGTAAAACCCTACTCCTGCTTGATTAATATTGATGATATGGGTAGTACAAGAGTAGATCTACCACGAGATCAGAGAGGCTAAACCCTAGAAGCTATCCTATGGTATGATTGTTGTTTGTCCTACGGACTAAAAACCCCCGGTTTATGTAGGCACCGAAGAGGGTTAGGGTTACACAGAGTCGGTTAAAATGGTAGGAGATCTACATATCCGTATCGCCAAGCTTGCCTTCCACGCCAAGGAAAGTCCCATCCAGACACGGGACGAAGTCTTCAATCTTGTATCTTCATAGTCCAGGAGTCCGGCCAAAGGTCATAGTCCGGCTATCCGGACACCCCCTAATCCGGGACTCCCTCAGGCTTGTAAGCAAGATCAGAGTAATTGCCAACTCCGGGTTGTCTATAGTCGAGGTAATCGCGAGTTCAATAACGTGATGCATTCAACCGCTCCGATCTAGAGGTTTTCCTATGTGGAATTACAACAGGGAGGACGATGCATCCCGTTGCCTACGCAAGGGTCCAAACAATTTTGCCGCCCTGGCCACCATCTTAGCTGACCTTTACAAAGGGGAGAAGGAATACTTCACTCGCTTGAATTGTCGGGAAGGTTTTTCCATGTATAACCCCATCGACTGGGTGATTTTTTTTATTATTGGCCACACTCAATCTCTTTCCCAAGTTATGCTAGTCGAATTTAATCCGGCTACTTTTAATAGTAGTGGAGAAAGGTCGTCGAGGGGGTCTACAGCCCCGCTCCGCAGCCAGAGGACCATGTTCGAGACCCGGATCCCGGATATGAAGAAGATCCGAATATATTTATAGAACTTAAGGAGGGGGTCTTTTATCAGGCGAGGTACGATGGCACGGAAGTGGCCATTATAACCAGTTACCCCGGCCTTCTCCCCCCTCCCATGTAAGTACCCACGAGACGTCTCCTCCAAAAGAGTCTTCCCAGCGCGCCTCACCCACCGTACTGTCTCGTGCTCCGAAGGGGCGGCGCTCGTCTCGCCGAGCTGTATTAGAGGCGTCCTCCAAAAAGGCGACGCCCGTGCAGGGCGAGTCTTTGAAAAGAAAGGCAAACGGTGATACTACCGGGGCCTGACCTTCACCAAAGAGGTACAATTTTTAACATGCATCCTGTGGATAAGCCGGATTGTGACGTTTCCTGCCGTGTCATATTTTTAGGAAGAGCATACGCCGGACTGTATCCGGGGACCTCGCCGGCCATGCGTCGACCAATCTGGTCCCAGACCCTGCCATGAGGACTAGGGTTGATATGGGAGCAATGCCGGATTGTAATCTCCAAGAGGATTCGGATAATGTATCTGTCACCAATTCCGAAGTGGAGAGCATAATGAATCATCAGCGGCGGAAAGAAGCCATGCGCGACCCAAGTTTCACCGAAGAAGCGTTCAACGCCCTCAGCTCTACGGATGCGTATATCCGAGCTGCTCGGGATGGACTTGCCAGAGCCACTCACTAACTTTCAAAGGATATGCGGGTAGAAACTTAGAGTAGATTCAATAATCATGTGCCAGTAGCCCCGAGACTTGAAGCAGTTGGCCCAACTGATTTAAGTGTCATTATATCATCAGGTACTCACGGCGAAAAATGACATGTTGTCCAAGGAGCTTGAAGAATGTCGGACCAAGCTAACTGTTGCCACCGCCAAACTGGAAAATTTGAAGAAATCCAGGAAGGCACCTGATGGTAAGTACAACAGTATCCGAAAAATACGATTCTGCGACAATAATGATTTTTACATATGCATTTTTTTGTTTACGGCTGCAGGATCGGCAGATCAATTGGAGGAGAGGCTAAAGGCTGCTCAGGCGGACAAACAACGTACCGAAGGGCAAGAAGCCGCTGGTCAACGTGTATTAACACAGACCATTAATGAGAAAAACAAGCTACATGATACAAACATCAAGCAAACCGAAGAGCTAAAGGACGTGCGAGCCCAATTGTCGGATGCCTTGAAGTAGAACAAAAAGCTGAAAGGCGACATATTCAGTATGTCCTTTAGTTGAACTTTCATACGGTTCCCTGATGAGAAAGGTTTGCGAGTTTGTTCCTGTAGTTTTATTAACTAGGCGGCCCGAAGGAGAAGTGTCTGAATTTCAAGGCTACTTGCTGCAAGGGCTATCCAAATTGCACGAGCCGACTTGGAAATCCATGAGGAACATGGCTAAGGCTCTATGGCCATCCGATTCTCCTCTAGAAATTATGGAGGAGCTTGTGGGTTTATTCAAGGGAGCTCGACGCCGCTTTGAACTATGGAAGGCGTCAGCATGTCGAGAAGGCACTCGAGAAGCCTGGGCCATGGTGAAAACGCGGTATACCAGACTTGATGCGAATCATATGGCCCGGGTTGGACCTCGGGGACCAGACGGGCAAGAAATTCTTGTTAGCTTGGTGTATGACCAAGTAATGACGAGCGCTAAAATTTCAGAGCAAGACTGTAAACTAGACAACCTTATAGATGGTATAGAGGAAGAGTAGGCATTTGATTCCATGTAACAATATACTTTATCGTCAAACTTATCTCCGGCCGAAACTTAAAAGATTGTCATGGCAGACCTTCTACTTCACCCTCCAAAACCCAAGGGTTGAAGTGTTTCAGAATACTATACCTGTGGTAAACACCAAGTATGTTCGGAAACCAGGCAATCTGCTCATAATGCTTGAACAGACAAACTGTATTTGGGGAGTTATGTTTTATTACTTTTGAACGTAAGAACCATCTTCTAGAGAGAATAGTTCCGTTAAGGGTTCCTCTCCCTGGGTCAGCATGCGTTGTTGATGCATGCCTATGATGTGATGTTAAAAATTGCAGCAGGCTTTATATTCTGAGAGTTTATATATTGCAACGAAGGTAGTTCGTCGTTTATCCGCCGACCAATTATTCTCTTAAGAACGCTAGCTTTCGGCTTCACCCGTCTAAGGTACACGTCCGGATGACCCGGTTGTAACAATCATAGAGGTGCTCCCTTTATGCCCTAGCCGAACAAGCGGGAACATAGGGCATAACCACAGGAGGTAGGCAACCCAGCTTGACAAAAACTTAAGTCATAGAGGTGCATATAATGGCGAAGAAAGGATATATATGAGAAAACGACACATATGTATGGTGAGCTCTATGCTCAAAATAAGAATAACCTTCTATTGAGAGAAGCCCCTAGTTATGGCGGAGTGTGTACATTTACGGATGTATACCCCTCAAGTGTGCGGCTTACCTGAACACACGCGAGAAATCGTATAAAAACGAGAAAAAGGAAAAATTGAAAAAAGGAGAAAAAGGAACGCACAAAGGTGTATGTCCGGACTTAGGCATAGAATCTTCGGAGCCGAGCAGCGTTCCATGGGTTCGGCTCTAAGCGATTATCCGATGCATTGCGAAGGCGATAGGCTCCTCCAGTGAGGACTTCATCTATAATGAAGGGACCCTCCCATTTGGGCTCGAGTTTGTCCTTTTTCTTCTTTGGTAGGCGTAGAAAGAGTTCGCCGATATTATATGTCTTTACCTGCACTTTTCAGCTTTTGTATTTTCGAGCCTGTTGTTGGTAAAATGCGGAACGGGCTTTTGCGACATCACACTCCTCCTCCAGGCCATCTAAGTCGTACTGCCGATCGAGCTCGGCCTCTCTCTCCTCATACATGCGCACTCAAGGTGAGTCATGAAAAATGTCGCAGGGCAAGATAGCCTCTGCGCCGTACACCATGAAGAACGGTGTGTATCTGGTCGTGCGGTTGGGCGTGGTCTGCAACCACCAGAGTACAGAGTCGAGCTCCTCGACCCAGTGTTTATCCGACTCCTTTAGGGAGGGCACTAGTCTGGGTTTGATGCCGCTCATTATCGGGCCATTGGCCCATTCAACCTGACTGTTTGTTTGAGGGTGATATACAGAGGCGTAATCGAGTTTGATACCTAGATTAGCACACCAATTTTTCACCTCATCGGCTGTAAAGTTAGAGCCGTTGTCAGTAATAATGCAATGTGGGACACCATAACGGTGTACAACGCCGGAGATAAAATCTATCATCGGTCCGCCTTCAGCCGTTTTAACTAGTTTGGCCTCTATCCACTTAGTGAATTTATCCACCATAACCAGTAAATATTTATTATTATGGCTTCCCCTTTAAGGGGTCCAACCATGTCTAGCCCCCAGACCGCAAAAGGCCAGTTAGCGGGGATCGTTCTTAAGGCTGTGGGCGGCATATGGCTTTGATTGGCAAAGAGCTGGCACTCGACACAGCGCTGTACAAGGGCCTGTGCATCTGCTCGGGCCGTGGGCCAGAAAAAACCTGTACGGAAGGCCTTGCTTACAAGGGCCCGAGCTACGGCATGATGGCCGCCGAGGCCAGCATGTATTTCAGCCAAGAGTTGCCGCCCCTCCTCTTCGGAGATGCATCTTTGAAGAACTCCAGTAGTACTTTTCTTGTAGAGTTCTCCTTCATGAACTTTGTAGGCTTTTGAGCGTCGAACGATACAACGAGCCTCATTGTGGTCATCAGGGAGCTCACGCCTATTAAGGTAGGCCAGGAAAGGTTCCCGAGCCCCCGATGATATTTGAATCGTGTTCGGCATCCGGGGGTGTGACCGGTGTCGGACTGGTATTTCCGCTCTCGTCCTGCCATACCACGGATGGCTTGAAAAGCCTTTCCACGAAGGTGTTATGCGGGATGGGGTCGCGTTTAGCGCCCATTCGAGAAAGGATGTCCGCTGCTTGATTACTGTCTCGGGCCACATGATGAAACTCGAGCCCCTCAAACCGAGCTAATATTTTGAGTACGGCATTGCGGTAAGCCGCCATCTTTGTATCTTTTGCATCGAATTCGCCGTTAATTTGGGATATTGTGAGGTTCGAATCCCTGCGCACCTCGAGGCGTTGTATGCCCATAGAAACATCCATCCGGAGACCATGCAGTAGTGCCTCGTATTCGGTTGCGTTATTGGAGTTCGTATACATGATTTGTAATACATAACGGACTATGTCCCCTGTAGGGGATGTTAGGATGACACCGGCCCCCAATCCGGTTAACATTTTAGAGCCATCGAAGTATATCACCTAATTGGACTATATGCCGTACTCTTTAGGGAGTTCGGCTTCTGTCCATTCGGCGACAAAGTCGACCAACACCTGAGATTTAATAGCTCGGCGTGGCTTGTATGTTATTTCAAATGGTAAGAGCTCGATAGCCCATTTTGCAATGCGGTTGGTGGCGTCTCGATTGTTTATGATGTCATTGAGTGGTACCTCAGAGGCCGCCGTGATCGAGCACTCTTGAAATTAGTGTCGCAGCTTCTGAGTGCCATAAAAACTGCATATGCTAGCTTTTGATAGTGCGGGTATCGGGCTTTGCATGGTGTGAGGACCGACGATACATAGTATACTTGTTTTTGGAGTGGGAATTTGTGTCCCTCTTCCCCTCGTTCGACGACGAGCACAGTGCTCACCACCTGGTGAGTTGCAGATATGTACATTAGCATAGGCTCGCCGATGTGAGGTGCGGCAAGGATTGGGTTGTTTGCTAATAAAGTTTTTATTTCTTCCAACCTGGCTGTTGCCGGGTCCGTCCGTCGGTACGTCGGAGCAGGCGATAGAGCGGCAGCGCCTTCTCTCCTAATCCAGAGATAAAGCGGCTCAAGGCTGCCACACACCTAGCTAATTTTTGGACCTGCTTTAGGACTGTTGGTGTTGCCAATTGTGACAGGGCTTGGATTTTGGCCAGATTTTCTTCGATTCCTCTATTGGAAACAATGAACCCGAAGCAGCTTTCCAGCCGGAACGCCGAATACGCATTTTTCCGGATTAAGCCATATATCATATGTTTGGAGGTTGTCGAATGTAAGGCGTAAGTCGTCCACCAATGACTCGACATGTTTCATTTTGATGACTACATCATATACATATGCCTCTACCGTGTTGCCAATTTGTTTTTCCAGGCATGTCTGAATCATGCATTGGTAAGTGGCACCGGCATTTCTGAGTCCGAAAGGCATAGTGTTGAAGCAGAAAGGCCCGTACGGAGTAATGAATGCCGTCACGGCCTAATCGGATTCCTTCATCTTAATCTGATGGCATCCGGAGTAGGCGTCGAGGAAACACAGTGAGTTGTGTCATGCAGTTGTATCAATGATTTGGTTAATGTGGGGCAGTGGGAAGGGGTCCTTACGGCAGGCCTTGTTGAGGTCTTTTAAATCGACGCAGAGGCGCCAGGCTTTGTCTTTCTTAGGCACCATGACCAGGTTTGCTAGCCAGTCCGGGTGTTTGATCTCTGTGATGAACCCGGCTTCAAGTAGTTTGGCAAGCTCCTCCCCCATAGCTTGTCGCTTGGGTTCAGAAAATCGCCACAGCATTTGCTTGACTGGCTTGAACCCCTTTATTATGTTGAGGCTGTCTTCGGCCATTCTGCGTGGGATTCCTGGCATATCCGGAGGATTCCAGGCAAAGATGTCCCAATTCTCGCGCAAGAAAGCTCTTAGGGCGGTGTCGACTGTCGGGTTCAACTGTGCTCCAATGGCTGCTATTTATTAGGATCTATCGGGTGAACTTGAAATTTGACTATTTCGTCTGTCGGCTTGAAAGAAATGGACTTAGGCCTCTTATCGAGGATTACGTCATCTTTGTCCACTGCGGAATGCAGGGCGGTGAGTTCCTCGGCCGCAAGGGCCTCAGATAATGCCTCAAGGGCCAAGGATGCGGTTTTGTTCTTGGCGCGTTGTGCTATGTCGGATCACTGGTGAGAGTGATTACTCCGTTGGGCCCGGGCATTTTGAGCTTCATGTACCCATAATGGGGTATGGCTTGCAAGCGTGTGAATGAGTCTCGCCCCAACAGGGTGTGATATCCGATGTTGAAAGGTGCCATGTGGAAGATTAACTCTTCGGACATGTAGTTCTCCGGCATGCCGAACACCACATCGAGTTTAATTTTCCCCGAACATCGCGCTTCTCGACTGGGGATAATGCCTCGAAAGGTTGTGCACTGCTCGATGCAGCTCATGTCGATTTGGATTTTGTCGAGCGTGTCCTCGTAGATGAGGTTCAGGCCGTTTCCGCCGTCCATGAGCACTTTAGTGAGCCGAAAGTCGTCCACGATTGGGTTTAGGACCAAAGCGGCTGGTATTCGGACTGATCGAGCCCTTGGTTCGTCATTGGCGTTGAAAGTTATCGCCGTATCATTCCATGGATTTATTAGGGCTACTTGGTTGACTTCGGCGAGGTCGCGGAGTGCCCTTTTGCGCCGATTTTTTGAAGAAAAGGTCTCCAAGACCGTGTATACATTGAGATCGTCATCCCTTGAAGAGTACTTTTCTGGGGTGGTGTTGGTGAGGATAGCCTCACCGCTCTTAGCCACCTGCCGGAGTACCCAACATGCCCAAGGTCTATGTGTTGGTTCTGAACTCGGCTTCGTGTGTATCTGACAGGGCTTGTCGAGCCATTCATCAAGACAGTTATGTGTCCCATTAAGGGCTTAATTTTCTTGTCCGTAGGGTGATGTTTAGGTGCCCCCTGAGGGTGCATCTTTTTTGCCTGTCCGATGGGTGGCTTAAAAGTAGGCTGTTCCCACCGGGCTGTCTGGCTTTCCAGGCGCTTTCCATTGCGCAATACTTATGTACTATGTGTGCCAAATCTGCAAAGTGCAGTATGCGGCGTTGGTTGAGGGCATTAAGAAACCCCTTGTCCGTATAGTTGCGGCAAAATACTGAAACCGCATCGTCGTCGCAGCAAATTTTGATCTTGTTTTTAACAATGAGGAGTCTGGCCCAAAAGTGATGGACTATTTCCTGAGGTTGCTTCCGTACATACATTAGGTTGCATATGTTCGGAGGACCGGAATTGCTTGGGAAGTATTGCTTGTGGTGGGTGGGCGGGCTTAAATTTGAACCCTGACCCATGGTGGGATCCGGAGTTTGAAGAATTTCTGAGGTCACTGGCCCAGGATCCGGAGTATCCTGGTGGTTTTCAGGCTCAACGCCTGGTTCTATGTTCGGAGGACGAAGGGTCTCTTCCCGAAGAGGGGTACCCGGCTCACAGGGCTCAAAGATCCGAACATAGCTTGTTCTCAGCATAAGGGGAGAGGTATCCCCGATTGTTCCTCCACGACCTCTACTAGATAGGTGATAGGCGGTGACTTGACTTCCCTCTGATCGGGTTTAAGCCTGATCCGATCATAGTCTATTGCGATCCCTAGGGTGGCGATGCGATCTAGCAGTTCGTTCAAAGATGAGACATCTGTCAGATTCATCTTATTGGAGTTTTCGAGGCTGATATGGGGCTGATTTTTGGCAATTTTGGGGACCGCCTTTGGCTTAATGGCCAAGCGGGCACCCATGGTGAAACTGCCGAGCTAGAGGATCTGCCCAGGAACTAGGGCCCTTCTAGAGGTGATTTTGTCATTGATGACGAGGCGAGCCATCGATCCTTCTATTGACGACACATAGGAACTCTCAATGAAAGCACCAATGTCGGTGTCAAAACCGGCTGATCTCAGGTAGGGGGTCCCAAACTGTGCCTCTGAGGATCGATGGTAACAGCAGAAGGAGGACATGATGCTTACCTAGGTTCGGACCCTCTTAATGGAGGTAATACCCTACTTCCTGCTCGATTGACTTTGATGAGTACATGGATTACAAGAGTTGATCTACCTTGAGATCGTAATGGCTAAACCCTAGATGTCTAGCCTGTCTGATTGTGATAGGCTCTATGGACTAAACCCTCCGGTTTATATAGACACCGAAGGGGACTAGGGTTGTACAAAGTCGGTTTACAGAGGAAGGAAACTACATGTCCGGGCGCAAATCTTGCCATCCACGCAAAGGAGAGTCCCATATGGACACGGGAAAAAGGCCTTCTACCTTGTATCTTCAACGGCCCATTAATTCGGCCCATGTCACATAGCCCGGCCATCCGAGGACCCCCTAATCCAGGACTCCCTCATATACCTCTTTGGTGAAGGTGGGGGGCCGGTAGTATCACCGTTTGCCTTTCTTTTCAAAGACTCGCCCTGCGCGGGCATTGCCTTCTTGGTGGACGCCTCTGATACAGCTCAGCGAGACGAGCGCCGCCCCTTCGGAGCATGAGACAGTGCAGTGGGTGAGGCACAATGGGAAAATACTTTTGGAGGAGACGTCTCATGGGTACTTACATGTGAGGAGGGGAGAAGGCCGGGGTAACCGCTTATAATGGCCACTTCCGTGCCATCGTAGCTCGCCTGATAAAAGACCCCCTCCTTAAGTTCTATAAATATATCTGTATCTTCTTCATGTCCGGGATCCGGGTCTCGAACATGGTCCTCTGGTTGCGGAAGGGGGCTGTAGACCCCCTCGACAACCTTTCTCCACTCCTATTAAAAGTAGCCAGATTAAATTCGACTGGCATAACTCAAGAAAGAGATTGAGAGAGGTCAATAATTAAAAAAATCATCCAGTCGATGGGATTATACATGGAAAAACCTTCCCGACATTTCAAGCGAGCGAAGTCTTCCTTCTCCCCTTTGTAAAGGTCAACTAAGATGGTGGCCAGGGCGGCAAAATTGTCTGGACCCTTGCGTAGGCAACGGGATGCATCGTCCTCCCCGTTGTAATTCCACATAGGAAAACCTCTAGATTGGAGCGGCTGAATGCATCGCATTATTGAAATCACCATTACCTCGATTATAGACAGCCCGGAGTTGGCAATTACTCTGATCTTGCTTACAAGCCTCTTAACCTCTGCACTGTCTTCTTCCTCGAGGCTTCGGGGGCGCCAACTGGTGCGCTTCTTTAAAGAAGCACTGGAGAATTCGGGAAGACCGCACTGGATTGGGTCCGGAAGAACGACATCTTGAATATAAAACCATTCCGAGGGCCACTCTTCAGATGCCTTCTTCGGAGTGCGGGGACGGGTATCCTGTCCCGGCTATGCGCCATACTTCTGCGCCGCCCACCTCGAATATAGATCTCTTTTGGGAGCGGGGACGAGGCAGAAAAATTTCCGCCATAGCTCGAAATGAGCCTCATAGCCTAGAAATAGCTCGCAAAGAGCAACGAAACCCGCGATATGCAGGATGGAGCCTGGCGTCGTATTGTGCAGTTGGAGGCCGTAATACTCTAATAGACCTCTAAGATAAGGGTGGATAGGAAATCCTACGCCTCTCAAAAGGAAGGAAATGAAGCACACCCGCTCCTCCTTAGAAGGATTGGGGAAATTCTCCGCCAGGGCTTCGCCGTTGAGGGAAGTTAATCCAGCCCGACGGAGACTAGATCCGTGGGAGGAAGATATCCCTGCGTCTGAAGTTTATTCAGATGGGCGTGGGATACCGAGCAGCTTTCCCAGTCGCCTTTGTGAGGGCCGATGGGGCGTGAGGAAGAGCTAGGAGCGTTGGCCATGTTTGGACGATTTCCTATGGCGAGTTCTAAGGATTTCCGCGTGGTGTGGAATGGCGTCTGAGATCTAATCTCCTTAAATAGACACCTTCCTTGCGTGGTCAAGGGGTTATTTGTAAAAAAACACCTAGACCATTCACATTCATTTGACACATGGAAGCCGAGGCGACGACAGCAAAGAATCAATAGAATATGATATTTAATGTGGAGCCGAACTATCATCAATCCGAAGGATAATGGAGAACCCTCCTTGCAAAGCCGAAGACATAAAGCCGGATACTACATCGTCATTGAAGGCAAGTTCGGGGGCTACTGAGGGAGTCCTGGATTAGGGGGTCCTCAGATGGCCGGGCTATGTGACATGGGCCAGATTGGTTGGCCGTGAAGATATGAGGTAGAAGGCCTTCCCCCGTGTCCGGATGGGGACTCTTCTTCGCGTGGATGGCAAGATTGGCGTCCGGACATGTAGTTTCCTTCCTCTGTAAACCAACTTTGATATCTCCGTTCCTCGGGAGCCAGCCTAGTGAGGCCGCCCCCCGGGGAGGTCTTGGTGCCGTCCGCCTCGCGAGGGTCTTGAGTTGTCGCTGCTGAAGCTGGGTGATACGTCTCCAACGTATCTATAATTTTTTATTGCTCGATGCTATATTATCATCTGTTTTGGACATTATTGGGCTTTATTATTCACTTTTATATTATTTTTGAGACTAACCTATTAACCGTAGGCCCAGCCCAGAATTGTTGTTTTCTGCCTATTTCAGAGTTTCACAGAAAAAGAATATCAAACGGAGTCCAAACAGAATGAAACCTTCGGGAACGTGATTTTTGGAACGAACATGATCCAGGAGACTTGGACCCTAAGTCAAGGAAGCTTCGAGGGAGCCACGAGGTAGGGGGCACGCCTACCCCCCTGGGCGCGCCCTCCACCCTCGTGGGCCCCATGTTGCTCCACCGACGTATTTCTTCCTCCTATATATACCTACGTACCCCCTAACGATCGGGGACGGAGCCAAAAACTTAATTCCACCGCCGCAACCTTCTGTACCCACGAGATCCCATCTTGGGGCCTGTTCCGGAGCTCCGCCGGAAGGGGCATCGATCACAGAGGGCTTCTATATCAACACCATAGGCCCTCCGATGAAGTGTGAGTAGTTTACCTCAGACCTTTGGGTCCATAGTTATTAGCTAGATGGCTTTCTCTCTCTTTTTGGATCTCAATACAATGTTCTCCCCCTCTCTCGTGGAGATCTATTCGATGTAATCTTCTTTTGCGGTGTGTTTGTTGAGACCGATGAATTGTGAGTTTATGATCAAGTTTATCTATGAACAATATTTGAATCTTCTGAATTCTTTTATGTATGATTAGTTATCTTTGCAAGTCTATTCGAATTATCAGTTTGGTTTGGCCTACTAGATTGATCTTTCTTGCAATGGGAGAAGTGCTTAGCTTTGGGTTCAATCTTGCGGTGTCCTTTCCCAATGACAGTAGGGGCAGCAAGGCACGTATTGTATTGTTGCCATCGAGGATAACAAGATGGGTTTTTTATCATATTGCATGAATTTATCCCTCTACATCATGTCATCTTGCTTAAGGCGTTACTCTGTTCTTATGAACTTAATACTATAGATGCATGCTGGATAGCGGTCGATGTGTGGAGTAATAGTAGTAGATGCAGGCAGGAGTCGGTCTACTTGTCTCGGACGTGATGCCTATATACATGATCATACCTTGATATTCTCATAACTATGCTCAATTATGTCAATTGCTCAACAGTAATTTGTTCACCCACCGTAAAATATTTATGCTCTCGAGAGAAGCCACTAGTGAAACCTATGGCCCCCGGGTCTATCTCCATCATATTAATCCTCCAATACTTAGTTATTTCCGTTGCTTTTTTACTTTGCCTTTTATTTTACTTTGCATCTTTATCACAAAAATACCAAAAACCATATCTATCAGATCTCACTCTCGTAAGTGACCATGTAGGGATTGACAACCCCTTATCGCGTTGGTTGCGAGGATTTATTTGTTTTGTGTAGATGCGAGGGACTCGCGCGTAGCCTCCTACTGGATTGATACCTTGGTTCTCAAAAACTGAGGGAAATACTTATGCTAGTTTGCTGCATCACCCTTTCCTCTTCAAGGGAAAACCAACGCAGTGCTCAAGAGGTAGCAAGAAGGATTTCTGGCGCTGTTGCCGGGGAGTCTACCCAAAAGTCAACATACCAAGTACCCATCACAAACTCTTATCTCCCGCATTACATTATTTTCCATTTGCCTCTCGTTTTCCTCTCCCCCACTTCACCCTTGCCGTTTTCTTCACCTTCTTCCCGTATGCCTTTCTGTTTGTGTTTCCACGTGCCTTCTATTTGCTTGCATCTTTTCTTGCTAAAATTCTATTGATATGGATCCACTTAAGGTGTTCTACTTGGATCATCTTCGATCCTTATGCGCTCGTGCTAAAACCCCAACTAGCCTAGTTGATGGGAAATCTTTAGATGAGCATGCTCGTTTTGTGCGTCACCGTTTATCTGAAAAAGGGAGACTCTTATGGAATCAAATAAACAAGTTGCTGTGTTATGCTTGGAATCTTTGTGAAATTTGTGATTTTACTTGTTGCTCTAAGAACCCTAAAAAACACCTTCCCTACCTATGTGAGTTTAACGAAAATGAAATCTTATCTTCTTATGCAAAGGGTGTTTATAGTTACTATGATATCGAACAAATTGAAGAATTTGTTGCTTTTAAGGGTGCTTATGAAGTTGCTTCTTTGATTGAAAAGTATGATATTACTCTCTACGAATCTGAAAATTTTGACATACTTAAATATTGCTATAAAAACTATGCTCATAATGTCTATGTCAAAGAATTTATTGAGAGAATGACCGTTGCTTTGAAAGAAAATAATGATATGCATGAATCTATAGATAATGATGATTCCGATGATTTGATTGAAATATCCCTTGATGAACATGATGCTTGCTATTCTTGTGGCCATGATGCCAATATTTATGAAGATGAATTTGCTATAGTTCCTTATGTTAAACATGAGATCGTTGCTATTGCACCCATACTTGGTAGTTCCTTCTATGAAAAGCATGATTGCAATGATGTTATTATAAATTCTCTTGATGTCAATTGTGCTAATAATCACTACTAGGGAAAACCTTATACACAGAATCTTAGCAGCAGCGCGGTTTAAAAACAAACGCTACTGCTAATTAGCAGTAGTGAGCTTGAGAAAACCGCGCTACTAATAACATGATAGTAGTAGCGCGGGTTTTTACCCCTCGCTACTACTAAGTTATTTCCACTGTGCCTCCCGGGACCAGCCGTAGTAGTAGCGTGGGTTATAAACCCACGCTACTACTAAATCGATAGTAGTAGCGCGGGTTATAAACCCCACGCTACCACCTGCATCTGCTCCCACCCCACCAACCATCCCACGCCATGTCTCAAAAAAAAACACTCAGCGCCCGATCCAGATCCCCAATCCCATCTCCGCTCCCACCTCCTCTCCACAATGCCCCGCCGCAGGGCATGGAAGCAGTGCGTCCACTCCGGCCACCACAACAGCGCCACCTGGGGCCATGCCGCCGCCGTTGACTTCGCGCCCGTGCCCAGGATGTGCCGCCTCGTCATGGCCAACTACGCCCCGCCCGACCTCCTCGCCACGGTGCCCCTCCTCGTCGACCCCTCAAACGTCGTGCGCCGCCGCACCTACGCCGGCATGGGGGGCCGGGTCACGCCCTACCTCGTCTACCTCGACCATGCGCATGCTCCTCGACAACCGCCTCGGCAAGCGCCGCTTTGACGGCGGCTACGTCCATAACGGCCTCCTCCGCGCCGCCGGCTGGGTGCTCGACAGGGAGTGCGACCTGCTCCGGGACCTCCTCGACCGGTACCCCGCCTACACGCTCACCTTCACGGGCCACTCCCTCGGCGCCGGCGTTGCCGCCATGCTCACCATGGTCGTCGTGCTCAACCTCGACAAGCTCGACAAGGTCGAGAGGGGCCGCACCAGGTGCTACGCCATGGCCCCCGCCCGCTGTATGTCGCTCAACCTCGCCATCAGATACACCGATGTCATCAACTCCATCGTGCTGCAGGTGACTCACTGATGACCCAATTGATTTGGTTGCTTGCTTGTCTGAATTTGGTGGTTACAAGTTCAGTTGTAGAAGAATTTGGGTTACATGTAGTATGTCTGAATTTGGGTTACATGTAGCTGTCAGACTGAATTTTGGTGGATACCTGCTCTGATTCTGAGTAAGATAAACATTGCATTGCAGAATCTAGTATAATGCCTATGTGAATTTTGCTGGGTGCTTCCTTGTTGCTAGAAATTTAGTTGCAGAATTTAATTACATGCCTATCTGAATTTTGTTGGGTGCTCGCCTGCTGCTAAATTCAGTTATTACAGAAGTTAGTTACATGCCTGTCTGAATTTTGGTGAGTGCTTGCTTCCTGCTAAAAGTTCAGTTGCATAATTTAGTTACATGTCTATCTGCATTTTGTTGGGTGCTACTTCTGTCAGATAAGAATCTGGTTCGGTTAAAAACTGCATTGTTAAATCTGGACAGCCAGCTTCTAGGTGAAAAACGAGTTAGTTATTCTCAGAATTTTGAGTTGCCTCTATATGAAATTTGTAAAGCAAGTTCCAAGCTTTCCATAGAGTATTTATTTGCGTCGTTTGGATGTATGGTTTGAGAGCAGCCATCGTTTTAGTTTGTTGTCCCGAAAGTTAGTATCCTGAGCGCATTGTTTTCGTATGCCAGTTCTGGCCTTATAGAGGTTGTTTAAAAAAGTTTCAATACGAATTTTGTAGAGGGTTTGTAGTAGATTGCAAGGCCGATTTCAGTTTCAGTTTGCTCCACATTGTGAAAGGTGGAGGAGCCTAGATTGCAAGGCCGATTTCAGTTTCAGTTTCGATCGAGCCTAGATTGCAAGCCCGATTTTAATACTAGCACTCTCCATGTAGCTCCTCAATAATTGTATCAATTGGTTGGACAGTCTTCTTGTTTTCATCATTTTTTTCTAGTTATATATGTAGTTGGCTGGGATTATAATGCTATCTTTGCTTCATCAGAATCGTCCAAATTGATGTAGGAAGATAAACAGTTGTTGATCGCTTCCACGATTAGCACCAACTAAGTTTCCTTAGATGTTTGCACCTTAGAAAGTAGTATCTGCTTAATATGAAGATCATTTGTCAGTTTTGTATCTGTAATATTACAAGCGCCCACTTACAGATGCTTGATGGGCTACCTGTGCAGCCCACTTACTTCCTTGCTTGTTTGTCATGGACCCAACCGAAGCCCAATGGGCCACACTCCCTGAATGCCTCTTGTATTTCTCTCCGGTGTAGGTTTGCACACACTCCAATCCTAAATTCTTAATCTAAAAAGAAAAATAAAAACTCCTAAATTCTCTCTTCCTAGGAAAAATAGTATTAATACTCTCTGCTGAACTTTGAACTCGTATGACATTTTTGGGCTGTACGATTTTATAAGAAGAAATTTCAGAAGATTCCAGCCACTGTGAAAGAAAGAAACAAAGAAGATTGCCGAACTTCAAGAAATATTTCCTGTATGATTCATAGGTTTTGGATTATTTTTTTATCCTCAAGATTGTTTTTATGGGTGTTCTTTGAATCATAGGATTCGCCACGCCACATGTATGATGTTAGCCGTTGATGACATCCTAACTGCCTAATACCAAAATTCTTCATGGGTGACTTTTTTTTTCTTAGCGAATGGCACACGTGGCTTCTTCTAGAAGCATAGACCATTGAAAGGATAAGAGGAGCATGACCTCACCTCATGTGTGTGTAATGCATGAGAGCCGTGCAGAAAGGGGAAATGATCTTGTTTCATTCCTGGCCGGTTGCTTTCAGTTTTAGGTTAGTCGTCAGACTAATAATTTGATTGTTTCTTCTGAAGGACTTGCTGTCGATGTTAGGCCATCTATGTAGTGTATAGTCGACTAGTCATCTCCATCACACGTGATTCATGAGATTCTCTTCTACTAGTCATCATTACTATGCAGATAACATCTTGTGTTAGATATGGGCCACCTGTTCAGTTTTACTCCCTCTGTCCCATAATATAAGAGTGTTTTTAACACGCTCTTATATTGTGGGTGGAGGAGTAACTATTAGATCTCATACTCATAAATTAAATTTATATAGATTTATCATGGGTATTTGTTAATTAATAATTTTAATAGGTTTATCGATATATTATGACAGAAACAGGTAAAAAGAAGAAGGTTGTGTTTCAAAGAGTGGATTGAGTACAAATTAGCCATCAATTCCATGATTCTTGTGTAGTTGGGCACTGTCCTGTTCAAATTCTTGTAGTATACTATGATAATTAACCATGATTTCCCTTGCTCTTCTTTCGCAGTTCGGTTGAAATCATCATTCTTTTCCCACTTGCTAAGTAATGTTGCAACAAAAGATATCAGCACCAAAGAAATTATGTGTTAATGCTTTCCTTTAAACTACTTCAAAAAAAACAAAGAAATTGGATTTTTTAGCCGTATTATCCTTTGAACATCTATATGAAATGATCTAAGTTTAAGTATATTTAGTTTTGAAGAAAACTAAAGGCAATTAATGTGAAAATTAGATATGTCCTATTACCTGGCAATATATAGTTCATCTAGGCTTGGTAGGCAATATATATTATCTAGAAATTAATTTCATTTGTTTGTAGCTATTACATAGGCAATCTCTTGTTAATAGAAATCACTCACTTTTTTGTTTTTGTATATTTATTCCCGTAGCTACTGTACATCACAACATGCAAGGAAATATATGTCAGCTGAAATTTAATTTAATTTGTTCTTTGCTCTTTACAGAAATCTTGGATTCATAAATGGGAGAAGCACATAAGGGAGAAGAAGATGATTGCAAGGATGGAGAGGGAGCAAATCATTTGGAAGGATAGAATGCCACTGTTTGGTGTTTTTATGCATTTTTGTTTGCTTTCAACGGTGTTTGCACTAGCTGGGAATAAGTGACTAGGCAATAAGTGTAGATGTATGGATATGCTCTAATGCTCCTGGTTTACTATAAATCTTCGATTTGGAATGATGTGTAATGTTGCTGGTTTATTACAAATTTGGGCTTGTTTTAGTTGTTAGAATTGTATGCATAAAATGGAATTGATGGATTTTATTTTTTTTAATTCCTAATTAGTTAGTAGTAGCGTGGGGGTGAAATGGAGCGCTACTAGTATTCAGGATACTAGTAGCGTGTGGTACTATAGACGCGCTACTAGTATTCGGGATACTAGTAGCGTGTGGTACTATAGACGCGCTACTATTATTTCGTTAGTAGTAGCGCGGGTGACATCCGCGCTACCAGTAAAATGTTAGTAGTAGCGTGGGTTTACCCCGCGCTACTACTAACTATTAGCTGTAGCACGATACTAGTAGCGCGGGTACCCGCGCTGCTAGTAGCCATTTTACCCGCGCAGCTAGTAGCCTTTTTCCTAGTAGTGAATATGCAAAACCCTAAGCTTGGGGATGCTAGTTTTGCTATGTCTACAACTTGTTGCAATGATCATGATTGGGGTGATTCTTCTTATGATCTTGAAAATTTATTTAAGCCCCATGATGAATATGAGATTGATAATAGTGTTTGCAATAATATTGAAAGTGGGTTTGGAAGAGTGTCAACTTTAGATCCCACATATTCGTAGAATGTTCAATCTTATGGTATTTTTGATAAAAGTGGGTTTGGAGAGGTCATGACTTTAATTAATGATAATCCCACTATTTTGGAAGAGTGTCAACATTGCATGCATGTGGATCCTGTTGAAAATATTTTATGTGATAGCTATTTTGTTGAATTTGCTTATGATCCCACATGTAATTATTATGAGATAGGAAAATATGGTTGTAGAAATTTTCATGATAATAAATTACCTCTCATTATGTTGAGATTGCTATTGTTTCTTTCCGCTTCCTTGCATATGCTAGTTTTTGCTCGCCTTGATAATTTGTTTGCCTATAAGATGCCTATGCATAGGAAGTATGTTAGACTTATATGTGTTTGTAACGTGTTTCATGATGCTCTCTTTGTACTTCAATTCTTGTCTCTCATGCGAGCATCATTAAAATTATCTATGCCTAGCTAGGGGCGTTAAATGATAGCGCTTGTTGGGAGGCAACCCAATTTTATTTTTAGTTTTTTTTTCCTTTTTGCTTCTGTTTAGGAATAAATATTTGATCTAGCCTCTGGTTAGATGTCTTTTTATGTTTCAATTAGTGTTTTGTCAAGTTTAACCTATAGGATCTTCTTGGATGATAGTTATTTGATCTTGCAGAAATTTCAGTAAATTTTCTGTTCATGAAAATAATTGTTACAAATCACCAGAACGTGATAAAATATTGATTCCAATTGCTGCTGATCAATAAACAAATTTCCTAGGTCGTCCTATCTTTTCTGATTTTTTGAAGTTCCAGAAGTTTGCGTTAGTTACAGATTACTACAGACTGTTCTGTTTTTCACAGATTCTGTTTTTCGCGTGTCGTTTGCTTGTTTTGATTAGTCTATGGCTAATAAAATAGTTTATAAACCATAGATAAGTTGGAATACAGTAGGTTTAACACCAATATAAATAAAGAATGAGTTCATTACAGTACCTTGAAGTGCTATTTTGTTTTCTTTCGCTAACGGAGCTCACGAGATTTTCTGCTGAGTTTTGTGTTGTGAAGTTTTCAAGTTTTGGGTGAAAGATTTGATGGATTATGGAATAAGGAGTGGCAAGAGCCTAAGCTTGGGGATGCCCATGGAACCCCCAAGATAATCTAAGGACACCATAAAGCCAAAGCTTGGGGATGCCCAGGAAGGCATCCCCTCTTTCATCTACTTCCATCGGTAACTTTACTTGGAGCTATATTTATATTCACCACATGATATGTGTTTTGCTTGGAGCGTCTTTTATGATTTGAGTATTTTTTTTATTTTACCACAATCATCCTTGCTGTACACACCTTTTGAGAGAGACACACATGATTCGGAAATTATTAGAATACTCTATGTGCTTCACTTATATCTTTTGAGCTATATAATTTTGCTCTAGTACTTCACTTATATATTTTAGAGCACGGTGGTGGATTTGTTTTATAGAAACTTTTGATCTCTCATGCTTCACTTAGATTATTTTGAGAGACTTAAATAGCATGGTAATTTTCTTAAATAATCCTAATATGCTAGGTATTCAAGATTAGTAAAAAACTTTCTTATGAGTGAGTTGAATACTAAGAGAAGTTTGATGCTTGATAATTGTTTTCAAATATGGAGGTAGTGATATTAAAGTTGTGCTAGTTGAGTAGTTGTGAATTTGAGAAATACTTGTGTTTAAGTTTGCAAGTCTCGTAGCATGCACGTATGGTAAACGTTATGTAACAAATTTGAAACATGAGGTGTTCTTTGATTGTCCTCCTTATGAGTGGCGGTCGGGGACGAGCGATGGTCTTTTCCTACCAATCTATCCCCCTAGGAGCATGCGCGTAGTGCTTGGTTTTAGATGACTTGTAGATTTTTGCAATAAGTATGTGAGTTCTTTATGACTAATGTTGAGTCCATGGATTATACGCACTCTCACCTTTCCATCATTGCTAGCCTCTTGATGCCTGCATTGCCCTTTCTCACATTGAGAGTTGGTGCAAACTTCGCCGGTGCACCCAAACCCCGTGATATGATACGCGCTTTCACACATAAACCTCCTTATATCTTCCTCAAAACAGACACCATACCTACCTATTATGGCATTTCCATAGCCATTCCGAGATATATTGCCATGCAACTTTCCACCATACCGTTTATCATGACACGTTCATCATCGTCATATTGCTTAGCATGATCATGTAGTTGACATAGTATTTGTGGCAAAGCCACAGTTCATAATTCTTTCATACATGTCACTCTTGGTTCATTGCATATCCCGGTACACCGCCGGAGGCATTCATATAGAGTCATACTTTGTTCTAGTATCGAGTTGTAATCATTGAGTTGTAAATAAATAAAAGTGTGATGATCATCATTTTCTAGAGCATTGTCCCAAGTGAGGAATAAAAAAAGAGAGAAAGGCCATAAAAAAGAGAAGGCCCAAAAAAATGAGAGAAAAATAGAGAAGGGACAATGTTACTATCCTTTACCACACTTGTGCTTCAAAGTAGCACCATAATCTTCATGATAGAGAGTCTCTTATTTTGTCACTTTTATATACTAGTGGGAATTTTTCATTATAGAACTTTGCTTGTATATTCCAACAATGGGCCTCCTTAAGTGCCCTAGGTCTTCATGAGCAAGCAAGTTGGATGCACACCCACTTAGTTTCTTTTGTTGAGCTTTCATACATTTATAGCTCTAGTGCATCCGTTGCATGGCAATCCATACTCCTTGCATTACCATCAATCGATGGGCATCTCCATAGTTCATTGATTAGCCTCGTTGATGTGAGACTTTCTCATTTTTTGTCTTCTCCACATAACCCCCATTATCATATTCTATTCCACCCATAGTGCTATGTCCATGTCTCGCGCTCATGTATTGTGTGAAGGTTTATAAGTTTGAGATTACTAAAGTATGAAACAATTGCTTGGCTTGTCATCGGGGTTGTGCATGATGAGAGCATTCTTGTGTGACGAAAATGGAGCATGACTAAACTATATGATTTTGTAGGTATGAACTTTCTTTGGCCATGTTATTTTGAGAGGACATAATTACTTAGTTAGTATGCTTGAAGTATTATTATTTTTATGTCAATATGAACTTTTATCTTGAATCTTTCGGATCTGAATATTCATGCCACAAGTGAGAAGAATTACATTGAAATTATGCCTACTAGCACTCCGCATCAAAAATTCTGTTTTTATCATTTACCGACTCGAGGACGAGCAGGAATTAAGCTTGGGGATGCTTGATACGTCTCCAACGTATCTATAATTTTTGATTTCTCCATGCTATATTATCTTCTGTTTTGGACATTATTGGGCTTTATATTCACTTTTATATTATTTTTGGGACTAACCTATTAACCGGAGAGCCCAGAATTGCTGTTTTTCACCTATTTCAGAGTTTCGCAGAAAAAGAATATCAAACGGAGTCCAAACGGAATGAAACCTTCGGGAACGTGATTTTTGGAACGAACATGATCCAGGAGACATGGACCCCAAGTCAAGGAAGCTTCGAGAAAGCCACGAGGTAGGGGGCGCGCCTACCCCCCTAGGCATGCCTGTAACGCCCCGGATTCGATGCGCCAGGTGTCTGCCAGTTTTTCGCCATTGTTGCCATGTCATGTGCTTGCGTGTTGCATTTTTCCATGTCATCATCTGCATTTCATATCATGTCATCATGTGCATTTCATTTTGCATACGTGTTCGTCCCATGCATCCGAGCTTTTTCCCCGTTGTCCGTTTTGCAATCCGGCACTCCTATGTCTCCCGGTGCCCCCTTTTGCCTCTTTTCGTGAGCGGGTGTTAAACATTCTCGAAATGGACCGAGGTTTGTCAAGCGGCCTTGGTATAGCACCGGTAGACCGCCTGTCAAGTTTCGTGCCATTTGGAGGTTGTTTGGTACTCCAACGGTTAACCGGGTAACCGCAAAAGCCTCTTTTGTGTGCAGCCCAACACCCCTTCCAAAGTGGCCCAAAACCCAGCTAACTCCCCTCCATGCTCTCGGTCGTTCGATCACGATCGTGTGGGCGAAAACCGCACCTCATTTGGAGTCTCCTAGCTCCCTCTATCTATAAATAAGCCCCTCCCCCCCCCCCCCCCGAAATTCGCGGATGAATCCGCAGACGAAACCCTAAAAATCTCCCTCGCTGCCTCCGGACATGTCCGGCGCCCGCCGGACGTCCTGCGCCCACCGCCCAGCGCCAATGGCAGCCCTCCACGTGGCGTTCGCCGCCTCCCACCGCCGCCGGCCCTGAGGCCAGTGAGCCCGCCCGCCACCGCCTCCCGTGCCAGCGCCGCCGCCCTACCGGCTCCCAGCGCCCGCTGGCAGGCTCACCCGCCGCCGCCCGCCCAGCCTGGACCTCCGCCGCCTCCGCCTCGCGCGCCGCCCGCCGCCGCCCGTTGCCGCCGCCGCCCAGCGCTCTCGGTCGGCCCCGCCCGGACGCCGCCGCCGTCGCCCCGCCTCGTTCCCCGCCGGATCCGGCCGCCCCGGCCTCTTCCCTGGCCGTCTTCCTCCTCCCCTAGCTCCTACTCCGGCGTGCATCGGCGTCCGTGCCCAGATCCAGATCTGACAAGGTTGACCCCCGAGATTTCTCTAAGTCCCTGTATTTTGTCATTACCATGCATTTTCATCGCATCATAACTCTGCATCCGTAGATCCGCTTCGTGCGTGTAATATTTCAAATTGTTCGTCTCGACGAGTAGTTCATTTCATTCCATTGCATCATGTTCATTTGAGTCCATCTTGTTGCCTGAATCTTCGTTGCAAGAGTGCTATATGATGTTAATCTGCTGAAACTGTTATAACTTGCTCTTTTGTCATTTTTGCCATGATTGATGTGTGCACCCTATGAACTTGAGTCCTACATGTGTTTTGTAATATGCCATGCCATATTTACAGGGGTGTATGCCATGTATTTTGGTGATCAATGTTGTGGCTAGCACAAGCATGCAAACTAGGCTTCGTGATGTTGCTGATTTTAGTCCCTGTTCTGCTGATATTTTTATGCCATGTAAACTTGATGCTACAGAGAGATCCATGTATATTTTGAGATACTTCAGTAAGGATGTTTTAAACATATGGTTATTCTCTATCCATCCATGCCCTTGTTTGCAATTATGAAGTGCCATAGCTTGAGTCAATCGAGCTCTAATTTTGCTATAAAATGTTTCCTGGCAGGTTGTTTACATGTTATTCAATTTTGCCAATGTTGTTGTAGTTGATCCGTGTATGCTATGATGTTGTTCTTGCCATGTATAACTTCTATGCCATGTATTCTTACTGTTGGTTGCCTTGACATGCCATGTATTGCTCTGTAGTGAGTGGTTCAAGCTCACCAACATGCCTACTTATTGTCGTTCCTGCCATGTATGAATCTGTAATATAACTTGCCATGTTTACATGGGTGCTATCATTTTTTCTGATCCTTTGTGGCTCATGGTCAGTAAGGGACTTTTGTTCTATGCATTTAGTAGTATCATTCCATGCCTTTGTTTGCCATGATAAGTTCCTGTACCATGTTGTTTGATAGCTCTAAACATTGCAACCTGATGTTATTTCTGCTAAAGTCTGAAACTGTTATTATTTGCAATCTTGCCATGTATGTTTGAGCATGTTCTAGTGATTTCTGGAGTTAGCTCAGTGTTCATGTTTTGTCATTATTTACCTATACTTCATGCCCATGCCTTTTGTTATTACGATGAGATGCTGCAGCTTCATGTTTTGGTTCTTGCAATATGCCTAGTTGCTGTTTTGGACAGCATGTCCTTTAAACTTGTATAGTGTGTATGTGTTGAACCGTTGCTCCGTTTTGAGTGTGCTCTATATGAAACTTGCTTGATTTTGCATGTAGTTTCATATTAACATGTTGCATCATTGTTTTGAGGTGTTTGTTTGATGTTTGAATGCATTTTGCATCAATGCCATGTTTAACTTGTTTTGCTCATATCTTCTAGGCCGTAGCTCCGAATCTAATGAACTTTATATGTAACTTGACTAGAATTTCGTGTAGATCATCGTGGTGCATCTTAACTTGCTGTTTAACAACTTGAACATACGGTTTATTCAGATCTGGAACAATTTCGAAATTTGCATATGAGGACTTACCGGAATTGTTCTATGTTGTTCCCGGCCTCATTTAAACTTGCCTTGACGTGTTGCTCTTGTTTGCATCATATATTGCCATGAGTAGCTTCATGTAGCTTTGTCATGCATCATGCTTGTTGTGCATCATGTCTTGTTCATGTGTGGTGTGTTTACCATGTTGTGTGCTTCTTCTTGTTAGTTCCTGTTTCGTTGCGATCGTGAGGATTCGTTCGTCTACGCTTGGTTCGGCTTCATCCGTTCATCTTCTTCATGGACTCGTTCTTCTTCCTTGCGGGATTTCAGGCAAGATGACCGCTACCCTGGATCTCACTACTATCATTGCTATGCTAGTTGCTTCGTTCTTTCGCTATGCTGCGCTACCTATCACTTGCTGCTCAAGTCTCCCAAATTGCCATGAACCTCTAACTCGTTGTCACCTTCCCAGCAAACCGTTGTTTGGTTATGTTACCGCTTTGCTCAGCCCCTCTTATAGCGTTGTTAGTTGCAGGTGAAGATGAAGTTTGTTCCTTGTTGGAACATGGAGATGTTGTTCCTTGTTGGAACATGTTTACTTGTTGGGATATCACAATATATCTTATATTATTACTGCATCTATATACTTGGTAAAGGGTGGAAGGCTCGGCCTTATGCCTGGTGTTTTGTTCCACTCTTGCCGCCCTAGTTTCCGTCATATCGGTATTATGTTCCCGGATTTTGCGTCCCTAACGCGGTCGGGTGATTTATGGGACCCCTTGACAGTTCGCTTTGAATAAGACTCCTCCAAAGAAGGCCCAACATTGGTTTTACCATTTGCCTCACCACCACCTACATTTCCCTTGGGAGTAATTAACCCAAGGGTCATCTTTATTCAGCCCCGGGCCAATGCTTGTCTAAGTGTTGGTCCAAACTAGAGTGTTTTGCAGCCCCCTCAAGGAAACTTGGGGTCTGGTTTTAGTTGTACGGACTGCTCATCCGGTCGTGGCTCGAGACGAGATACGCTGCTACTATCGTGGTGTCGGCACGCCGGAGGTCTTGCTGGTCTTGTTTTATTGCTGTCGAAATGTCTTGTAGCCGGATTCCGAGACGATCGGGTCTTCCCGGAGAAGGAATATCCTTCGTTGATCGCGAGAGCTTATCATGGGCTAAGTTGGGACATCCCAGGTATAAACTTTCGAGAGCCGTGCCCGCGGTTATGTGGCAGATGGGAATTTGTTAATATCCGGTTGTAGTAAACTTGAAGTAAACTCTTCTAAAGTACACCAACCGTGTGCGTAACCGTGAGTGTCTCTTTTCGGGGTTGATCGAGAGGAGAACACGGTTTCTGGGTTATGTCTGACGTAAGTAGGAGTTCAGGATCACTTCTTGATCATTACTAGTTGACGACCGTTCCTTTGTTTTCTCTTCTCGCTCTCATTTGCGTATGTTAGCCACCATATATGCTTAGTCGCTGCTGCAACCTCACCACTTTACCCTTTTCTTTTCCCATTAAGCTTTGCTAGTCTTGATACCCATGGTAATGGGATTGCTGAGTCCTCGTGGCTCACAGTTTACTACACCAACAGTTGTAGGTACAGGTTGTGCGATGATCTTGACGTGAGAGCGATGTTTGCTTGTATTGGAGTTCTTCTTCTGCTTCTTCTTCGATCAGGGGATAGGTTCCAGGTCGGCAGCCTGGGCTAGCAGGGTGGATATTGTTTGAGTTTCTGTTTATGTTTCATCCATAGTCGGATGTTGGTCTTATGGATGATGTTGATGTATTCTTGTGGCATTTATGCCTTATGTATGTATCCCCTCTATTATGTAATGTTGATGTAATGATATCCACCTTGCAAAAGCGTCTTCAAGATGCGTTCTATCCTTGGTGGGACCTTCGAGTTCCTTTTGGATAGGTCGCATCTTGGGCGTGACAATGCCCTCCACCCTCGTGGGCCCCATGTTGCTCCACCGACGTACTTCCTCCTCCTATATATACCTACGTACCCCCAAACGATCGAGGACGGAGCCAAAAACGTAATTCCACCGCCGCAACCTTCTGTACCCACGAGATCCCATCTTGGGCCCTGTTCCGGAGCTCCGCCGGAAGGGGCATCGATCACGGAGGGCTTCTACATCAACACCATAGCCCCTCCGATGAAGTGTGAGTAGTTTACCTTAGACCTTCGGGTCCATAGTTATTAGCTAGATGGATTTCTCTCTCTTTTTGGATCTCAATACAATGTTCTTCCCCTCTCTCGTGGAGATCTATTCGATGTAATCTTCTTTTGCGGTGTGTTTGGTTGAGACCGATGAATTGTGGGTTTATGATCAAGTTTATCTATGAACAATATTTGAATATTCTGAATTCTTTTATGTATGATTGGTTATCTTTGCAAGACTCTTCGAATTATCAGTTTGGTTTGGCCTACTAGATTGATCTTTCTTGCAATGGGAGAAGTGCTTAACTTTGGGTTCAAACTTGCGGTGTCCTTTCCCAAAGTGATGAGGGGCAGCAAGGCACGATTGTATTGTTGCCATCAAGGATAATAAGATGGGGTTTTTATCATATTGCATGAATTTATCCCTCTACATCATGTCATCTTGCTTACATGCTACTCTGTTCTTATGAACTTAATACTCTAGATGCATGCTGGATAGCGGTTGATGTGTGGAGTAATAGTAGTAGATGCAGGCAGGAGTCGGTCTACTTGTCTCGGACGTGATGCCTATATACATGATCATACCTAGATATTCTGATCACTATGCTCAATTCTGTCAATTGCTCAACAGTAATTTGTTCACCCACCGTAAAATATTTATGCTCTCGAGAGAAGCCACCAGTGAAACCTATGGACCCCGGGTCTATCTCCATCATATTAATCCTCCAATACTTAGTTATTTCTCTTGCTTTTTACTTTGCCTTTTATTTTACTTTGCATCTTTATCACAAAAATAACAAAAATATTATCCTATCATATCTATCAGATCTCACTCTCGTAAGTGACCGTGTAGGGATTGACAACCCCTTATCGCGTTGGTTGCGAGGATTTATTTGTTTTGTGTAGGTGCGAGGGACTCGCGTGTAGCCTCCTACTGGATTGATACCTTGGTTCTCAAAAACTGAGGGAAATACTTACACTACTTTGTTGCATCACCCTTTCCTCTTCAAGGGAAAACCAAAGCAGTGCTCAAGAGGTAGCACTGGGCCATACCGGGCCATTTACAGATCCATGCCGTGGGCCGCCGGCAAGCAAGTCTGGGTACACCCGTTCCCAGGATGCCAACAGTAGCGCCCGGGCCCAAGGCGCGCTCGAACTTGGCGTCGAGGCGAAGCCAAAGGGCAAGGGTGGAGCGCTGCGGGCCCCAACCGCCTGCGGCCTTGGTCGATGCATGGCGATTGATGGGACGTGGGCGCCTCCGCTTACCCATGCTGCCTCGGCAACCGTTCGACTTGACGAGACTCTGCTGCATGCAGAGAAAAACCATCATTACGTGCGATCGTGGAGGCCGTTGGTTGGCCTCCTCTTGGCTATAAATGAGGAGAGGGGCAGAGCCCCCTTTGCTCATCTCCTTCTTCTCGCCGCACGCTCTCTCTTCTTCCTCTTTGCCTCACCGTCTTGCCGCAGCTCCCATGGCGCCGATTAGGAGGTTTTCCGCAGCAGAGAAAGGAAAAACTCCCCGCGAGGAGGAGGGGCCGCTCTCGCCGAAGAAGAGGCTGAGCCGCCCCCACGACAACCGCGATAGGCCAGTGGTGACGCGGCCTTGGTACGAGCGACCTCCTCCTGGCTAACCGCCTCCTTTGTATGCTCAGGCGCAAGGCTCCAGAGGAGGTGGCAGTGCCCCGCGCCACGCCGGCTATGGCAATGGTGGCTAAGCTGAGGCCGCGCGAGCTGCAGGCCCGTGCACCCACGCCGAAGGCTCCTCGCGCGAGTTCGTGGTGTGGGCGGTGATTCCCCCGCGCACGTGGATTCAGCTCTCGTGGTTCTTCGCCGAGGAGATCCTACCGAGGGGGCCACTCGAGCTATGGCTGCAGCACGCCTAGTGCTACAGTCTGGCCACGGGGACGGAAGTCGAGGTCGTCCCCCAAGGCAAGATCTTCATGACCCAAGGATGGGCGCGAGGTCGCCCACGCTTGCCGTGCGGAGGGGGCCCTCTCCGTCCATTTCGAGTACGACGGCCCCTCCACGCTGTTTTTCAAGGTCTTCGACGAGGAAGGCCGCCGCCTGGAGTGCTTCCCTGGAGGAAGCCGCCGGGATGGCACGGCAGCAGGCGTCGAGCCTGCCCCCAGTCCTGCTGATAGCTCCTCCAGCAGCAGCAACGACTCTTGGGAGTCCAGCGACTCTCCCGAGCCTAGCGAGTCCCCGGAGTCGAGCGACGACAGCTACGTGCCCACGAGCTCTCGCCGTGCCCAGAGCACAGCAGCGGCATCCGCTCAGCGTCGTCGATGACCTGGATGGGGTTGGCATCGGCCTCTTGTGGCCCACTGTTGATGATGGTGTCGGTGGCGACGTCCGTAGTCAGGGCTCCTTGAGGTTTTTCTTCTTTTGTTCCCTACGAGGAATCAAGACGAAACCCGTGGGAGTGTGTAAAGAACATGTAATGCTTTTGCTCCAATGTTTATAATTCCTACTATAAGGTTGTGGTTGCATATCTTGCTTTGGCATTGTTCCCCCTTTTCGTCCTCGCGGTAGCTTAGCGCTCTACGCCGGTAGGTCCCAGTCCCCAGGCAAGCTTCGGCCGTCGCTGGTATGCCAGGTCGCGATGTGGTGGTCAAGGCCAGGAGGTGAGCGGCCCAAGGTCCGGTAAGAACTCCTGAGGCGTGATACTCAAGAGGTCCCCTTTGCCATTCAAGCAGCTTCCTGAAGGCTGAAAAGGAAGGCGACATTGCCGGAGCAAGGTTGCGAGTGTCAAAAATTCTAGACTGCGGCGTCGCGCTAACACGAATATGTGACTTATCTTTATGAGCCTGAGGTGATTCCCTGCGCGGCGCCCGATTTGCGCTTCAGCCGCGGTGTTACTAGGTAGGGCTCACGCCGGCCTCCCCTTTCCTCGTTCATCTGAATGCTCTGCGTCCTCAGGTCCCGACCGTCGAGCGAGGCTTAGCCGCTGCTGGTATGCCAGGTCGCGATGCCGTGGTCAAGTCTAGGGGGTGAGGGCTGGAGAGTCAATAGGGGCTCCTGAGGCGCGATGCTCAGGAGCCCCCCCCTTTAACGTGCAAGCAAATCGCGTGAAAAAGGAGCAGCCGATAGGGCCACCCGTAGCTAAGCTCTGGAGATTCCTGCGGGTTAGTTCGAGGGGAGAATATAACTCATAGTCGCGTTTTTTGTCCTGCCGCTGATCTTTCCACAACAAGATGAAGGCACTGAGGATCTGGTGAGGTGACGTGCGCGGGGCGGGCCGCGAGCCAGAGCTCGATCTCTCAGGTTTGTCAGCGTTGCAGGGACGGACCCAAGCACAAGCGTCGTGCCAGCATGTTTAGCCCCTATTGCGGGATGAGCAGGAGGCCGGTCAGCAATGCGGGAGGCCGCAAAGGGCAACAGGCAAGCATGTGACAACATAAATCATCTTAAGGAAGGAGGTAATGCTAGTTCTTATAGATGCAAAACGATACACGCCGCAGGGACAGACCCATGCGGCCTGGGGATGATGCAGCCAGAGGGGCGCCCCCAATAAATTAAATCAAAGGCACGAAAGGATGCATGTTGCAGGGACAAGCCCATGCGACCTGGGGATAATGCAGCCCGAGGGGCGCCCCCAACTGAATAAACCGAAAAATGCCACCTGGAACCGTTGCTGAAGAGATGTTGAAGCAGTTGAAGATGCGCGCTGAAGAAGTCGCTCCTCACGAGCCGCCTGGGTCCTGAACCTCGGGAGGATCTGGAGGCCCAGGAGGCTCGCAAAGAACCATTGCCACCTCTGCCAGGACAGCGTGGTGCCTGGCCTCCTGAGCCGCCAGAACGCTCCGCAGGCGACGTTAGAAGGTAACAGCCGCATTCGGCAGGCCAAAAGTCATGCGAATGTAGTTGTGAGGGGGGCCCTCATACCGACCAACGTGCAACGGCCAGAAGTGTTCCTGGGATGCGGCTCTGTTGAGCCCTGGGATGTTGATGCAGAGCAGCTCGTCGTCCTCGCCAGGACAAGGAGCCGCGCCGGGTGGTGGGCGACGGTCGCCGCACATGGCTCTCGCCTCTTGAAGCTCCTCGGTTGCCTTCGTGATGAACTCCTGAGCACCAGGCACCCCATGCCTTGTGCCCTCATGAGGGGAGCATGCGATGAAGCATGCCTCCATGTGATGCCCGAGCGCCTCCCACGTGACGTTGGCTAAGTCTGAGGCCCTCCAGAAGAGAGCCCTCGAGCCTAGCCTGAGGAGGGCGCCGGACGCGCCTTCCTATGCGAGGAAGGGAGGTGCCCCATCTGTGGGCACAGGTCCTGAGGTGGTGCGGCTGGAGACACTGCTCTCCTAAGGCTCTTGGCGGAGCATCTGCTTCTTCTTCTTGGGGACAGCCTCAGGAGGGTAGATGGCACCTTTGTGGTCTGGGTCTTCAATCACCGCAGCCTGGTAGGCGCGCTCGAGGGAGCACACCACGTCCTTCTCCTCGCAGGCGATCGTGATGATGTCTTGGATCCCTGGCATCTTGAGGATGTTGTAGCCATGGTGGGTCACTGCCATGAACTTGGACAGGGCCAGATATCCAAGGATGGCATTATACGGGAGGCGGATGTGGGCGACGTCAAAGTCGATGAGCTCGGTGCGGTAGTTGTCGCGTTGGCCGAAGGTGACAGGGAGGCGGATCTGCCCTATCAGAGTGATGGAGTCGTCGGTCACCCCTGAGAGGGGCTTAGTGGGCTGCAGCTGGTCATATGGCACCTAGAGGCGGTTGAATGTCTCGATGGAAAGAACATTGAGCCCCGCATCGCCATTGATGAGTGTCTTGGTGACAAGGACATTGCAGATAACGGGCGAGCAGAGCATCGGGAGGGCGCCGGCGGTCGCCGCGCACTTGAGTTGGTCGGATGATCTGAAGGTGATGGTGCACTTGGACCACTTGAGTGGACGAGTGGCCTCAAGCCTAGGGAGGGCCGCGTTCACCTCACGAGCGAACTGCTTGAAGATGCGCTAGGAGGCTGGGGCCTGAGTGCCACCCAGGATGCGGGCGATGGCGCGAGGTTCCTGGAAGCCCCCAGGCCCCTCGTCCTGGTGGTGGTCGTTCCTTCTTGGTGGTGGTGGCAGGGGAGGGAGGCCGGCATTGCCCTGAGGACGGTCCTCACAAGGCTGGTCTTGCCAGCGGTCCTCACGAGGCTGGTCGCGCCACTCCTAGCGGGGACCGCGGTCGTCCCAATGTCCTCCACTTCTGCCTCCACCGTGGCCGTAGCCTCGGTCGTTGCGCTTGGGGCGTCGACCGAGGTGCCCATCACGAATGGCCCTGAGCTCGTGACAGTCATTGTTGTTGTGGCTATGTATGTTGTGGAAGGCACAGAAGGACGGCTGCCCTTGGATGATTCCGGATGGTCGCAACCACGCTTCATCTCTGGTTCAGCCACGAGCACGGCTGCCCCCTTGCTCTTCACATCCTTGACCTTGGCCTTCTTGTCTTCTGGGGCGGCCTCTAGGAGTTCGAGGAGGGAGAGGCTCCCCTCCTCAGCTCTCGTGCACTTGGTTGCCATGTTGAACATCTCTAGAGCCGTACATAGGTCCTCGTGGATGACGATTTCCTCCTTCATCCTGACATCATGGATGCCATCGGAGAATGTCGACATGATGGCCTCGTCCGAAACCTTGGGGATCTTGAGGCGAACACTGTTGAAGCGTTGGATGTACTTCTGCAGGGTCTCCCCTGGCTGCTGCTTGATGCGCCGCAGGTCACCTGCGGCAGGCGGGTGATCGCGCGTGCCCTAGAAGTTAGCGACGAAACGCTCGCGCATCTCGCCCGAGGAGGAGATCGATCCCGCAGGCAGATTTAGGAGCCACGATCGCGCGCCATCCTTGAGGGCCATGGGAAACCAGTTCTCCATGACCTTTTCGTCGCCGCTGGCCGCCTCGATGCTCATCTCGTAGAGCTGCAGGAACTCCGTAGGGTCGGGGGTGCCATTGTAGCGTGGAGGCAGGTCGGGCTTGAACTTGCCCGGCCAGACGATGTTGCGTAGCTCAGGGGTGAAGGCGCGGCAGCCCGCTGTGGTCACCGGAGCTCGTTGTGGAGGAGGAGCCTGATCTTGGTGCTCACGTGCCACCACTGCAGGCAGCACGCGGTCTTGACGTGGTGGTGGAGGGAGCACCGGAGCACCTTCTTGCGGCCGTTGGACCTCCTGGCAGCTTTCCTCTTCGCGTGCGGGCGCCCTGCACGGTGGGTCGCGCCGTGGAGCCGCGCGTCTTGGGCCGAGGGCGACGTCCTGACGGGGAGGTGGCGGAGGCGCTCCATGGGCTACGTCGCCCACAGAAGGAGGCGGGCGAGGTAACGAGAGGGATGGTACAGACGAGCCCCCAGCCGCACTGACTAGCTCGACGATGCGGTCCAACCAGTCTTCGTAGAGGTCGTCGACTGGGCGGTAGCGCAGGAGCTCACGCGCCATGAGAAAAGCCGCCTGCGCGTTTGCCGGGCCATGACGAGTGTCTGGAGTGAGTGACAGGGTGGCGGTGCATCCGTCGCACGGAGGGGTGCAACGATGAAGCTTGCTGCTCGTGCCCCCCGAGCCGGTGGCGGCGTTGGCAACGGGTGATCGAGAATGACGGGGAGGCCTACCGACGGGCGCCGTCTGGGCGACGCGAGCGGCAAGAGCGGCTCGACGCTCAGCACGGGCTCGATGAGCATCGGCCATGGAGACCGTGGAACCGCGGCAAGTCGGTTGATGGAAGAGAGGCTTCAACGCACCCCTACCTGGTGCGCCAAATGTCAGATTCAGGGTTCCGCAGACCCTTGAGAGGTTCGAACACTGGGGTGCGTGCGAAGAACTCTTTCTTCCCTATCTGCCTGCTCAACGATTCCACAGCCTAGCTCGACGAACCCAAGGGACAAGAGACACAACCGTTTATCCTGGTTCGGGCCACCTTGCGATGTAATACCCTACTCCAGCTTTCTGGTGTATTTCGTCCAGGCGCTGAGGATGAACTAGTATAATGGTGGAACGGCCTCAGAAGGTGAGGTGTTCTTGAGATCGTTGAGCTGGTGAAGTGGTTCGGATGGAATGGATCCATCCCCCTTATGGTGGTGGCTAATTCCTACATATAGTGGTCTTTGTCCTCTTCCCAAATATAGGCGGGAAGGGATCCTACAACAGCCAAATTTGAAGGGGAACAACTAGTACAAGCTATCCTGACAAAAGTAGTATTCGCCTACAAAAGGCTCTGGTGGTGACGCTGCGGTGGGCTCAGCGATGACCTCCGTCTTGTCGTCCTGGCGGTCTTGGTCTTGTTGCACCGATATGGAAACCTTTGCTTGATTCCTCGGGACTCCGTGCCTATGCTTGCCTCCTTAGCACCAAAGAGGAAACGGGTACACTGTGCCCGCTGGCGCCCACTGCTACCTCTTGAGCATGCGTTGGTTTTCCCTTGAAGAGGAAAGGGTGATGCAGCAAAGTAGCGTAAGTATTTCCCTCAGTTTTTGAGAACCAAGGTATCAATCCAGTAGGAGATAACACGCAAATCACCTAGTACCTGCACAAACAATCAAGAACCTTGCAACCAACGCGATAAAGGGGTTGTCAATCCCTTCACGGTCACTCGCAAAAGTGAGATCTAATAAAGATAGTAAGATAAATATTTTTGGTATTTTTGTTGTATAGATTGGAAAGTAAAACAAGATGTGATGTAAATAAAAGAGATGCAATATAATAAGAAAGAGACCCGGGGGCCATAGGTTTCACTAGTGGCTTCTCTCAAGATAGCATATATTACGGTGGTTGAACAATTACTACCGAGCAATTGATAGAAAAGCGCATAGTTATGAGAATATCTAGGCAATGATCATGAATATAGGCATCACGTCTGTGTCAAGTAGACTGAAATGATTCTGCATCTACTACTATTACTCCACACATCGACCGTTATCCAGCATGCATCTAGAGTATTAAGTTCATAAGAATAGTGTAACACATTAAGCAAGATGACATGATGTAGAGGGATAAACTCAAGCAATATGATATAAACCCCATCTTTTTATCCTCGATGGCAACAATACAATACGTGCCTTGCTGCCCCTACTGTCATTGGGAAAGGACACCGCAAGATTTAACCCAAAGCTAAGCACAACTCCCATTGCAAGAAAGATCAATCTAGTAGGCCAAACTAAACCGATAATTCGAAGAGACTTGCAAATATATCAAATCATGCATATAAGAATTCAGAGAAGAACCAAATATTATTCATAGATAATCTTGATCATAAATCCACAATTCATTGGGTCTCGGCAAACACACCGCAAAAAGTATTACATCAAATAGATCTCCAAGAACATCGAGCAGAACTTTGTATTGAGAACCAAAGAGAGAGAAGAAGCCATCTAGCTAATAAGTATGGACCCGAAGGTCTATGGTAAACTACTCACACATCATCGGAGAGGCTATGGTGTTGATGTAGAAGCCCTCCGTGATCGATTCCCTCTCCAGCAGATCGCCGGAAAAGGCCCCAAGATGGGATCTCACGGGTACAGAAGGTTGCGGCGATGGAAAAGTGGTTTCATGGCCCCCCTGATGTTTTTAGGGTATAAGAGTATATATAGGCGAAAGAAGTACGTTGGTGAAGCTCCATGGGGCCCACGAGGGTGGGCGGCGCACCTACCCCCTGGGCGCGCCCTCCTGCCTCGTGGCTGCCTCGCGGAGTTCCAGACTTCAACTCCAAGTCTTCTGGGTTGTGTTTGTTCCAAGAAAGATCATCGCGAAGGTTTCATTCCGTTTGGTATTCCTTTTCCGCAAAACACTGAAATAGGCAAAAAAACAAAAACTGGCACTGGGCCTTCGGTTAATAGGTTAGTCCCAAAAATAATATAAAATAGCATATTAAAACCCATTAAACATCCAAAACAGATAATATAATAGCATGGAACAATAAAAAATTATAGATACATTGGAGACGTATCAAGCATCCCCAAGCTTAATTCCTGCTCATCCGCGAGTAGGTAAATGATAAAAACATAATTTTTGATGTGGAATGCTACCTAACATAATTTTCAATGTAATTCTCTTTATTGTGGCATGAATGTTCAGATCCATAAGATTCAAAATAAAAGTTTAATATTGACATAAAAATGATACTTCAAGCATACTAATAAAGCAATCATGTCTTCTCAAACTAACATGGCCAAAGAAAGTTATCCCTACAAAATCATATAGTCTGGCTATGCTCTATCTTCATCACACAAAATATTTAAATCATGCACAACCCCGATGACAAGCCAAGCAATTGTTTCATACTTTTGATGTTCTCAAACTTTTTCAATCTTCACGCAATACATGAGCGTGAGCCATGGACATAGCACTATAGGTGGAATAGAATGGTGGTTGTGGAGAAGACAAAAAGGAGAACATAGTCTCACATCAAATAGGCGTATCAACAGGCTATGAGGATGCCCATCAATAGATATCAATGTGAGTGAGTAGGGATTGCCATGCAACGGATGCACTAGAGCTATAAGTGTATGAAAGCTCAACAAAAGAAACTAAGTGGGTGTGCATCCAACTTGCTTGCTCACGAAGACCTAGGGAAATTTGAGGAAGCCCATCATTGGAATATACAAGCCAAGTTCTATAATGTAAAATTCCCACTAGTATAAAAGTGACAACATAGGAGACTCTCTATCATGAAGATCATGGTGATACTTTGAAGCACAAGTGTGGTAAAAGGATAGTAGCATTGTCCCTTCTCTCTTTTTCTCTCATTTTTTTATTTTTTTATTTGGGCCTTTCTCTTTTTTTATGGCCTCTTTTTTTGTGCGGAGTCTCATCCCGAATTGTGGGGGAATCATAGTATCCATCATCCTTTCCTCACTGGGACAATGCTCCAATAATGAAGATCATCACACTTTTATTTACTTACAACTCAAGAATTACAACTCAATACTTAGAACAAAATATGACTCTATATGAATGCCTTCGGCGGTGTACCGGGATGTGCAATGAATCAAGAGTGACATGTATGAAAGAATTATGAACGGTGGCTTTGCCACAAATACGATGTCAACTACATGATCATGCAAAGCAATATGACAATGATGGAGTGTGTCATAATAAACGGAACGGTGGAAAGTTGCATGACAATATATCTCGGAATGGCTATGGGAATGCCATAATAGGTAGGTATGGTGGCTGTTTTGAGGAATGTATATGGTGGGTGTATGATACCGGCGAAAGGTGCGCGGTATTAGAGAGGCTAGCTGTAGCGACCCGACCTCAAACGGTCAAGTCTCTGTGCTTCAGTGTCATCCCTGGATCGGTAATGCTGACACACACAGTACTCGAAGGATTTATAACAGAGTAGCAATCACACACTTATTACATCGAATGTCTCAAAAGAGATCTTATTACAATAAATATGTCTTAAGGCCATCTAATACGATAACAACGGAAGGCTTGGAAGATAAAGTGAGTCCATCAACTCCAACGGCATAGCTGAGCTGCACGGCAATGACCTAACGAACCTTACTCCTCGTCTGACAAGTCTGCAACATAATACGTTGCAGCCCGGAAATGGGTCAGCACATGGAATATGCTGGCAATATAACACAGTAGAGCAACAACAGAATAATGCTATCACTACGTGCATATTTGGCTAGTGGAAAGCTCTATGGTTATAGTTTTGCGAAAAGCCAATTTTTCCCTACAACAAAGGAATAGATTTTATTTAACTATCATGGTAGTTGAAACATCATTGTGAAGGTTCCTCCAACTCAATCCAAATTAAAAGTATTTACTAAGCCAACAATATTAAATTAGAGTGTTGAGATACATAGGATAATCCAAGTACTAGATACTCAAGATGTACATAACCGGGGACACGGCTAACCATGATTAGATTGTACACTCTGCAGAGGTTTGCGCACTTTCCCCACAAGACTCGATCTCCTTCGTTGGATTTCTCACACTGCAGGGTGTTTGAGAAACGGATGACCGAGACACAGTCTTTCAGAAACATTAACTCTTTACTCCGGGCAGACCATACCAAACCTACATCCCTCTACCTGCTGATCCACCTCTTCAAGAGCTCATGCAACTTACTCAACTATGATAGAGCCCATAATAGCTTGTGGCTGCACACGGAAGTTTCTAGCATGAAAATATCTCAGTTCCCTTTTGAGCCTGGGTGGCAGACCTTAGGATGATCACACGGGTACTCCGGGATATCCTAGGACAACACTGGATTCTCCAGGTGCCCGACAAGCAATCCACCCAGATGTGTATTAAAGTTGCCACCTTAAGTTGAACCATTAATTAACAATCTCACATATGTCATGGATTCACTCACCCAAACCATGTCTACGAGCATAGCATAGCAATATAAGCAATACGTAGAAGTAACTCCCAAGGGTTTGATAATAACAGGGCAATAGGTTCTACCTCATTAACTACTTCCCAACCCACATGTTAAACACATCCTAATCATGCAATGTTTGAGGATTAGAACTAATGCATAAAAACTGGGTGATAAAGGGGTATGATCAAAGTGTTACTTGCCTTGCTGATGATCCGCAAAACCTAGAGACTCGTAGTAGCACGCTTCGCACTCCGGGTGTTCTATCGCAAACAAACAATAGCATACATAAGAAATCAAGCAAAGAAGCACGGGTAAAACTCAAATAAGAAGATCTAACCAGAAAGTTCAACTTAAGAACTCCAGTTTGCAAAAAGAATCAAATCAAACGGAGCAACGAAACTCAAACTGCGAAAGAAACAAGATTCCGTTTACTAATCTGGACTAAAGTCAAATTTTACAGTACCAAAATGTTGTTCAAGTTGACCAAACAGAAAGAGGGTTTTGAGACAAAGATCTAGGCGCTTGAATCGCTTGATTCCGATAAACGAGCGAAAAGATAAACTAAAACGAAAATAGGATCAGAAATCGCGATCGAAAATAACCGCGGAAAATCCGAGAAAAAGAAAAACTGACGAACAGGCTAACGAACGAACGTTCGCTGTCTGCGGCTAACGAATGGACACCGCTCGTTAAAACGAATGTACGGACGAACATCCGCTAAATAAACTAAACCGAGAAAACCGGTGAACCGATCTAAAAATACGAAGCTAGGGTTTTATAAAAAACCGGCGGATTTTACCTAAACCGAAAAAACCGAACGACAAGATCGGATCGGATCGGCGGCGGCTCCGGCGGCTTCCGCTACGGGGCGGTGAGGCGGGCAGTCTTGCGGGTGGCGGTGGGCGCGGCAGCAGCGGCGAAGCGAAGGCGTCTGTCTTGGCGGCAGCAGCGCAAGGCAAGGGGCGGGCGGCTTGCGGCGGCGGCTCGGCTTGGGGCTCTGGGGCCCGGGTCGGCTTTAAAGGGAGGGGTGGCGGTGGCTTGCGGGAGGGGCAGGGGCGGCGTGGCCGACTCGGCCATGGCGACGGCGGCGTGGCGGTCGCGGTCTCCGCGAGGGAGACGGTGGCGCGGGGCGGCTGGGCCAGCTGGGCCTCGGCCAAGTTCGGTCCGGCGGGGGGTTTTTTTATCAACAGTTTTGCCGAAAATAAATCCTAAAAATATATATATAAATCTTAAAATGCCAAAACAAATTGTCACCATCTAAATAAAAGATTTAGAACGAGATGAACATTTTTGGCCCTAAAATGCAACTTTGAAAAACATGCAATTTTTCTAATGCAAATAAAATAACAATAAACTCCTAATAAAATCCAATTTTTGATTTTAATATTTTTCCTCCAATATTTCATTTATTTTGGAGAAGTCATATTATCTCCTCTCATGTATTTTAATATGAAATATTTTTGAAGAGAAAAAATAATTAAAACCAATAATCCTCGTTTCAATATTTGATAAAACTTAAATATAAAAACAGGGAAATCCCCAACTCTCTCTGAGGGACCTTGAGTTGCTTAGGATTTCATGGATCTCGAAACGAAATGCAGCAAAATATGATATGCAGGAATGATCTATGTATAACATTCCAAATTGGAAATTTGGGATGTTACACTAGCAATGGTGGAAGGGTGAGAGTACGTGTAATCCATGGACTTAACATTAGTCATAAATAAATCACATACTTATTGCAAAAATCTATTAGTTATCAAAACGAAGTACTACGCGCATGCTCCTAGGGGGATAGATTGGTAGGAAAAGACCATCGCTCATCCCCGACCGCCACTCATAAGGAAGACAATCAATAAATAAATCATGCTCCGACTTCATCACATAATGGTTCACCATACGTGCATGCTACGGGAATCACAAACTTGAACACAAGTATCTCTCGAATTCACAACTACTCAACTAGCATGACTCTAATATCACCATCTTCATATCTCAAAACAATCATAAGGAATCAAACTTCTCATAGTATTGAATGCACTTTATATGATAGTTTTTATTATACCCATCTTGGATGCTCATCATATTTGGACTAATTTTATAGCCAAAGCAAATTACCATTCTGTTCTAAAAGACTCTCAAAATAATATAAGTGAAGCATGAGAGATCAATAATTTCTATAAAATAAAACCACCACCGTGCTCTAAAAAGATATAAGTGAAGCACTAGAGCAACATTATCTAGCTCAAAAGATATAAGTGAAGCACATAGAGTATTCTAATAAATTCCAATTCATGTGTTTCTTTACAAAAGGTGTGTACAGCAAGGATGATTGTGGTAAACTAAAAAGCAAAGACTCAAATCATACAAGACGTTCCAAGCAAAACACATATCATGTGGTGAATAAAAATATAGCCTCAGGTAAAGTTACCGATAGACGAAGACGAAAGAGGGGATGCCTTCCGGGGCATCCCCAAGCTTAGGCTTTTGGTTGTCCTTGAATTTTACCTTGGGTGCCTTGGGGATCCCCAAGCTTAGGCTCTTTCCACTCCTTATTCCAAAATCCATCAAATCTTTACCCAAAAACTTGAAAACTTCACAACACAAAACTTAACATAAAATCTCACGAGCTCCGTTAGTATAAGAAAACAAACCACCACTTTAAGGTACTGTAATGAACTAATTCTTTATTTATATTGGTGTTAAACCTACTGTATTCCAACTTCTCTATGGTTCATACCCCCCGATACTACTCATAGATTCATTAAAATAAGCAAACAACACACGAAAAACAGAATCTGTCAAAACAGAACAATCTATAGCAATTTGTATGAAATGAATACTTATGGAACTCCAAAACTTCTGAAATAAATTGGCGGACGTGAGGAATTTATCTATTAATCATATCCAAAAAGAATCAACCTAAAAGCACTCTCCAGTAAAAAATGGCATCTAATCTCGTGAGTACAAAAGTTTCAGTTTTTTACAGCAAGATTGTAAAGACTTCACCCATGTCTTCCCAAAGGTTCTACTTGGCACAAACACTAATTAAAAGATAAAACCACATCTAAACAGAGGATAGATGAATTGTTTATTACTAAATAGTAACAAAAAGCAAAGAACAAAAATAAAATTGGGTTGCCTCCCAACAAGCGCTATCGTTTAACGCCCCTAGCTAGGCATAAAAACAAGAATAGATCTAGGTATTGCCATCTTCGGTATGCAATTCCTCAATTGAACACACATGACCCTTAGGATGTTCTTTGGTTTTGTTAATGATCAAACTCCTAGGCAAGCAACTCCTACCTTAGATCCATATTGGGTAATGTGGTTGTGGATCTTTTTATCGAAAATTTTAATTAACTCTACAGTGGAAATTTTATTTTCAATAATATCAAGACTTTGCATCACATGTTCCAGAGTTAAAATAGTTCCATTGACCAAAAGAGGTGGTGGGCCTAACAAATCTATCATAGCATTATAAGAATCAAAAGTATGGCTTCCCAAGAAATTCCCTCCGGTAATGGTGTCAAGAACATATCTATTCCAAGGAGTGATGCCTACGTAAAAATTGCGAAGAAGAACGGAAGTGGATTGCTTTTTAGTAGATCTATTTTGAGCATTGCAAATTCTATACCAAGCAACTTTTAGATTTTCTCCCTCCCTTTTGTTTAAAAATGAGAACTTCATTATCGGGAGTATTAACAATGATAGGAGGACTATCCATGACGGCAAAACAAATGATCTAACACACGGACACACAAGAGGCAAGCGAAAAGAGGCGAACGGAAAAGAGGTGAAGAAAAGGCAAATGTTTTTTAAAATCGTTTTAGAAGTGGGGGAGAGAAAAACGAGAGGCGAATGGCAAATAATATAATGCGAGGGAGAAGAGTTTATGATGGGTACTTGGTATGTCTTGACTTGAACGTAGATCTCCCCGGAACGGCGCCAGAAATCCTTCTCGCTACCTCTTGAGCATGCGTTGGGTTTCCCTTGAAGAGGAAAGGGTGATGCAGCAAAGTAGCGTAAGTATTTCCCTCAGTTTTTGAGAACCAAGGTATCAATCCAGTAGGACATAACACGCAAGTCACCTAGTACCTGCACAAACAATCAAGAACCTTGCAACCAATGTGATAAAGGGGTTGGCAATCCCTTCACGGTCACTCACAAAAGTGAGATCTAATAAAGATAGTTAGATAAATATTTTTGGTATTTTTGTTGTACAGATTGGAAAGTAAATGAGATGTCATGTAAATAAAAGAGATGCAATATAATAAGAAAGAGACCCGGTGTCGGTGTCAAGACCGACGGATCTCGGGTGGGGGGGGGGTCCCGAACTGTGCGTCTAAGGTCGATGGTAACAGGAGACGGGAGACACAATGTTTACCCAGGTTTGGGCCCTCTCTATGGAGGTAATACCCTACTTCCTGCTTGATTGATCTTGATGAATATGGGTGTTACAAGAGCTGATCTACCACGAGATCGTAATGGCTAAAACCCTAGAAGTCTAGCCTGTCTGACTATAATTATATATTGATCTCTCTGTACGGGCCTAGCCCTCTGGTTTATATAGACACCGGAGGGATCTAGGGTTACATAAGGTCGGTTATAGAGAAAGGAATCTTCATATTTGGACGCCAAGCTTGCCTTCCACGCCAAGGAGAGTCCCATCTGGACACGGGTAGAGTCCTCGGTCTTTGTATCTTCACAGCCCATCAGTATGGCCTAGGTATAATCGGCCGGACACCCGAGGACCCCTTAATCCTGGACTCCCTCAGTAGCCCCTGAACTAGGCTTCAATGACGAGGTGTTCGACATGCGGATTGTCTTCGGCATTGCAAGGCGGGTTCCCCTTTGTGAATACTCCAAGATAGTCTTCGGACGAACGTGTCCGGATCTGCAACACAAGTACCAGACACAACCGCACAGAGTATAATATTTCACGAGTCCAATCCGCTGACAACTTTTTGCAGCGTGATGCCACGTCACCACCCGATCATTATTTTGAGCATGGCCTGATGCTCCATGTTCTGAGACGTGGTTTTTTTGGCACGTCTTTTCAAAGCAGAGATCGTGTCCCCTTATTACCGGATTCGTATCAACACGAATGTGGTAATCCAACCGTTTTTTTTGGTACGATTCCCTGGGAATAGGCAAGTTTTAAGGCCTAGGAGGAGGCGTTCGATATTCACAGCCTTTATAAAGGGGTACAGACCCGCATTTCTCCACGCTTGCTTCTTCCTCAACCTTTCCTACCTCGAGTTCCAACACCCAAGGTTCGACTTCATGGCTTCACTCTCCCCAATCATGTCCGGATCCAGCCCATAGGGCCGATGGGTGGCTTCCTCTGTTATAGAGGAGGATATTGCGAAGCTTCGTGCGGCCAGATACCTGACCGCGGAGATCCCCCACAGGCTTCCTGCTCGAGGACAGGTTATTCCTACTCCCAGATCCGGCGAGAGGGTTGTATTCATCTCCCACTTCCTCCGAGGGCTAGGATTCACTCTTCATCCCTTCGTCCGGGGGCTCATGTTTTACTACGGACTAGATTCTCATGATCTGGCCCCAGATTCTTTTCTTCACATCTCGATGTCCATTATCACATGCGAGGCCTTTCTCCGTATTCCCCCACACTTCGGCTTATGGCTCAAGACCTTTAGTGTGAAGCCGAAGGTAGTCGACGGGGAACAAGCGGAGTGCGGAGGTGCTAGTGTGAGCAAGCTTACCGATGCTCCCTGTACAAAAGGCTCTTTCACCGAAACTACTAACATATGGCAGCGGGAGTGGGTTTACGTCACTCAACCCCGCGGTACCAAGTGGGCAGCTATACCCGCATTTCGATCTGGCCCTCCGTTACAGCTAGCATCATGGATTAATAAGGGGCTGAGCTGGGGATCAATTGATGAAGTGCAGACTCTACAGAGCCGCATCCGGAGCCTCCTTGAGAAGGACATCGATCTTATCAACGTGATTCAAGTAACGTTGGTTCGCCGGGTCCTGCCGTGCTAGCGACGGCCTCTCTGTATGTGGGAGTCTAATCCGGAAGGACCACAGACCCTCCAACACTTCTTCGGCACTACACACAAAGGAATGTGGAAGTTGTTTTTCGAGAAACGAAAGCAGTGGCCGGACACTACCGAGGACATCGGCCTTGACAACAACCATCCGGATACCTCGGTAAGCGCTTGACTCCCGAACAATTTTTAGCTATGCATGCCATAATACGATGTTGAGCAAACTATCTTCTTCCAGGGCTGGATAAAGAAAGAGGAGCGAATTAGGTGTTCGGCCCCCCTTCCCGAAGACTCAGCGGATCCCGTATTAAGAAGGATGCTGGCCCCGGCACCGTACAAGATGCATGTGAAGGAGGACAAAGCGGAGAGCGGGAGGACCAAAGGTGGCCTCCATCCCGAAGGAATGCCATAAACTGTGTCCGGGGAGATCAAAATCAAATCGCCCGAAGAAAAAATAAAGGAGAAGCCAACATCCCTTCCCCCATAGTAAGAAAAGGGCCGCCTCCGAAGGTTGGGACGGAAAGTCTCCTAAGAGAGGCAAGATGCCACCGTCGGGCGGCTCGGGCTTGGAAGAGGATGTTGCCGCACAGTTCCACAGTGAGGATAGACCTATAGCCAAATCATAAGTGAACAGGGGTGTTTTAAACATATCACGTTCCTTTCCTGTTACCAAGGTATCATTTAGAATATATATTTTTGTCGTTCCGCACACTACTTTCTTCAACAATCCTCCTCTTCGGGAGATCTTTGTCGGCGTTCTGGGAACGGGGGTCCCCAGACTTGCCTGCCTGCGGCCTGCGGCATGGCTCGAAGGAGGCCCAGCACGACCCATCTTCATCAACACAAGCTCAAGACCCTTGCGAGGGGCCAGACTGCAGGCGGTCGACAAGGAGCTTCCTCGTGCACGCATCGCCGAGCTGGCTCATGAGGAGGCGGAGAGTTCAAGGCAGGGTACTCGCGAGGTGCCCATGACGCAAGCCATGATTTACCAAGGGCGCGGTCGGGCGCCAGCCCGCAAAGTCCTCCTTTCCTCTTTGGTGCAAAGGGAGCAAGCGCAGCGAGAGCATCAAGCAAAGGCATCCGCTTCGTGCAACAAGACCAAGACCAGCCCAACGGCTGGAAGGGAGTCATTGGAGCCCAAGCAAAGGCCATCACCAGAGCCTTTGGCAAAGCGAGGACCAACTTTAGTCGATAAGTGTACCCGCTGTTCCCTTCAAATGGCCAATTGTTGGCGCCTTCCCGCTCAATATTTGGGAAGAGGCCCAGGCCTTCGCCTATAAATAGGAGTAGCCACCCCAGGGCGGAGGGACCCAGTGACCGAGATCCGAATCCTCATCAAGAAAACAGAGCTAGAGCGATCAACCCCACCTAGCAGTTCATCGCACCCGCCAAGAATGCACTCATGAGGCTGTTTTTCCTTGTATTGTTCCTCATCAGCCCAAGAGGCAATCTACCACACCACACAGTGGAGTAGGGTATTACACCACAATGGTGGCCTGAACCAGTATAAATGTCGTGTCTCTTGTGTTGTTCCATTAGTAGTTTAGGTCCCAGCGATTCGGTGAGGTGCGAGACGGTGGAGGGTTGGATCTCCGCGCGCACCCCAGTGTTCGAATCTCAAGGGTCTGCCGGAACCCGAAATCCGACATTGGCACACCAGGTAGGGGTGCGCCGGAATCTGCCTTTCGTCGCCTCGTTCTTCCCCCACCACCGCAACCACGTCTGACGCCCGTCGGGCCCGCACCAAGCGCCGAGCCGCCCTCGCCTCCCATGTCGCCCAGACAGCTCCTGCCGGCGGGCGCTCGCTGCTCCTCGTCACCGCCGTCAACGCCGCCACCGCCCGGCGGGAACGAGCAGCAAGCATCGCCCCGCACTGGCCCATGAGGCAGACGGCCGCACCGCCACGCCGCCACCCGCTGGTTCTTCGCCACGCGACGCCTGCGGCGCGGTGGAGGCCCGAGCTGCACTCATCGCGCAAACGAGCTCCTGCGCTACCGCCCGCCGACGACGTTTATGAAGAATGGCTCGACCGAAGTCGCCGAGGTCGCCCACGCTGCAGGAGGCGCCCCGCACCGTCTGCCTCGCTGCACCGCACTTCGCCAAGCACGGGCGATGAAGCTCCCGGGCGCCTACCGCCTCTTCTCAAGAAGGCGCCTGCCCCAAGGCGCGCCCTGGGCGAAACCCGCCCGCCAGTGCCGGCGCGTAAGAGCAGAGCTGTCAAGAAGTTCTCGCCCACGAGAAGCTGCCCGAAGCGCCCGCCCAAAGACGTCAGAACTCCGCTGCCCCAGCCGCGGCGCGCAGGAGGCCCGCAAGACCAAGCTCTCTCGTCAGACGAGGCCCCCGCAGCCACGGAGGGCTGCCGTGTTTTCACCTCCGAGCGCGCAGCGCCGCGGGCCCGCCAAGTTCAAGCCAGACCTGCCTCCCGCCACGACGGTACAGCTGACCCTACGGAGTTCCTCCAGCTTCACGAGCTGGGCATCGAGGCTGCCAACGGGATGAAAAGGTCATGGCGAACTGGTTACCCATGGCGCCAAGGACGGAGCCCGCACTGCTCCTGAATCCGCCCTGTGCACGATATCTTCCGGGCCGAGATGCGCACCCGCTTCATCACCAACTTCCGTGGTACTCGCGACCGCCACCCGCCGTGAGCGACATACGCGAATCAAGCAGAGCCGGGGAAACCCCGCAAAAGTACATCCAGCGCTTCAACAACGCATGCCTCAAGATCCCTGTGGTAACGGAGGAGGCCATCATCTCGCTTTCTCCGACGGGCGCGCGCGACGCCAAGATGAAGGAGGAGCCGGCGATGCATGAAGATCTGTGCACCTCCTTGAGCTGTTCAACTTGGCGACTAAGTGCGCCAGGCTGAGGAGGGCGCCTCCTCCTCGAGCTGCCTGCCACGGATCCCAAGAAAAGAAGTCCAAGGGCAAGGACGTGAAGCGCAAGGGGCTGCCGCATCAAGGCCGAACCGCACACCAAGCGAGGCGTAGATCAGCCCGAGTCCTCCAAGGGCAGTCGGTACTACGTGTACCACGCACCTCCACACCCACAACACTAATGAATGCCAAGAGCTCCGGGCCGTACGCGAAGGAAGGGTCGGCAGACACCCCGAAGCGCAGCGACCGGGCTACGGCCGAGGAGGAGGAAGGAATGCAGGACGCTGGAAGACATGGCCGCGGCGCCAAGGGTGGCGCGACCAACCTCGCGAGGACCGTTGGCAAGACTCGCCATGAGGGAGGCTGGAGGATCAGCCTCGCGAGGATCGCCCTGCAGGGAACACAGGCCTCGCTCATTGCCGCCGCAGCCAAGGAGAAATGAGGACCGCCATCGACGAGGGGCTGGGGCTTCCAGAACTGCGGCGATCGCTCAGATCCCGGGCGGAGCTCAAGCCCCAGCCTCTCGCAGCATCTTCAAGAAGTTCACCCGCTGTGAATGCAGTCCTCCCAAGCTCGAGGCCGCGCGCCCTCTCGTGGTCGGCGCGGCGCCATCACGCTCAGCTTAGCGGATCAGCTCAAGCGCGCGCCACAGCCGGAGTTCTCCCGATGCTTTGTTCCTCAATCATTAGCAACGGCCGGACACCAAGACCTCATCGACGGCAGGGCAGGACTCAACGCCCCGTCCGTGGAAACATTCAACAATCTTCGCGCCTTATACCAGCTTCAGCCAACCAAGCCTTTCTCCGAGTCACCGACGGCTCCACGGTCCCGATCGGGCAGGCCCGCTTCCTGTCACCTTCGGGCTCGCGACAACTACCATACCGAGCTCATCGACTTCGACGCCGCCCACATTCGCCGCCAGACAACGCCATCCTCGGGTACCCGGCGGCCAAATTTATGGTCAGAACTCCACCACGGCTACAACGCCCTCAAGATGCCAGGGAGCGGCGGGTCATCATGGTGCCCTGTGAAGAGAGAGAGCAGCAGCTCCCCGGAGCGAGCCTTTCAGCCGCATCGCTAGAAGACCTGCACCACAAGCAGCAGGAGGCATCCCGAGGCCGCACTCCAAGAAGAAGAAGACATCGACCGCCCGGCTCCTCAAGAGGCAGGCCTCAGGCCCGTGCCCCGCCAGGGGGAGCCTCCTTCCATCGCGATAGGAAGCGCCTGGCGCCTCCTCAGCCGGGCTCGGGGCTCTCCCGTGAGGGCCGCCGCCTCGCCAAGGTCACGAGGGAGGCGCTTGGGCACCACGTGAGGCGTGCTTGAAGCACGCTTCCGCAAGCAGAGCAAGGCAAGGAGGGCCGAACCCTCGGGAGTTCGCTGCCAAGGCCATTCAGAGCTACATGAGTCAAGGGTCATGAGGGGCAGCCGCCACTGCCAGGCCCCCCATCCAGCGAGGATGGTGGGCTGCGCGTCCTGCATCGACTTACCAGGGCTCAACCAAGTCGCGCTCAAGAGCGCCTGCCCTCGCGAGTGGGACGCTATGCAGGGCCCGCCCACAGCTACGCAAGCGCATGCCTCACGGCCTGCCAAACGCGGTTGCTGCACACCAAAGATCTCATGAGGGACATCCTGAGGCTCGAGAGGTCGCACGCCGCAGCCCCGGCGGAGATGGAGATGGCCCCGAGGAGCCGCCAGCCCCCCGGATCCTCCCGAGGCCCCGGGCTTGGGGGCTCGTGAGGATCGGCCCCGCAGCCCACCGAGTCTGCTACACCAACACCCTTCATCCCCAACATCACCAGTGACATCTTTAAGTTTTGTTTCTGGCCGGGAGCGCCTCAGGTCAGATTATTCCTGTGCCATGGGTCCGCCCCTCGGCATGTATCCCTTTTATTTCATGTCATTAGCCTATCCTGTTGGGGCGCCTCGGCTGCATCATCCCTGCCGCCGGGCCTGTCCCAGCTGGCATGTATCCTTCTTACGCTTTCCTTAGGATTATGCTCTCGCCCCACCATGCTTGTTATTTGGTGCCTTTTCCGGGTGACGGAATCTTGCACGCTAAAGGGGTGCCGAGCATCGCGACTCAGTGGCTCCTACCGCTCTCCGCCCTCACCCTCCGGTCTTGTCCATGGCATCGCGACCGGCTTGCCAACGACGGCCGAGACCAGCCCGAGAGCCGGACCCGAGGACGAGAGTTGTCAGATCTAACCCAGCTTGCTGCTAAAGGGGGGGTGCCCGAGCATCGCGACTGTGGCTCCTACCGCCTCCGCCCTCACCCTCCGGTCTTGTCTATGGCATCGCGACTGGCTTGCCAACGACGGCCGAGACCAGCCCGAGAGCCGGACCAAGACGAGAGCACCGCATCCGCCAAATTTGTAGGAACACACTCAAGATAAGGCTCAGAGCCAGCGAACCCGCCTTGAGGTAGGGCCCCGTGAGCCCTGCGCTGGCCCACGGGTGCCCCAACACACCTCGCGAGGCCTCTCGCGCCTCTCCCAAGCAACTAATGGCAGAACTAACGATCGCCACGGCGAGATCTTGTTCCTTTTGTGGTGAACCTGCAGGGTCCCTCCAAGGAGCACGAAATGACCTAGCCACGCAATCTCTCGCCGGCCAAGGCACGGACCTAGCGCCGCACTAGGAAGCATTGTCCTGACCCTCGAGATAAGTCACCCTCCGGACACACTAGTTATCGCAACACCATCCCCACACTCAATGCAACCCCGTGTTAGCAACGTCGCTCTCCTTTCTCACCAAATGATGGCTGCTTGAGCACCAAGGGGGACCCCCTGAGCATCGCAACTCAGGGGCTCTTATCGACCTCGGCCGCCACCTCCTCGCCTTGACCACGCATCGCGACCAGGCATACCAGCGACGGCTGAAGCCGCTTTGGGCTGGGACCTGTCGGCACAGAGCATCAGGCCCTCGTGAGGACTGAAAGGAGGAAACTGAGCTAGAACGGAATGAGCATCTCGCACCGCTTCATAAAAAGGATTATATTGACGGATGGATCTGCAAACATCTTACAAGCCCCGTGGGTATATTCTGGCCTCGCAGAACAAAAGGCGCGATCCTAAGGAATCCTAACTACAGGGGGCATCGCGCAGATGCCATCACCAACAAGGCCACCCGTCCGCGCCAACCCCATCCAGATCAAGGGCGGCGACGACCGACGAGCCCGCCTCTGCCCGGGAGCGGCGCAGCTCGGAGGCTCAGAGCGAGCCGCCGCCTCCTCCGGCGCTGTAAAGAGCTCGGCGGAGCAGCTGATCCTCCGCGCTTTCGCCGCGAGGAGCGCTAAGGGGCGATCGGCCGCCTCGCCTCACCGCAGCAGGATCCCGACCACCTCTCCCGGCAGCACTTCCAGCCGACGACCCTCCGCCAAGACCTTGAAGGACACCACCAAGCACCATCGCACTCAAGGTGGATCGTGAGGGCGCCTCATCCCGCAGACTGGCGACCACGCCCAGCCTCGAGTCATGAGGACTCGCCTGGGCAACTACACACCTCCGCCTTTGTCATGAGGGTGCCGCAGCCGGGCGCATGCAGCCAGAGTCTCAGGGGTTCTTCCCGCCGGACGACGGAGGCGAAGAAAGAAGGAAGACGAATCCAAGATTTAGGAGGCGCGGTGACGTGAAGCATGAACTCCCGGCAGAGCCTCGCCAGGACCTGTGGGAAGACACACAACTTTAGGACCTCGGCGTCGTCCCTTCGTGAGCCGCCAATGTGCGCAGACAAGGAAGAGGGAACCTGGTGGCGGCCGCCGCACTGTGGCATGGGCGCCTTAGCGAGCGCCTTGCCCGACATCAGAGGGCAAGCCGCTTTGGGGGAGCAGGTCAGATCCTCTTGAGGAGCCTTTCCTTCTTCCGTGGAGAACCGCGGATCGGAGCCATGGCAACCGATTAAACGAGGAGGAGGGAAGTAGAAGGATAGATCGAAGGGCGCAAGGCCGTTCTGCATTTATAGCCGGGCGAAGGCCAACCGTCGGGCTCCACGATCACCGTAATCATGACAGACTCGCATGCGGGACTTGTCGAGTCCGGTGGTTACCGAGGCATCATGGGGAAGCAAAGCGACGTGTTCAATCAACCGCCACGCTGCGCCTAAGGCCGCAGAGCTGTTAGGGCTCCGCGACGCTCAGACTTGCCCTTTCGCCTCTCGCCGCCTGTTCGGGCGCGCCAGGCCCGGGGCTACTGCCGGCATTCTGGGAATGGGGTCCTCAGACTTGCTCGCCTGCAGCTTGCGGCGTGGTTTCAAGGAGGCCCAAAGACGCCCATCTTCATCAATGCAAGCTCAAGACCTCGCGAGGGGCCAGATTGCGGGCGAACGACAAGGAGCTTCCTCAGCACGGCCTCGCCAGCTGGCTCATGAGGAGGCAGAGTTCAAGGCAGGTACTCATGAGGTGCCCATGACGCAAGTCATGATTTACCAAGGGCGCCAATGGCGCCAGCACAAGCAAGGTCCTCCTTTCCTCTTTGGTGCAAAGGGAGCAAGCGCAGCGAGAGCATCAAGCAAAGGCATCCGCTTCGTGCAACAAGACCAAGACCAGCCCAACGGCCGGAAGGGAGTCATTGTGGAGCCCAAGCACGCGCCATCACCAGAGCCTTTGGCAAAGCGAGGACCAACTTTAGTCAGATAAGTGTACCCGCTGTTCCCTTCAAATGGCAATTGTTGGCGCCTTCCCGCCAATATTTGGGAAGAGGCACAGGGCCTTCGCTTATAAATAGGAGTAGCCACCCCTGGCGGAGGGACCTGTGACCGAGATCCGAATCTCATCAAGAAAACAGTAGCTAGAGCGATCGAACCCCACCTAGCAGTTCATCGTGACTCCGCCAAGAATGCACTCGCGAGGCTGTTCTTCCTTGTATTGTTCCTCATCAGCCCAAGAGGCAATCTACCACACCACACAGTGGAGTAGGGTATTACACCACAATGGTGGCCTGAACCAGTATAAATCTCGTGTCTCTTGTGTTGTTCCGTTAGTAGTTTAGGTCCCAGCGATTCGGCGAGGTGCGAGACGGTGGAGGGTTGGATCTCCGCGCGCACCACCGTGTTTGAACCTCAAGGGTCTGCCGGAACCCAAAATCCGACAATCTTCTCCCGGAAATTATGGAAAGCGAGACGCCTCCATCGGCCTCCTCGCCCAACAAGGCAGACGACTTCGAGGTGTCATCCCGGAGGGTCTCTCCCGATCAACAAGTGGTGCGAGGGATGATGAAGACTTTACCCAAAGGTGATACTTCGGTAGCCCAAGGTCCGGGGGCTAACAATAAAGGCCCCGGACTATCCGGCTTACAGCCGGAGACAACTCTAGGGACGAATAAACGGATCCCTACAGAGGGAGGCTGTACTCCAACAGCAGCTTCCGGGGATCCAGAAGCATCGGATATTGACGAACATGCTGCGACAGGCGTCCGTCTCAGAGGAACATCGTACCTTGATGGGTACGGTGGTTGGGAAGGTTCTGTCCGCGAAAGCGGATTGAATGAAGCCTTGACGAGCCTGCTAAGAGGCTTTGAGGTTTGTAATGTAAGGTTTTCGATTGTGTTTTATTCACAAAATGCTCCTGTGTATAGATAGTAGCCCCTGAGACTCTGATTGGCTTCCCGAGGGAGGCAATCTGAGGATCATAAAGATATTCCCAGGAAATAATCTGACTTTTTGGAACACAGGTTGTTACCTCCCTGGCTACTGCCCGAACTACAGAGGTTGCAGATCTGCAGCGGAAGATTGATGAGGCGGATGATTACATCACGCTTATCAACAGGCGTCTTGACGAGGCACAAGGTATGTATTTGGGGCACTCATTACATGCATTAATCATGACGCCAAGGATTGTATACTGAGATATGCATAACTGCAGATGGTGCCGCCGCAGTTGAGATCCTGCGGGCTGAGCTAGCCCAGGTCAAGGAGCAGGCCCGGGTTAGCAATGCGGCTGCCGAAAAGGCATCTGCCGAGTTAAAGGCCAGACAGGTTGCTCGGCACCAATGCGAGGAGAGAATATCCACGATGGAGCATGAGCTAAAGGATGTCTCTGGCCGCTGCGAATTCCTCGAAAAGGATAATAAAGCCAAAACGGCTGATCTTGACAAGGCCTTACGAGAGGCGAAAGAAGCGCGCTCCGAATCTAGAGCGGCCCGGGAGGAGATCCGGCAAGCTGGGGAGATCGTGGCTAGTAAGCCCTTTTTATTACAAACTAAGTTTGGTGATCCGAATTATGCCCCGCTTAATCAGGTGTGGAGTTCTCTAGACGCGTTATTGGACTTGCCGAAGAGTGCTTCCGATCCGGCGCTATTTTACCAAGCGCAAGAAGGATATGTGATGGAGAAGCTTTTCTGGTCACAATTCGGTGTGTCAAAGCGCCCACTGTTGCTAAACGAACAGATGACACAATGGGACAAGCTCCATAGACTATCCGGTTCCGCCATGAAGGACGTCATGGTCGGGCTATGGCCGACCGAGCTGATTCCGGATAGTTATTTTGGTTTGGTGCGGTGACTTGCTGATGCAGTGCCTCGTATCGACGCCGTTAAGCGGTCGGCGTGCATTGAGGGTGCACGGATGGCCTTTGCCCGTGTCAAGACATACTGGGCGAAGATGAAGGCCATCGACGTTGCAGCGAAGAGTCCACCCAAGGGTAAGGACTATCACGCAACAGAGCATTATTTTGAGGATGTCTTAGAGGGTGCCCGCTTGATAGAGGGTCAATGCTCGAAAAATATGATATTCGAGTGAAATGTATGGAAACTGTAAAAGATAATTTTATAATAAGGCTATTTTCTTTTTAGTTTCGCCTAAAACTTTTTTTCCTCCTGTGCAGACGTTTTTGTATAATCTGAAAGTTTTCCAGTCGTCGGCTTCAGCCCCCTTGTGTAAAGTACGAGGGTGTTCGGAAAAGCATTTGATCACTCTTGACCCAACGTCTTGGTACATGAAGGAGGTGTTGGTATGTACACAATTTATTCAATATGGTGTGTGACGTAAATGACCTAAAGAAAAGGCCCTTCGTATAATACGGAGGAAATCGCGAAAGATTCCAATAAGTCATTGAGTGGTTGAACAGCTCTCACCTCATCATGATAGTCAGTTTTCGGCTTTCTCTACTGAGGTGCTTGACCAGATGAACCGGAAGCACAATCGCAGTCGTTCTCCCTTTACTACCCTAGTTGATAGAGGGGAACGTAAGGTAGCAAGCACAGGAGCCGGACAACCCAACTATTGACCCAAGACATGATCCGGAGCTGATGCATATAAGGCCAAACTCGTGACGCCGAAGTATGCTATAAAGCTATTCGGACTTGTTGGCAACTCATTTGTTCCCATACCGAGCCCCTGGCAATTTTGTGCCGAGGTGTGTGTGAAACAACCAAGGGAGCAAAATTCAGTTCTGTTAGTAAAAAGCAAATACTGAATACGGATTATGTTCACGGGACCTGAGTGGTATGTCAATTGTTAATTTACAGATAGCCGCGCCGCAACCACGGCTATTTGACATGCCAAGGGTCGAAGGCTGAGGAAAAAGGCACTTTACAGGCTCGTAATAGAGAGTGTGGTCTACAAAAAGTTATTTTGGACCTCCTGTCGCACGTCTATGCCGCCTTTCCTCGGTAAAAGGACTCCTTCACAGGAATAACCCTTGGGTGATTGTATGAACCCGAACTCCGATAGAGTCGGTGAGATGACCAACCTTTGAGCCACCTGTGGTAGAGGATAATGAAAAAGAAAGAGTAAGTAGAAAAGAAAAAGGGAGGAGGTTATGGGCGTACTTGTAGGCCCGTCCATATTGTGCTTCCGTTGATGCCCAGGGTATTTTAAGTGCATAGTTATGTATGCGCGACACAGTTTTTGCTGGTGTATGAGGCGGACGGTGGAAGCCGAATTGCTAGTACAACTCCGAAATCGGTCGGTCCTGCTGAGTGCAGACCGGCGGCTTAATGGCCGACAAGTTATGTGGTTTAATAAGACCGATGTGTACTTCGGATGAAGTAACCATAGTGTGATCCTCAGTCCGGAGGGAGTGCTTCTGATGCTCCCCTGTAGAGGTGTGTGTCACGTATACCATGTTCATTGTTTTTACTTCGGGGGGAATTGCTTCTGACCCCCGGTATTTGGTTGGTGAGTCTCTTCGTCATCGCTATCACCGGGCGGCCTCTTCTCCTTGTGTTCAGCGTTGAGTTTGCCGGCCTGTTTGAAGACCCAACAGCTTCTGTTGGTGTGATTAGCTGGTTTATCGGGGTTGCCATGAATCTGGCAGGGCCGATCCAATATCTTGTCTAAATTGGATGGTCCGTCTCTATTTGCCTTGAATGGCTTTTTCCGTTGACCGGGTTTGGGGCCGCTGAATCCGGCATTGACCGTTGTGTTGTGCGTTCTTTCATTATCATCACGACGTTTGTGTTTACTGCGTCGTGGCTTGCCATTGCCATCTCAGACTTCGGAAGTGTCCGGATCGCTGGCGCTGTTGCTTCTATGAGCGAGCCAACTGTCTTCTCCCGTGCAAAAGCGGGTCATCAAAGCGGTAAGGGTTGACATGGATTTTGTTTTTTCTTGACCGAGGTGGCGAGCGAGCCATTTGTCCCGGACGCTGTGTTTGAAGGCCGTTAGGGCCTCCGCGTCCGGACAGTCGATGATTTGGTTCTTTTTAACTAAGAACCTAGTCCAGAGCTTCCTGGCTGACTCTCTGGGCTGCTGGACGATGTGACTTAAGTCATCGACATCTGGTGGCTGGACATATGTACCTTGGAAGTTGTCGCGGAAGGCGTCTTCCAAATCCTCCCAACTGCCAATAGAGTTTTCAGGCAGACTGTTTAGCCAGTACCGAGATGGCCCTTTGAGTTTTAGTGGGAGGAATTTGATGGCATGAAGGTCATCTCCGCGGGCCATATGAATATGGAGAAGGAAATCCTTGATCCATACCGCAGGATCATTTGTTCCATCATATGATTCGATATTCACAGGTTTAAACCCTTCTGGGAATTCATGCTCCATTACTTCATCTGTGAAGCACAGAGGGTGTGTGGCGCCTCTATATTGGGCCACATTGCGACGTAGCTCCGACGGAGTCCGTCTGCGGTTTTCGACCTGGGCGTGACTAGGTTTATCATGTCCGAATAGGTAGCCGTCGTCGCGTGTCGAGGCGCGTCCTTGCGATCCGTAGATCGATCTGGATTGTCCTGCTCTATTGTCCAGGTCCTGTCGAAGGTCATATGTATAACCCCGAGCTGTTCTATTTCTGTTTTTACGTTGAGGTGGGGCGGGCTGCTGTTCGGCTTGAGTTGCCTTTTTATCCCGACCGCGTGGTGGTCGGTTAGCCGCATTGTCCCGACCGCGCGGTGGTCGGTCGGCCGCATTGCGCGAGGGAGGTACGGGCTCTGGGGCCTCCTCGTCGAACTGAGGTAGCAATTTGTGCTTCGGTTAACTCTTGGCTGGGCGCTTGAGGCCGTATTCTTCGGCTGCCAGGACATCAGTCCATCTGTCATTGAGCAGATCTTGGTCAGCTTGAAGCTGCTGTTGTTTCTTCTTCAGGCTCCTTGAAGTGGCAATTAGTCAGCACTTAAAGCGCTCCTGCTCGAGAGGTTCCTCGGGCACGATGAAATCCTCGTTGCCGAGGCTCACTGTCGGTGTCAAAACCGGCAAATCTCGGGTAGGGGGTCCCGAAATGTGCGTCTAAGGCAGATGGTAAAAGGAGGCGGAGGACACGATGTTTACCCAGGTTCGGGCCCTCTCGATGGAGGCAATACCCTACTTCCTTCTTGATTGATCTTGATGATATGAGTATTACAAGAGTTGATCTACCACGAGATCGTAGAGGCTAAACCCTAGAAGCTAGCCTATGGTATGATTGTTGTATTCCTACGGACTAAACCCTCCGGTTTATATAGACACAGGAGGGGGCTAGGGTTACACAAAGTCGGTTACAAGGAGGAGATCTACATATCTCAGACAAAGCTTGCCTTCCACGCCAAGGAGAGTCCCATCCTGACACGGGACTAAGTCTTCAATCTTGTATCTTCATAGTCCAACAGTCTGCTAAAGGATATAGTTCGCTGTCCGGAGACCCCTAATCCAGACTCCCTCAAGAGCTCCCCTAACCAGGCTTCAATGACGATGAGTCCGCGTGCGATTGTCTTCGCATTACAAGGCGGGTTCTTCAAGATTCTCAATACCGCCAGTAGTGTCCGGCCCCATAAATGTTGCACTTCTTGGCTTCGAGCCCAATAATGGCTATCTTCCACGTGTCGAGCGAATGCGAGAAGCCAGGGCATTTTTACATTTGCCACCCTAGCCATGTGAGTAAACTGAGACGGGGATTCGTAGATCCAGATCACACCATCCTCCCATGGCGAGTATCCATCGGAGCGCGCTCGAAAAAATCCATTCCAACATGGCCGGCCATCGCAGCTCCTCTCGCTCTCGTAGCCCTAAGCCCGATGATTGGAAGAAGTGTTCCGTCCCGCACAACCAATTATTAGAGTTACAGACCCAGGGATTTCTCCCCCCAGCGTATATGGTCCCTGTTCGAGCCGGGCTCGCCGCCTATAATGGTGGGGAGCAAGCGGAGAGCTTTCCCAATCCCTCAAAGGGGGACCGGGTATACCTTGTCCCTTATTTATTTAGGGGACTTGGATTTCCAATCCATCCATTCCTCCGCGGGATCCTGGAGTTTCATGGCCTCCTGTTGCATAATCTCACCCATGCTTCCATATTACACATCGCTGGTTATGTTGCCTTTTGTGAGCTGTTTCTGGGCTGCAAAGCTCATTTCGAGCCGTGGAAGAGGCTATTCTGCCTTGTGCCCCGTACACAGAAGGGGTCAATATATCAAGTGGGCGGAGCCGAAATATGGCGCATCGCCGGGACCGGATACCTGTCCGGTACCCCGAAGAAGACATCCGAAGACTGGCCTTCGGAGTGGTTTTACATGGAGGACGTCCCCCTTCCAGATCCTATTCGGATGGGTCTTCCCGAGTTTGACAATGCCCCTTTAGAAACGCCGAAGCTGGCGCCCTCGGAGCCCTCAGGAGGAAGATAATGGAGAAGTCCTTTACCTGATGGGCCGGATAAAAGTACTGGCTCAATCAGGACTGACAATAACCGAGGTTATGTCAATATGTATAATGCGGGGAGTGCATCCACTTCAATATCGAGGGCACCCCATGTGGCACTTTAACGGGGAAGATGATGCCACCCGCTTCGGGCGTAAGGGACCGGACTCAGTTGCTGCTCTAGCAAAAATTCTGTCCGATTTGTACAGAGAGGAAGAGGAGTTCATCCGCATTAAGCCACGGGATGGATTATCCATGTACAACCCTCCAAGCTGGGTGAGCTGTCACTTTATACTCCCAGCCCTCCTGCATTCATCGTCATAAGTATTTACCTTGGCATTTCATGGAAGGAACTGCGAAAAGCTGTAAGGAAGGTCAACAGCCCACCTCCAAAACCGGAGGACCCTGACTGGGCCCTCGATCCCGGACTCGAAGAGGATCCGGACATATTTGTGGAGCTGATCGACAGGACATTCTATCAATTGAGCTACGATGATGCCATGGTGGCCATCATAGCCGACTATCCGGGGCTACTCCCTGCATCGCATGTAAGAAAAACTAGATCCCCAACTTCCAAGAAGGATCCCCTTTTATGCACTTCACCTACTGTACACATATGGTGTTTTACAGGGAAGGCCCTCGGGACGCCATGCCGAACCCGCATTGACTCGCCAACAAGGGGCACCGAAGCTGGGTAGGCTAAAAAGGAAGGCGGCCAGGACTGAGACGCCGGCGCAGAGGTATGATACAGAACCTCGCTCCGTGGTTGTCGTCTTTTAAAATATGATAACGCCCATGTTTCCTAGTAGGAAAACGCCGCCGACTATATCCGAGAGGTTGCCATCACGCCCACCGCCGGGCCTGTGGTCGAATATAGAGGCGGAAGCTAACACGGGAGAACGCCGGATGCTCCTCCCACAGAGGATGCCGATAAACTATCCGCTACAAATTCAAGTGGAGAGCGCTTATGAATCACAAAGGCCGCCGGTCAGACCGTGACGCTTGTTTCTCCCAAGAGGCATTTGATGCCTTCAACTCAGAGACGCAGACATCCGTGATGCTCAAAATGGTCTTGCTGAGCCACGCATCAAGATGTAAAGGATATACGGTAAGAAAATCTAATGATTATATATATCAAGAGTCTCGAGACTTGAAACAGCTTGACACAACTGATTTAAGGATCATAACTTGTGCAGGTTCTTACATAGAAGAATACCCAATTGTCTCAAGAGCTGGAAGAATGCAAAACCCAGCTATGGGTCGTGGTTGGCGCGTTGAAGGAGTCCGAGAAGGCCCCCGCTGGTAATACTTGTTTCCATTCCAAAGAATGACAGGTACCAGATGGTATGCGGCATGCATGCAAATTTGACAATAGATGTTGCAGATGACTCCGGAGTGAATCCGGAGGCCAGGCCGGGGGATGCACGACGTGTTAATCGACAGCCAATGTCACGAAGCGCGTGATTACGCGGGTCGTGCAGAGAAAATGATCTCCAAGACGCCAATATCCAGCTGGGCGTGGAACTGAAAGATGTTCGAGCCCAGCTTGCAGACTCCGTGAAGGGGAATAAGCGGCTTCGACGCGGCATTTTTAGTAAGTGCTTGAACGAACATTTGAAAGAGTTCGGCGAAGAAGCCGGCTAACAGAGTTATGTCTGCAGGTATGCTAACGGGTCGTCCCACGGAGGAGATGCCCGGGTCTGCGGGTGATCTTCTACCAGAGCTCTCACAACTGCACGAACAAGTTCGATAGGTGATGCAGGGTATTGCCCAAGCCTTGTGGCCATCCGCCTCCCCGCCATGGGGCATGGGAGAGCTTATAGAGAAGCTCAAGGGAGCGCGGTGGCGCTTCCGATTATGGAAGATATCAGCCTGCCGACAAGGTGCGAGGGAAGCCTGAGCCATGGTGATGACGCGATATACCAAAGCTGACCCAAACCACATGGCCGAGGTTGGACCTGTGGGGCCTGATGGGAAAGAGATCCCCGTCAGTTTGGTGTATGACCAAGTAGAATTAGCCGCAAAGTATTCTCAACAAGATTGTAGGCTAGACAGCCTGTTGGATGGTATAGAAGAAGAATTTAGCCAGTCTAAGTGACTGTGTAATTTAAGTGACATATATAATGTCCCTAGCCCGATTGTAAATCATTTGTCATGGCGGACCTTTTCGCTTCGACCTCTGGACCCGATAGTCCGGAGTGTATCCGAATACCCGCTCGGTTGTGTAAAAATTGGGGTATGTGTGGAAACCAGGCATACGGGTCATAAGTGCTTGAACAGACAAGTACCCAACTAGCTATGTTATATTACATGGATAGTAAGAAACATCTTCCAGGAGAATAGTTCATAAGGGTTCCTTTCCTCGGCACGCATGCCCTAATGTGCATGTCCGAATCATGGAAAGAAACGCATGCTATAAACATCCGGGGCATGTATCAAAATAAATAAAAGTCATCTTTGTTCACCGATCAATATTCCCTTAAGAACGCTTAGCTTTCGCTTCACCCACCGAGGTACACATCGGCTGACCCGGCAAGAATAATCACAGAGGTGTTCCCTTATGCCCCAGCCAATTAACGGAATGTAGGGCATAAACACAAGAGCCAGGCAACCCAGCTTGGCCAAAACTTAAGTCATGTCGATGCATATAATGGCGAAAAAAGGTACATGTGCAAGAATAACACATATGTGGGGCATGAAGCCCAGAAGAATAGTTATATTAAGCTTCTGTATAAGAAGCCCCCAGGTATAATGAGCGCAGTTAGCGCATCAAGATTGTGTAGTCAAGACACAAGTTAGCCTTAGAAGGCCTTGACGAGAAGGAAAAAAGAAGAGAGAAAGAGAGAAAAAGACAGATAACGATATGCAAAAAAATTGACGGGGTAAGGAGACGAACATAGAGTCCGCACTAGGCGAGAATCATGGAGTCCGGCCGCTGCTCCATGGGTTTGGCTCGAGTCGATTGTCCGATGCATCCAGCAGACGGTACGCTCCACCAGTCAGAACCTGGTCAATAATGAAGGGACCTTCCCATTTGGGCTTGAGCTTGTTCTTTTTCTTCTCCGGCAGGCGTAGAACTAGTTCGCCAACGTTATAGGTTTTGGCATGTACTTCTCTCGCTTTGATACCTTCGAGCCTGTTGTCGATAGAATGCGGAACGGCTTTTGCCATGTCATGTTCCTCCTCCGTATGCCCAACTGTCCCGCCGACGAGCTCGGCCTCTTTTTCTTCATACATGCGCACTCGAGGTGAGTCGTGGAATTATGTCGCAGGCGAACCGCCTTCGCCGCATACACCATAAAAATGGTGTGTATCCGGTAGTGCGATTCGCGTGGTCCGTGATCCCCATAGTACGGAGGCGAAGCCTCTACCCAAAGGCGTGTTTGACTCCTTTAAGGACCGCGACTAATCTGGGTTTGATGCCGCCATGATAAGACCATTTGCTCGCCGACTTGACTGTTAGTTTGTGGGTGATAGACAGAAGCATAATCGAGCTTGATGCCCATGTTGCTGCACCAAAGTTTTACCTCATCGGCTGTAAAGTTCGTGACGTTGTCAGTGATGATGCTGTGGGGGACACCATAACAGTGTACAACCCCAGATATGAAATCTATCACCGGTCCGGATTCAGCCGTTTTAACGGGTTTGGCTTCTATCCATTTGGTGAATTTATCCACCATGACTAGTAAGTAATTTTTCTTATGGGTTCCCTTTGAGGGTCCGCCATATCAAGCCCCTGCACCGCAAAGGGCCAAGTAACGGGATTGTTTGGAGAGCGGTAGGCGGTATATGGCTTTGGTTTGCAAAAGCTGGCAACCGACACAACGTTGGACCAGATCCTGCAGACCGCCTCGCCGCCGGCCAATAGAAACTCTGTACGGAAGGCCTTGCTTACAAGGGCCCGGCTATGCATGGTGGCCTCCAAGTCCAGCATGGATTTCTGCCAAAAGCTTCGCCCTTCCTCTTCGGAGATGCACCTTTGAAGGACTTCGTAGTGCTTTTCTTATAAAGCTCTCCTCGTGGACCTTGTAGGTTTTAGATCGCCGCACTATGCAGCAGGCCTCATTTTGGTCCTCGGTAGTTCCTCCTGTTAGGTAGGCCAGAATGGTTCTATCCATCGGGCGATGACAACCATTATCACCGGGCTGAAGGTGTTATTTCGGTGGCGAGCCTCCTATTGTGTTAGAGTGTTCGTATCCGTGTTTTGGCCGGTCCGACTATTGTTACCGTGTCCCTTCCCATACCACTTGATGGCTTAAAATCCTGTCCAAGAAGATGTTAGGCGGGATGTGGTCGCGCTTAGCGCCGATACGGCAGGATATCCGCCACCGATTGTTTTCCCGAGCCACATGGTGGAATTCTGCCCTCGAACTAAGCTGACATTTTCAGACGGCGCTATGATAAGTCGCTTTTTTCGGATCCTTTGCGTCAAGTTCCATTTATTTGAGATATCGCGAGGTTCGAGTCCCCACGCACCTCCAGCGCCGAATACCCATGGAAACTACCATCCAAGACCATGTAATAGGGCCTCGATTCGCTGCACCGTTGAGTCTGTATAGTATTTGGAGTACGATGGACTATGTTCCGTGGGGACGCCAGACGACGCCAGCCCCTGCACCAGCCAGCATTTTGGAGCCGTGGAAGTGCATGATCCAATTGAGTATGCGCTTTACTTTTTAGCGAGTTCGCTTCGGCCCATTCAGCGACAAAATCGCCAAGATTTATAATTTAATGGCTCGCCAAGGTCTATATGTTATGTCGAACGGAAGGAGCTCGATGGCCCATTTGGCAATCCGCCCGTGGCATCGCGTTGTTTATTATGTCATTGAGTGGTATTCCGAGGGCACCGTGATTGAACACTCTTGAAAGTAGTGTCAAGTTCCCGGATGCTATAAATACTGCTGTGATGCTATATTTTGATAATGTGGGTACTGTGATTTGCATGGAGGAGGACAAGGGATACATAATATACCGCTTTTGAAGTGGGAATTTATGTCCGTCTGCTCTCTCGACGACGAGCACCGCTATAACTTGGTGCGCTGTCACAGATATAACATCATTGGTTCGCCGACACTTGGCGCGCTAAGATTGGGTTGGTGGCCAAGATGGCTTTATTTCTTTCAATCCGCCAGGGCTGCCTCGCCCACTGGTGTTCGTGCAATCAAGAAGGCAATAAAGGGGTAATGCCTTTTCTCCTAATCGGGAGATAAAGCGGCTTAATGCCGCCACGCATCCAGTTAACTTCTGGATTTGCTTGAGGTCAATTGGGATAGCCAACTGTGACAGAGCTCGGATTTTAGCCGGATTTGCTTCAATTCCTCTGCTGGAGACGATGAAGCCCAGGAGCTTTCCAGCGGGAACGCCGAAAACACATTTTTCCGGATTGAGCTTGATGTCGTATGTTCGGAGATTGTCGAATGTGAGCCTCAAGTCTTCTATTAAGGATTCGACGTGTCTTGTTTTAACGACCACATCTTCTACGTATGCCTCCACTGTTTTGCCTATCCGTTTTTCCAGACATGTCTGAATCATGCGTTGATACATCGCGTCGGCGTTTTTGAGCCCGAAGGGCATTGTGTTGAAACAGAAGGAGCCGTACGGAGTAATAAATGTCGTTGTGGCTTGATCAGACTCCGCCATCTTAATTTGGTGGTAGTCGGAGTATGCGTCGAGGAAACACAGTGAGTCGTGTCCCGCAGTAGCGTCGATAATTTGATCGATGCGGGGGAGAGGGAAGGGATCCTTGGGGCAAGCCTTGTTAAGGTCCTTGAAATCGACACATAGGCACCAAGATTTATCCTTCTTTGGTACCGTCACCAAGTTTGCTAGCCAGTCCGGATGTTTTATTTCTCTAATGAATCCGGCCTCCAGTAACTTGGCCAGCTCCTCTCCCATGGCTTGTTGCTTAGGTTCAGAGAAACACCGAAGAGCCTGCTTGACCTGCTTGAAACCTTTTAAAATGTTAAGGCTATGCTCGCCAGCTTGCGTGGGATTCCTGGCATGTCTCAAGGATGCCAAAGTAATATGTCCCACCTCGCAGAACTCCCATAGTGCGCGCCTATAGCGGGGTTTAACTGTGCCCCGATGGATGTTGTTTTTGTAGGGTCCGTTGGGTGGACTTGGAATTTGACTATTTCATCTGCTAGTTTAAAAGAGGTGGACTTGGATCTTTTGTCGAGTATCATGTCGTCCCTGTCCACTGTGGAGCGCAGCGCAGTTAATTCCTCCGCCGCGAGGGCTTCAGATAGCGCCTCGAGGGCCAGTGCGGCTGTTTTGTTTTCAGCGTGGAGTGTTGTGTCCGGATCACTAGCTAGAGTAATGATTCCATTGGGCCCGGGCATTTTGAGCTTCATGTACCCGTAATGGAGTATGGCTTGGAAGATCGTGAATGCCTCCCGCCCTAGAAGGGCGTGGTATCCGCTACTGAACAGGGCCACTTGTAATGTAATTTCTTCGGACATGTAATTCTCCAGAGTGCCAAATACCACATCTAGTGTGATTTTCCCAAAAGAACGCGCATCCCGACCGGGATTATTCTCCAAGGTCGTGCTGCTTGCTCAATGCGGTTCCTGCTTATTTCATTTTTGAAGAGTCTCCTCATAAATGAGGTTTAATCCGCTACCACCGCCCATGAGTACTTTAGTAAGCCAAAGCCGCCCACAATTGGACTAAGGACCAAGGCGGCTGGTTCTCGGCTGTTCGAATTTAGGTTCGCTACTAGCATTGAAGGTGATAGCCGTGTCGCCATGGATTTATTGATGCCATGCGCAGAGTTCGCAAGGTCAGGAGTGCTCGCCACGCCTATTATTTGAGGCGAAGGTCTCAAAGACTGTCAATATCAGATTGTTATCCAGGATGGTGCTCATGGTGTTTTGAATGAGGATATCCTCACCACTTGGCCACCGTCGGAGTACCCAACATGCTCTTAGGCTGTGTGTTGGTATGGTATCCGCTGCATCGTGAATTTTGCAGGTCCGTTAAGCCATCCCTCCAATACGGTTCCACGCCTCGTAGTGGGCTTTTGCTTTTGTAATTGAGTCGGGCGACTTATGAGAGTGCACCCTTTAATTCGGATCGGGGCATTGTCGTACGGATTATCCCAAAATTTTGTTTGGTTTTTCCAGCGCTTCCACCGCACAAGATTTCTGCACTATGGCCGCCAAGTTCATGGGTTTATTATGTCACGGCGACATATGGCGTTGAGGATTCCTTTGTCCGTGCAATTATTGCAAAGAATGAATTTATGCCTTCCTCACGACAGCCCTTGACCTTGTTCATTACAAGGAGGAATCTAGCCCAATAGTGATGTATCGCCTCGGGCTCTTGCCTAATGTGGGAAAGATCATTTATATCCGGGTGGTGGGTGGATTTAAGTCCGATCTTGACCTGGTTTGAGACCCAGAGCGAGGGATTTCCGATCTGGAAGTTCGGCTCCGGTTGTTGCCCAAAGGATCTGGCCTGCCTCGATTCTAGGTTCAGTTTTGGGCGATGTCCTCCTCGTGGATGTATCCGCCTCTCAGAGCTCGGGAATTCGGACATAGCTTGTCCTCAAGATAGAGGAAGAATCGCCGATTGCTCCTCCACCACCGCTTATATGATGGGTGACCGCGGAGAGTTAATCTCACTGCCGGTGTCAAACCGCGGATCTCGGTAGGGGGTCCCAATCAAGGCCTAGGAGGATGGTAACAGAGACAAGGGACACGATGTTTTTACCAGTGTTCGGGCCCTCTCGATGGAGGTAATACCCTACTCCTTCTTGATTAATATTGATGATATGGGTAGTACAAGAGTGCATCTACCACGGGATCAGAGAGGCTAAACCCTAGAAGCTAGCCTATGGTATGATTGTTGTTGTCCTACGGACTAAAACCCTCCAGTTTATATAGACACCGGATAGGTTAGGGTTACACAAAGTCGGTTACAATGGTAAGAGATCTACATATCCGTATCGCCAAGCTTGCCTTCCACGCCAAGGAAAGTCCCATCCGGACATGGGACGAAGTCTTCAATATTGTATCTTCATAGTCCAGGAGTCCGGCCAACGGTGATAGTTCAGCCATCCGGACACCCCCTAATTCGTGACTCCCTCACTCACTTTGGTCGGGTTTAAGCCCAATCCGATCATAGTTCGTAGCGACTCCCAAAGCGGTGATGCAATCCAAGAGCTCGTTCAAAGAGGAGAGCTCCATTGGATTCATCTAGTCGGTAAGCTCCGAGCCGATGTGGAGGCTGTTTTCGATGACCCGAGAAGTCATCGCTTGCAGCGCCGAACGGACAACATGACGGCCGCCTACTCGGAGAGTTTGGCCTACAGCCAGTGGCTCCTCAGAGGTGATGTTGTCCCTGACAACGAGACGAGCCATCCTTCCTTACAATGACGGCATAGTGGAACTCTCAATGAAAGCACCAATGTCGATGTCAAAACCGGCGGATCTCGGGTAGGGGGTCCCGAATCGTGCATCTAAGGCGGATGGTAACAGAGGCGGGGACACGATGTTTACCTGTGTTCGACCTCTCGATGGAGGTAATACCCTACTTCCTGCTTGATTGATCTTGATGATATGAGTATTACAAGAGTTGATCTACCACGAGATCATAGAGGCTAAACCCTAGAAGCTAGCCTATGGTATGATTGTTGTTGTCCCACGACTAAACCTCTCGGGTTTATATAGACACAGGAGGGGGCTAGGGTTACACAGAGTCGGTTACAAGGGAGGAGATCTACATATCCGTATTGCCAGGCTTTCCTTCCACGCCAAGGAGAGTCCCATCCGGACACGGGACGAAATCTTCAATCTTGTATCTTCATAGTCCAACAGTCCCGCTAAAGGATATAGTCCGGCTGTCCGGAGACCCCCTAATCCAGGACTCCCTCACTCACCTCATCCTCGGAGAGCAGAAGATAATTACTGTCCTCTGAGTCGTCATGTATGGCCTGTTCATCAGGGCTAACTTGCATGTTCTCCCGTTCCTCCTGTTCGGAGGTTGCCCAAACAGGGTTTTCATTGTCTTCGGCATCGTCCGGAGTATTGTTTTCTCCGGTGCCGGTATTGTTATCTTTTGCACGACGTGACTTAGAGCGGCGCCGCTGACGCCGGCGTCTGGGCTGAGTCTCAGGAGGCTTATCCTCGACTGGATCTTCTTTGTCATCATCGTTAGTTTCTTTAGGTGTATCCACCATGTACACGTCGTACGAGGAAGTGGCCGTCCAGCATCCGATAAATGGCGGGTTTTGGCCTTGCTCCTCATCGGCATCGTCGTTCATACCGTTGATGTCTTCAGAGCCGTAATCGGGCATGTCGGTTAAGTCCTCGACAGTGGCTATGAAGGGGGTGGCGGGTGGGAAACGAAATTCTCCATCATCGGCCTCCGGTTCGAACCGGATATAATTCGGCTGTGAGTCCCCCACTAAGGATAGATTTTTTAATGAGTTTAGCACGTCACCTTGAGGCGAATACCGGAAGATGTCCGCGGCGCTAAATTCGACGATCGATGACTTATCTAGCTCGACGAGCGTGGACACACATCGTTCTGAACCTGTAGCTGGAAACGAGTCCGAGGTTCCAGTGACACAGACGTCACCCGAGGTTAAGTCTGTGTGCGGCTGCAACGCGGCAGAGTCTGCGGCTTCCAGCGGGGTTGAGCTTCCCGTCCTCGGATGGCGCAATCTGCTCCGGATCTAAGGCCAGAGCAGTTACAGGTGCTATCTCCTGGGTATGGTCCGATGACAGATTTATGTCGTGTTCATTGTGGTGGTAGGGAGCGGCTATCGTGGTCTCGAATCCGTCGAAGATCAACTCTCCGCGGATATCCGCGACGTAGTTCAAGCTTCCAAATCTGACCTGATGGCCAATGGCGTAGCTTTCGATTCGCTTCCAGATGGCTGCGAAGTTGGCCCGCAGCGGCGGTCCGAATACGAAGATCTGTCTGGGGAGGAAGGTTTCCCCTTGGACAGCATCGTTGTAGACGATCGAAGGAGCCATCGAACCTTTTAACGACGGCACAGTGGAACTCTCAATGAAAGCACAAATGTCGGTGTCAAGACCGGCGGATCTCGGGTGGGAGGTCCCGAACTATGCGTCTAAGGTCGATGGTAACAGGAGATGGAGGACACAATGTTTACCCAGGTTCGGGCCCTCTCTATGGAGGTAATACCCTACATCCTGCTTGATTGATCTTGATGAATATGAGTGTCACAAGAGTTGATCTACCACGAGATCGTAATGGCTAAAACCCTAGAAGTCTAGCTTGTCTGACTATAATTGTATATTGATCTCTCTCTACGAGCCTAGCCCTCTGGTTTATATAGACACCGGAGGGATCTAGGGTTACATAAGGTCGGTTACAGAGAAAGGAATCTTCATATTTGGACGCCAAGCTTGCCTTCCACGCCAAGGAGAGTCCCATCCGGACACGGGTAGAGTCTTCGGTCTTTGTATCTTCACAGGCCATCAGTCCGGCCCAGGTATAATAGGTCGGACGCCCGAGGACCCCTTAATCCTGGACTCCCTCACCCGGGGCCATAGGTTTCACTAGTGGCTTCTCTCAAGATAGCATATATTACGGTGGGTGAACAAATTACCGCCGAGCAATTGATAGAAAAGCGCATAGTTATGAGAATATCTAGGCAATGATCATGAATATAGGCATCACGTCCGTGTCAAGTAGACCGAAACGATTCTGCATCTACTACTATTACTCCACACATCGACCGCTATCCAGCATGCATCTATGGTATTAAGTTCATAAGAACAGAGTAACGAAATAAGCAAGATGACATGATGTAGAGGGATAAACTTAAGCAATATGATATAAACCCCATCTTTTTATCCTCGATGGAAACAATACAATACGTGCCTTGCTACCCTTACTGTCACTGGGAAAGGACACCGCAAGATTGAACCCAAAGCTAAGCACTTCTCCCATTGCAAGAAAGATCAATCTAGTAGGTCAAACTAAACCGATAATTCGAAGAGACTTGCAAAGATATCAAATCATGCATATAAGAATTCAGAGAAGAACCAAATATTATTCATAGATCATCTTGATCATAAATCCACAATTCATCGGATCTCGGCAAACACACCACAACAAGTATTACATCGAATAGACCTTCGAGAACATTGAGAAGAACTTTGTATTGAGAACCAAAGAGAGAGAAGAAGCCATCTAGCTAATAACAATGGACCCGAAGGTCTGTGGTAAACTACTCACACATCATCAGAGAGGCTATGGTGTTGATGTAGAAGCCCTCCGTGATCGATTCCTCCAAAGATCGCTGAAAAGGCCCCAAGATGGGATCTCACGGCATGTAAGGTTGCGCGATGGAAAAGTGGTTTCGTGGTTCTCGATGTTTTTAGGGTATAAGAGTATATATAGGCGAAAGAAGTACGCCGGTGGAGCTCGTGGGGCCCACGAGGGTGGGGGCGCGCCACCCCTGGTGCGCCTCCGCCTCGTGGCAGCCTTTATGGAGTTCCGCACTTTCAACTCCAAGTCTTCGGATTGTGTTTGTTCCAAGAAAGATGATCGCGAAGGTTTCATTCCATTTGGTATTCCTTTCTCGCAAAAACATCAAATAGGCAAAAAAATCAAATCGCACTAGGCCTTCGGTTAATAGTTTAGTCCCAAAAATAATATAAAATAGCATATTAAAGCCCATTAAACATCCAAAATAGATATTACAATAGCATGGAACAATAAAAAATTATAGATACGTTGGAGATGTCTCACCCGCCTGGCCTTGGTCGTCATGGCTCATGTCATATGACCCTCGCGAGGTGCACCCTGCATTGATATCTCCGCTCCTCAGGAGCCAGTCTAGTGAGGCCGCCCCCTGGGGAGGTCTTGGTGTCATTCACCTCGCGAGGTTGGCCCCTCGCGAGGGTCTTGAGTTGTCGCTGCTGAAGCTGGGCCGCACCGGGCCATTGACAGAGCCACGTCGTGGGCCGCAGGCAGGCAAGTCTGGGTACCCCCGTTCCCATGACGCCGACAAGTAGGCTTAGCAAAAACATCAGCAAATTCTTCCAGGAGGGCTTGTACTTCCGGTGGTTCAGAAATTTCAGTAGTTTCTCTTTTATTAATAGGAAATATTTAGTAACCCTCTACTGTTTTTGGTTGTAGGGCAATGAGTCTGTGGAGGGAAATTGGAGCTATCCCCTTTTCAAATGCTCTGTCATGGATAACAATTTTTTGTTTTCTCTGCCAATTGATTATCATCTGTGTGAGGTCATAATCTATAGTGATAGGGTTGTGTGCTCCCAACCAATAACAACCTAATATGATGTCATATACTTTTAGTGGCAATATTCTGAAATCGTTGCAGAATTCATGGCCCTGAATTTTGTATTGAGCTTCAGGTATATAAGCTCCACTTTGAAGTTTCCCCCCCTCCTGCTATGAGCACTGATTGCATCTCATTTTTTTGTATTGCACAAGATGTTTTTGTGGCAAATTTGAGATCTATAAATGGGTGTGTGCCACCAGAGTCCACTAGGGCAATTCATGTTCTTCCTCATATCTCCACCTGCAAAGTAAAGGTTGCTACTGTGCCTTTCCCTTTAGCTGCTTGCACACATATTTGCATAACTTGCTCCTCCATAGTGTGGGTAGTAGCAAGCTGCTCCTGATCAGGTTCATTCTGAAAGCTCTGCAACTGTTCATCGTCAGCCATGTCTGTTTCTTCAGTGGCCATTAAATTTAGAGATTTATATTGGGCACATATATTCCCTAGCTAGGAAGCATTTTTTACCACGGTATCTGCACTATTCTGGCTCTTTGAATTTGCCCTCGAGTTTGCCTACAGGTATGTCTCCTGTTTTAGCTATGTTGTTCTCTGGGTATCTATTCAGATTTTTGCTGGGAAATGAGGTAGTAGCAGTGCTCTTTGCAAATGAGCTGTGGGACGATATCTTCTGTCGGTGTTCGGGAACGGGGTCCCTGACTTGCTCGCTCATGCCTCGGCGTGGGCTCAAGGAGGCCCAAGACGCCCATCTTCATCTACGCAGCTCAAGACCTCGCGAGGGCCAAGCCTCACGGGCGAAGACAAGGAGCTTCTCGTGCACGGCCTCGTCAGTTGGCTCATGAGGAGGCGGAGAGTTCAAGGCAGGTACTCGCGAGGTGCCCATGACGCAAGCCATGACGCACTAAGGGCGCCACGGCGCCAAATTTCGGCAAAGATCCTCCTTTCCTCTTTGGTGCAAAGGGAGCAAGCGCAGCGAGAGCATCAAGCAAAGGCATCCGCTTCGTGCAACAAGATTCAAGACCAGCCCAACGGCTGGAAGGGAGTCATTGTGGAGCCCAAGTAGGCGCCATCACCAGAGTTTTGGCAAAGCGAGGACCAACTTTAGTCACGATAAGTGTACCCGCTGTTCCCTTCAAATGGCTAATTGTTGGCGCCTTTCCCGCCAATATTCGAAGAGGCCCAGGCCTTCGCTTATAATAGGGAGTAGCCGCCTCAGGCGTAGGGATCCGGATCTCATCAAGAAACCAGAGAGCTAGAGCAACCGAACACCACCTAGCAGTTCATCACACGCCGCCAAGAATGTACACTCGCGAGGCTGTTCTTCCTTGTATTGTTCCTCATCAGCCCAAGAGGCAATCCACCACAAAGACACACCGGAGTAGGGTATTACACCACGATGGTGGCCTGAACCAGTATAAATCTCGTGTCTCTTGTGTTGTTCCGTTTAGTAGTTTAGGTCCTATCGATTCGGCGAGGTACAATACGGTGGAGGGTTGATCTCCGCCGCACCCCAAAGTGTTCAATCTCAAGGGTCTGCCGAACCCGAACCGGCATTTGGCGCACTGTAGGGGTGCGCTGAATCTGCCTTCCGCTTCGCTTTTTCCCCGACCACCGATCCATGTTCGACGCTGCCGGGCTCGCGCTGAGCGCCGAGCCGCCCACGCCCCATGTTGCCCGGACGGCTGACGGCGGGCGCCTCGCCGCTCTCACCGCCATCACCGCCACTGCCCGCGGGGACGGCAGCAGCATCGCCCCGCGCTTCGGCGACTCAGGGAGGGGCCGCTGCAGCTTCTCGTCACTCGCTCTGTCACGCCGTTCCTCCGGCCGTCGCGCCTCTCCTGGCGGTTTCGCAGCGCCGCTTTCCACCGCCATGTCAAGACATTCGTCTGGCTGGTCGGCGCCACCTCCACGTGGCGGGGCTCCCTCGCTCGACGGAGTCGCCGCCAGCTGACCTTCGACTTCGACCACTCGCCAACTCGGCCGCTCGTGCGCGCCCCATGCTCGCGACACCCACCATCTGCCAGTTGCCGCCACCAGACCTCATCGACGGCGGCGCCGCCTCAACGCATTTCTCGCCGAGGCCTTCAACCTCCTCTCAGATACCCAGGAGCGGCCGCAGCCCAGCCGCCTTTTTTCGGCATAGGAGGAGGGTCATCTAGCCCTTGGGGCAATCCGCTTCCAAAGTCCTTCGCACCCACGACAACTTCCGCACGGAACTGGTCGACTTCGACATCGCCCCCATCGCCTCCCCTACAATGCCATCCTTGGCTATCCAGCATTGGCCAAATTCATGGCCGCAACCCACCCGGGTACAACTCATGAAGATGCCCGGAGCAGCAAGGCCCTCACCGCGTCGGGATACTGGAAGGTGCCATGAGCGCCAGTTCACTAAGACGGCGGTTGCAGCGCAGCTCCGCCGATGTCAAGCCCCTAAGCCTGGGGGCTGCGCCGACCAAGAAGAAGCAGTTGTTCACTCAAGACAAGGCGGAGACCAAGCAGATACTGCCGACGAGGACGGGTCCGTAAACGCCACCTTCACCATAGGCGCCAACCTCGAACCCAACAGAGGAAGCCCTTGTCAAGTTCCTGCGCGTAACAAGAAGGTGTTTGCCGGGAGCCCGATCAGTCAAGGGGATTCCACGGGCGAATCGAGCACCACCTCAACGTGTGCCCCAACGCGCGCCCAAAGGAAGGTAAAGCGAGAAGGCAGTCCATCAAAAGCAGGCCTTCATCGCTCAAGAGACCCGCAAGCTAGAAGCCGGGGTTATTCGCGAGGTCCGATACCAGATTGGCTGGCCAACCCCGTGGTGTTTCCAAAGAAGGAGGAAAGGAGCGCATGTGTCGACTTCACCAACCTCAACAAAGCATGCCCGCAGGATCCGCTCCTCGCCCTCAAGATCGACTGATCGCCGATTCCACCGCCGAGTGTGACCTGTTATGCTTCTGGACGCCTTTTCCGGTATCACCAAATCAAGATGGCAAAGGAAGACGGGAAAAGACGCCCTTCCTAACCCCGTAAAGTGTACTGCTATACATGCATGCCATTTGGGCTGCGAACGTGGGGCAACCTTCCAAATGCTCATGCACATCACCTTGGGCCCACAGCTCGGGAAGAATGTGGAGGCTTACGCCGACGACATCGTGGTGAAGTCTCATGAGGCTAAGACCTTGATACAAGACCTGAAGAAACCTTCACGAGCCTCAACGCAGTGAGCCTGCGACTCAACCCGGAGAAGTGTGTGTTTGGAGTTCCTCAGCAAGCTCCTCGGGTTTCTCGTGTCCCACCGAGGCATCGAGGCCAACCCGTAAAAGGTCAAGGCGCTTGAGGACATGAGCCCACCAAAGACCCTCGTGGAAATGCGTGTTTACGTATGCCAGAACGGTGCCGGGCCGCTTCATCTCCGATTGGGGAGCGGGCGCTGCTTTTCTTCCAAATTGATGAAGAAAAGGGCCCTTCGAATGGACTAAAGAGGCCGATAAAGCATTCCAAGACCTCAAGAGGTACCGACCAGCCCTCCAAAGGATGGTGGCCCTGCGCCCACAGATCCCTTGGTACTCTACCTCGCCGCCACTCCCTACTCCGCTAGCGCAGCTCGTGGCGCTTAGGAGGAATGTCGTGCCAAGACCACGGCGGCCACCGTGAGCTAAGGCAAGACCGAATCAAGGAACTCGCAGGCCAAGACCGCAATGGAAGAAGATCACCACACAAGAGAGCACACCAAGGGCGGAGAGGCCCCCATCCAAGCACCCAGCCCGGAGGCGCTGCCGCCGGAGGCACCACAGCCTCCGGAGGACGCCACCAGCGCCGACGCCCCTAGCCTCGCCGAGCACCCGTGTACTTCACAAGACAAGAACATGGGATGCGAGGGCATGGTACCCCATGCCGCAGAAGCTCCTCCTCGCTGTTGATGGCTTCACGCAAGCTGCAAGCACTACTTCCGTGGTCATCCAATCAAGGTTGTCTCGATATACCGGAGAGGGTGCTCAGAGCCCCAACTCAGCCGGAAGGGTCGCCGAGTGGAACATTGAGCTGCAAGCATTCCAGCTCGAGTTCAGCACCACCAGAGTCATCAAGGGGCTACTGCAGATTTCGTGGGTCGAATGGATGAAGCACTGGCCCTGTGGTCGGCGAGGATCGATCCTCTTCCTGTGAAGCGGGCGCCTGTAAGGTTGGGTCATGTACTTGACGGAGCTGCTTCTCCGCACAGGCTGGGCTGGGCAAGGCTCATATCTCCCGCCAGACAAGCTCTACTATGTCGCAGCAGCTCTGCTTTCAGCAGGGCGAGAAGGTCTCCAACAATATAGCAGAATACGAGGGGCTCATAGCGGGTCCAAGGCTGCCGCTGCCCTCGGGGTGAAGCGCCTACCATCAAGGGCGATTCGCAGCCTCGCCAATTTATCCAACAAGGTGTACGAGCCAAGAGACTAACACATGGAGGCCTACCTCATGGAGGTCCGCAGGATGGAGAAACTGTTCGGGGTTGAGCTACAGACGTGCCCCAAGGCACCAATCAAGAGGCCGACGACATCGCCAAACCAGCCTCCAGAGGTTACCCCAGAGCCGGGTGTCTTTGAGGAACGGCTCTTCAAGCCCTCAGCCCGCCATCGCTATCAAGCACAAGACAGCTCGAGGAGCTCCTCACCACCCGCCGGAGCCCCACTGTGGTTCCGCCTCAGAGCACGCTTGCTCCTAACGATGGAACCTCAAGAGGAGTGCTCGATCACGGAACTCAAGAGTTACTTAACGCGGAACTTTGCCGAGAAGGAGGAGGAGGCAGAGCGTGGCGCGGCAAGCCACGGCATACAAAGATCATGGGTGGAGAGCTCTCACCGAAACGAGCGAACGACGATCCTCGCGCCGCATCACCAGGAACAGGGAAGGAACTGCCGCGATATACATGGCGGAGATTGTGGGCACCACTGTCGTCATGGGACCTCGCTTGGCATGCCCGCAGCGTTTTATTGGCCCACCGCTACCAATGACGCTTATCGAACTCGTGAAGGCTTGCGAGGCTCGCCAATTCCATGCCAAGCAGATCCACCAGCCGCCAGAGGTCTCGCAAACCATCCCCTCACTTGGCCATTCGTAGTCCGGGGCTGGACATTCGGGCCTTTTCCTCGGGCGCCAGGGGCTATCGCCACTTACGCCGCCGGGACAAATTCACCAAGTGGGCCAATTCGAGGCCGTCTGCGTACATCCCCGCTGGTTCTCGCGCCAAGTTCATCAAGGGCATTGTGAGTCGGTTCGAGTGCCGAACCGATCATCACCGATAACGGTTCGTGATTTCACCAAAGAACCTTTTTAAAATGTACGACTAACCTTGGGACGCAGATATGCTACGCTTCGTGGCGCACTTCGCAGCAATGGATGACCGAGCGGGCTAACGCAGAGGTCCCGAGAGGCATCAAGACCAGACGTTAAAGAAGAAACTGAGTCCTGCGGCAGGGCTGGTATGACGAAGCCGTCCGTGTTGTGTTCCATCCGCACAACCGCAACCAAGCCAATTGAGAGACCCCTTCTTCCCGGGTCACGGAGCTAAAGCGGTCCTCCTCACGAGGTCAAGCTGCCGATCCGCGGGTCCCGGCGCTCGATGAAACGCTGTAGGACGCCATGCGGGGACGGCCCTTGTGCCGGGAGGAGAAGCTGCACCGCGAGTGGCAAGGTACCAGCAGCACTCCGCGATACCACCGCCGCAACATCCGCCTCTGTAACTCTCGAGGTAGGGGACCTCGTGTTCGACGGGTCCTCTCCGTGGAGGGATCTGATAAGATCTCTCCCATGGGAGGGCCTGCTCAAGGTTGTTCATGTTTCCGTGCCCGGCCCGCGGCGCTTGAGACTCAAGAGGGAGTACCTATACGTAACGCTGGAACATCCAAAGACTCCGAGGTTTTACCCTAAAAGGGCCCAAAGGTTCGTGAAGAAGGCGTAATGCCTGTGGAAGCTCATTCTTTTGGAAAAGGCCCAAAGGTTCGTGAAGAAGGCAAATGCCCGTGAAGCTCATTCTTTGGAAAAGGCCCAAGGTTCGTGAAGAAGGCAAATGCCCGTGAAGCTCATTCTTTTGAAAAGGCCCAAAGGCTCCAAGAAGGCGAACACCGTGAAGCTCATTCTTTTGGAAAAGGCCCAAAGGTTCGTGAAGAAGGCGAATGCCCGTGAAGCTCATTCTTTGGAAAAGGCCCAGAGCTCGTGAAGAAGGCGAACGCTCGTGAAGCTGTCAAGGCTTAGAAAGGGCCCGAGCCCGTGAAGAGGGCCAACGCCTGTGAAGCTTGCTTCCTGTAAGAAAGGCCTGAGCCTGTGAAGAAGGCCAACGCCAGGAAGCTGCCGCCTGTGACACTCTCGTGTAATAATGAGTTGGGGTTGTACACGCCCGAGTCTCAGGAGTGCCGGCCTCAGCCCTGGGCTCCCTCCCACGCCTGGAAGCACTTAGCTCCGCTACTGGTGAGAAGACGTCAAGACTAGACTAGGTGTCTGACGTGGCTTTTTCGCTTGCTTTCTGCAGCTTGACTAGTTATTCCCATTTGGAGTTTTTATCAAACTATTGCCCTTTTTGGTCTGTGGTTCTTCGATCTTTTTCGCCTCCCCGCCGATTTTTGCGCTGGGACTCGTGGAGGCGAAGCCTCGGAGCCCCCGCGAGCTGCTCCTACCCCTATCGCTTAAGTTTTCACGGCCCCGTCCACACCGAGCACCCTCCCGACCATGCCTCACGGGTAGCACAACGCGAACACGGGCCTCGGACCGTCGCCTCATGCCACGGCTAGGGTTCACTTGCGTAATGGGCGCACGATGTAAGGGAACAGACCAGATAACGAAGCAAGACAATAATTAACGGCGCAACCTAAACGCGCCCACGGGCCACACATTGTTGCCTTTTTGCGCAGGAGAAAAGAAAGGAAAAGGATGTAAGGTGAAGCACGCCTGCGCCGCCTCTTGAAGGCTCGAGCCGCCCGAGCTCAGCGGACTCTCTCGCTTCACGGGCATGGCGGCAAGCGGACCCGCTGCCACCCCTGCCAGCGCTGGCGGCGTATGGCCGCCGCTGCCGGAAGAATCACCATCCGAAGAAGAGCCATGCGGCGTGAGGAGTCGCGGCATCGCCACGCCGCCGCTGCCCTTCCACCCACGCCAGGCTGAGTCCTCGCCGCGTCGCCGCCTTTCGTGGTAGCACCCCATGCGGCGCACTGTTTTCCCCAACACCTCACGAGAGGGTGGCGCCGCAGCACATGAAGTGCAGGGAGCACCGCGGCGGCGAAGACCACGCTACAGCGAACGCCCGCCACCGCTGGTCAGAACAGGTTCCCCAACACAGACCCTAGAGAAGCCCACGGCCCGGCCACAAGAGCTATCCGCCTGAGCCAGAGGCCACTCAGGCGCCATCCGGGAGCTCACCCAGAGGAAGCACGGAGCTGAAGCCGGATGCCGGACGGCCTCCGCCTCACCATGAACTCCGCAGCCCAGCAGCATGGAGGCGCGGCTCGGGATGCGCGGTCGGGCACGCCCGACCATGGCCAGCCGCTGGTCGCCACGCCAGAGCCTCCCCACGACTCTGGGGACCGCCAGGAGGCCACGGATGCTTATAGGGCGACTCGACCACGCTTAGGCGGAGGAGAGGAAGACTCGACCGACGGCCCTTCCCTTCTCGCGCCGAGAACTTCCTTGGTGGAGCCATGGAGAAGAAGGAGAGACAAGAAAGGATAGATCGAAGGGCGCGCGCGCCTGCACTTATAGCCTCAAGGCCAACCGTCGGCCTCCACGATCACCGTAATCATGACCAACTCGCATGCGTGGACTTGTCGAATCCGGTGGTTACCGAGGCATCGGGGAAGCAAAGCGCACACATCCAATCAACCGCCATGCGCCGCCTAAGGCCACAGTTGTTAGGGCTCGCGACGCTCAGACTTGCCCTTTCGCCTCTCGCTCGCCAAGTTCGGCGCACTGTGGCCTGGGCTATGCCGGGCGCTTCGGGAACGGGGTCCCTGCACTTGCTCGCTCATGGCCTGCGGCGTGGCTCAAGGAGGCCCAAGACGCCCATCTTCATCTACGCAAGCTCAAGACCTCGCGAGGGGCCAAATCATGGGCGGAACACAAGGAGCTTCTCGCACGGCCTCGTCAGCTGGCTCATGAGGAGGCGGAGAGTTCAAGGCAGGTACTCGCGAGGTGCCCATTACGCAAGCCATGACGACCAAGGACGCCAATGGCGCCATCACAGCAGGCCCTCCTTTCCTCTTTGGTGCAAAGGGAGCAAGCGCAGCGAGAGCATCAAGCAAAGGCATCCGCTTTGCAAAGACTCAAGACCAGCCCAACGGCCGGAAGGGAGTCATCAGGGAGCCCAAGCAAAGGCCATCACCAGAGTTTTGGCAAAGCGAGGACCAACTTTAGTCAGATAAGTGTACCCGTTGTTCCCTTCAAATGGCTAATTGTTGGCGCCCCCCGCCAATATTCGAAGAGGCCCAGTGGCCTTCGCCTATAAATAGGAGTAGCCGCCCTGTGGTAGAGGGATCCGGATCCTCATCAAGAAACCAGAGCTAGAGCAACCTGAACACCACCTAGCAGTTCATCACACGCCAAGAACAGACCTCGCGAGGTTGTTCTTCCTTGTATTGTTCCTCATCAGCCCAAGAGGCAATCCACCACACCACACACTGGAGTAGGGTATTACGCCACGATGGTGGCCTGAACCAGTATAAATCTCGTGTCTCTTGTGTTGTTCCGTTTAGTAGTTTAGGTCCCAGCGATTCGGCGAGGTACAAGACGGTGGAGGGTTGGATCTCCGCACGCACCCCAGTGTTCGAACCTCAAGGGTCTGCCGGAACCCGAAATCCGACATCTTCTACTTAAAGCTTTGGCATTAGAAGTTGCTCCTTGCTCCATATCTCTAGCATTTTCTACAGCATCATACATGTTTGTAGGCTTTAAAGGTTTGACATAATGTTTGATTTCTTCTCTTAAACCATTCACAAAGCACTTGCCATAGTACTGTTCTTTAACATCAAGATTTTCCTTTTTGTAGCAAGCCATCATTTCTTCAAATTTGTCTATATATTCTGTTACAGAGCTTGGACCTTGTTTAATGGAGTTGAAACTTGCTACGACGTCATAGGAGCTACTGCCGGAGAATCTTTTACACAGAGCTGCACAGAATTCTTGTCAAGATAGGTTCTGTTGCAGTATACCTAAATTCCTTAACCAGGTATCCACTTTCCCAGTTATGTACATCTATGCATAATCAAACTTTGCATTTTCCAGGACAAAAGACCATAGCAAAGTATTTCTCTGTCAATCTGGGCCACTCATGGGGGTTGGAGCCATCAAATCTGGGGAAGTCCATTTTAGGGGCTTTAGCAATTGATCTGTAGAGATGGGCCTCTCTGTCAAACCCAATATTTATGTCTTCGTAGTTTACTTGCTCAAGTGGTCTGCCTTGTTGGTTTCTGAAGCGAAGTGTTTGTCCTTGCTGCACTCTTTGCTCAGGGGCCGGAAGTCTAGGTTGTTGTTGTTCCCCTCCATAAAAGGGAGGAGGTGGGTATGGCTGAATGTGGTGGGGTGTGGATAAGTATGTTGGGGTGGGATTTGGGAGGGAGTTTGTTGCGGTTGGGGAGGGTAGGTGTTGGTATATTGTTGTTGGGCATATGGTGGGGGGTATGAGTGGTGGTGTGGTTGTGGAAACGGTGGATGTACTTGGGAATATGGTGGTTGTTGTTGTGGAAATTGTGGTTGTTGGTCTTGAGGAAAGGAGTGATGAGTGCAAGTAGGAAAAGTTGGAGGGTATGGAACATATGGTATATAATGGTGGTTTTGTTGGTATTGCTGCTGATTATGCTGGTAAGGAATTCCAGGCTGGTTATGCCAAGCTGAGTTCTGCTCCTGATTTAGGTGTGGGTACTGCCACTTTGCTTAGCCTGGCCCCTGTGTGTTGCCCTGCACTCCGGATGTGTCAAAATACTGTTGATGCATCTCCGGAGGCATAAATTAGTGTTCCTCATATGCCTGGTACTGTTGGTCCTGCTCAAGGTGCCAACTTTCTTGTGAGTGATCTCCTCGCCGTCGCCAGTGAGGAATTTCCGAGGGCCAGACTTGGTGCTTAGAATTGGGAGGGTTGTGTCGGGATTGACTTGACTACCCATTATCTCCCTCGACCCCCTTCTCTTTCTGGGCAGCAGGTTTCACTGGCCTTTCTCGCAGCAAGGCCTCCATTCTCTTCATGGTTTTGTTCAGAGCTGATAAATGTTCTTCCATACCATCAAACTTGGTGTTCAGATCCTCCGTCCGAGCACCCACGTGATCCAGATCCAACTTCATGGCCGCGACCTCTTGCGCGTTGGCCTTCTCCTCCTGCGTCTTGGACTTCGCCATCGGCACCGTGGAACAGTCCGGAATTTCACCTAGAAACTTATTCCCAACCCTTCCGTCCATGTTCCGCTTCCGCCGCCTCGCCGCTCGCCTCTGCGGCACACCGACCTGCCTAGGTCATGGGATTTTACCGCTATGACCGTGTGCCACAGCAACCCTACCTTCGTTGTGGATCTGCGCCCAAATGGTCTACCACCGCCATCGCTCACCACTCGAACGCCTCCGAGAACCATTGGCTCTCATTACCAATTGCCAGATCCCGACATGAATCGACAGCTCCAACTAACTCCCGATGTGGAGTACCCTTGATCAGTGCGAAATCAGTGGGGATTTCTCCACTCTAGCTACAACAACTAAGAACAGAAGGGAAAGTAGCTAGGGATTCTGATATGATTTTCATTACTCCACACGCGGCTGGGCATGGGTATAAGTAGTCTTACATCTGAGAGTTACAGCACCGACATCTTATAGTGAATGGTAAAGGTGCGACAATGGGTAAAAGCTATAGGGTCGGCAAGAGCCGTTGGATCAGGGGAGATCATTCTAGCCGTTGGATAACTGAAGCAGTATCTGAACTTAACACTTCGTCAGTTACCCTGGGATCTGTCAGAGGTGGAGGCGCTACCGCCACGTTCGAGGTTGTATAGGAGGCAGCCAGGCAAGTTGGCGGTTGCCAGGCCGAGCGCCTTCTCCTTCACGGCAACCGGGCGTCGATGGGGCAGTGTTGGCTCCTTTCTGCAACAAAAACTTCGATGCAGGGACGCTTGCTCGACGAATCGCCCTGCCTGGCTGCGCGGCAGGTACACTGACTTCTCATTGATGCAGTGGCGTGGCGGGGACACCGGATCCTCCTTGACGTGATGTTTGATTTGGACACCGCGGTTGTGCGGCGAGGGAAATTGTTGCCTCCATGCGATCAAGTCATCCTATATTGCTATAGTTGCCTCGTTATGCACAATTCGACTGGCCCCAGTGCATCCACACCGGCCTCTCGCAACTTAGAGCAAGCACTCCCTCATGTCGTTTTCACTCCGCGTATTAGATTTGTGTCTAAGTCAAACATTATAAAATTTGACCAAATTTATATTAAAAAATATTAGTACCTACAATACTGAATGATAATGAATCAAACAATATTGATTTGGCATTGTGAATGTTATATTTTTCTTCTTTAAGTTTGGTCAAACTAAAGATATTTTTACTTCATATAAAATTTATATGCAGATTAAAAATGATCGAAGAGAGTATAATAAGGTGATGTAAGCAGGATATAAGGATTAAATATTGTGATTTTGCTGAGTTGGAAAAGAGAGAAGAGGAAAGAGAAGAGAAGCGGGCTGTAGATTTATAGCCGGTTGTAGCACGGGCTCCAAGAAGTTTTGTGAGAATGAAAGGTGGATATATGTTAATGAAGTTGTATTTTCCTATATCTAACTATTATACATGTTATCTATTACATTGGCTATAGATGACATGGTAACATGTTATAGCGGGGGAGACTTGTATGAGATCTCACATTTAGTTGAGATCACGAGATCAACCCCCAAAAAATTATATTTCGATATTCTGAAAAAAAGTGAAATTATTTGGCAACATCCATGTGGGGTCTTTCTACAACTCCAAAGAAAATCGGCTCAAAACACGATGTACATTTAGAGATTCAAAAAAGACAAAATTTGAATATGAATAGTAGCAGCTTTTGGTGAATAGTACTTTGACATTATTCAAATACGACTGTGTCTTTTTTTCTGTTAAGTAAGTTGAATTAGGGGCTGAAACCTTTTGAGGTTGTACATCCAACATTGATGTGCGTCTACAAATTTTTTTAGAATGGTCAAACATGTATTTTTTCAACAAAAAAAATCGATGTCATAGATCTCACCTAAATGTGAAATCTCACACAAGTCTCCTCCATGTTATAGCCGGCAGCTGGCTATATTATTAACCATGTTAGGCGAAATTCATCCCTCGTATGTGTTCATTTCTTTTATAAGATACTCCGTATTTCTTTGTGTGTATGTAGTATAAAAATGTAATTAAATGCTTCCAGTGACATGAAATCTCTTGTTTGAAGGAAAAGATACATTGTGACCTATAAATCAAAAATTAGATGCTAAAGCAGTGTGTGTTTGATGTTCTCCACTTGCTGAATTGGTGCCTGTAAAACGATTTTGGTTTCTTTGTTATTTAAAATGAAGCCGGGGCTAATTCCCTTTCCCTATAAAAAAATCAAAAATCCGCAGGGGCACGTAGGTGCGGGGGCATGCACTTGTGGATCTTTTCATAGCCGTTGATCTGCCTCGTGATTCAAAAAGTTGCTGCAAAAATGTATTGAAAATGGTCGCAAACCCAGAATCCTCTTAATACGAGACAATATACGTGGTTATCTTGCATAAATACGCCGTCCAATGTACTTCTATGTCCCTGTATATGTCGTTACGCTCCATCTGTCGTTTCTGCTCTAACGGTTCTTTCCCAATGTTTACCTTCTTATTCCTTTCTCCCTTCCACTCCAACGTCCTCATACTCTTCTTTTTCGCGTCACCCGCGTTCTTCTTTTCAATCATGTAATCATCTTCATTCTCTGTTCTTTTCTTCTATTCAATTTATTTCCTTTACCCGATTTGTACTCGTTAGTTCATGTTGCTCTGTCATTTCCCAACTTCATCCCATCATTTTTCCCATGAATAGTTCATACACTCCTTTTGCCTACTTTTATTGTCCTACAATACATGATATAGTCTATCAAATATCTATATTTCGATTAGCCAAATAATCCTTGTATGACCAAATCTGAATTTCTCATAACCGTTTGGTGACTTCCTTAAAAAACTCAATAACACATTTCGTTCTTCCAGTTTCAGTAAGTTCCCAAACATTTGATTTCATTTTCTCTACTATGGTTTTATTTCTTATTATGTCAAGTCCATTTGTACAAAGATCGGACATCAATTCAATTCTATCCATCCACACTTATTCTATTCTGCTTTGTGAAACTTACCTCGATTGCACGCATGGAGATAATATTTTATTCCTGGGTGCACCCAACCAGCCACCCGAGTTAGCCAACATTTATTTTTGGGTTGCATAGTGCACGAACGTCTCAACTTATTTGTGGCTACTCTTTTCCTCTCGTTTTCTTCCTTTCTGCTGTGACCCTGTAGATTTATTTTCTTGCCGCTCAGACTGGACGTTCCTCCCACCGGTTGCCGGAACTCGACAACCTCAACCGTCAACAGGGACTACAAGTACTGCTGGTTGTTCTTTCCATTCCGCTCCAACTTTCCCCACCTAAGAAAACCTCAATGGAGCTCCATCCAGCTCACGAAATGGAGCTAAATTACCACTTGTCGCTCTTTAATCTACTCCAAAGCAGTCACCAATCTTATTTCTGACTAAATTGCCTTTTCATGCATTTGTAGTGCCCAATCTCTTATGACCTTAGAGGCTTTTGCATCAGTGAACACATTGTTAGGAACGAGTGCTTCTCCCTCTTTTGTCCACCATCCTACAGAGACAGCACAATAAGTTTCAAATTATTGTTCAAATCTTCTTCATGACATTTTTCAGTCAACTTTTACTGGATTATACATTACACATTAGCATGTGGCTCAACTAGCTCTCCAATTCAAGTCTCTGTTCAGAATTTCCCTCATTAGTCCAACACACATTCCCTTTCAACCATAATGACATTGTACCTACTGCTGCATCGGTACATAGAGATACCTTAATTCTGTTATGCATACCAATTGTTGTTCCATTTCAAATTAAGGCTAAATATCCTTCTTTCAAATACATTCTTTGAAGAGAATAATGTCACTGAGATACACTATACGAATATTGACTTCATATTCCTGTGTAATAACAGTTCTTTACTTGGTTTCATGTCTCTGATGAAATCTCCTGTTTTGCAAGAAAATATTTCTTAAAAAAGATTGACATTACAAAATATGCTTTCACTCAACTTACAACTTTGCTTCGGACATGCAAAGAGTTCACTTTTGTTGTGGATGTCATCAACGAACGAGAGAAAAGCTATTTTACTGGCAAGTGTTGGAAACAATTCTTGAAATTGTACCACCTCCGAGTAGATAAATATTTGCGACTCACTTTAGTAGGCGATGTTGATCGATCCATATTTCTCAACCTACCCAATCCTCCAATTACTCATACATGTATTTACTTTTTTATACCACAATTCTATCTAAATTTCCTTTTCCTTCACATCCATCTCTGTATAGAACTATCATTACTTATTGCTTGTACTGGCTAAATATTCATTAGGCCTTCCCCTGACTTTCCACCTTACATCGTAACTTTATTTATATATGTATGTCATAGCTTATTTCAAACTGAATAAAGCACACAAAAAAATCGCGAAGATGATTGATACTTCATATGGCACAACAAAACCCTGGGAATGCATTGACCATGCAATTAAGTTTATTAAGTGTATTGAGTGGTTTCTAAATGAATACAACATTTAGTATCCTGATCATCCCTATGTTCCACTCCTGCACACTTTGGCGAAGTCTAACATTAAGAATAAACTCCTGGTAACCTTTTGTATTTCATATTATATTTTCAACAATCTTCCATTACAGTATATATAATAATTGCTTTCTTACACAAATATTCTTATGACAGTAACTTCTGAAACTTGTCATGCCTACCTGATAGATGAACTAGGCTTCATCGGTACTATTCTGCATTCCACTATCAACTTCACATGTACTATCAATATAAGAATCGCATACGATGCCATTTCAATGATTCTATCACAAATGCTAGAAATATTACAAGGTTCAAATTCCAGAATTACGAGGCTCAAATTCGAAGATTACAAGGTTCAAATTGATATTAGAAATGAAATTTAGCTTATGCAGAACCTTTGTCATGTAGCCGTAGACGTCCACGCTGATCATCTGAACATGAACATATGAAAGGTTCAAACTGATATTACAACTATTTTTGTCAGTTCAATATTTCTGCACCGGGATCAACCACCGACAAGTCATTGCTACTTGCGAGCTGCATTGGGATTTTTTCCCCAAGAGGAAGGGTGAAGCAATATAGTAGCGGAGAAGTGTTTCCCTCAGTGAGACCAAGGTTATCGAACCAATAGGAGAACTACACAAATTCCCGTCTTCAACACCTACACACACAAAAGCAAATACTTGCACCCAACACAGGCAAGATGGTTGTCAATCCCCTTGAACTCGTTATTTAAAAGGATTAATTCTGATAGTGGTAGATAATATAAAGAAAAGTAAAAAAGTAAAATAAAATCACAACAAGGTATTTTTGGTTTTTGTAATATGCTGAGATAGACCCCGCAGCCATACTTTTCACTAGAGGTTTCTCTCTCGAAAAAATAGCATACGGTGGGTTAACAAATAACTGTTTGGTAATTAATAGAAAATTGTATGGTTATGATGTTATTCATGGCAATGATCGCATATATAGGCATCACGTCCGTGACAAGTAGACTGACTCCTACCTGCATCTACTACTATTACTCCATCAATCAACAGCAATCTAGCATGCATCTATGGTATTAAGTTCATGACTAACAGAGTAATGCTTTAAGCAAGATGACATGATGTGGACAAAGTAAACTCAGTTAATATGAATAAATCCCATCGTTTTACCCTTAATGGCAGCAATACAAAGACATGCCTCACTACCCTTCTGTCATTGGATGAGGACACCGCAAGATTGAACCCATCACAAAGCACCCCCCCCCCCACTTGAGATAAATCAATCTAGTTGGGCAAACCAATGGATAGATCCGAGAGAAATATAAATATAATAATCATGCATAATAAAGTTCAGAAAAGACTCAATTACTTTCAATAAATAATCTAATCATAAAACCACAATTCATCAGAATCCAACAAACACACCGCAAAAGAAGATTACATCGGATAAAACTCCAAGAAGATCGAGGAGAACATGGTATTGTAGATCAAAGAGAGAGAAGAAGCCATCTAGCTACTAGCAATGGACCTGTAGGTCAGTGGTGAACTACTCACGCATCATCGGTAGGGCAGCAAGGTTGACGTAGAGGCCCTACGTTATCGATTCCCCCTCTGGTAGAGTACCGGAAAATGCCTCCAGATGGGATAGCGGAAGAACAAAAGTTTACGGCGGTGGAAAAAGAGTTTCGGGTGGCTCTCTATTGGTTTGTGAATATTTGATAATTTATAAAGGTGGAATTAGGTCAAACGGAGTTGCGTAGGAGAGATATGTTGGAGACGTATCAACTCCCCCAAGCTTAAAACTTTGCTTGTCCTCAAGCAATTCAGTTGACAAACTGAAAGTGATAAAGAAAAACTTTTACAAACTCTGTTTGATCTTGTGTTGCAAATATGTAAAGCCAGCATTCAAATTTTCAGCAAAGATTATGAACTAACCATATTCACAATAACATTTAGGCCTCATGTTTACTCATATTAATGGCATAATCAACTAGCGAGCAATAATAATAAATCTTGGATGACAACACTTTCTCAAAACAATCATAACATGATATAACAAAATGGTATCTCGCTAGCCCTTTCTGAGATCGCAAAACATAAATGCAGAGCACCCCTAAAGATCAAGGACTGACTAGACATTGTAATTCATGGTAAAAGAGATTCAGTCATAGTCATACTCAATGTAAATTAATAGTAATGCATGCAAATGACAGCGGTGCTCTCCAACAGGTGCTTTTTAATAAGAGGGTGATGACTCAACATAAAAGTAAATAGATAGGCTCTTCACAGAGGGAAGCAGGGATTTGCAGAGGTGCCAGAGCTCGAGTTTTGAAACTGTCGGGGATATACCCCGCGGTATGACCCGGCCGGAGTTATAACCCGGCTGGGACTTGGCAAACCGGCAGATGGTAAACCGGCAGAGAGTTAAGACAGACAATTAAGACAGATGGTAATCCGGCAAGTGGTAAATCGCGTATAGCTTAAACCAGGTGATAAACCGCAGATACCATAACCCGGCTGCATAATCATAACCCGCAGACAATCATAACTGGCAGTACCATAACCCGCAGATGTTAAGTCGATCATAACCCGAAGATAGAGTCGCTCAAGTTAATAAGCCCGAGACGTTAAGAAGCCCAGATGTTAAGAAGCCCATGAAAAGAAGTCAGAATAGTTTAAGTCTTAGTCCAAGATGGACTCTACATGTAACCCGCCCCTTCAACTTATATAAGGAGGGGCAGGCACCCCAAGAGGGGGAGAAAATAATCTTAGGGCTAGACATAACTAGGAGAGCCGGTTTACGCGACTCCTCGTGATGATAATGAGACCTAGCCACAAACAAAGATGTAGGGTTGTTACCGGATGATGTTTCCTGGCCCGGTTGTCTAAACCCTTGTCTTGTGTTGCTTTTTCGGTTCTGCTCAACCCCTCTCAAGCTACCACATAGATGCGTTGGCCTCATGACTAAGTCCTCACACTAGGACATCTGCCGTGACAATTCCACGACAGTTGGCGCCCATCGTGGGGCCAGCGCATGATGGTGTTAAGTTCTTGGAGGGATCTCCCTGAAGGATCGAGAAAGTTCACAATTTTCGGATGAAGAAGAGTCATCGAGGAAGGATTTGTATTTTCGAAGGCAAACAATCAGATCGAAGGCCAGTACAAGTTTGAGTTCAAAGGAAATTAGGGATTGGAGGTTTGTGCGCTATCAGCGGGATAACGCGGCGTGAGATAGCCTTGGACTGAGCCGGCACGTTCATCAGTTTATGTTCACAATCATGGCTAATTTTGAAGCTGGCAGATACGAGTTTGAAGTTGCCGGGATGAATTAGTATGCACTGGTGGCGGCTCATCTTTCGAGGACTAATTAAGTTTTGAGCTGCTCCTTCACGGGATAAAGCCAACACCATCAATTGGGGATTTCCTAATTACTAGCAGTAGAGCACGATCCGGACTCCTTGCTCCAAGCTAGCTGTTTGACCCGCCCATCTCTGTCTCTGCCATGGGTTTGACCCGCTGTGAGCACCCTCCGCCTGCCGGCTTACACTCCCGCGTCCTTTACCCCGGGTCGCCGTTTTTGTCAACCCGCCATGAGAGCTCCCGCCTGGTCTCCCGTACCGCCCTGTGCAATTTTGATCCGCCACTAGTTTGACCACGGATTACCCCGAGTCTCCCGTACACAATCTACGACCCATAGGCGGGTTTGACCATGGTTCGATCTCCAAACTGCCCCTGTCGGAGCCGCCGAGTCACCCTCGCTTGACCTTGAGCCGCCGGTGCCTCTCCAACCCGCCGCCAGTCGAACAGCCGCGCCGGTCCCGCTTCTAAAGCGCCCACTATGGCAGAGTCGCCGTTTCCGCTGCTCGCCTCTATTTTTACTAAAGTTGCGACAAGATCCAAACCGCCCGGACTGCTTACCTCTGCTGCGGCCTACTTTGTCCCGGCCCCGCGCAGACCTCGCGGGCAGCTTTGGCCGCTGCTGTGAGTCGCCGAGACCACCGCGGCCCCGCCTCCGCTAACATTCGTTGACTCATCGACGTCGCCGAGCTGACGCCTGCCTAAACCACCCCGCGTTTCCGGGCCTCCTCGCAACGAGCAACCGCCCGAGAGCCGCCGCATCTGCGGCCTCACTCCGCCGCCGTGGTTCGCCCGCCTCAACTGCAACTCCGCTGCCGTCCCGGTGTTGAACCGACGACGGGTCAAGTTGACCCGCTGCCGCCATCGCTATCAACTCGAGTCGCCCGCGACTTCGCCAAGCCCACCTTACTCGTTATTTCGAACCGGCCTCGCCACCGCTTCGTCAACCGGGTCCCGCCTCCGCTTTGTCAGACCCGCTAGATCATGAGTGTGGACACGGTTTCCGTCGCTTCGAGCCTCACCGGCCTCGCCGCAGGGTCGTCCCCACGTAACCTCGCCTCACCTTCGTCAACTCACCAGAAAACCCCCTGCCGGCTGCCGAGCCGCCGCTGCAGGCCTGCCCTCACCACAAGCTGCTGTTGCAGCCAGTGCTGAGCCGCGCCGGTGTTGAGTCGCCGGCCCTGCGCCACTGAGCTACCATCACCGGCGCACCGAGCCGCTGATGCGACCCGCTTTGACCTCGCTCCTCCAAACTGTCCCGGGCCTTTGCATCTCCAAACCGCAGATCCACCGGACTTCATCACCTTTACTTCACCTCACCGGTCCGCGACGCATTAAGCCGCCTCCGAGCCACCACGCCTTTGTACTGAATCACCGGACCAGCTGCCACATTAAGTTATTGCCTTGCTGGTTTCACCGGCGTGTTGAACTACCCCGGCCTTACGCCACCTCCGTTGCGGCCGTGCTTTGAACCGCCTTTGCCACCTGCCTTGAGCCGCCCCCGTCGCGACTGGCTTGTCTTCGCAGCAGCTCGCCCCGCTATGCTTCAAAACAGCCCGCGTTGCCGGGCCGCAGAGATATGTTATGAGGAAAAGGATGGAGACTTCCTAATGAAGTTGTTTCAGAAATTTCAGACAAGATTCGCTGCATGAGGCAGACCATTGCTGGATTGTGTCCATGAATAAGAACCCGGCATTAGAAGCCAGTAAAATGGCCATGTTTCAGTTCCAGGGGAAAGAATACAGGGCAAACACAGATAACGTGGTCCGCTAGACGCCACCCCCGGAGGGTACAGTGATATTTAGCACAGGAATCAGTAGAAGAGGCCGGAGCGACAGCAATTCTGGCGGGTCTGATAGCAACATTTGCAGTTTTTAGATGACATAAAGCTCTGCTCCTGGTGTTCAGTTCCGTCCAAGTCTCGTCAGTTAGAAGAGTTGGTTATTAAAAAAACATGGATTGGTCAACACAACTCGAAGGATCTGTTCAGAGTCATCCAGCTCCGGTTCTGCTGTGTCTAGTCAGCCGCCGCCTTGCCTCAAACGGAGAGAATGGCTTAAAAATGGCGCTGTATATGGATCATCCATCGTTTAAACGAACCAGGTGTTATCCTTTCTATGTATTTTATTAGTACATATTTAATTGTTTGAAAACAATTACTCTGGTCTATAATATTTTTTGCAGGACCATTATTCATTACAAAAAAGGTGTCGCATAAGGGGTGCGCGCCAACATCACGTTTGCACTAGTGCTTGTTCATGTCGTGATGCTCGATGGATACATACGTGAGTCGCCGCTCCTGCTACATCAACACAACGCGATCGATTTCGCCTCGGCTCGCTGGCTGGCCGTGCTCGCATTAACTCGCCCGTCCGCACCAGCTTATAACGCCGCGGCCGACTCATCTGTCTGCTACCACGGCCGACTCGGCCGTGATTGATTTCAGCTTCACCGTGGTGATGATCAACTCCACGGTGGATAATTTCTGGCCTAACATATCAGGTGAAATCCATCCAGTATATTTTTATATTATATATTGCTTTCTTTAAAAGAGCAATTACTCCGGCTTGCAAAGTTATCTAATGCAGGACCCTAAATCACCATATTGGTGCAAATTTAAAGGCCGTCAGAAAATTTCCGGCTTAAAAAGAACGATTCAGGTTTAAAATCCGGCTCAAGGGAAAGTTGTCTCCCACAAACCTTTGAAGCTCTCAATATCCGGTTTAAGAATTTCCGGTTCAAAAGAATAATCTCCCGCAAGTTCGAGTTCTCAGGAAAAATTAAAGGGACCAAAGAGAGTATGTTGCAAAAGCACAGCTCAAACATAGATGCCCCTTGAGCACAGCTCACAATATCACTTGGGGGCTCTGGTCGTATCCGAACCATAGCTTATGCCAACTTGATCGGTGTAAGGCCACCAGGATAATCACTTGGGGCTCTGGTCGTATCTGAACCATATCTTATACCCTCTTGATTGGCGAAGGCCACCAGATGATCACTTGGGGCTCGGTCGATCCAACCAAAGCTTATACCCTCTTGATCGTGTAAGGCCACCAATGATCACTTGGGGCCTCGGTCGATCCGAACCATAGCTTATACCTCTTGATTGGCGAAGGCCACCAGGATGATCACTTGGGGGCTCTGGCCGTATCCGAACCAAATCTTATACCCTCTTGATCGGTGTAAGGCCACCAGGATGATCACTTGGGGGCTCTGGTCGTATCCGAACCATAGCTTATGCCCTCTTGATTGGCGTAAGGCCACTAGGATGATCACTTGGGGGCTCTGGTCGTATCCGAACCAAAGCTTATACCCTCTTGATCGGTGTAAGGCCACTAGGATGATCACTTGGGGGCTCTGGTCGTATCCGAACCATAGCTTAAACCCTCTTGATCAGCGCAATACCACAATTATGACTACTTGGGGGCTCTCATCGTATCCGAACCATAGCTTAAACCCTCTTGATTTTTTGAGGTTTATTTGATGAGGCTTATAATGCTTTATGATTATAATTCACCGGTGTTTATTAACCCGGCCTGGCTTTCGACTATAAGTCGCCAGTATGAGATAAGATAATATCCGGTGTTTATTAACCCGGTCTTGCTTTCGACTATAAGTCGTCAGTATATATTGGGATTGCGCCATTGGAATCATGCGCTTATAAATCATTGGATTATATTATTCAAATCTTTAATATCCAATAAGCTGGATTTTTATTATGGTTATCAATAACTAGTATTATGATTGAGGTTTTCAAAGTCGCTTTAGAGCAATGGCTATTACTTTATAAATGGATATGATTTATTCTACAATGGAAGGAATAGTCCCGAGTCACTGCAGGCTTACGACCCGGTACTTGGGGGCTACATTATTCAAGTTGAGATTACATCAAATATGCAAGTCCCATGTCACTGCCAGCATGCACCATGGCACTTGGGGGCTAATGCAAAGTCATTTTTGCTCAACTCATTGAAGACCCGACTCATCACATCGTAATGAGCCGGCCCTTGGGGTCTACTAATTGACCCTATCAAAAATTCAAGGTACATAAGTCTTAATCCTTTATATTGAAAGGTTCACTACTCAGTTGGTAAAGTACAAAGCTCTTAACCTTATGGACGTGGGTTCGAGCCCCATGGTGAAGGCTACATCATATAATATTATTTTCAAGGAAGTATATATAAAGTCCGAGCTCAGTTGTATTTTACTAAGCCGGCCCTTGGGGGCTACACTGGTTGAAGTTTTTATGAGCATAAGGCAATTACAAGTCCCAGGTTGCTGCAAGCATGACAACCCGACACTTGGGGGCTACATATGTGGAATACTCAGTTTATGACTAATGACTGAGATGAATAAATCGGATTTCTTCAAGGTTGTGACATTTATATTGAAGCAAGTCTTAAGATGTTGCTACGCTATCTTCTTAAGACTTGGGGGCTACAAGTGATAGGCATATAAGAGGTATATTTTCAAGCTTGATGTTAACTATAATTATGACCCGGTGCCATCAATATTTATAAACCGGCAATTTTGGCAATGATAAACCGGCAAGTTCTACATCCTTAAGTCGGCTGAAGATCAGATAAGTATTTCAAAGACCAATATTTTTGTTAAGCATTGGGAGCTGAGTCAAATGAATTATTCTTCATAATATTTCTCTGTGACAAACCAATGTTAGCAAATTGATTATGAAGCTAGCCTATTGACCCGGATTTTCTAGAAGAAGGAAATGACAAGGACTTAAGGATGATCAGGATCAGTTTAACATGGATAAATCCAAATTAAAATGGGGGCTAATGTCAGGGATATACCCCGCGTTATGACCCGGCTGGAGTTATAACCCGGCTGGGACTTGGTAAACCGGCAGATGGTAAACGGCAGAGAGTTAAGACAGACAGTTAAGATAGATGGTTAAGACAGATGGTAATCCGGTAGGTGGTAAACCGCGCATGCTAAACCAGTGATAAACCGTAGACAAATATAACCCGTCGATAATCATAACCCGCAGACAAGTCATAACCCGCATAATCATAACCCAAAGAGATAGTATAACCCGGGAGATGTTAAGTCAGATCATAACCCGGCAGATAGAGACGCCCGGGGTTAATAAGCCCGAGACGTTAAGAAGCCCAGACGTTAAGAAGCCCATGAAGAGAAGTCAGAATAGCTTAAGTCTTAGTCCGAGATGTACTCTACGTGTAACCCGCCCCTTCAACTTATATAAGGAGGGGCAGGGCACCCCAAGAGGGGGGAGAAAAATAATCTTAGGGCTAGACATAAATAGGAGAGCCGGTTTACGTCGACTCCCTCGTGATGATAATGAGACCTAGCCACAAACAGCATGTAGGGTTGTTACCAGATGATGTTTCCCGGGGCCCGAAGCTGTCTAAACCTTGTCTTATGTTGCGTTTCTCGATTCTGCTCAACCCCTCTCAAGCTACCACATAGATGTGTTGGCCTCACGATTAAGTCCTCACACTAGGACATCTGTCGGGACAATTCCATGACAGAAACAGAGATAAATAATATTTTGAGTGGCATACTTTCATTATCAACATAACAACCAAGAGATCTCAATATCTTCCATGCTACACACATTATAGGGGTTCCCAAACAGAATGGTAAAGTTTATACTCCCCCACCACCAACAAGAATCAATCCATGGCTTGCCCGAAACAACGGGTGCCTCCAACTAACAACAGTCCTGGGGGAGTTTTGTTTGCAATTAATTTGATTTGAGTATGGGACTGGGCATCCCGAAAACCGGCCATTTTCTAGTGAGTGATGAGCGGAGTCCACTCATCGTAAGAATAACCCACCTAGCATGGACAGCCCTAGTTGATAAATGAGCTATTCGAGCATACAAAACATAATTTCATTTGAAGGTTTAGAGTTTGGCACATACAAATTTACTTGGAACGGCAAGTAAATACCGCATATAGGAAGGTATGGTGGACTCATATGGAATAACTTTGGGGTTTATGAAAGTGGATGCACAAGCAGTATTCCTGCTTAGTACAAGTGAAGGCTAGAAAGAGACTGGGAAGTGACCAACTAGAGAGCGACAACAATCATGAACATGCATTAAGATTAATCAACAATAAATGCAAGCATGAGTAGGATATAAATCACCATGAACATAAATATCGTAGAGGCTATGTTGATTTTGTTTCAAATACATGCATGAACATGTGCCAAGTCAAGCCACTCGAATCGTTCAAAGGAGGATACCACCCTATCATACCACATCACAACCATTGAGGGAGTCCCGGACTAGGGGGTGTCCGGATAGCCGGACTATCATCACGGCCGGACTCCAAGACTATGAAGATACAAGATTGAAGACTTCGTCCCGTGTCCGGATGGGACTTTCCTTGGCGTGGAAGGCAAGCTTATGATACGGATATGTAGATCTTCTAGCATTGTAACCGACTGTAACCCTAACCTATCCGATGTTTATATAAACCGAGGGTTTTAGTCCAGAGGATCTAACAACAATCATACCATAGGCTAGCTTCTAGGTTTAGCCTCCTTGATCTCGTGGTAGATCTACTCTTGTACTACCCATATCATCAGATTAATCAAGCAGAGTAGGGTATTACCTCCATCGAGGGCCCGAACCTGGGTAAAAACATCGTGTCCCTTGTCTCCGTTACCATCCGCCTAGACGCACGCTCGGGACCCCTACCGAGATCCGCCGGTTTTGACACCGATATTGGTGCTTTCATTGAGAGTTCCTCCTGTCGCCACCAATAGGCCCGATGGCTCCTTCCGATCATTAACAACGACGTGGTCCGGTGAGACTTTTCTCCCGGACAGATCTTCGATTCGCGGCTTTGCACCGCTGGGCCGATTCGCTGGCCATCCGAGCAAATCGAAAGCTACGCCCGCCATCAGGTTGATTTGAAGTTTAAACTATACGCCAATATCCGCGGGACTTGATCTTTGACGGATTCGAGCCGCAGCTGCCGCGTGCCGCATTGTCTCGATGGGCATGATCTAGCTCGCAGCCGGTCAAAGGCCCTCGAGGCCGCATCAAGATCTCGCTCCGATCCTTAATTCGAGCCGGATTCCCGATCGAGGATGAGTGGTTGGACACCGCCGGGGCTACGATCTCACGGGCGATTGAGCCAACTCCGCCCCTGTCTTTATGGAAGGCCTCGACCCCAGGGTGCCGGACTCTCTCCGGACTCAACCTCCACGCCTTGCCAATCGAATCTGATTGGGCGCCGTCATGGAGTTCACGGTCATGACATCTTTCAAAGACTCGCCTTTGGCGACATCCTGAATTCACTAAAGTCTCTCTTTATCCGGAGAGCCCTGGCCGGACTACAACAGGAAGGTTGGGATGTGGACGACGAAGAAATTCAACGCCCACCCACCACCCACTTCATAGCCACTGTCGAAAGCTTACACGACGTGCTCGATTTCGACTCCGAAGACATCGACGGTATGGACGATGATATAGGAGACAACAAAAAACTAGCACCTATAGGATGCTGGACAACCACCTCATCTCATGATGTATACATGGTGGATACACCTAAAGGAAATGAAGACGAGGAACAACGGGACGCCACGAAGGATAAATCCTCAAAAGCAGTCAAACGGCAACGAACGCCAACCAAGTCCCGCCAACAAAGACCCAGCCATAGAGCAGGGCTAACCGGCGGACGGCGAACAAGTTATCGAGCAATCGTCCTAACAAGACAACATTGATAAACAATCTGTCCCCGACGAAGACAACAGTCCGGACGATCTCACGGACAAACTATTGGAGCAAATGCCCTCCAGAAAAGGCTCGCCGCCATCGCCAGAGCCTAAAAAGCAGAAGCGAATCTCAAAACAGGGAAGATGGACTCAGATCGATGGAGCAAAGTATTCAGCACACAGATAAGTACGGCGACACCACCAACAAAGAGCTACCCAAAAGAAAGCTACTGCCTGATTCGACGAGGAGGCCTTAGAGCCCCACAATTAAAAAGTAAGAAGGCCACCCGGCGGATGGACGACCCCACGGCAAAAAGAGAGCGGCAAATGGCGCCGCACACAAACCAATATGCGATCCGCATAAGGATTCACATCAACAGGATGGCCCAGTTAGGTCCATCTATGGGCCAAGAACGCAGGCTCTTCAAAGCAATGCAACACGCCAAAAATCCGAACATCACGGCACACCCAAATATAGGGGCGCCGCACATCCCCGATGTTTCACCGATGAGGTGCTGGATCATGAATTTCCAGCGGGATTCAAACCCGTAAACATAGAGGCATACGAGGGAACACCATACCCTGGAGTCTGGATAGAGGACTACATCTCCACATACACATGGCTAGAGGAGATGATCTCCACACCATAAAATACTTACCCCTCAAACTCAAAGGGTCGGCTCGGCATTGGCTCAAGAGCCTTCCCGAAAATGCCATTAGAAGTTGGGAAGAGCTCGAGGATGCGTTTTCGGCAAATTTTCAGGGGACCTATGTCCGCCCTCCGGATGCAGACGATCTAAGTCACATAACTCAACAGCCCGGAGAGTCAGCCTGAAATTTCGAACAGGTTCCTTACTAAAAGAACCAAATAGTCGATCGTCTGGACGCCAAGCCTTAGCAGCCTTCAAGCACAACGCTCGAGACGAATGGCTCGCTGCATACACCTCGCCAAGAAAAGCAAGAACAATGGCCGCATTAACAAGCCTCATGACCCACTTTACGCAGGAGAGGACAACTGCTAGCAAGATGCAAAGAACAACGACCCAAGTACATCCAAAGTCGATGGAACGGAAACCACGCGCGACAAGGACCAGCGCCGGATTAAAGGAACGGCCAAAGAGCGCGCGGTCAACGCCGGATTCAAAAGCTCACGGCAGAACAGCAAAAAACTGCCCCTTAAAGATGATAGCGATGAGCTATCCAATTTCAACAAAATCTTGGACAAGATATGTCAAATCCATAGTACTCCTGGGAGGCCTGCAAACCATACCCACAGAAATTGTTGGGTCTTCAAACAGTCCGACAGACTCAACGCCGAACACAAGGGGCTCGACACACCAAGTGAAGATGATGACGAGCACCACAAGCAGAGCCCCGGAAAACAAAAGAATTTCCCGCAAAAGGTTAAAACAAGAAACTCACTTCACGTGATCGAGGAAAAAGAGCGGCGCCCACTAAAAGGCGCCGCCGCACATCGGGTTGTCCAAACCAATCACCTTCACCATCGTGACTATTTCGACAATATCCGAACGCAGGATGGACTGCCTTGATATTGGATCCTATAATCGACGATCCCAATTTACACAAGTCCTCATGGATGGCGGCAGTGACATAAACCTGATATATCAGACACAATCCGCGGATGGGGATAGACCCAACAAAAATTCGCCCTAGCAACACCTCCTTTAAAGGGGTAGTGCAGCACATATGCCCATTGTACGGCTACATACGCTCGAAGTTGTGTTCGCTCATCCGACAACTTCCGCCTCGAAGGTTAATCTTCCATATCGCCCCATTTAAAAGTAGCCATCAAGCACTATTGGGACGCCAAGCTACCGCTTTAACGCAATACCGCACTATGCATCTCTTACACTTAAAATGCCCGTCCACGCGCATCATCTCATTAAAAGGAGTATTATGTCACTCGAGCACGGAAGAATGCGAGGCTGCCTTGACAGCCCCACACCAATCCGCCCGCTAACCAAAGAACCTAAATAGGTATTTGAACCCTGACACGGTTAGACGAGTCCGCGCCGATAGCATGCACACCCCCATACGAGGGACTGCACGCATGTATCACACGAGACACTAAAGCTCAATTTTATTAACTTCTTCGAATCGCATCGCTTATTTACTATAAAGTACATCTTTGCCCGATCCTTTTCTTTTAAAACTAAGTTCTCTCTTTACAGATGAACAACGTGCTACACCCGGCCCGTGATACGGCAAAACGGAGACACAAGCGAGATGTGCAGAGGGACCTGCTGCAAGGATTCTTTTCAGATTAAGACCTCACAGAAACCTTTTTACGCCTCTTGTTGATATACATCCCCGCCATACTATAACCGAGGAGGAGGTTGGTGATGAAGTCATGTACCGTAGGGTCATAGACCTGCCCAAAGGTACCTTCCACAAGGACACTCACAAGAGAAGTAGCCTTCCAAATGACTCCGTAGACTCCCCTATGCATTCAAAGACACTGACTATGAAGACCCACTCGACCACCCGTAGTTCAAGAGCCACTCGTGTCCAAACGGTCTGTAGTTTAATAGTCTTTATGACCTTAATGACACTTTATGTAGGGCGCTACAAGAACGCCTAGCCTTAATGTACCTTAAACCCTCATCATGGGCTGGCTGGGGTCCCATGCATTTATATAAGCCACCCTCCACAGTAGAAGGGTTCGCACTCGAACACATACGCAGATAATACAATGACTGCCTATCGTTGGATAAACCTCCGAGGCTCGTGCCATGGAGGATGCGCGCTTGTCCAACCTGGCTGAGCGCACTCGACTGGAGAATCTTCAGCGAGTACTGGACGAGCATACGCGACCGAGGGTTCCGAATCCAGACGACGCCACTCTTTCAACCGCCAACCTGTATATCAAACTCCGATTCAGAATTTAGCAGCTTGTCACCAGATAGCGGAATCAATTCAGCCTTCCCACTAGGAGGCAGGTAGAGGTTTGCAGAAATCAGGATTTGCTCCGGCGGCAGGAGATCAAAACTCAGTTGTGTCCCAGCATGAACAGGTTCACACCGATCCGTCGCTGCGAATTCATTCCAATGCCCATAGTCCAAGATCGCCCCGAGGCGTGAGGAACGTGGATGCCGTGTGACGATCAATACAAGGGTCATGAGCAGATGAGCACCGATTCGATCACAACGATCGATGTCGAGTGCCCACTCCTCCCCAAGGGGTGGATCATACGCCTCGGCAAAGCAGGATGACAGATGCCAAAACAAGTGTCGGACGAAGAGTTCCAATGACCCTGTGGAACCGTGCTTTGATGCGAGATCCATTATCGCTAAAGGTTTGGTCGACAGAACAGAGCTCACCGAGACGGCCATGATAGAGATGTTCCTTCCAAGAGTAGAGTCCATGTCTCGTGACCGAGTGTTTCAAAGAGCCATCGTGGCTGCAGTGATTCCCCCAATTTCAGGTTGGCGATCGAGTCGCAAGTTCATCGAGAATCCAAGCCCGACACCGGCTTGAAGATTACCGAGTGGCAGTTCAGATCGGCGATGGCAACGGCGAGGTAGCCATGAAGCATTTACTCTTATGTTGGAGGGATCAGCCTGTATGTGGTTGAATCAGTTAGCACCCAGCAGTATTTACACTTGGGAAGATCTTGCTCGAGTGTTTGTCAGGACATTTGAAGGAACTTGCAAATGACCAGCGGGTTTGACAGAGTTGCAAAGTGCATGCAAAAGTCGAGTGAAACCTTGAGAGATTATATCCAGAGGTGGATCACTTTGCACCACATAGTGGAGAATGTATCCGATCACCAAAGTACCAGGCCTTCAAGGAAGGTGTCAAGAACAGAGAATTGAGTTTGAAATTTGGTCGAACCGAGATATGACCCCGAGCCGGATGATGGAGATTGCCACCAAATATGCAAATGGTGAAGAAGAGGATCGGCTTCGAGTGGTAATATAAATCTGCCGCCAATGAGGTCAAGGAGGAAATTCCAATGGAAGGTAAGCTTAAAGTCGAGCCAGCCGGTTCCGGAGAGGCCTTGGCAAAGGACCCCAGAAAGTTCAAGGGGAAACCCAAGGGTCCTTGGAACCCTAAGAAGGTGAAAGACCAGGATGGGAACGACGTGTTGGATTTACCATGTCATATTCATACAAAGAAAGATGAAGAGAGTAAACTCATTTACCCGAAACATACCACTCGACGTTGTCGGCTCTTGATTCAGCAGCCCAAGGGAAACAACCCAAGGATAAGGATAAGGAGATGACATAAAGTTGAGGATAGAGATGATGTTGATGGTGGATATCCCCGTGTCAATTCCACCTCGATGATTTTTGCCGACGCCGAAAGCAAAAGTCGATTGAAGGTTATCAATCGGAAGTAAACTTAGTTGTTCGACGACTCCCAATTATCTGAAATGGTCCTGCATCGCCATCACATTCGACTCACCGATCACCCGACGACATTGCCACCCCCGGGAGGCAAGCATTGGTGGTCGACCCATTGTCGAAGGCACTCGATCGACCAAAGTCCCGATGGATGGTGGTAGTGGTTTGAATATATTATACGCGGAGACGCTGAAAGGGATGGGCATTCCGATGTCCGCACTCGCATCAAAGAATATGAGCTTCCACGAGTCATTCCTCGAAAGAAGTCTGAGTCACTCGCCAAATTGTTTTGACGTAGTTTTTGGTGATTCAAAGCATTTCCGGAAAGAAAAGTTGACCATTGAGGTCGTGGATTTCCAGAGCGCTTATCACGCTATTCTAGGGAGACCAGCTTATGCGCGTTTCATGGCCCGACCATGTTACCTGTATCTTAAACTGAAGATGCCTGGTCCCAAGGGCATGATCACTGTCACGGGCAATCGGAAGAAGGCAGAAGAGTGCTTCCAGAAAGGCTCTAAGATCACCGATGCTCAGTTAGCAGTGGTAGAGCTACAAGAGTATCAGAAAACTGCAGATCCGCGTGATTTGTTGCGAGCTAAGAAGCCCGCCACGGAGTCAAGATTCCAATGATCGCGAGACGTAAACAGGTTCACATTCACCCGACCGATCCCAACGCTGTTCACCAACATCTCAACAACACTCGACTCAAAATAGGAAGAAGCGCCATCCAGCTTCCTCCGTGAGAATCGGGACATCTTTGCATGGAAGCTCACGACATGCCGGTGTTCCTGTGGGCTGGCTGAGCATCGCCACGAGTAGACCCAAAATTCAAACCAGTTAAAGAGTATCTTCGCGTCCGCCGTCCGTAAGAGAAAGGCCATTGGCGAGGAAGTGGCTCGACTTTAGCAGCAGAGTTCATCCGAGAGATCTACCACCCGAGTGGCTCGCCAACGCTTGTCATGGTCCCCAAGAAGGACAAGTCATTGTGCATGTGCATCGATTTCAAGCATATCAATCGGCCTGCCCGAAAGATCATTTCCTCTTCCTCGTGATCGACCAAATAGTCGACTCAACTACGGGATGCGAGAGGTTGTCTTTTTAGACGCTTATTCCGGTACCATCGATCCGTCTCAGATGGACCCGGCGAGATTAAAACAGCGCTCATCACTCCGCTCGGGTGCTTCGTTATGTCACCATGCCATTCGGTCTCAAGAATGCCGGAGCCACATTCATGAGGATGATTCAGAAGTGTTTGCTCACTCAAATCAGTCGGAATGTGGAAGCATACATGGATGATATAGTGGTCAAGTCACGAAAGGGTTCCGATCTGTTGACTGACCTTGCTGAAACATTTGCCAATCTCGTGGAGGTATGATATCGCTTAATCCATCAAAGTGTACATTTGGAGTTCCTGGCGGAAAGTTACTTGGTTTTCTCGTTTCCGAGCGAGGAATCGATGCTAACCCAGAAAAGGTTGGCACCATACTCCGAATGAAGTGCCATGTGCGTGTGCACGGCGTCCGTAAACTTACTGGATGCTTGGCCGCTTTAAGTTGATTCATCTCGCGCCGGTGAAAAGGCATTGCCTCTTTACCGATCGATGAAGAAGTCGACAAGTTCGAGTGGACTCTAGAAGCTGATGTAGCGCTTGCAGAGCTCAAAGCTCGCTCTCCACCCAGCCGGTGCTTGCTGCTCCAATCAGCAAGGAGCCTTTGCTGCTTTACATTGCAGCCATCGGACAAGTCGCCGAGACTGCATTTACGGCCGAGCGGAAGAAGAAGGAAAAGCTTTCAAAGTTCAACGCCCAGCTTTATTATCTTTCAAGCATCACCGTCAAAAGCAAAGATACCCTCATTATCGAAGCTTGTTTATGGGATCTATATGACCACGAAGAAGGTTGCTCATTATTTCTCCGATCATTCCATTACAGCCGCCGACGCCTTTGTCGGAAATTCTTCATAACAGAGATGCAACCGGTCGAGTGGCAAATGGGCGATTGAACTCCTTCCCTTGATATCAAATTTGAGGCAAAGAAAGCCATCAAGTCCCAAGCAATAGCAGATTTCTCACCGAGTGGATCGAATAGCAGCTTCCGACCCAAGTTCACTCTAACACCGGACTATGTTTTTCGATGGTTCCAAGATGTTGAACGGTTCGTGCAGGGGTTGTATTGGTTTCCCGAGGAGATAGGCTCAAGTATGTTCTCCAGATTCACTTTGATTCTTCCAACAACGGCAGAATATGAAGCACTCCTGTATGGGTTGTGCATGGCCATTTCACTCAAGGCGTCTGTCCGCCTTTATGGTTTATGGCGACTCAGATCTGGTTGTTAATCAAGTGATGAAGGAGTGGGATGTCGAAGCCCAGCTATGACAGGTTATTGTAATGCAGGAGAAAGTCGAGAAGAAATTCGAGGGGTTAGAGCTTCATCATATACCCCGATCGAAAAATCAAGTCATGGATGATTTGGCGAAGATAGGGTCCAAGAGGGAAGCCATTCCCAGTGATGTATTTTAGAACACATTCATGCTCCATCGGTCAGGAGGATCCTTTCATGTAAGAAGCCCCGCAGCAAAAGAGTGCCAATGATCCGACTGAAGTTGAGGTCCCACCGTGGTCGACCTAATTATGGAAGTTGTGGTCATCACTCCCGATCGACAAAGGCCAGAATCGCATATATCCTTAGGAAAGAGCTCCCAGAGAACGAAGAAGAGGCTCGACAGATCGTCCGTCGATCCAAGGCCTTTACAGTAATCAAGGGACAATTGTACAGAGAAAGCGCGACTGGAGTCGGCCAGAAGTGTATCACGCCGTAAGAAGGTCGATAATTTTGAGGATATCCACTGGGACCTGTGGCTATCATGCGCCCTTCTCGACCATTGTGGCTAAAGCATACCGAAGCGGATTTTACCGGCCGAAAGCAAATGAAATGGCAAAAGAAATAGTCGACAAGTGTGAAGGATGTCATTCTATTCCAACATGTCGCACAAGCCAGCCTCAGCCTTGAAGACCATTCCACCTGCTTGGCCCTTCGCTGTTTGGGGATTGGACATGATTGGACCGTTGAGGATCGCGTAGCGGCTTCACTCATTTGCTAGTAGTAGTCGACAAGTTCACCAAGTGGATCGAAGCTGCCCATCAAGAACCTCGATGCATGCACCGCTATCGCCTTCATCGAGAGTTGATATTCAGATATGGAGTTCCGCATAGCATCATCATCGACAATGGGTCAAACTTCGATAATGACAAGTTCAAAGCCTTCGCGCCTCCCAAGGCACGCTGGTCGACTATGCTTCAATGGCTCATCCTCACCGAATGGACAAGCAGAACGCAAAACGGCCTCATTCTCAAAGGGCTAAAACCTCGGCCGATGCGTGATCTCAAACACGCAGCAGAGCTTGGGTCGATTTAACTTCCATCAGCTTCTTTGGGGATTGAGGACAACTCCTAATCGGTCGATCGGGAGAACTCCATTCTTCCCGGTCTATGGAGCTGAAGCGGTTCTGCGCCGAGTGACCTGCTTCACAATGCGCCTCGAGTCGAGCTATACTCAAGAGGAAGCGAACAAGCCCGGCAAGATGCGCCGACCTCTTGGAAGAGGAAAGAGAGATGGCCTTGATCCGCCGACTATCTATCAGCAAGACTTGCGCCGATTCCATGCCGAAATGTGAAGAGTCGAGCCTTCCAAGAGGGAGATTTGGTCCTCCGAGTGGATCAACAGAAACCACACAAGCTTGCTCCCACTTGGGAAGGTCCTTCATCGTCACAAGAGTCCTCCACAACGGAGCATATCATCTCTACAACGTTGATCGCCAGATTGACGAGCCTCGAGCTTGAACGCGGAGCTGCTCCGCCTTTTACACTTAAAACTCATTCGCTTGAGATGTAATAAAAGTACTTTTGTAGTTTGTTTATCTAAGACAAGAATGTTATAATTTTCCCAAAGGATTGATATTGCTTTTGTTGTAATTTCCCCGTGGGTGGCTTAGCTGCGAATCCGATTCGCCTAAGTTTGTAAAAATCCTTTCCGAGTGCGTAGCCAGCCTCTCACTCGGGGCTTAGCTGCTAATCCGCTCGCCTAAGTATTCAAAATCCTACCGAGTGGCGAGCCAGCCTCCCACCGGAGGCTTAGCTGCAGTCCAAGTACTCGCCTAAGTATCCAAAATCCCACCGAGTGGCGAGCCAGCCTCCCACCGGAGGCTTAGCTGCAGTCCAAGTACTCGCCTAAGTATCCAAAATCCCACCGAGTGGCGAGCCAGCCTCCCACTCGGAGGCTTAGCTGCAGTCCAAGCACTCGCCTAAGTATCCAAAATCCCACCGAGTGGCGAGCCAGCCTCCCGCCGGAGGCTTAGCTGCAGTCCAAGTACTCGCCTAAGTATTTAAACCCTGCCGTGTGGTGAGCCAGCCTCCCGCTCGGGGGCTTATAACAGCCCAAGGATTCGCCTCGAACATCCAAAGTAATAGAAATCCTACCGAGTGGAGAGCAAACCTCCCACCGGAGGCTTAGCTGCAGCCCAAAGGCTCGCCTAAGTAATAGAAATCCCACCGAGTGGAGAGCAAACCTCCCCTGGGGCTTAGCTGCAGCCCAATGCTCGCCTAAGTAATAGAAATCCTACCGAGTGGAGAGCAAACCTCTCACTCGGGGGCTTAGCTGCAGCCCAGTGCTCGCCTAAGTAATAAAAATCCTACCGAGTGGAGAGCAAACCTCCCACTGGGCTTAGCTGCAGCACAAGACTCGCCTAAGTAAGGAATTCATCCCAATCCGCAAGGACGACGAGGTGCAGGTCGATCACTACCTCCTCCTTCGGAGCTTCGCCACAAGTACAACGTGCGGTCCATCCCAATCCGCAAGGATGACGAGGTGCAGGTCGACTGCTGCCTCCTCCTTCGGAGCTTCGCCACAAGTACAATGTGCGGTCCATCCCAATCCGCAAGGATGACGAGGTACAGGTCGACTGTTACCTCCTCCTTCGAAGCTTCGCCACAAGTACAACGTGCAGTCCGTCCCAATCTGAAAAGACGACAAGTCGATTGGAATTTCAACGGAATATCTTCCGAAATGAAGAATAAAGTTCTCTCGAAGGCAAGCAAAGCATGTTAAAAGAAAAATCAAGTTCAGATAAACGCCCCACGGATCCAAAGGTGCTCAGCGTTAAGCCCGTTAAAGTTTATCGTTACGTAAAACCACTCGGCATTCCGAGGCAAATTTAAAGTGGGACTTAGAAGTTTTTACTCTCCGCGGAGGACCGAAGGTGCAACAAACTGGTCGAGGTCGATTCCGCCGGCAATACGGGTAGCAGCAGCGATGAAAGTCTCCATGAAAGATCTCAAGTCGTGCTTCCGGTATTGGCAACCTTGAGAGACACCAGCTTGTCCTCTTGCGCTTCTTTGCAAGGGACACGAACCGAGATAAAGCAACATCAGCACCACACCGCGCATTTACTTCTTCCATTCTTGCACTCGACTTGGAATCTCATTCACCGAATCATCAAAGATTCAAGATCATTCGAGAGTCTGCTCGACAGAGAGTCGAGTCGATCCGCGACACGCAACTTTCAATGAAAGAAGATAATCCACCGCGCTTAGCAACACGAGACTCCAAATGGAGCACATTCATAGCAGCTTCGCCCTTCACAGAGAGTTGATGGGGTCCAAACTGGTTTCCACTCGACTGGTTTCTTCTTCAAAGTTTTGGCAGAATTCTGAAAACACAACTCAGATTCAAAATGAAGATCATATGATGAGCCGGTGAGAGCAAGACAGTTGGATAAAAGAGATTACCTTCAAGCATGAGAAACAGCTTCTTGGCGAACCCTCCAAGATAAATCTCCAGGTCATTTCGCTTCCCCGCCAGCTGGCCAACCTTGTCAGAAAGAATATTCTTGTCGTTCTTCAGCCGGCTGACTTCCTTGTTAGCCGCGTCAAGAGAGGCTTTCAGCTTGGCATTTTCATCTTCAAGTTTGTCGACTGAGGCAAGCTTCTCTTTAGCGAGCTTTGTTTTCTCCAAAGCCGCCTTCTGTGCCTCTGCAAGGTCAAGGTCCTTCTTCTTCAAAGTTTCTTCGAGTTTATCTGCAAAGCAACAATGAGAACAGAGTTGAGAATGAGCAGAAAAACAGAGGCAGTCATCAAAAATTCTCACCAGCCATACCTTTTGCTTCATCCTCGTGCCTTCTCAAATTCTCCCGAGCAAGCTTCAAATCGAGGTTGAGCTGAATCTGCTTTTCTCTAATCTCAAGATAGCGAGCCACAAGCTCGCAAGATTTCTACAAAGAGTCAACCAACGAAAGACAGATCACTTCCGAGTGACTAAGGAAAAATAGTAGCATTTCTAAGACTACGGTCGAATAAAACATTCGACAGTAGTCTCGGGGACTACACCCAGCGGGTGCACTCAGCGTGCCCCCACTGGTTTACCAATTTGATTCGATCAACACCAAAGGAGGCAAAAAGGCTATGATTCTAAAAACATGGCTAATTATCGTGATCACCGCAGAAAAAAAATAGTTCTTTAGACTATAGTCAATCGCACGCAATGACCATAGTCTCGGGACTACACCTCCTGGTGCACTTAGCGTGCCCCCACAGTTTTTACAGCCCATTCAACTTGGTCCGCCCAAGTCGAGTGAAGAAGATCACAGATAAAGAATATAGCCGATCGCACGCAATGACCATAGTCTCGGGACTACACCCAGTGGGTGCACTCAGCGTGCCCCACAAAAGTTCAACGACACACACACCCAAAGGGTGTACAGATATGGAAAACTCCGTAAGAAAGCAGTTTCAGATAGTATATCCTAACAAAGCAAGCGACGATCGACTTACTTGGACATTGCTCGAGAGCTGAATCAAGCGCCATAGGTCACCGACTTGCCTCTCGAGCCGCTTTCACCGCTCCATCATGATCCCTGCTCGGCGATGGCCTCCTTAGCAGCACTTACTTGGTCTTCCGGACGTGGTGTGTAGCAAAGAGAGACGGTGGATCAGAGTCGACGGTGGGTCGGGCACTGCCGCTGGTACAGCAGAAAGATACAAAGTCCGAGTGAGATTGCCTCCTCGAAATCAACGCCTCGTCAGAGTCGCCATGACTTGAGCAGCCTTGCCAGCAGGCACTTTCTTGTTCCTCCTCTTCCTCAATGGCACTTCCTCGTCATCATCGGAAGATCAATGACGGAGGCGGAACTGCAAGAGAGATCCGTATAAACATGGAAGCCCAATCGACTAAAAAGCTCCAATGGCTAAAAGTGAAATCTCAGAGAACTTACCAAGAGTAGAAGTGGCCGCATCCTCCATTTCCTGGTCGTCGTGCTTGGCTGAAGTCTCGAGGTAGCGGCGCAGAGATTTCATTAGTCGGCTGATCACCATCAAGTCGACTAAAATTCACTCATATTGAAAAAGGAAATACAAGGTTCATTGGTTACCCGGAGATGGTGGGGATGACCATTCGCATCTTGGGCAGGGCCTTCGCCGGCTTCGACGACGTCGCTCGAGGTTGCTTCAGCGGCTTCTCAGTCGGCGCGGGAGAAGTTTTCCTAGGTCGCTTCATCGACTGACCGGTGGGCACAACAGCTTTACCGCGCCCGGTCACCGGGTCATGCGTCGACTTGGACCTTCCTTCTGAGCGAGGAGGGTCGACGTCTTCCTCCTCTTCTTCCTCCTCCTCCTCATCATCAGAGTCATCATCCTCCTCATCCTCTTCGCCGTTGGACTCCCATTCCTCCGGACTCTCACCTCCACTTCCTTCTTCTTCTTCGGCTGCTTCCTGCGCCCCGTTGGGCATCGAGTACATCTCGGTGGTGACCTAGAAGACAACAAAACAAGGTGACAACAATCGATTTAAATTGACATCAAAACAGAATGAATGCAGCAGAATCACAGTCGAAGATAAATAGTGATACCTTGTCTGGTTGGTAACTCTGGTCGAGTGGTGGAATCCTCCTAGCCCCGCGAGGGTTGTCTTTATTTCCTGTGATGGCAGTCATCCACTTCTCCAGTATGGCATCGTCAACCTCCTCCGGATGGACCCGAGTGGTATCATCCGTACCGGAGTACATCCACATCGAATGACCTCGGTATTGGAGTGGCTGGATACGCCGTCGGAGAAAAACCTCCAGGAGATCCATGCCGGTCACCCCTTCGCGAATAAGCTGGACTACACGCTCCATCAGAAGCTTTACTTGGGCCTTCTCCTCCGCAACACCTTCGTGGAAGACGACTTGTTCACTCGACTCATGGAGAAAGGAGGGAGCCCAATGATCGATCCTCAAGGCCGGCTGGTCTTGGCAAGAAACCAGGTCGATCGCCACCCTCTAACCGAGTCGGGAGAGTCATAGCTGGAAAGGCGCTCTTCCCCTCATCCGACTCCAAGTCCCCACACATTTGATTACTTGGGTCTTCTCGCTATTCGGGCTCGCTTTTCTTCACCGTCTGAGAGCGACAGTGAATATGTGCTTGAAAAGACCCCAATGCGGTCGACAACCCAAGAAATTCTCGCAGAGCGAAACGAAAGCAGCCAGATACACAATGGAGTTTGGAGTGAAATGGTGGAGTTGCGCTCCAAAAAAGTTCAGAAACCCCCGGAAAAAAGGATTTGGCGGCAGAGAAAACCCCCTATCTACGTGGGTGGCCAAGAGGACGACTCACCCTCTTCGGCTGCGGTTGCCACTCCGCGCCTAAGCCTCGCCGACCTGGGGGATCAGTCCTTCATTGGCCGATCGGTGAGATCTTTTTCGGTGATGGTCGACCGGATCCAGCCTCCTTGACCCAGCCTGCGGCAGCTTGGACCGCAAAGAGGAGCCGCCGACCGGGCGCTCCCTTGGCCTTCGCCGCCGTCTTCTTCACCCGCTCTGGGCGGCGGTCTTGTCCTTCACCATGGTCGCCGGCGAAAAGGTACCGAAGGCGGCGCTGGGCGGACGGAGAGCGTGGCGAGAAAGTTTTGGAGGCGGAGAGAGGAGAAATCTGAGGGCGCACTGTTCAAAATGCCCGGTCCAACGCCTTATATGGGGTCGCTTCCGAGTGGCTGACCGGTAGGCCCAGGCAATCCTGTCACGATCCCGCAACAGGCGCGCGCACGATACGTGGCGAAAAAGGCGGCGCGAGGATCGAGGCGTCATCATCTTATCCCATCCGAGTGCCGCGGTTTTCTCCGCTTCGCGCGCTTCCCAAAATTCGGATCCCGCGAAATCCGCTAACCGCAGAGCGACTCGTCAGATAACAGATTTCCTCAGATCCTTCGCTCGAAAATCTTCAGGTTCACAAAGTTCACTCGACAAACGTGAAGAATGGATCAAGGCGACTGAAAGAAAGGTTGATGCCATCACCAAAAGGTCGTTGGTCCAGAGTAAGACGCACCCACAACACGAAGAACAGGTCGGAAAGATTATCAACTCCTTCCTCACTCAAACCTCGATCCATTCGGGGGCTAATGATGAAGTCATATACCTGGGGTAGGGTCATAGACCTGCCCAAAGGTACCTTCCACAAGGACACTCACAAGAGAAGCAGCCTTCCAGTCGACCTGGTAGACTCCCACTCGACAGATTCAAAGACACTCGACTATAAAGACCCACTCGACCACAAGAGTCCAAGAGCCACTCGGTGTCCAAACGGTCTGGAGTTAAATAGTCTTTATGACCTTAATGACACTTTATGTAGGGCGTTACCAGTAACGCCTAGCCTTAATGTACCTTGAACCCTCTACTGCGTGGGCTGGCTGGGGTCCTGGCGTACTCTATATAAGCCACCCCCCTCCACAGGTAGAAGGGTTCGCACCCCTGTAACACATACGCAGATAATACAGTCGACCGCCTCAGGGCTCCGAGACATAGTGCTATTACTTCCTCCGAGAAGGGCCTGAACTCGTAAATCTCTTGCGTATACAACTACTCCATAGCTAGGATCTTGCCTCTCCATACCTACCCCCCATTCTACTGTCAGACTTAGAACCACGACAACTGGCGTTTTGGCATTGTCCGCACCAGAATTTTTGCATGTACCTTGACACCAGGGGCTTAGGGCATTATTCTGCCCGTTTTTATAAAGACCGAATACCTTAGGGAGTGTTAGGCGTCTCGAGTTAGGCCTTATATGCATCAGCTCCAAATCATGTCTTTGGTCAAATGTTGGGTTGCCCGGCTCCTGTGTTTTGCTGCCTTACATTCCGCTTTCACGGCTAACGCGGCACCGGAGAACTATCGCGATTGTGCCCTTGTTCGCCGGGCGAGCACCTCAAGAGAGAAAGCCGAAAACTGATCGTCATGATATAGCGAGACCGGTCAACCACTCGATGACTCACCGGAATGTTTAGGATTCCTCTCAGATTAACGAAGGACCGGTTTTCGGTCAGGCACATACGCACCCCGAATTCGGGAGAGTGCGGGGCCCCCAGGGGCTATATAGTAGCCCCACCCTCGAACTCCTATGGCTAAGTGAAAGTGATAAAGCATTATAGTCCGGTTGCCTGGTTTGCTACGCTATCACCTCCTTAACAGGACCAAGACGTTGGATTAAGTGTGAAAAAGCGCTTTCTTTGCAAACACCCCCGCACTATGTGCGTGGGGGCTGAAGCCAAGGACTGCCATCTTTCAGGTTATATACACATATACATAAACGGCCGCACAGGGAGTAGTTTACTACTTGAACGCACAAGTATAAAAAGCTCTTATATTATATTGAAACATTGTTTTCACAAATCATACATGTCATTTAAACATAATATCCTTCGAGCATTGCGTATCTATTAAACGAGCGCCGCAGACTTCTTCAAAGTAGTGCTCGATGTACTAAACTTCTGTCCGAATCTTGGGATGCAACGTCGCTGGCCTTCATCTCTCGCCCAAGATGTCTTGACATGGGCCGAGCCATCCGCGCTCCTCAATACACGCCGATCGCTTCATTGCGTCGATACACGTACCGCACCAAGGAACCGCTGCACTAAACCAAAATAGCACTTCGGCTGGGGTCCGCCCGGCCACAAGTGAGTCACGACATGCTTCATGGCAAATGCGGACAACCGATTCAGCTCGCCCATTCGCCAACCGATCGATCGGCAGCAGAGGACGCCCGGACTATGGAATTGCGACCAATATAGCTCTTCCTTCGATGCCCCTTCCGCCCCGGAAGTGCTCAACAGCGTCCCGCAGCCTTCCGCCAAGTCCAGATAAGCATCCTCCTAACTCCACAACTTATCCAACCGAGCATACTTTGATCTGTATATTTCCTCCGCAGTAGAAACGGTTTTTCAGCCGCAATTGCCCCGGCCTGACTCAGCTCCTCCTTGGCAGCTCTCAAAGCCGACTGGGCATTCTTGGATCCGGCGGCAGCCTTTTTCAGGCCCTCTTGTTCCGCTTGACGTTCTTTTTCAAGAACCTCGCAGCGATCGGTAGTATTCCTCAACTTTTTGGCCTTATCGGCCATTTCCTATTTGCTTCGGCAGTGAGCAGCCCGTTCGGCTTCTAGCTCTTCGGCCGCCTTTAAAACGGCCGCATTACTGACCCTGGCTTGCTCTTTCGCTCGGGCGAGTTCCGCCCGCAGCTCCTCCACGGCAGTGGCACCATCTGAATTAAGCACACGAATAGTAAGACATGGGCGTCAAGCTCCCTTACAAGGTGTCCGCATAGAAGTCGCATACCTTGTGACTCGTCAAACCGTTTATTGACCAGCGCGATGTCCGCATCCGCCTCGTCAAGCTGCCGCTTTATTTCGGCATATTCATTAGTCCGGCTAGCCTCCGGACGCCCCGCCACCTGTTTAGGAGCGGCGACATGTTATAACTGAGAATTTGATCCTCGGCACGTTGTCAATTTTGACAACATACCGAGTCTCAGACCGAGTCTCAGGGGCTACTATCTATACAGGCGCATTTTATATGCATAACTGTCGAAGGTACATCATTTTTATGCATCTCAAACCCCATCAAGAAGCTTCGACGGCTTCATGCAATCCACTCTCCGCGGATGCAATTCTTTCAATCACCGCACTCCATTAGAGCACGGTGATCTTCTGAATAACCGCCGCCCAGCAGATCCTTCAGCTCCTCGACCGCACACCACTTGGCGCTGGACCTTCCGCCCCGCCGGACTTGGGGAACCCTCCGCGACGACACCTCCGGTCGTCCGCTTCACATGAGGGTGCGACAGGTGGAGGCGTTCGCTCTCCATCATCTCCGGAAGAAGATCCTCAAGACGAGCTCACGAGAAGGGCTGAGGTCCGAACTACAAGGTACAATTTCGGTTATCTTCATAAATAAATACAGGATGTTCCTTATTTACAAGACCCTTCTTTTTACTTACGGCTCACTGGAGGGCTGATCCCTTGGGGAAATAATGCGGCTGGGTTACTTCCCAGCCGGACTCTCCGCCAAGATTCCTTTCCCCTCTTTGAGGCCTTGACCTCCGGATCTTCTGAAGCGGTCCTCTTCTCTCCTTGGAAGGTGGGACTTTTAATCCCTCCTTCCTTGATGGCCTCCTTCATAGAGGCAGTTGCTTCCCCGCTCCCCCCTTCGCCTTCTTCAAAAGACGCGACCTTCAACATCTTGGTCAGCATGGGATCCGGCATGGTCTCTGGGAGGGGAGCCGGACACCTTATCAACTTTGCCTTGGCTATCCACTCCTATTCAAAAAACGGCTCCTTTAAAGGGCATCTATATATAATAAATGAATGAACAGCTTGTCCGGTTACAGGACTACTTACCTGAGTATCTGGGAGATTGCAGCTCAGTCCTGCATCCTCAGTTAGGTCCGGACACTTCTCTTGTGATCCGAAGAACAGTTTATACATCTCCACGGGCATCGTACCCATAAAATTTTGGAGAGCTCGTGGTCCCTCCGGATTAAATTCCCACAAAGCGCGGGGGCGACGCTTGTGGTAGAAGACGCGGATCACTATAACCCGCGCCATCGCAACCAGATTGATCTCTCTTTCCTGGAGATCTCGAATACGGCCCTGCAGCAAGGGAATGTCCTTGGACGGCCCCCAGTCGAGCCCCTTGTTGACCCATGACGCCAGCCACTGTGGTGGACCTGAGCGGAAGGCATGGAGCGCCACCCATTTGGTGCCCCCGAGCGGTGATATAAAACCACCCCGCTGCCACAAACCAAGCTCCTCTTGAAAAGAGCCCTCGGCCACGGAGCATCAGACATTTGCTTATGACCGCCCCTCCGCTTTCGCTTGTTGCCCTCGATCGCCTTTGGCTCCACCTTGAAGGTCTTGAGCCACAATCCAAAGTGGGGGTAATATGGAGGAAGGCCTCACATACGACAATGAATGACGAGATGTGGAGGATGGACTCGATTCAAGTCATGGAAATCAAGCCCATAATAAAACATGAGCCCCCGCACAAAGGGATCCGTCGGGAAGCCTAAACCCCGACGGAAGTGAGACACGAACACCATGTTCTCGCCGGGCTCGGGAGTGGGAACGACCTGCCCCGAGCAGCAGCCTATGCGATATCTCGCCGTTAGATACCGGCGTCTCGCAGCTTTAGCACATCTTCTTCTGTGACGGAGGAAGACATCCATCGGCCGTGCTGGTCGGAGCCGGACATCGTCGAAAGTCCGAAGCGCCTGAATCTGAAGCTTTGGGTGTTGGAACTCGAAGCGCAAGGCGAACTCGATGGAGGGTGTAAAAAGAAGAGGGCCTTGGTCTCATTATAAAGAGGTTGAATACCAAGAGCCCTCCCCGTGGCCGATTAGGACTCGCCTTCGATAGAGGAGGCGTGCCAACGGGCGCGGTTGAGTTACCCACGTCCGTATTGATGAGAATCCCGGAATAAGGGGGCACGATCTACGCTTTGATAAGACGTGACAAGGAAACCGCCTCGCTAAACGCGCTGAGGTGGAACAGTAAAAAACGATTCATATAAAGGCCTGGCCGTGGTGTGATGTCACGCCGCGGAATACGTCAATAGATCTGTGCAAAAGTTATTCTTTCTACGGTGGTATGTGGAACTTGTTTTGCAGAGCGGACACTATCCTTGTGTTCAAAACCTTCTATGAAGTATTCGAAGGAGGAACCTGCCTTGCAATGCCGAAGACAATATGTGCGCCGGACTCGTCGTCATTGAAGCCTGGTTCAGGGGTTACTGAGGGAGTCCCGGACTAGGGGGTGTCCGGATAGCCGGACTATCGTCACGGCCGGACTCCAAGACTATGAAGATACAAGATTGAAGACTTCGTCCCGTGTCCGGATGGGACTTTCCTTGGCGTGGAAGGCAAGCTTGGCGATACGGATATGTAGATCTCCTAGCATTGTAACCGACTGTAACCCTAACCTATCCAAAGGTTTATATAAACCGGAGGGTTTTAGTCCGTGGGACTAACAACAATCATACCATAGGCTAGCTTCTAGGGTTTAGCCTCCTTGATCTCGTGGTAGATCTACTCTTGTACTACCCATATCATCAGTATTAATCAAGCAGGAGTAGGGTATTACCTCCATCGAGAGGGCCTGAACCTGGGTAAAAACATCGTGTCCCTTGTCTCCTGTTACCATCCGCCTAGACGCACAGTTCGGGACCCCCTACCCGAGATCCACCGGTTTTGACACCGACAACCATTTTAATAGCATGTTGGCACACAAGGTAAACCATTATAAACTCCTAGCTAATTAAGCATGGCATGAGAAACTATAATCTCTAATTGTCATTGCAAACATGTTTCATTCATAATAGGTTGAATCAGGAATGATGAACTAATCATATTTACAAAAACAAGATAGGTCGAGTTCATACCAGCCTCTCTCATCTCAATAATTCCATCATATATCGTCATTATTGCCTTTCACTTACACGACCGAACGGTGTGGATAATGATAATAGTGCACATGCATTGGACTAAGCTGGGATTGAAAGCACTTAATACAAGGGAGAAGACAAGGTAATATGGGCTCTTGGTTAAATCAACAATAATGCATATGAGAGCCACTCAACATTTTCATCATGGTCTTCTCCTCTCGACCTCCAAAGAAATAAAATAAAACTATTTACACGGGAAAGCTCCCAACAAGCAAAAGAAGAACGAGAAATCTTTTTGGGTTTTCTTTTAATTACTACTACTACAGGCATGAAAAGTAAACTAGCTAAAAGCTACACTAATTTTTTTTGGTTTTTCTTAAGGTTTTTCAGACACACAAGAAGAAGGCTTACAAAAGAAAATAAAGTAGCATGGATAGTACAATGAAAAAGTATGAGCACCGACGACTGGCATGAGTGTGTGACCATGAATGTAATGTCGCTGAGAAATACGTACTCCCCCAAGCTTGGGCTTTTGGCCTAAGTTGGTCTATGGCGATCTTGGCTGGCGGATATCCAAAGTTGTAACTGGGTCGACTTGAGATGCAGCGGCTATTGCTGCATTTAGCTGCAGCTTGGAGACGAGCTGCCTCCGTCCTCCTTTCATACTTGTTCGCCTCCTCCCTGGTTATAACATATCTCCTTTTTTCCTGGAAGTCAAAGAAAGTAGGAGAAGGGAGAGCAACATGGACAGTGCAACGTCTGTCAAAGATTAGTCGGTACTGGAGGAACTGTTCATTCCTCTCAATAAACTGATGGCAAACCATAGCATTATAATCTAGATAAGCAGGAGGTAACTCCATATCATTTTCATGTATGGGTACATCAAGATAATTAGCTACACGAGTCGCATAAATTCCACCAAACCAATCTCCACTTGTACTGTTAAGATGCAACCTTCGTGCAACAATGTCCCCCAAGTTATATTGTTTATCACCTAATACTACACTCTTGAGGACACTAAGATCTGGAACGCACATGTGACAAGCCTCATCTTTACCGTTAATGCATCTACCTATAAACAGAGCAAAATAATGTATGGAAGGAAAATGAATACTCCCTATGATAGCTTGTGTGATTTCTCTAGATTTCCCCACAGTGATACTAGCAAGAAAGTCTTTATATTCAGATTTGCGAGGTTCGCTAACATTGCCCCATTGCGGGAGTTTACGAGCAGTATTAAAATCTTCTAGGTCCATGGTATATGATTTTTCATAAAGATCAAATAAAACAGTATGATAATTGCGCGAGGATGTAAATTTAAACCTTCTCACAAAGGAATTAGTTAGGTAGTAGTATTGTGGGCACTAATCTGACACGAAGCCCTCAAGATTAGCGTTACACACATACTTGTCAAATTCATCCTTGATGCCTACTTGTACCATAAACTCCTCTGACGGCCATTCACAAGGCCACCCTTGAGCTTCCCCCGGTGGTTCATCATCCGGCTCACGTATCGCGAGCCTTGGTCCTTGCTTCCTTGAGGAACCACCTTGGTACATTTTCCTGAACATTTTTCTTTCTCTGAAAAGTTTCTGAAATTTTAGTGACTCAAAATAAAAGTGAACAAAACTAAACAAGATTGATAGCAACTACTCCCACAAGTGCCTAGAGACTATATCATGCATTAGAACTACTTGGGACCATATAAATTTGACATGCAAGCTCAAGAAAATGGGTCACCTTAGTAGCAAAAATTTGCAATAAATAAAGCACTAGAACAAAAACTAATTGGACCATTGGAGGAGTCACATACCAAAGAACAATCCCCCAAAACAGTTTAGTGAATGAGGATTTGAGCAAAGAGATCGAAAATGGCAGCAAGATGAGCTAGAACACGGGTTTGAGCTATGGGAGGATTTTTTTTTTCTGGAGGAAGACAAAGTGAGTGGGTGCTGGAATAAGTGGAGGGGGTCCACGTGGGGCCCACGAGGCAGGGGGTGTGCCCCAGGGGGGTGGGCGCGCCCTGCACCCTCGTGGCCAAATGGTGGGGGGCCCAGGGGGTGGGCGCGCCCTGCACCCTCGTGGCCAAATGGTGGGGGACCCAGGGGGTGGGCACGCCCTGCACCCTCGTAGCCAAATGGTGGGGGGCCCTGGTGTGTTCTTAGTGCCAGTTATTCTTAAATATTCTACAAAAAATCATATTTCATTTTCAGGACGTTTGGAGAACTTTTATTTTTGGGGTATTTCTTATTGCAAGGATAATTCAGAAAACAGACAGAAAATACTATTTTTGCTTTATTTAATCTAAATAACAGAAATTAAAAGGAAGGTACAGAGAGTTGTGCTTTCTAACTTCATCCATATCATGCTCATCAAAAGGAATCCACTAACAAGGTTGATCAAGTCTTATTAACAAACTCTTTCCGAATAACATGAAACCGGAAAATTTTTTAATAACACTAGGTTACCTCAACGGGTATATGCATGTCCCCAATAATAAGAATATCATATTTCTTCTTGACGGTAGGAAGAGGGAATTCAAAACCTACAATAGTAATCTCTGAAATTTTTCCAATAGAATTGATACTGTGGACTTGAGGTTGTTTCCTCGGAAAGTGTACCATATGCTCATTACCATTAACATGAAAAGTGACATTGCCTTTGTTGCAATCAATAGCAGCCCCTGCAGTATTCAAGAAGGGTCTACCAAGGATAATCGACATACTATCATCCTCGGGAATATCAAGAATAACAAGGTCTGTTAAAATAGTAACGTTTGCAACCACAACAGGCACATCCTCACAAATACCGACAGGTATAGCAGTTGATTATCGGCCATTTGCAAAGATATTTCAGCAGGTGTCAACTTATTCAAAACAATTCTACGATATAAAGAGAGAGGCATAACACTAACACCAGCTCCAAGATCACATAAAGCAGTTTTAACATAGTTCTTTTAATGGAGCATGGTATAGTTGGTACTCCTGGATCTCCTAGTTTCTTAGGTATTCCACCTTTAAAAGTATAATTGGCAAGCATGGTGGAAATTTCAGCTTCCGTATCTTTCTTTCATTTGTAACAATTTCTTTCATATACTTAGCATAAGGATTCATTTTAAGCATGTCAGTCAAACGCATACGCAAAAAGAGGTCTAATCATTTCAGCAAAGCGCTCAAAATCCTCATAATCCTTTTTCTTAGATGGTTTTGGAGGGAAAGGCATGGGTTTCTGAGCCCATGGTTCTCTTTCTTTACCATGCTTCCTAGCAACGAAGTCTCTCTTATCATAATGTTGATTCTTTGATTGTGGGTTATCAAGATCAACAGCAGGTTCAATCTCTACATCATTGTTATTGCTAGGTTGAGCATCAACATGAACATCATCATTAACATTATCACTAGGTTCATGTTCATTAGAAGACTGTGTTTCAGCATCAGAAATAGAAATATCATTGGGATTCTCAGGTGTATCAACAACAGGTTCACTAGAAGCATGCAAAGTCCTATCATTTTTCTTTTTCTTCTTCTTAGAAAGACTAGGTATATCAACATTAGTCCTCTGAGAATCTTGCTCAACTCTCTTAGGGTGGCCCTTAGAATACAAAGGTTCCTGAGTCATTTTACCCCCTCTAGTCATAAATCTAACAGCATTATCATTTTTCTTATTATTTAATTCATTGAGCAAATCATTTTGGGCTTTAAGCATTTGTTCTACTTGAGTGGTAACCATAGAAGCATGCTTACTAATAATTTTAAGTTCACCCTTAACTCTAGACATATAATCACTCAAGTGTTCAATCATATAAGCATTATGTTTCAATTGTCTACCAACATAAGCATTGAAGTTTTCTTGTTTAACCATAAAATTATCAAACTCATCCAAGCATTGGCTAGCAGACTTATTACGAGGAATATCACCTTCATCAAATCTGTAGAGAGAATTTACCTTTACTACCTTTGTTGGGTTATCAAGACCATGTATTTCTTCAATAGGTGGTAAATTCTTAACATCTTCAGCTTTAATACCCTTTTCTTTCATAGATTTCTTTGCCTCTTGCATATCTTCAGGACCGAGAAATAGAATACCCCTTTTCTTCGGAGTTGGCTTAGGAGTTGGTTCAGGAAGTGTCCAATCATTATAATTACTCTATATATTATTCAATAGCAATTCAGCTTGCTCAACAGTTCTTTCCCTGAAAACACAACCAGCACAACTATCCAGGTGGTCTCTGGAAGCATCGGTTAGTCCATTATCAAAGATATCAATATTTCATTTTTCTTCAGAGGATGATCAGGCAAAGCATTAAGTAATCGGAGAAGCCTCCCCCAAGCTTGTGGGGGATTCTCTTCTTCAATTTGCAAAAAATTGCATATTTCCCTTAAAGCAGCTTGTTTCTTATGAGTGGGGAAATATTTAGCAAAGAAGTAATAAATCATATCCTGGGGACTACGCACACAACCAGGAGTAAGAGAATTAGACCATGTTTTAGAATCACCCTTTAATGAGAACAGAAATAACTTAAGGATATAGTAGTAACGAATTTTTTCCTCATGAGTGAATAGGGTGGCTATATCATTTAATTTAGTAAGATATGCCACAATAGTTTCAGATTCATAGCCATAAAAAGGATCACATTCAACCAAAGTAATTAGCTCAGGATCGACAGAGAAATCATAATCCTTATCAGAAATATAGATAGGTGAAGTAGCAAAAGCAGGGTCATATTTCATTCTAGCATTCAAAGACTTTTCTTTCAGCTTAGCTAACAGTTTCTTAAGATCATATCTATCTTTGCAAGCAAAAAAGTCTCTAGCATTTTCTTCATCCATAACATAACCTTCAGGCACATCAGGCAATTCGTATCTAGGGGGAGAATCTTCATCATCACTTTCATCAATATTATCAGTTTCAATAATTTCATTCTCTCTAACCCTAGCAAGTTGTTCATCAATAAATTCACCTAATGGCACAGTATTATCAAGCATAGAAGTAGTTTCATCATAAGCATCATGCATAGCACAAGTGGCATCATCAATAACATGCGACATATCAGAATCAATAGCTAGAGTAGGTGTGGCAAGTTTACTCATAATAGCAGGCGAATCAAGTGCAGAGCTAGATGGCAAATTTTTACCTCCCCTCGTAGTTGAGGGATAAATCTTGGTTTTTTCGTCTTTCAAGTTCCTCATAGTGATCAAAAGATATAAGTCCCAAGTGACTCAAAGAATAGAGTTATGCTCCCCGGCAATGGCGCCAGAAAATAGCCTTGATAACCCACAAGTATAGGGGATCACAACAATTTTCGAGGGTAGAGTATTCAACCCAAATTTGTTGATTCGACACAAGGGGAGCCAAAGAATATTCTCAAGTATTAGCAGTTGAGTTGTCAATTCAACCACACCTGAAGGACTTAATATCTGCAGCAAAGTATTTAGTAGCAAAGTAATATGGAAGTAACGATAGCAGTGGCAAAAGTAACAGTAGTAGTTTTGTAGTAATTGTAACAGTGGCAACGGTAAAGTAACTAAGCAAAGATCAATATATGAAAAGCTCGTAGGCAATGGATCAGTGATGGATAATTATGTCGGATGTGATTCCTCATGCAACAGTTATAACATAGGGTGACACAGAACTAGCTCCAGTTCATCAACGTAATGTAGCCATATATTCTGAATATATTCATACGTGCTTATGGAAAAGAACTTGCATGACATCTTTTGTCCTACCCTCCTGTGGCACCGGGTCCTATTGGAAACTAAGGGATATTAAGGCCTCCTTTTAATAGAGTACCGGACCAAAGCATTAACACTTAGTGAATACATGAACTCCTCAAACTACGGTCATCACCGGGAATGGTCCCGATTATTGTCACTTCGGGGTTGCCAGATCATAACACATAGTAGGTGACTATTGACTTGCAAGATAGGATCAAGAACTCACATATATTCATGAAAACATAATAGGTTCAGATCTGAATTCATGGCACTCGGGCCCTAGTGACAAGCATTAAGCATAGAAAAGTCATAGCAACATCAATCTCAGAACATAATGGATACTAGGGATCAAACCCTAACAAATATAACTCGATTACATAGTAAATGTCATCCAACCCATCACTGTCCAGCAAGCCTACGATGGAATTACTCACACACAGCGGTGAACATCATGAAATTGGTGATGGAGGAAGGTTGATGATGACGATGGCGACGGATTCCCCTCTCTGGAGCCCCGAACAGACTCCAGATCAGCCCTCCCGAGAGAGATTAGGGCTTGGCGGCGGCTCCGTATCATAAACACGATGAATCCTTCTCTCTGATTTTTTTCTCCCTGAACGTGAATATATGGAGTTGGAGTTGAGGTCGGTGGAGTCTTAGGGGGCCCACGAGGCAGGGGGCACGCCCAAGGGGGTGGGCGCGCCCTGCACCCTCGTGGATAGGGTGTGGGTCCCCTGATGCTGATTCTTTCGCCAGTATTTTTTATTATTTCCAAAACGTGTCTCTGTGGATCTTTAGGTCATTCCGAGAACTTTTATTTCTGCACAAAAATAACACAATGGCAATTCTGCTGAAAACATCGTCAGTCCGGGTTAGTTCCATTCAAATCATGCAAGTTAGAGCCGAAAACAAGGGCAAAAGTGCTTGGAAAAGTAGATACATTGGAGACGTATCATGGAGTCATGAGCTCAAGGGGCGCGCCTACCCCTGGGGTGCAGCCTGTGAGCTCATGGCTCTCCCGTACGTCTTTTGGCCTCCTCCTGAACCTTCTAGGGTCCCTTCGGGTCCAGAAAAAACTCCATAAAGTTTTATCGTGTTTGGACTTCGTTTGGTACTGATTTTCTGAAAAGTAAAAAAACAAGCAAAAAACAGGAACTGGCACAGGCCACTAGATTAATTGGTTAGCCCCAAAAAATGATGTAAAATAGCATATAAAGCATCCAAGATTAATAATATAATAGCATGAAACAATCAAAGAATATAGATACGTCGAAGACGTATCAGTCATCTATGGGCTTGACATAATGACTTCCAATTACTCTATCACCTGAACTTCCAAAATGAAATTTAGCTTCTCCAGAGTTTTTTCCATTTTGCTGTAGATGCCAGGGTTGATCATCAAACCATTCATTTTTGCAGCTTAAATGTAGGGCAAACCTCATCACCTTTAGAACACTTACTCTCACAACAAACAACGACCCGACGAATATAATATTCGATAAGGTCCCTTGGTATGACTTCAAAGTAATTTCTGGGAGATGGAGTTCAAGGCATTAGATGGGATTGTTATATTGCATCACATTATCCACTATCGGGCCTAATTGTATATGAAGTTTGGAACACTATGGGCCTCTTAGATTTGCAGTATTTCTAAAATACATGAATAGCGTGACATGCCATCTTCGATCCTACATAATTAACATGTGTGTTTAATTACTGAAAGTGCTAGTTATCGACTAGAGGGGGGTGAATAGGCGATTTTTATGAAAGTCTTCAAAACACGGATGTTTCGAAGACAAACAATAGAAATGACCTAATTGATATGCAGCGGAAGATAAACTACAACAAGCAAACCATAGTCTAGTATGCAATAATGTGAAAGTACAAGACTAATAGCAGCTTGGTAGTAGGATCAAGATGGAAGATAGTACGAAGCCAAACAACGATAGTAGTCAAGCAATGAAGTCAAACAGATAAGGCATATAAGCAATGACTTCACGAAGACAAACTCAAGGTAAAGGAGGTAAGGGATAGAACCAGTCACTTGTTGAAGACACAGGATTTGTTGGACCAGTTCCAGTTGCTGTGACAACTGTACATCTGGTTAGAGAGGCTGAGATTCAACTCAGAAGACCGCGTCTTCACCTTATTCCCCTTGAGCTAAGGACACACAGTCCTCGCCCAATCACTCTGGCAAGTCTTCAAGGTAGACTTCCGAACCTTCACTGACGACGCTCACCGCAATCCACAATGACTCTTGGATGCTCGAACGCGACACCTAACCGGCCGGAGGATTCACAGTCCTCAAGTGTAATAAGTCTTCGAGTCACACAGACAGAAAAACTTCAGTGATGCCTAACACTCTTTGGCTCGGGTGTTTGGGCTTTGTCCTCGCAAGGATTTCTCTCTCAAAGGCTTCGAGGTGGGTTGCTCTCAAACGACAAAAGCCGTGCACTAACTCTAAGCAGCCACCAATTTATGGTGTAGGGGTGGGCTATTTATAGCCACTAGGCAACCCGACCTGTTATGTCCGAAATGACCCAGGTCACTAAGGAACCGACACGTGTTCCAACGGTCGATTTCAAACACACATGGCAACTTTACTTGGGCTACAAGCAAAGCTGACTCATCCACTCTGGATAAGTTTTGCTCTCATTGTCTTCGCCAAGACATAGGATTTGGGTTGAGCATCACTTGACCATTCGACTATGATCACTTGGACCCCACTTAACAAAGACGGTGGTTCCTATGACTCAACAAAGAAGAAAAGGAAACAACGAAACCACACAGTCTTCGGCCCATAGTCTTCACTCAATGTCTTCTCATGTCATAGTCTTCAATGTGAATATCTTCACATACCACCATTGTCGCCAATGTCTTCATACATTTTAGGGTCATCTCCGTAGGTAAACCGAATCAATGAGGGACACTACTGCGTTATCCTGCAATTCTCACAAACGATTAGTCCTCAACCACATTTGTCGTCAATACTCCAAAACCAACTAGGGGTGGCACTAGATGCACTTACAATCTCCCCCTTTTTGGTGATTGATGACAAACTGGTTGAAGTTTTCAACGGGGATAAAATATGTGAAATTATAAAGGATGGTAATTGTCTTCATAAGTGGCAAAGGCTCCCCTGAAGATGTGCATATAAGTAGTTTGCTTTTGGAATGCAAATGCACATGGCAGGTTGTACTTGTGGAGATCCTCCTCAACTTATGAAGATAATTCATCATGCATGAAATAATATAACTAAGAGAATGACATGCATAATGAAAAATGGATGTCTGCAGAATGATCTAAGTGCGGAAGTTATCGTCGCACATTATCATCGCACCAGAGTAAAGCAAATAAGTAGTAGACGACCATCGAGTTTAAGTGTTACAACTCAAAGAACGAAATGTATCAAAAGCGAGAGTTGTAAACACTAGGCAAAATATAGTGCAACCGCCCTTATGAACCCTCTTGAAGACTATCAAACTCATATGCTTCTCCCCCTTTTGTCAGTAACGACCAAAAAGGTTTGAAGACATAGAGAATCTACTCGTCCTCTTCGGAAGAAGATGATGCAGCAGGGTTGTCGTTGTTGGTTGGCGGTGCAGACGAGCTTGGCGCAGTGTCGATTCGTGCAGAAGTAGGGGGCGGTGAAGTAGCATCGGCTTCATCATCGATCACTCTGGCATTGACCTTGCGGCGGAGGAAGAATAGCCAGAGTCTTCAAGTGATGGAGTTCTTCGTAGGACTGCATTCCGTGGAGGAGTGGAGTCAAACTTGAAGCGTTCAGTGAAGCCGTCTTCAAGATCAGCTTCAGCACTGAGCAGGGTCAAACTCTTCCATGATCGTCGACAGGTCTCGTGAGTGACAAAAGCATTCTTGGTGGCAAGGTTGCGAATGCGATTGACGTCCACCAAGAGGCTTTGCATTCGACGCTTTAGCCAGGAGTGATGCTTATCTTGCTTTTGATGCAGTGCCACAAGAAGTTCTCGATCATTGAGGACTCGAGAGCTCTTCCGAGGCCTTTGGCCAATTGTGCTCTTAGTGGCTTCAGTCCACGCACGATGTGGCAGACGTGTGTTTCCAGCCAGGGGATAGACACGAGATACCGCTTGGGCGCCTTCCATGGGTTGAGAGAAGCTGTGGTGATCTGCATTCTGAAGACTTAGTGGCGTTTTGGCAGGCTCAGGGTATATGGCTTCAACAGACATATCAACCTCTGGTAGAAAGATCAGATGATTGCGAGCAGAGGGTTGATAGTTGATAGCAGAGTGCATCTTGATGAGGCGCATGACCCATGGAGCATAGAACTTCAGACCAAACAGATCAGATCCAGATGCAGCCAATTGCCTGATGAAGAAATCTTGCGTGTTGAAGCTGATGCCATTGAGGATATAAAAGACCAATGTCTTCATTGCTCCTTAAAGCTTTGCAGACAATGAATGCCCTTTGATAGGCCATAGAGTTCGCCTAATGATGTGATATATGGTGCGAGGCAGATACTCAAGGTCATCAACAAAGAAGTGCTGAGGGTATTCAGCGTCATGTGGCAGTGGCTTCATCATGCTCAGCATCTGACTCATGTCGAGTTCTGGCTTATGAAATATGCTCTCCAAGGCATCGCGGTGGAGTTGACATCTAGGTTCAAACAGCTCTCCGGGAGTGGGTAGGCATGTGAGCTCTATGATGTCAAGAGCTTTGGCTTCATGATGAACATTTCCTGTCATCCACTCGAGAACCCATGTCTTCGTGTCTCTGTTGTAGCCGCGGATGTGGAGGGTAGCATAGAATTGAAGCACTAATTCTTCATTCCAAGTTCTTTATGCATGTGAAACCAAGCAGACCTGCATCATGAAAGCAATCAAGTGCTTCTTCTAAGCACGGCAGTCCGGCAATGGCTTCAGTGTCGAGGCGCATATGAGGGAAGATGCGGCCTTGATCATACAGAACACATGAGTAATAGCTTCTTTCTTGATAGCTCGAAACGGTCGATGAGATCCTTGGCCTTGTGTAGGGGTTCTTTGCATTTGTCAAAGAAAGTATTGTGGGCTTTGAAGCCATTTGCATTGAAAGAACTCATTGAGGTGGCGGTGCACGAAACCTTGGCGTCTTGGCTTCGCTTGGACTGAGGCCTATGCTCAATATGATAGTCGAATTGAGGACCAGAGGCATGAGGCGGAGGGACCAGAACGGGCCATCTTACTGTGACTAGCTCGCCATAGTTGTATGCTTGCTCGATTGTGTAGGGCCTTGGTGGCGGAACTGGAGTAGGGGCAGCAACTGAGGCTTCAGGCTGCTCTGTAGATGCTTCGGGAGCAGTGGCCTCAGTGGCTTCGGGCACATTTCCTTCATTGGCTTCAGGAGTAGTTGGTGCAGGCTCCACATTTGCTTCAGCCATGACCACGTCATTGGCTTCATTAGTGTTTGAGGTGGCAGCCTCAATGTTTTCAACCTCCACTTGAGGAGCTGGAGGGTCGGGCACTGGCACGTTGATATCGGGGATCACTTCTTCAGTTACTGGGGGTGTAGGGACACGTTCTTCTTCTTCTTGGGTGTCTTCGGCTGATAGAGCTGGATTGTCTTCAGCAGCTTTAGCTTCAGACTCAAAGACGTTCACAGTTGGAGTGGCTTATGAAAACACTTGATGTACAACAGGTTGGTGGTGCACTTCTCCTTCTGGAACGCTCGAAAGAGGCACTTGAGGCCTTTGACCTTTGCGAAGCCTGCGAAATGCTGGCGACGCCTTTGGAGATGGGGTTGCCTGGACCTCAAAGTCTTCCTCTTCTTCTTGGTGTTGCTGTTGGGGAGTGACTTGCTGTTGGGGAGTGACTTGTTGTTGGGGAGTACTGGGGGAGTCTTGTTGTTGCGGGCGATCAGCCCATGAAGCATCCTGAGCAATTGGCGTCAGAGGACGACCAATGCTGATGAGTTTGCTGTTCATACGAACAGGCGATGATACCACATTGTACTCGATTTTAGGAAGAACTTCATCATCTTCAACATTGTCATGGTGACCAATGTCTTCAGCAGTGAGGGGATCAGCTGCTGGAATATCTTCAGCTTCAGGAGCCTCTGTGGAAGCAGGCTCATGAACAGTCATGCGAAGTTCTTGGGTTGCAGACGCGGGACGAACCACTAAAATGGGTTCAACAACCAAGGGCTCTGTGGGAGAAGCCCGATGCTTCTTGGTCTTTGGCTTCTTCTTGGAGGGAGCAGCATCAGAGGCGTCAGGATTTTTCCTTTTTCTGGCTTCAGCCTCTGCAGCCCTCGTCTTCTTCTGTTCAGAAGCGGTTGACCGGACCTTTGGCTTCGAGCCAGTCATGCTGCTTGGGAAGACTATGCGGGGCCCTTCCTGCCATGAAGGTGCAGCTTGGTCAGTTGAAGACTTCTTTTTCTTTGCAACCATCCTGGGGTCGATGCCAGGACGTCCAAGAGCCTTGCGCTTCTCAGCCTCATTGTAGGCAAGCACACACTTGTCAGCCAAAGCCTTCATGCGCTCACGAGAGCCTCTGGCTTCTTCACGCTTGTTGACAAAGGTTTGTTTGAGGTCGTGCATCATAACCTTGAAGTTTTTGACGTCTTGCACACTGAGTGCAGCCATATGCTTCTTGAACTGAGCCTTCTCATAGTCAATCTTATGCTTCAGTTCAACAATCCGCTGAGCTAGAGCTAGCTCAGAAGCAATAGCTCCATTGAAGGAGATGCTGAGGCCAATTGGAAGTTGCAGATCTTCAAAGCTGATGTTTGGTGTGTCAAACCACTCATCAATGAAGTGATGGATGATTGCCAGATCAAAGAGAGGCAAGTTGTTGAAGATTTCTGCTTCTTCTTTGCTCTTGATAAGCTGCTCAAGAGCATCATCTGCAAGATCGTCATCACTTGACAGATCAATGTGCTCTTCACGCAGAATTGCAGCAGGAGTCAGTGTCAGTTCAGTATTCTTGACACTTTTCTTTCTCTTCTCCGTCTTCTTGGAGATACGGGATTGATCTTGGACCGCATAATCGCTTTAGGAGGTGCAGAGCTGGCTTCACACGTGAAGCTTTTGGAGGAGCAGCTGACTTTGAAGCCTTGACTTTCTTTTGCTTCATGCTTTGTAGCAGGAGCAGGAGCTGGAGCTGGGGCCTCATCGACTCAAAGATCGCCATCGCAGTGATCCACTTTGGCACCTTGGACCAAGATGTAGGTGATGAGGCCATCAAGGTTTGAAAAGGACCGATGACATTGGGTTCAACGTCCGTGAGCCGTCGGACAGGAGCAGAGGGACCAGGGTTGAAGTCTAATCCCAATGACTTCTTGTTTTCCTTTGCAGAAGCCTTTGCATGCTGGAAGTTGCGCTTGAAGAGATTGTCGTCGCGACACCAGAGCAAAGACGTTGGGTCAGCATTCTCAGGCTGAGGTCCACGGACCATACAAGGATAGAAACCTTGTGCAATAGCTTCAGCCATGTTCTTGGGTGGTAGCAGCCTTTTGATTTTCGGTTTGAGATTTTTTTCGCCCCTGGCCGAGATGGCCGAATTTCGTCCATTTTCAAAAATTTCGGCCAGAATTTGACCAAAATTTGACTGAAGTTTGACTAAAATTTGACCAAAATTTGCCAAGTTTGATCAATTTCGGTGAAAGATAGATTTCGCCCCAGGCCGAGATGGCCGAAATTCGGCCGAAATCCGTTTTTCTCGGCCGAAATTCAAAACACAGGGTGGAAGGCCTCAAAGCAGAATATCACCCCAAGGGCTTCTGATGGCATTCTTCTCGGCATATTCTTGTGTGACGAAATTGTACTTGAACCACTGTTCATCCCAATAGCGTCGAATCCATTGGATTCGCGTCTTGCGCTGATTATAAGTCTCTTCAGGATCTGTCTTGTACAGCTCTGCGAGGTCATCAAGCAGATCTTTTGAGGTTCCCTCACGACGTTGTCTGCCGCCCTTCCTGACTGATTTATCTGTAGCCATGAGCTTCAAACTGAATGGCTTCACGTTCAAAGGCTTCAAAGGCTTGCGTTTGCTGGACAGACAGGAACTGGCTTCAGGAGAGTTGGTTTGATGCTGTAAGAATTCTGCAAACGAATGCAGACTATGAGAGCAAAGGGATTCTCCCACGGACATGTACCTGTGACAGCATTAGAGATGCGAGGGAAGGGGAAGAGGTCATATGCATTCTCAGAAGATTTTGAAGATAAATCGGTTTGAAGACATTGACCTCATGATGCGAAGACATTCACTTAGATGCTGAGAGTTGGTTCCAGATTTGTACGAATCCGTGAATAAGTACAAGTGAGGAATCTAACTAGTTGTGAAGCTTAAGTGAATATACTAGGCAGTACGAGATGCAGACATAATAAATCTAACATAGTATGGGCAGAAACCAATTTTGGCAAGTAGGATGAATCTTGAAGATCAAAAAGATGGTAAAAATAGAGATATATTTACCACTCGAAGAACTGCTAGACGGGAAGAACGGAGGCCGAGCAGTTCAATCCACCGTGCCCTAACTTGGCGACGGAGGACACCTCGGGCGGCGGAGATGAAGACGTTATGGGTCGGCGTGAGGACGGCGTCGAGAAGTCGCGGCAGCTAAGCGCTTTGTCGCCGGCGGTCGCCGAGAGCTAGCGGTGGCGCTAGGGTTTTGACGAGGTGGAGAGGTGGAAGAAGATTTTCTTTACCGCAGGGACAGGTATTTATAACAAGGTGTGCGGCGCAGCGCAATTACGCAGGTGCCCCTGGCGGTTCACATCTGAGGGGCACGTGGCACACATGCAACATACTGTGAGTTATCCCACGTTCCCACGCCCACCAGGTTTGTCGGATGGTCGTTCCGGCTTCTCCGGAGTTCAACAGTAATGATGAATCATTTAAAACAGACTTAAAGTTTGTCTCTGTGTCTTCTGCTGACAAGGACGCAGAGAAGACATTCGACAGTTTCGATAGAATGCATATGATTTGGACAGATAGAGTTTGAGATAGAAAGCATAAAGAGATTAGGGTCCGATCACATTCACTTAGTTCAAAAGATTCAACTTGAAGACATAGCTATAAGTGAATGCTGTAGAGGACAGAACAGTATATATATATATATATCAGACAGCAACCAAATCAACATAGTGAAGAAAATTATGAAGATAAGTTGAAGTTGAAGACAAATCAAATGCGAATAGCTTCAAGAAATAGCGCCATGAGTGAAACACTTCAAACAAGGAAATTTGGTGGTGGCGTTACCCACCGTATAGGAAGTATTAGACCCAGACACGGCGCACAATTATCGTGGCGCTCCGAAGTCAAATTCCACGTTAATGTATTCACACTCAGAGTGTAAGTCTTCATTGATTGAAGATATACGTTACTTCGTGTGTTGCACATCTAAGTCATCAACGTGCATAAGTGTTAGGATGTGTGCTTGATCACAAGACATTTGAGGATTCCAAGATATTTAGCTCACATCGTAACTTGCAAAACCTTTTCTCATCCAAGGGCTTTGTGAAGATATCTGCCAGTTGCTCTTCAGTGTTGACGTGAATGATGTCAATATCTTTCTTCATGACATGATCCCTGAGAAAATGATGACGAATTTCAATGTGCTTTGTCTTCGAGTGCTGGACTGGATTGTTGGCAATCTTGATGGCGCTTTCATTGTCGCAGAAGAGAGGTACTTGTGTCAGATTGATGCCATAGTCCTTGAGAGTTTGCTTCATCCATAGAAGCTGAGCACAACAAGATCCTGCAGCAATGTATTCAGATTCTGCAGTTGAGAGTGACACACAGTTCTGCTTCTTTGAAGACCAACAGACGAGTGATCGTCCCAGAAAATGACATGTGCCTGATGTAGACTTGCGACCCACCTTGTCACCAGCATAATTAGCATCCGAAAATCCAACTAAATCAAATTTTGAGCCCTTTGGATACCATAATCCGAGTGTTGGGGTGTGAGCCAAATATCGAAGAATTCGCTTCACAGCTAAGTGATGCGATTCCTTTGGAGCCGCTTGGAATCAAGCACACATGCAAACACTAAGCATAATATCTAGCCTAGATGCACATAGGTAAAGTAAGGAACCAATCATGGAGCGGTATACCTTTTGATCGAACTCTTTACCATTGTCGTCGGGACCCAGATGGTGTTTGGCTGGCATTGGCGTCGTGTATCCTTTGCACTCTTGCATTCCAAACTTCTTCAGACAATCTTGGAGGTATTTTTCTTGAGATATAAAGATGCAATTCCTTTGTCGATTTAATTTGAAGACCAAGAAAGAACTTGAGCTCTCCCATCATGGACATCGATATTGTTCTTGCATCATGTATCCAAACTCATCACTATACTTCGGTTGGTGCAGCCAAGATAATGTCATCCACATATATTTGGCATACAAACAGTTCACCATCATATGTCTTCGTGACGAGTGTGGGATCAAGGGATCCAGGTTTGAAGCCTTTGCTCTTCAGGAAGTCTTTGATTGTATCATACCAGGCGCGAGGAGCTTGTTTGAGGCCATCTGATGGCTTTATTTAGCTTGTACACCATATCAGGATGTTTTGGATCTTCAAAGCCAGGTGGTTGAGCGACATATACTTCTTCTTCAATCTTGCCATTGAGAAATGCACTCTTCACATCCATTTGATATAGCAAGATGTTGTGGTGGTTAGAATAGGCTAGTAGTATGCGAATAGCTTCAAGCCTAGCTACAGGAGCAAATGTTTCATTGAAGTCAATTCCTTCAACTTGAGTATATCCTTGAGCCACAAGGCGTGCTTTGTTTCTGACGACTTGACCATGCTCATCTTGCTTGTTTCGATATATCCATTTGGTGCCAATAATGTTATGCTTGCGAGGGTCAGGACGCTTGACAAGTTCTCAAACATTATTCAGCTTGAACTGTTGAAGTTCTTCTTGCATAGCTTGAATCCATTCTGGTTCCATAAAAGCTTCAGCAACTTTCTTGGGTTCTGATATTGACACAAAAGAAAAGTGCCCACAGAAATTTGCTAGCTGCGTTGCTCTTGAGCGAGTAAGCGGACCAGGTGCATTGATGTTATCGATTATCTTCTCAATTTGTACTTCATTTGCAACACGAGGATGAACTGGACGAAGACTTTGCTCATGCTGATCATTGTCATCATTGGGAGGATTGTCTTCAGGCTGAGCATTGTCTTCAGGTTGGTTAGGTGCAGAAATGATAAGTTCCTCTTCAGGCTGTGCTTCATTTGGCATGATTTCACCAGTTCCCATCAGCTTGATAGATTCGCTGGGCGGAGCTTCGTCTAGTGTGCTTGGCAGGAACTCTCTTTGTGAACCATTGGTTTCATCAAATCGCACATCTACAGTTTTGACGATTTTGTAGAGATAGAGATTGAAGACTCTGTAAGAGTGTGAGTCTTTTCCGTAACCGAGCATGAAGCCTTCGTGAGCTTTGGGTTCAAATTTTGACTTGTGATGGGGATCCTTGATCCAGCACTTAGCCCCAAATACTATGAAGTAACTGACATTTGGCTTCTTGCCAGTAAGGAGCTCATAGGAAGTTTTGTTCAGAAGCTTATGGATATAAACACGGTTGATGACGTGACAAGCTGTATCAATGGCTTCAGGCCAGAACTTCCTTGGTGTCTTGTACTCATCGAGCATTGTTCGAGCCATCTCAATGAGGGTTCTGTTCTTGCGCTCCACGATGCCATTTTGTGGGGTGTGTATGGGCGAGAGAACTCATGAGTGATTCCATGGTATCCAGATAAAGATCAAGTCCGGTGTTCTTGAATTGATTGCCGTTATCACTTCGATATGCTTGATCTTGACGCCATAATTGTTCATTGCTCGATTGGCGAAGCGTCTGAAGACATCTTGCACTTCAGTTTTGTAGAGAATTATGTGCACCCATGTGTATCTTGAGTAGTCATCAACAATGGCGAAGCCATAGAGACAAGCAGTTGTTGTGAGGTAGAGTAATGAGTAGGGCCAAACAAATCCATGTGTAGCAGCTCGAAGGGTTGAGATGTCGTCATGATTGTCTTGAGGGTGCTTTGCCTAGTCATCTTTCCACTTCATGAGCACCACATAAATGATCCTTCTTGAACTTGACACCTTCGATGCCTATGACATGCTTCTTCTTGGCGAGTGTGTGTAAGTTCCTCATGCCAAGATGCCCCACCTCCGATGCGAGCCAGCGATTCAAGCTTTTGCAAGAAGACATACGACAAGCTGTGGACCTGCCGAGAAATCTACCATGTATAGATCATCTTTCCTATACCCTTCAAAGACTAGAGACTTGTCGATTCCATTAGTACAAGGCAACGATATTTTCCAAATATCACAATCATGTTCAAGTCACAAAGCATTGAGATGACATCAAGTTGTAAACCAAGGATTCAACAAGCATCACTTTATCCATGTGTTGATCCTTTGAGATTGCAACTCTAGCTAGACCCAATACCTTGCTTTTACCAAAGTCGAGAAATGTGATGTGACTCTTGTCGATGGGCGAAGGTTGAGTCCATGAGAAGACTTGATCACCATCATATGATTAGTGCATCCACCGTCCATAATCCATTCGAAGCATGAGGTGTCATACCCTCTGATGCAGTTAGGGGATAGGATTCACCAAGAGCATTGTGAAGCATAAACATTTGACGGGCAAGTGGATTATTGAAGCTTAAATCAAGATTAGGACTGATAGGATGAATGGCAAACGATTCAGGAACAAAATACAAGTGAGACCATTTGGGCATTTGATCTTGTGCCCTACAAGATGTTTTAGGTCCCCAGCAATAGCATCAGACGCCTTTGATTTTTGGCTGGAGACCCTTTCCTGCAAAAGAGAGTTAATTCTTCTTAACCACCCACATCTTCAGGGGTGGCTTAGAAGCAATTAGTCTAAGTGCAGCATCTGAGAACTTCGGCTTTGGAGCCCTAGCAAATAGCCTTGCAGGAGATGAATGATACTCATATGAATAAGTAGAAAAGTTCTTAGTTCTATGAACATAGCGGTTTGAAGACACACGCCATATTCATAAATTTGAGTATGGTTTCCTGCAAAACATTGGCGTTAGGGTGACTCGGTGTGAGTCCTCTGTGCTGTATGAAGCCTTTGGACCATATGACGCCTTAGGTCAGGGTTTGTCTTCTTCCTGGTGGTGTCATGATGACATTCATTTGGAAGATTCTCAAGACATCTTTTGGGAACCCAGATCTTCTTCATAGGCGGTCCATTCCTGCAGTTAGTACCAATATACCGCAAACACTTCACCATTCGATTCTTGAACAGCTTATAGTTTGCATCAAAGGATTCATCAATGATAATAGGGTTAGCACGGTAAAGCCAGATAAGGTGGATGGATCCACTAAAGGTCCCTTTGCAGCAACCCATGTGGTTTTGGGATCTTGCTCGGGCTTCTAGTAGGAACCATCAACATTCATTTTCCTCTCGAACCCAACACCCTCTTTCCTAGGGTTTCGTTCAGAATCGCTTTTAAGGACATCGCAAAGTGTCGATGCCCTTTCGCACTTTTATACATCCTTGTTTCAAGCAATGTCTTCAACCTAGCATTTTCATCAAGAATAGCGGTGGTATCCTCTGCGGAGGGTTAGTTACCACATTGGTAGTTGAAGACAATGCAACAATAGCAGCAGTTGAACATTCAACAGCGAACAGAGGTAGTGATATCCGCTCAAGACATTTTAGACATGGTGGTTCAAATCCATCTGGCCGGAACTGATCATTGAGCGCTGAAGTGACTCATTCTCTTTTGAAGATCTTCATGAGCCGCTCTCAATTTCTCAAGCTCTTGCTTCCTTTGAAGATAATCATAGGAGAGCTTTTCATGAGTAGTTGAGAGCATTTCATGGCGCCTTTCAAGTTCTTGGTACTTAGCATGAAGATTTTAATGTCTTCAACTAAGGATTGTGAGCGTGTCATTTCCGCGTCCAACAGGTCATCGCTTTTGTCTAACAGTTTTGAGTATGTTCCATAGCTCTTTGTTGTTCGATTGCAATTTTAGCAAGTGTTTTGTAGCTGGGTTTGGATTCACAATCGAGTCATCTTCACTTGATGTTTGAAAGTAAGCATCACGTGATTTTACCTTGGCACCGCGTGCCATGAAGCGATAGGTGGGAGCAGGGTCGTCCTTGTCATCGGCTTCTGTTGGTGTAGAAGTCATTGTCTTGATGTTGAAGATGGACTTGGCAACATAGGCTGTGGCTAAAGCCGACTTCATAGCGCTGGGTCGGACTCCTCTTGGACTCCACCTCCACCTCCTCGAAGCAGACTCCTCCTCTGATCCATTTCCTTGCCAACAAAAGCACGAGCCTTGCCGATGAGCTCTTCTTATGTGATGGAGACTTTGATGAGGACTTGGAAGAAGACTTTGAAGATTTCTTCTTCTTCTTGTCATCAGAATCATATTCCTTGCTCTTCTTCTTCTTCTTCTCATTGTCCCACTGTGGACACTCAGAGATATAGTGTCCAGTTTTCTTGCACTTGTGACAGGTTCTCTTCTTGTAGTCTTGAGTGGAAGCATCATCATTTCTTGAGCTGGATCGTGAAGACTTTCTGAAGCCTTTCTTCCTAGTGAACTTCTGGAACTTCTTCACAAGCATAGCAAGTTCCTTTCCAATGTCTTCAGGATCATCAGAACCGCGGTCAGATTCTTCATCAGATGAGGAAACAACTTTTGCCTTCAAAGCGCGAGTTCGGCCATAGTTTGGACCATAGATATCTCTTTTCTCAGATAGCTGGAACTCATGTGTGTTGAGCCTCTCAAGTATATCAGACGGATCGAGTGCCTTGAAGTCAGGACGTTCTTGTATCATGAGGGAAAGGGTGTCAAAAGAGCTATCAAGTGATCTCAGCAGTGTCTTGACGATTTCATGCTTGGTGACCTCAGTGGCGCCGAGAGCATGAAGCTCATTTGTGATGTAAGTGAGGCGATCAAACGTGAGCTAGACATTTTCATTGTCGTTTCTCTTGAAGCGGTTGAAGAGGTTGCATAGAACACTTATCCTTTAATCTCTCTGGGTTGAGACGCCTTCGTTGACCTTGGATAGCCAGTCCCATACTAGCCGGACGTTTCGGAGCACTCACACGGCCATCTTGTCCTTTGGTCGATGACCACGAGATGATGTTCTTTGCAGTGGAGTCCAGTTGAATGAACTTCTTGACATCAGCAGGGCTGACACCTTCACCAGATTTAGGAATGCCGTTCTTGACGACATACCAGAGGTCGACATCAATGGCTTCAAGATGCATGCGCATTTTATTCTTCCAAAGAGGGATAGTCGGTTCCATCGAACACGGGCAAGCAGCGGAGACTTTGATTATCCTGCGATCGACATAGCTAAAACTCCAGGTGGTTAAACCGAATCACACAGAACAAGGGAGTACCTTGCTCTGATACCAATTGAAAGTGCTAGTTATCGACTAGAGGGGGATGAATAGGTGATTTTTATGAAAGTCTTTAAAACACGGATGTTTTTAAGACAAACAATAGAAATGACCTAATTGATATGCAGCAAAAGATAAACTACAACAAGCAAACCATAGTCTAGTATGCAATAATGTGAAAGTACAAGACTAATTGCAGCTTGGTAGTAGGATCAAGATGGAAGATAGTACGAAGCCAAACAACGATAGTAGTCAAGCAATGAAGTCAAACAGATAAGGCATATAAGCAATGACTTCACGAAGACAAACTCAAGGTAAAGGAGGTAAGGGATAGAACCACCACTTGTTGAAGACACGAGATTTGTTGGACCAGTTCGATTCTTTGTGACAACTGTACATCTGGTTAGGGAGGCTGAGATTCAACTCAAGACCGCGTCTTCACCTTATTCCCCTTGAGCTAAGGACACACAGTCCTCGCCCAATCACTCTGGTAAGTCTTCAAGGTAGACTTCAACCTTCACAGACGAGTTCACGGCAATCCACAATGACTCTTGGATGCTCGAGCGCGACGCCTAACCGGCCGGAGGATTCACGGTCCTCAAGTGTAATAAGTCTTCGTGTCACACAGACAGAAAACTTCAAGGATGCCTAACACTCTTTGACTCTGGGTGTTTGGGCTTTGTCCTCGCAAGGATTTCTCTCTCTCAAAGACTTCGAGGTGGGTTGCTCTCAAACGATAAAAGCCGTGCACTAACTCTGAGCAGCCACCAATTTATGGTGTAGGGGGTGGGCTATTTATAGCCACTAGGCAACCCGACCTGTTATGTCCGAAATGACCCTGGGTCACTAAGGAACTGCACGTGTTCCAACGGTCAGATTTCAAACACACACGACAACTTTACTTGGGCTACAAGCAAAGCTGACTCATCCAGCTTTGGATAAGTTTTGCTCTCATTGTCTTCGCTCGAAGACATAGGATTTGGGTTGAGCATCACTTCAGTCATTCTGACTATGATCACTCGGACCCCACTTAACGATCACGATGGTTCCTATGACTCAACAAAGAAGAAAAGGAAACAACGAAACCACACGTCTTCAAGGCTCCATAGTCTTCACTCAATGTCTTGTCATGTCATAGTCTTCAATGTGAATATCTTCACATACCACCATTGTCGTCAATGTCTTCATACATTTTTAGGGGTCATCTCCGGTAGGTAAACCGAATCAATGAGGGACACTACCGGCGTTATCCTGCAATTCTCACAAACGCATTAGTCCCTCAACCACATTTGTCGTCAATACTCCAAAACCAACTAGGGGTGGCACTAGATGCACTTACAATTACACTGTAGGAAAACGTAGAATTCTTCACAGGATGTTGAAGTGGATGGAAATGTTCCTATGAAAACAAGTACAAATGAATTCAAAGAAGAAATACCGACGGATGTAATCATATGAATCAAGCAACCACTATAGGAAAAAACATTTATGTGTTGAAATCCATCAAAATTCCTTTAGAAATCATGGTACATTCGTCATTATAAACTTGGGAAAAGGTACCAAAAAACCCTTGTGGTTAACATTTAACAGGAAAGGAGCATCACCTCGATATATAGCTTCTTTAGGCACGAAAAGCATCTTATGAATCTAACAACTTGGTCCAAGTCGCGGCCGATAGATTCTAGTGCCAAGACATTCATTGTGTGTAGAGACGGGGTCAAGCTTGTCAAAATCATTTTCTGAATGACGGCCAGACATACATCTTGAAAATTAGAAAAAACATTAATTTCTAGAAGAAGGAGAATAAGAAGACTATTGTACTTGAACTATTACGGTTCCAATAACAAGTTCGGAGAATTTGACACACAAGTAGCCCAACACAGTCAATTTCGGCACATAACTTACTCTGTTTCTTATTGGACCTTGTTGATTGCTACTTCTTGAGCTTGCATTGGTTTTCCCTTGAAGAAGAAAGGGTGATGCCGCAAAGTAGAGTAAGTAGTTCCCTTAGTTTTGAGAACCAAGGTATCAATCCAGTAGGAGACAACACTCAAGTCACCGAATACCTGCACAAACAAACACCAACTTGCACCCAACGCGATAAAGGGGTTGTCAATCCCTTCACGGTTATTTGCAAAGTGAGATCTGGTAGAGATGAACGGTGAAGTAAATATTTTTGGTATTTTTGGTTTATAGAACGAAAAGTAAAAGATTGCAAAGGAAGTAAATCGGAAACTAAATTTGTAGATCGGAAACTTATATGATGGAAAATAGACCCGGGGGCCATAGGTTTCACTAGAGGCTTCTCTCAAGATAGAAAATATTACGGTGGGTAAACAAATACTGCCGAGCAATTGATAGAAAAGTGCAAAGTCATGACGATATCTAAGGCAATGATCATGAATATAGGCATCACGTCCATGTCAAGTAGACCGACTCCTGCCTGCATCTACTACGGTTACTCCACACATCGACCGACTCCTGCCTACATCTAGAGTATTACGTTCATGAAGAACAAAGTAACGCATTAAGTAAGATGACATGATGTAGAGGAATAAACTCAAGCAATATGATGTAAACCCCATCTTTTTATCCTCGATGGCAACAATACAATACGTGCCTTGTTGCCCCTACTATAACTGGGAAAGGACACCGCAAGATTGAACCCAAAGCTAAGCACTACTCCCATTGCAATAAAAACCAATCTAGTTGGCCAAACCAAATCGATAGTTCGAAGAGATTTGCAAAGATATCAAATCATGCATATAAGAATTCAGAGAAGATTCAAATAATATTCATAGATAAGCTTATCATAAATCCACAATTCATCGGATCTCGGCAAACACCCTGCAAAAAAGTATTACATCGAATAGATCTCCAAGAACATCGAGGAGGACATGGTATTGACAATCAGAGAGAAGGAAGAAGCCATCTAGCTACTAGCTATGGACCCGTAGGTCTATGGTAAACTACTCACACTTCATCGGAAGGGAATTGATGTTGATGTAGAAGCCCTCTGTGATTGAATCCCCCTCCGGCAGGACGCCGAAAAAGGCCCCTAGATGGGATCTCACGGGTACAGAAAATTTTGGCGGTGGAAAAGTGTTTTCGTGGCTCTCTTTGTTGGTTTTGGGATATATGAGAATATATAGGCGAAGAAACTAGGTCAGTGGAGTCATGAGGGTCCCACAAGGGTGGGGGGCGCGCCCTCCATCCTTGTGGCCGCCTCGTGGCTTCTCTGACTTGCACTCCAAGTCCTCTGGATGTCTTCTGGTCCATGAAAAATCATCGCAAAAGTTTTATTCCATTTGGACTCCGTTTGGTATTCCATTTCCACGAAACTCTAAAACAAGGAAAAAAACAGGAACTGGCACTAGGCTCTAGGTTAATAGGTTACTCCCAAAAATAATATAAAATAGCATATTAATGCACAAAAAAGTCCAAAACAGATAATATAATAGCATGGAACAATAAAAAATTATAGATACATTGGAGACGTATCAAGCATCCCCAAGCTTAATTCATGCTTGTCCTCGAGTAGGTAAGTGATAAAAACAGAATTTTTTATGTGGAATGCTACCTAACATATTTATCCATGTAATTCCTTTATTGTGGCATGAATGTTCAGATCCGTATGATTCAAAACAAAAGTTTAATATTGACATAAAAAATAATACTTCAAGCATACTAACAAGATAATTATGTCTTCTCAAAATAACATGGCCAAAGAAAGCTTGCCCCTACAAAACCATATTGTCTGGCTATGCTCCATCTTCATCACACAAAATACTCAAATCATGCACAACCCCGATGAGAAGCCAAGCAATTGTTTAATACTTTTGAGGTTCTCAAACCTTTTCAACTTTCACGCAATACATGAGCGTGAGCCACGGACATAGCACTATAGGTGGAATAGAAGGTGGTTGTGGAGAAGACAAAAAGAGGGAGATAGTCTCACATCAACTAGGCGTATTAACGGGCTATGGAGATGCCCATCAATAGTTATCAATGTGAGTGAGTAGGGATTGGCATCCGACGGATGCACTAGAGCTATAAGTTTATGAAAGCTCAAAAATACAACTAAGTGGGTGTGCATCCAACTTGCTTGCTCACGAAGACCTAGGGCAATTTGAGGAAGCCCATCGTAGGAATATACAAGCCAATTTCTATAATGAAAATTCCCACTAGTCTATGAAAGTGACAACATAGGAGACTCTCTATCATGAAAATCATGGTGCTACTTTGAAGCACAAGTATCGAAAAAGGATAGTAACATTGCCCCTTCTCTCTTTTTCTCTATTTTTTTCTTTCCTTTTTTCTCTTTTTTTCTTTCTTTTTTTTCTCTTTTTTTCGTTCTTTCATTTTGTTTTCTTTTATTTCCTCACATGGGACAATGCTTTAATAATGAAGATCATCATACTTCTATTTACTTACAACTCAATACTTAGAACTAAATATGACTCTATATGAATGCCTCCGCGGTGTATCGAGATGTGCAATGAATCAAAAGTGACATGTATGAAAGAATTATGAATGGTGTCTTTGCCATGAATACGATGTCAACTACATGATCATGCAAAGCAATATGACAAGGATGATGCGTGTCATAATAAACGCAATGATGGAAAGTTGCATGGCAATATATGTAGGAATGGCTATGGAAATGCCATAATAGGTAGGTATGGTGGCTGTTTTGAGGAAGGTATATGGTGGGTTTATGGCACCGGTGAAAGTTGCGCGGTACTAGAGAGGCTAGCAATGGTGGAAGGGTGAGAGTGCGTATAATTCATGGACTCAATATTAGTCATAAAGAACTCACATACTTATTGCAAAAATATATTTGTCATCGAAACAAAGTACTACATGCATGCTCCTAGGGGATAGATTGGTAGGAAAAGACCATCGCTCGTCCCTGACCGCCACTCATAAGGAAGACAATCAAACAAATCTCATGCTCCAACTTCGTTACATAACGGTTCACCATACGTGCATGCTACGGGACTCACAAACCTTAACTAGCATGACTCTAATATCACCATCTTCATATCTCAAAACAATCATAAGGAATCAAACTTCTCATAGTATTCAACTCACTTTACATGAAAGTTTTTATTATATCCCTCTTGGATGCCTATCATATTAAGAATAAATTTATAACCAAAGAAAATTACCATGCTATTTAGAGACTCTCAAAATAATATAAGTGAAGCATGAGAGTTCATCAATTTCTATAAAAATGAAACCACCGACGTGCTCTAAAAAGATATTGTTGGGGAACGTAGCAGAAATTCAAAATTTTCTACGCATCACCAAGATCAATCTATGGAGATTCTAGCAACGAGGGAAGGAGAGTGCATCTACATACCCTTGTAGATCGCTAAGCGGAAGCGTTCAAGAGAACGGGGTTGAAGGAGTCGTACTCGTCGTGATCCAAATCACCGATGATCAAGTGCCGAACGGACGGCACCTCCGCGTTCAACACACGTACAGCCCGGTGACGTCTCCCACGCCTTGATCCAGCAAGGAGAGAGGGAGAGGTTGAGGAAGACTCCATCCAGCAGCAGCACAACGGCATGGTGGTGATGGAGGCGTGGCAATCCAGCAGGCTTCGCCAAGCACCAAGGGAGAGGAGGAAGAGGAGGCAGGGCTGCACCAAGAGGAGAGGTTCTCATGTGTTGGGCAGCCCAAAACCTCAAGTATATATAGGGAAAGGGGCTGCGCCCTTTAGGGTTTCCCACCCCAAGGGGTGCGGCCAGCCCTAGATGGGACTTGGGGCGGCCAAGAGGGGAGGAGTGCCTCCCAAGTCAAGTGGAGGCCCTCCCCTTAGGGTTTCCCCCTCCCATGCGCATGGGCCTTGGGGGCTGGTTCCTTGGCCCATTATGGCTAGGGCGCCCCCTACAGCCCATGCTACTGTATTGGACGTGGTGGAACAATTTCCGGACCTCCGGACCCCTCCGAATCCTCCGGAACCTTCAGAAGCTTCCGGTACAATACCGAAAAAACCCGAACTTTTTCCTAACCCAACAACAACTTTCCATATATAAATCTTTACCTCCGGACCATTCCGAACTCCTCGTGACGTCCGGGATCTCATCCGGGACTCGAACAACATTCGGTAACCACATACAAACTTCCTTTATAACCCTAGCGTCATCGAACCTTAAGTGTGTAGACCCTACGGGTTCGGGAATCATCTGCGACATGACCGAGGCGTTCTCCGGTCAATAACCAACAGCGGGATCTGGATACCCATGTTGGCTCCCACATGTTCCACGATGATCTCATCGGATGAACCACGATGTCAAGGACTCAATCGATCCGTATACAATTCCCTTTGTCTAGCGGTATTGCACTTGCCGAGATTCGATCGTCGGTATCCCGATACCTTGTTCAATCTCGTTACGGCAAGTCTCTTTACTCGTTCCGTAACACATCATCCGTGATCAACCCCTTGGTCACATTGTGCACATTATGATGATGTCCTACCGAGTGGGCCCAGAGATACCTCTCCGTTTACGAAGTGACAAATCCCATCTTGATCCGTGTCAACCCAATGGTCACTTTCGGAGATACCTGTAGTGCACCTTTATAGTCACCCGATTACGTTGTGACGTTTGATACACCAAAGCACTCCTACGGTATCCGGAATTGCACGATCTCATGGTCTAAGGAAAAGATACTTGACATTAGAAAAGCTTTAGCATCTGAACTACGATCTTTGTGCTAGGCTTAGGATTGGGTCTTGTCCATCACATCATTCTCCTAATGATGTGATCCGTTATCAATGACATCCAATGTCCATGGTCAGAAACCGTAACCATCTATTGATCAACGAGCTAGTTAACTAGAGGCTTACTAGGGACATGGTGTTGTCTATGTATCCACACATGTATCGCTGTTTCCGGTCAATACAATTATAGCATGAATAATAAACGATTATCATGAACAAGGAAATATAATAATAACTAATTTATTATTGCCTCTAGGGCATATTTCCAACAGTCTCCCACTTGCACTAGAGTCAATAATCTAGTTCACATCGCCATGTGATTAACAGCGATAAGTCACATCGCCATGTGACCAACATCCAAAGAGTTTACTAGTGTCTTAAACTAGTTCACATCACCATGTGATTAAGTCTCAATGAGTTACGGGGTTTGATCATGTTTTGCTTGTGAGAGAGTTTTAGTCAGCGGTCTGAACCTTTCAGATCCGTGTGTACTTCGCAATTCTCTATGTCATATTGTAAATGCTGCTTTCACGCTCCACTTGGAGCTATTCCAAATGGTTGCTCCACTATACGATCCGGTTTGCTTCTCGAGTCACTCGGATAGGTGTTAAAGCTTGCATCGGCGTAACCCTTTACGCGAACTCTTTATCACCTCCATAATCGAGAAACATGTCCTTATTCCTCTAAGGATAATTTTGACCGCTATCCGGTGATCCACTCCTTGATCACCTTTGTACTCTCTTGCGGATATGTAGCAAGGCACACATCAGGTGCAGTACACAAAGATAGCATACTATAGAGCCTACGTCTGAAGCATAGGGGCGACCTTCGTCCTTTCTCTCTTTTCTGCCGTGGTCGAGCTTTAACTCTTAACTTCATACCTTACATCTCGAGGCAAGAACTCCTTCTTTGGTGATCCATCTTGAACACCTTCAAGATCATGTCAAGGTATGTGCTCATTTGAAAGTACTATTGGCGTTTTGATCTATCCTCATAGATCTTGATGCTCAATGTTCAAGTAACAATCAGGTTTTCACTTGAAAACACTTTAACCCTATATGCTTTACGTAAAATTCTACATCATTTCGATCACCAATATGTCAACAACATATACTCATCGAAATTCTATAGTGCTCCCACTCACTTCTTTGGAAATACAAGTTTCTCATAAACTTTGTATAAACCCAAAATCTTTGATCATCTCATCAAAGCGCACATTCCAACTCCGAGATGCTTACTCCGGTCCTTAGAAGGATCATTGGAGCTAGCATACCTTTAGCATCCTTAGGATCGACAAAACTTTTCTGATTGTATCACATACAACCTTTCCTTACGTAAAGGTAAGGAAACTCGTTTTGACATCCATCCGCCAGATTTCATAAATGCAGCTTGTGCTAACATGATTCCGACGGACTTAAGCATCGCTACGGATGAGAAAATCTCATCGTAGTCAACTCCTTGAACTTGTGAAAACTCTTTGCCACAAGTCGAGCTTCATAGAAGGTGACATTACCGTCCATGTCCGTCTTCTTCTTAAAGACCCATTTATTTCAATGGCTTGCCGATCATCGGGCAAGTCCACCAAAGTCCATGCTTTGTTATGATATATGGATCCTACCTCGGTTTCATGGTTTATAACCATTTGTCGAATTTGGGCCCACCATCGCTTCTCCATAGCTCGTGGGTTCATTGTTGTCTAGCAACATGACCTTCAAGACATGATTCTTGTACCACTCTGAAGTAGTACGCATCCTTGTCACCCTCACGAGTGCGTCGGTGACTTGATCCAAACTTCATGATCACTATCATAGCTTCTACTTCAATTGGTGTAGGTGCTACGGGAACAACTTCCTGTGCCTGCTACACACTTGTTGAAGTGACGGTTCAATGACCTCATCAAGTCTCCACCATCCTCCCACTCAACTTTTCGAGACGAACTTTTCCTCGAGAAAGGACCCGATTCAAGAAACAATCCCTATTGCTTTCGGATCTGAATTAGGAGGTATACCCAACCGTTTTGGGTGTCCTATGAAGATGCATTTTGTCCGCTTTGGGTTCGAGCTTATCAACCTGAAACTTTTCCACATAAGCGTCGCAGCCCCAAACTTTTAAGAAATGACAGCTTAGGTTTCTCTAAACCATAGTTCATACGGTGTCATCTTAGCGGAATTACGTGGTGCCCTATTAAAGTGAGTGCGGTTGTCTCTAATGCCTAACCCATGAGCGATAGTGGTAATTCGATAAGAGACATCATAGTACGCACCATATCCAATAGGTTGCAACTATGATGTTCGGACACACCATCACACTATGGTGTTCGAGCGGTATTAGTTGTGAAACAATTTCCACAATGTCTTAATTGTGTGCCAAAACTCGTAACTCAGATATTCATCTCTATGATCATATCATAGACATTCTATCCTCTTGTCACGAAGATCTTAAACTTCACTCTGAAATTGCTTGAACCATTCAATAATTCAGACTTTTGTTTCATCAAGTAAATATACTCAACATCTACTCGAATCATCATGAAGTCGAAACATAACGATATTCATTTGCATGCCTCGGCACTCATTGGACTGCACACATCAAAATGTGTTACTTCCAACAAGTTGCTATCTTGTTCCATCTTATTGAAACCGAGGCTTTTCACTCATCTTGCCCATGTGGTATGTTTTGCATATCTCAAGTGATTCAAAATCAAGTGAGTCCAAGCGATCCATCTGCATGGAGTTTCTTCATGCGTATACACCAATAGACATGGTTAGCATGTCTCAAACTTTTCAAAATGAGTGAGTCCAAAGATCCATCAACATGGAGCTTCTTCATGCGTTTTATACCAATATGACTTACATGGCGATTGCCACAAGTAAGTGGTACTATCATTACTATCTTATACATTTGGCATGAAAATGTGTATCACTACGATCGAGATTCAATAAATCATTTTTTAGGTGCAAGACCATCGAAGGTATTATTCAAATAAATAGAGTAACCATTATTCTCTTTAAATGAATAACAGTATTGCGATAGACATAATCCAATCATGTCTATGCTCAGCATAAACACCAAATGATAATTATTCTGGTTTAATACTATTCTTGATGGTAGAGGGAGCGTGCGATGTTTGATCATATCAACCTTGGAAACAATTCCAACACATATCGTCAGCTCATCTTTAGCTAGTCTCCTTTTATTCCGTAGCTTTTATTTGAGTTACTAACATTTAGCAACCGAACCGGTATCTAATACCACTGGTGCTACTAGGAGTACTAGTAAAGTACACATTAACATAATGTATATCAAATATACTTCTATCGACCTTGCCTGCCTTCTTATCTACCAAGTATCTAGGGTAATTCTGCTCCGATGGCTGTTCCCCTTATTACGAAGCACTTAGTCTCGGGTTTGGGTTCAACCTTGGGTTTCTTCCTTTGGAGTAGCAACTGATTTGCCGTTTCATGAAGTGTCCCTTCTAGCCCTTGCCCTTCTTGAAACTAGTGGTTTCACCAACCATCAACAATTGATGCTCCTTCTTGATTTCTACTTTGCGATGTCAAACAACGCGAATACCTCAGGATCATCATCTCTATCCTTGATATGTTATAGTTCATCACGAAGCTCTTAGCAGCTTGGTGGCAATGACTTTGGAGAAACATCACTATCTCATCTGGAAGATTAACTCCCACTCGATTTAAGTGATTGTTGTACCCAGACAATCTGAGTACAAAGCTCAACGATTGAGCTTTTATCCTTTAGTTTGTAGGTTAAGAAAATCGTCGGAGGTCTCATACCTCTTGACGTGGGCACGAGCCTGAAATCCCAATTTCAGCCGTGGAAACATCTCATATGTTCATGACGTTTGAAACGTCTTTGGTGCCTCAACTCTAAACCGTATAACTGAACTATCACGTAGTTATCAAAGCGTGTATGTCCGATGTTACTTACATCCACAAGCGGCGTTTGGGGTTCATCACACTGAGCGGTGCATTAAGGACATAAGCTTTCTCTGTCCGCATAATCGCTACTTTCAACTTTCAACTATATTTTCTCTAGGAACATATCTAAGCAGTGGAACTAAAGCGCGAGCTTCGACATAATTTGCAAAAGGTCTTTTGACTATGTTCAGGATAATTAAGTTCATCTTATGAACTCCCACTCGAATAAACATCCCTCGGTTATCTAAGTGATTACATGATCCAAATCAACTAGGCCGTGTCCGATCAACACGTGAGACGGACTAGTCATCATCGATGAACATCTTCATGTTGATCGTATCTACCATCGACTCATGCTCGACCTTTCGGTCTCCGTGTTCGAGGCCATGTCTTCACATGCTAGGCTCGTCAAGTTAACCCTAAGTGTTTCTGCGTGTGTAAATCTTGCTTACACCGTTGTATGTGAGCGTAAGAATCCATCACACCCGATTAACACGTGGTGCTTAGAAGCGACGAACTGTAGCAGCGGTGCACGTTAGGGAGAACACTTCTTGAAATTTGTGTAAGGATCATCTTATTTACTACCGTCGTTCTAAGTAAACAAGATGCATAAACATAATAAACATCACATGCAATTATATAGTAGTGACATGATATGGCCAATATCATATTGCTCCTTTGATCTCCATCTTGAGGGCTCCATGATCATCATTGTCACCGGCATGACACCATGATCTCCATCATCATGATCTCCATCATCGTGTCTTCATGAAGTTGTCTCGCCAACTATTACTTCTACTACTATGGCTACGGTTAGCAATAAAGTAAAGTAATTACATGGCGTTGTTCAATGACACGCAGGTCATACAATAAATAAAGACAACTCCTATGGCTCCTGCGGTTGTCATACTCATCGACATGCAAGTCGTGAATCCTATTACAAGAACATGATCAATCTCATACATCACATATCATTCATCACATTCTTCTTGGCCATATCACATCACATATCATACCTGCAAAAACAAGTTAGGCGTCCTCTAATTGTTGTTGCATGTTTTACGTGGCTGCTATGGGTTTCTAGCAAGAACGTTTCCTACCTCATAAAACCACAGCGTGATATGCCAATTGCTATTTACCCTTCATAAGGACCCTTTTCATCGAATCCGTTCCGACTAAAGTGGGAGAGCGGCACCCGCTAGCCACCTTATGCACCAAGTGCATGTCGATCGGTGGAACCTGTCTCACGTAAAATGCGTGTAAGGTCGGTCCGGGCGCTTCATCCCACAATACCGTCGAAACAAGATTGGACTAGTAACGGTAAGCATATTGAACAAAATCAACGCCCACAACTACTTTGTGTTCTACTCGTGCAAAGAATCTACGCAATAGACCTAGCTCGATACCCTTTGTTGGGGAGCGTGGCAGAAATTCAAAATTTTCTCGCATCACCAAGATCAATCTATGGAGATTCTAGCAACGAGGGAAGGAGAGTGCATCTACATACCCTTGTAGATCGCTAAGCGGAGCGTTCAAGAGAACGGGGTTGAAGGAGTCGTGCTGCGTCGTGATCCAAATCACCGATGATCAAGTGCGAGCAGACGGCACCTCCGCGTTCAACACACGTACAGCCGGTGGCGTCTCACGCCTTGATCCAGCAAGGAGAGAGGAGAGGTTGAGAAGACTCCATCCAGCAGCAGCACAACGGCATGGTGGTGATGGAGGCGTGGCAATCCAGCAGGCTTCGCCAAGCACCAAGGGAGAGGAGGAAGAGGAGGCGGGGCTGCACCAAGAGGAGAGGTTCTCATGTGTTGGGCAGCCCAAAACCTCAAGTATATATAGGGAAAGGGGCTGCGCCCCTTTAGGGTTTCCACCCCAAGGGGTGCGGCCAGCCCTAGATGGGACTTGGGGGCGGCCAAGAGGGGAGGAGTGCCTCCCAAGTCAAGTGGAGGCCCTCCCCTTAGGGTTTCCCCTCCCATGCGCATGGGCCTTGGGGGCTGGTTCCCTTGGCCCATTATGGCTAGGCGCCCCCTACAGCCCATGCTACTGTATTGGACGTGGTGGAACAATTTCCGGACCTCCGGACCCCTCCGAATCCTCCGGAACCTTCGAAGCTTCCGGTACAATACCGAAAAACCCGAACTTTTCCGGAACCCGAACAACAACTTTCCATATATAAATCTTTACCTCCGGACCATTCCGGAACTCCTCGTGACGTCCGGGATCTCATCCGGGACTCGAACAACATTCGGTAACCACATACAAACTTCCTTTATAACCCTAAGCGTCATCGAACCTTAAGTGTGTAGACCCTACGGGTTCGGGAATCATCTGAACATGACCGAGGCGTTCTCCGGTCAATAACCAACAGCGGGATCTGGATACCCATGTTGGCTCCCACATGTTCCACGATGATCTCATCGGATGAACCACGATGTCAAGGACTCAATCGATCCGTATACAATTCCCTTTGTCTAGCGGTATTGCACTTGCCCGAGATTCGATCGTCGGTATCCCGATACCTTGTTCAATCTCGTTACGGCAAGTCTCTTTACTCGTTCCGTAACACATCATCCGTGATCAACCCCTTGGTCACATTGTGCACATTATGATGATGTCCTACCGAGTGGGCCCAGAGATACCTCTCCGTTTACGGAGTGACAAATCCCGCTTGATCCGTGTCAACCCAATGGTCACTTTCGGAGATACCTGTAGTGCACCTTTATAGTCACCCGATTCGTTGTGACGTTTGATACACCAAAGCACTCCTACGGTATCCGGAATTGCACGATCTCATGGTCTAAGGAAAGATACTTGACATTAGAAAAGCTTTAGCATCTGAACTACGATCTTTGTGCTAGGCTTAGGATTGGGTCTTGTCCATCACATCATTCTCCTAATGATGTGATCCGTTATCAATGACATCCAATGTCCATGGTCAGAAACCGTAACCATCTATTGATCAACGAGCTAGTTAACTAGAGGCTTACTAGGGACATGGTGTTGTCTATGTATCCACACATGTATCGCTGTTTCCGGTCAATACAATTATAGCATGAATAATAAACGATTATCATGAACAAGGAAATATAATAATAACTAATTTATTATTGCCTCTAGGGCATATTTCCAACAGATATAAGTGAAGCACTAGAGCAATATTGCCTAACTCAAAAGATATAAGTGAAGCACATAGAGTATTCTAATAAATCATGATTCATGTGTGTCTCTCTCAAAAGGTGTGTACAGCAAGGATGACTGGTGGGAAACTAAAAAGCAAAGACTCAAATCATACAACATGCTCCAAGCAAAACACATATCATGTGGTGAATAGAAATATAGCCTCAAGTAAAGTTACCGATGGACGAAGACGAAAGGGTTCCCAAAACTAGAGTAAGTATTTCCCTCAGTTTTGG